>OY757311.1:51087018-52288327 GCA_963583905.1 Stenurella melanura
ATAAAAGATAATTCATGCATTGAAAATTACCGATAACTTTAGAGAAATTTTAACTTATGCTAGTGGAAGCTGGGAAATACTTTTATATTTTTCCCCGGTTCTACAGCATTCGTTTAAATTTTCCCAAAATATTGGTGATTTTCAACGTATGTTATGTATATTACTACTAAAAATGCAATTAGTAAATAATGTATTATAAAATTACAAAATAATCTTGTCCCATAGTTGGAAAATATGCTCTGGTTCCTCACTTTTTTATTGATGTCTTAATCTGGTTTAGTTTAATGTCTCTTTTTACAGTAACAAACTTTAGTATCGTATTTCAGACTTAAAAGTAATAATATGAACAAGTAATCATAGTAAGTATTTCAAGACGCTTCGTCAAAAAGCCACAGGATTTCAACTGTTCCATGTGAAATATATATACTACTAGGTAGTAAATAAAGGTACGAAAGCATCTATGGCTCAGTTACCTGGTCACCTGTTATTAAGAAAATGTTAAAATCACACTATGTTAAATATAAACTATTTAATAAAAGAATTATAAATTATTAGAAATAAAATTGTATATTACACAATAGCATAAAATGGTGCTCATTTTGCACGAGTATTAAGGTTTGCAGTACGAGCCGAAGACTGCAATTGATATAAGTGAAAAATTTTGTGTAAGTCTTCTATGACAACTTACTGTTCACGTTTAATAATATAAACGTTGATACAAAAAAATACGTAAACCACAAACTTATCCGTTACCCACAAAAATGTTGACATTTCATCACTCCGTCTCTGGACATCATAATCTGTGATAAGCTGCTTTTATTTTAAGGTAGCTCCACACCAAAGAAACATACAGGAACAGTTTGTTGCTGACCGATAAACAGAATTTCAATATTTCTGTTAACTACGTATTCAACACAAATGCCCCTGAAAGTCAGTATTTTATAAGCTGCTGTAAATAGTCTGGCAGAGAAAAACGTGGAGGCAACACTTTTTTGACATGATGTTGCAAGTTTCTGTTTGCAACTCTTAATATGTTAGTAATATGTCAATGTAACTTGCATTTAATTTCAGTATTACTGATAAAAATTCGGAGTTCGAAAAAACTTGTAGAATTTTCTAGGGATAGATTTATTGATTTTTGATATTCAATAAATATTTTAGTGTCAAAATTTTTTCCTCCAGTATCTTGGTCTCAACAGATTGAGGCAACAATATACAATAAACTAGGTAATTTCATGTTTCAAAAAAAGTGTGAAAGGTTTTGATTTGCTTGATATCTAAATGATATTGTTCAATCATATATTTGTCATTTCAAATGTTTTTTAGGTTCCACATAAGTATTATTATTTATTCACTTTTGTTGCAATTTGTTAATGTATTATACTAATACAAATCTATGCCAAATTCTGAAATAAAAACCTACTTAATTTGACAATGAAGAAATCTTTTGTTCACTGAACTTGAACAGTTGTTTTAAATTGGTTAAATTCTTTACAGAATTGCACTTAACACCTTTTCCTTGCCATCACCAACTTGACATTGGTGTAAATGAAAAAAAAGTAGGATATAGATCAATGAAAAGCACTGGAGCGTGGAACAAAACAATTCGTTTCATTTGTGTGGATGAAGCTAATTTAAGAGATATTTCAGAGATACAACTGATATAAAAATCGCATTAAACCACTGACAACATATTTATGAGGTTTTTATTGTACTTATTTTATTTTTCAAAATATTGTAAACTTAGAATTACGAGTAATTAGTGTTATACTGCTTTTTATTGTATTATATTATACTTGTGACGTTTACCATTTTTGTCTGCATACTGACAAGTCCCAGACAATTATTGTAGTTTGATCTGACGTAAAACAATATATAATAGAGGACCCCAAAACACTTGAATATTACAACTCGACGCACATTTCGCCAATCTTAATAGCATCATCTAAGATACCTAATATCACTTCTACATGATGCCAACATGGCTAACGATACACGCATCGAATATTAAAGGCAATAATCTTTATAAATAAGTGTCACGATGAGACATTTTTCTAAATTTTAATTTCTTAAATTACTAGAAATTGAAGAAACCGCTGTGTCACTGAAAATAATTTGAAACTTCTTTTGTCATAGTGGGGACTGTACATGAAAATTTACTCAATGTTGTTTTTATAAATGTCCCATAAGTGATAGTCCTGCCATGTTTTAACTTTTTATGTATATTCGAAATGGGAGAAATACTGATGAGTCAGTGAATGAAGAGCGAGGACTTTCACGTTATTGTCAATACATATCAGTTTTTAAATAACTTGTTTGTTTATGAGCTTTTGATAATTACGTTATCGTGGGAAAGATAGAGATAGTATTACCAATGTCGAAAATTTGCGCAAATATGTAATTCTTATTTTATTACTTTCTATGTTAGGTGTGTTATTCTTTTAAACAATAATAATAATAATAAGTCATTAACATAATTACGAATTTTTTTACGGTCAAGTTGAGATATTCAATACGTATTCTGTCACGTAACCGGTCTTCTCCAACCTAACTTACTAGTACATTTCCGACATCTAAATAAAAGTGTCTATCCTTGTATAGGAAGTGTAGATAACATGCAAGTCATGTCGAGACAGTAGCGCAGTGGGTTGGATCGCTGTTGATATTTAAACAAAATCAAAACTAAATAAACAAAATAAAATATGCATACAAAACTTCAAACTAAAAACAAATAAACTGTACTAATTTCATAGGAAACTGTCTAATAAATATAATTTTGGATGCAGTTTCGTCGGTAATGGTGGAAGAGATGGTACAAGACGATGAAATCATTAATATCAGCATTTTTCTCAAAATGTTATTGTTTGCATCTCCTTTTTAAAATTTCCATATATTGTGTCCTCATAGAATTGTCCCTGAAAGGCACTCTGGCACATTTTTCTTGACCACATCAACAGAAGAGACTTTAGAAGGGGAAATAGCTTTTGGTTACGCTGTGTGAATATACCAAGGGTGTTTTTTTTTTAAATAGTCTAATGATGGATTGATATTATCTGATCAGTTCCATGAGGCGTTAACATTGAGTATTCCGTTGTTTCTTATAAAAAAACTGAGACTATTTAAAAAAATAAGAAATAAGTTTATAAATATATAGATTTAAATTGTAATTGTAATCAATTTTTTAAGGCCCACATAACTTTCTAAGGAGAAATATATTTAATGAGTTTCTCTTAAATTATAATATTCTTTGCCAGTGTGCGGAAGATTTCCAAAATATTACGGCGTATTTCAAAACCTTTTAGGCATATGAGAAATTAATTATTTGTAAATTATCCACCGATAGTTGATTCGTTAGAAATGGGCTTAAATAGTACTATAAAATTATAATAATTTAATTTGATGTCTAAAGTTGTTTCAATAAATTTCACGTCATCCATATGTGTATGATAAATATTAACAGTTGGAGAGAACATGACAAGAAAAATTATTTTTCATTCCATGAAAATTCAGAAGATTTATTTCACAAAACTGCCGTATCAGGGGATAGCTGGTAAGTTTAATTACACAGCCTGTGAAAATCTGTTGCCACACATGAATTATCATGTGATTACAGAAATAAATGATTTATTTTTAAGGCTTCCTGTAAATCGTCAGTATATAAATAATAATAATAGAAGTGGCCCCAGTATAGACCTCTGAGGTTCACCTTGTCATACAGCTACATTATGAGAAAATATGAATCGCAGTAATCCATACTTTAATGTAGTAACCGATGAGACTTGAATTCCATCAGTAAGGTAAACTTCAAAGTGATTAATAGCGGTGAATATTTGTAATTCTCTATATTTTATTATCTATATGTACTATGAACGAATATAATGTAACAGTTATATTTTACATATCCACACATGAACTGTCTGAAGGGGTCCATATAGGCTCGAAACTAGTTTGGCGAGTAAATAAGAATGAACTTTAAAACCGTCAATAAAATTATGAAAACTGGAAGTTGCAAAATGGGGGCTCTAAAATGAAGGCTAAAAGTTGAATCAAATTATCATTTATTTTGCCACACGAAGTGAAAAATATATAGATAGGTATTTTTAAATAGTTTGGTTTTTGTTTTAATAGAGCTTAAGTATTTCGAACGCAGTTACTACAATTGCTCTCAATTTGTCGCCATTCCTATAAAAATTTCGACTCACCGTCTAGGATATGTTAATTTAGTTATTTTCCAAGTTTGTTAATGTTTCACAAGTTATTTATAAGTTAAACAGTTTCGTTAAACTTATATACCGGCATTATTTGACAATTCTGACTCAAATATTTTGTTGAGGAATGTATATTTAACAGGAAGCAAATAAATGCAAGACTTGCCTTCGTAGGTTATTAAGTAATAACAATATAATTATAATGCTACATAATTTTCCGATATGTTGAAAAAGTCAACCACGATTGTGTAACCATGAGTTTGCCCTCCTATATTCAGGTTAAGTAGTAAAGGCCAGAGAAAAACAGAAATACTTACTGCGTGGCCTCTAGTCCCGTGCTTCGATTTATTATATAATTATAAATTATATTAATTTTTAATATTTTTATGTTTAATTTTGTTTTTACTACACAATAATATTCTGATGCATAGTAAATACATATTTCACACAAACACTAAAAAGGTCACTCCAGTTCTTTCTTGCATGGAAGTTTTTGATTATTTACTTGTGTACCCTGTGTGCTTGAATTTTATCTGCCACTTTAATTTTTTGCATACTATGCATTGTTAAAAAGATCATATTATAATACCAACTAAACCAACTTCCCTATTTTTACCGATTGAATGTTGAAAAAGGTGGAACTTCTCAATTTGATCCGTAATGGGAAAGCGTTTTTTCTATTCGAGAATTTGGCGAATACGCTAGTGATAATTTCTTCAGAATTGTATTAAAATTGGTAGTTAAGCATTTTCGAGCGCCATATTTTTAGAGCTATTCATCGTACAGAAATTTTACAAGCTCCAAATGTTTGTCATCTTATAATCTTCTATTTCACTTAATATAATACCTTTCAAGATATTTACAAGAAAGTCTCGAGGTACCAATATTTCGAAGCTAAAATCGCAATATTCAAATCTTAGTAACTTGTAAAATATCCATTTTCATAAAATAGTATACAGGGTGTTATTAAAAAGTATGTCAGTCACATAACCACGGAATCAGTGTGTCAAAAAAGGCGATTCAACCTAATTTACCTCTCTCCAAAATCGCACCTCTATGAAGATACAGCCATCTAAAGTTGTAAATAGTTTTTTTTTTGTAACAAATGGCTATTGATATATTTTTCATTTCGGTAGATTGAAACATATGCCAAAGGGTAATAGTTTAAAGTAGAAACTTTTTAAAATGAAGTTTTGTAAGAGGGGTAAACTCTCTTCTGTCCTACCCTCTTTTTTTAGTGGTACGCCTATGACGCTTTTGGTATACTGTACTTTATAGAAAATTAATTTAATTATACACCATTTTCTTTTTTGTGTTTTTTTCGTTTGAGCAACCATTTCCAATTGGAACTGGAAATACTAAAAACATTGCAAAGCCAATGAAGTAATAAAAATCGAGAAAAATCATTTATTTTATCAGTTACATCTTAATTTCAGTTTTACATACATAAATATTAAAATTTAGTTTCAGAATGTGCCCAAAATGATTTCCATTTTCTTGTATACAATATCTTGCTCATTTTAAAAGAGAACATTTGACACTCTGAAAGACGCCAGGAATGTTTCAAAATTCCTTAGCTCACTGCTGAATTCTTTGTCGCAGATGTTCATCGCTCTCTATTGGAACAGAGCAAACTTTGTCCTTCATGACTTCCCAAAAACAGAAGTCAACTGCGTTTAAATCAGGTGACCGAGCCGGAAAACTGATTGAAGCATCTGTTATTAGGCTCATCCAACGTCCTGGAAAACGCCTTGCACGCTATAATGGGGGTAGAGCATGATTTTGTAAATACCACATGTTTCGCCTAATATGTAGGTTTACAATTTCTAACTGTTCGGGCAATTCATTTTCTGGGAAATGTAGATAGGCAGCTGCATTTAAATGATTTGAAAAGAAAACAGGTCCAATTAGATGATTATCAACAATCCCCACCGAAACATTGACCGAAAAACTACGTTGAAAATGCGATTTTCTCTTTGCATTAGGATTTTCTTCAGACCAAATGTGTTTATTATGATGATTTATAATACAATTTCTATTAAATGAGGCTTCATCACCTGATTAAATGGCGTTTACAAAACTTACATTTCTCGCATTTGTCCTCAGAAGCCAGTTACAAAATTACATTCGAGAACCATAATCTTGAGGTTCCAATGCCTGAACAGTTTGTATATGAAGTGGAACGAGTGATTGTTCTTCTAATGTTTTCCATACCGAAAAATGCGATACTCCTACATGAGAAGCTATTTTACGCACACTGCTTCCAGGCCGTTCTGATACAATATCTAAAATTTCCTCATCGACTTCTGGAGCTAGTGCCACATTTCCCAGCACGATCATCTGATAGACTTCTAGTGGACGTGCATGACGATCGATTGCAAAAAAGTGCACCTATCGGGATGTCGACGGTTTGGAAACTTTTCCTCATAACGCCTAGCTGTAGCAGAACCATTTGCATTACATTGGCCTAGGATTCTTATCATATCTACTATTTCGGTACTACAATAACTCATATTACGTGCCATTGTTAACAATAACTAATATGCATTAAAGTAGTTTAACAGAAATAACAATTGTCAACTATCTACTGAACGTTCACACATGCCTTTGATTTTCCTCTGCATTTTAATTAAAGTTAAATTAAATTTATTATTGTACCGAAATGATATTTTGACCTAAAAGTACAAGGTACTCGTAGGTAGGTACTTTTAGAACTGAAATTAAGAGGTAATTGATAAAATAAATGATTTTTCTCGATTTTTATTATTTAACTGTTTAATTATCATGTTTTTAGTATTTCCAGTTTCAAGTGTAAATGGCTAATCAAATGAAAAAAACACAAGATAAGTAAAAGCTGTATAATTAAATTTTATATAAAATATAGTATACCAAAAAAGTTATAGTCGTACCACTAAAAAAGAGGGTAGGAGAGAAGGGAGTTTACCCGTAAACCAGCCTCTTAAAAAAATTATTTTTAAAAAGTTTTCACTTTAAACAATTACCCTTTGGCATACGTTTCAATGTACCGAAATTGAAAAAAAAATCAATAGCAATTTGTACAATATTAAAAAAAACATTCATAGGGGTGCGATTTTGGATAGAGATAAATTAAGATGAATCAACTTTTTTTGACGCACTTATTCCGTGTTTAAGTGATTGACATACTTTTTAATAACACCCTGTATATATACTGCCCTTATTTCTTATAATTTGACTATCTGATTCAGTAGATAGCTTTAATTATCTGGTAACTCCACCAGGAGTGGGAACCACCCCAAAATAAAAAATGGATATTGGAAATTTCTTAAACATTAATGTACGACTTACGTGTAGTTTTAAAAATATGTTAAAGAAGGACCCATGAAGATGCGTAGAGTGGACGAGAATTTCGGCTCCACGACGTTTCATTATGGCTTAACGATCAACAAACTCAAAATAGCATAATCCGACTTGCGCCGTTAATTATAACAAAATTCGCATTTATAATTAATAACTTACTCCCTATAAAGAAAATAGAGCCCGCTTAAGCACCTTTAACAGAACATTCGTTTTTTATACACAAAAACATTCAGTGTCTTTTTAGTTGTTGAGAACGTCGGCGTCGTGGATTTAAAACTGCAAGGATATTAAAGTTCAGGAAATTTTCATTTATTTTGTTTTACTGTACGGATCAACTGAGGGTAGTCAAAGATATATTCGAGCTGTGTTTATTAGAGCATTTAAATCTGTGCATTGTCCACTCTATTGTCGCTCTCGTCGCACGTTGTTGTTTTGTTTAATATCCTTACAGTTTTACTCAACCCGGCAAGGCATTATACTGAAACAAGTATACTAAAGAAGACATAAAGTTTTTCTACATCCTCAATTTAGAAATTGGTTTAACTGAGCATCAACATTTCAGGCGATATATCCAAGATAATACAGATAGATTACCTGCAAATGCTTTAGTTCCGACTTACGGGAGTGCAGCGCCAGATAGTTTTGTTTGAATCCGAATTAAATTAAAGATCGGATGGAAGTTCAATTACAGCTTTCCTGAGATTATGCTTTTTTAATGAAACATTTATTTGTACAATTTTTTTGCCATCATTTAACGATATTCTGATTACTTAATACACTTGTGTTATTATTGAAACATATCCTTTATAGGATTTTGCAAACAGCGGAAAGAAAAACTATGAGAACTAAAGGAAAAACTACATATAAAAATATTAATGAAATCTTTGCATTCTTTCGATAACCTGACTTCTGGTTATGCTAACAACTAAAAATTCTTATTTGCCATTCTCATTTTAACACTAGCATCCAACATAGTCCCCTACGGCTAGGCAGGCTAAACTAGTATCTACATGATCCCCTACGATATGCAAATTCAGTTAAAAATGAGAACATAGGCCTGAAATTAATTTATTTACGTCTTCAAAAATTTTTTCATTCTAATGAATTACATTTTCATAAAATCTCATTCAGTTTCTTGGAAATGCTTAGCCTTTGAAACGTTTGTTCTCATTTTTAACTGAATTTACATATCGTAGGGGATCATGTAGATACTAGTTTAGCCTGCCTAGCCATAGGGGACTATGTTGGATGCTAGTGTTAAAATGAGAATGACCAATAAGAATTTTTACTTGTTAGCATAACCAGAAGTCAGGTTATCGAAAGAATGCAAAGATTTCATTAATATTTTTATATATAGTTTTTCCTTTAGTTCTCATAGTTTTTCTTTCCGCTGTTTGCAAAATCCTATAAAGAATATGTTTCATTACTATAAGCAAACAAATAATAAATAATTCACTTTTAAACTTGTGTTATTATTTTCACGTGCTACTTTAAGCCCCTTAGTAAACTACTCCCAATGACCTTGGGTTCCACACTAATATAGCACTAAATTCTATTTATTACTTCATACTTCACTTCTCTGATCAATTTATTACAGTTCACTTGTTCAGATTTTTTTGTATTCACTTCGAACTTATCTGACTCTTAACTACCTAACTACCTTTTCCGCCACTGACTTGGTCGCCTTAACTACCTTTCAATTAAATACTGTGGGCACTTACTAAGTATATTATAAATTTAAATATGATCTTCTTGACCAATGAGTAATTAGGTACATACAGTTTCATTTTTCAAGGTCATTTATGATTCAATTTTAATTGTATAAAGGTAGTTCAAACATCTATCACATACAATTTATAATAAAAAGGGGCTCTTTGAAACAAAAAAGTTAGTAGTACTTTCAGTTAAATCTCAAGAGTACTGTTATGTTTCGTCATCTCAAAATATACATTTTTCGTGTTACAAATGTAAAGTAATTATTTTACATCACGCTGTGTAGTGCAGAAGTTAAAATATTTCGAACTAGTGCGTAAAGTAAGAATAAAGCACTTTTCACATAACAAATATGTCTAGGCGACCATGCAACAACTGCCTTGCTATCTCATTATGTCGAAAAGTAACATAACAATGCGAAAAAATAAATACTTTGTACACTAGTGCGTAAAGTAGAGTGTTTATATTTTAACTTAAGAAAAAATATGTATGGAGTTAATTTTTCACAATTCATAATCTTGAAGAGGAAAGAAAAAGGAAGTGCGGCTGTTTTCGTGGACACCCCACCCGTATAGTAAACTAAAATTTGAATATGTATTTGAAGTTTTTAAGAGATGCAGATGCAGCTTTATAAAGATGGACCTTTGGTGTAAGGCACGAAACAAAGAAATGTTAACTTTATCCGCAGAAGCAGAATTTATTATAAAGATTTTTTGTAAATCACTAAAAGGAGTTTTCTCGTTTAAGCTCCATTCGTGGACACTATATGTTACGCTCCACGGTTGTAATCGATCGCTTATCTAAATGAGCTCCAGGCCTATACACATTTATGGGTCCAAGAATAATTCCATTTCACGCAGTACATGACGTTGTTATTATTAACAATATTAATATGGATAACCAAAACATGACAATTCTTATTTAATAATGTTAAAACATATATACCATCAACGACCTGTATACACGTATGAGTAAATTACATAATAAGTAACAAAAAAGATGCAAAACTTCAACTTTCACGTTAATATACAATGCGGCTAAAAACCTTGAATAAGAGTAGCTTGACTTTATCATAAACCAGTTTAAATATCTTGTTTCGCATATTAACAACATAATCAATTCTGTCGTAACATTTTTGTTGAATTTGAACTTGAATTTAATTCAATGACCCTAGTTTTGGAATAGCATATTTTATGTCATATCAACTGGATATCATGAACATTAATCCTATTCACGGTGAAAGACTTAGTAAAGTTAGTTAATTTTATATCCGTATCCGCATTCTGAACGTATTTGTTGTAATCGACGTGCTTTTTAAATGGTTTTGTTTAGCTTACTTTGTTTGTCGTGTGTGGGTCAAATCTAGTAATTGAAATTGTACCCCCTTCCTGTTGAGCGACAAAAGAATAGACATTTAAATAAATTTAGAAATTTATATAGTGAAAGACAACATATTGAATTACAAAACTTTCAAAATAATCCTTTAATTGACAAAACTGTCATCAACCTGTCAAACCGCGAATTAAATATATCCGAGAAACTAGTATTAACTAAAGGCATGAATTATGCGTTAACACCAAAGGCTATTCCTAAATTTGATATAATAACTGCAATTGAACAGGCTGCACAGAAGCTTCCATTAGATGATGCTAATGAATACCAAATTCGTTCTAAAATTGAATTAGAGAAACAATATAAGACTAAAGATAATTTAACATCCGATGAAAAACGTTCCATTTCATCTCTAAAAAATGATCATAGCATTAAAATTTTACCAGCTGATAAAGCCAATGCCACGGTAATCTTATACAGCTATATATGATACAAAAATTACGAACTTGATAAATGATGGAAATTATTCCAAATTAAATAAAGATCCTACAAATTCTTTAGAAAACAAAATATATAGAGTCTTATTTAAACACAAAAATGAATTTACAGATATTGAACGAAAGATGTTAACTCCACATCACAGCAAGCCTCCTCATTTCTATGGTTTGCCAAAAATTCATAAACCTGACATCCCCTTAAGACCAATTGTGAGTTCAAGTAATTCTCCATGTAGTAAACTCTCAAAATATTTATTAAAAATCCTAAATCCTTTATCAGGTTCCTCCGAGTCTTATATTAAAAACAGCAAACATTTTTTGGAAAAGCTGTCAGAAAATCATTTTAACAATAATCATCTAATGGCCAGTTTGGATGTAGTAAGCCTATTTACAAATTTTCCTGTAGATAAAACATTAATAATAATTAAAAACAAATTGCAACAAGATGGGAATTTGGCGAATAGAACTAAGTTAAGCATTGAAACTATAATGGAATTACTTACACTTTGCATTAAAACAACATACTTTCAATTAAATAATGACTTCTATCAACAAGACTTTGGGATGGCCATGGGTTCTTCATTATCTCCAATATTAAGTAACATTTTCATGGAAAATTTCGAGGAAAGTAATATTAATAATCTAGTTTATAAACCCATTGTATGGTGGAGATATGTAGATGACATTTTTGCTATATGGTCTTATAGTAAAGAATGTTTAAGTAATTTTTTGAATCAGATTAACGAAAAAGAACCTTCAATTAAATTTACAATAGAAATAGAGAATAATAATGAATTACCTTTCTTAGATATTTTAATTAAAAGATTAGATAACACATACCAAACCAGTGTGCATAGAAAACAAACACACACAAACAGATACTTAAATTTCAATTCAAATCAACATATTAGTGTTAAGAAAGGTGTTGTTAAGTGTTTGTATGACAGGGCCAAAATTATTTCTTCAAATGATGTAATATTAAGGAACGAAAAACAATTTATAAAAACTGTCTTATTAAATAATCAATATTCTGAGAGTTTTGTTGATAGTCAGTTATTGAACATTGGTAGTAGAGAGAATATACTATCACAACCTGAGGTATTTAGGTCAATGGCAGTAATTCCATATATACATGGTTTATCGGATAAATTACGAAAAATTGGGAATAGGTTTTCCGTACGAACGGTTTTTCAAACGGGCTCCACGCTAAGATCGGTTTTATCAAGAACCAAACCTCCAAATATTGTTCAAAATTTAAAAAATTGTATTTATAGTGTTCCGTGTGCGTGCGGAAAACATTACATGGGTGAATCATCTAGACCTTTCAACGTAAGGCTTGGTGAACATAGAAATTACCCTAGAAGGGGAGAATTTGAAAAATCCAAAATTTGTGAACACGCGTGGGATAATAATCATAGAATTAAATGGGACTCGGCGAAGATTTTGGAAAAACAGAGCAACGGAACTAAAAGAAAACATAAAGAATCCGCGATTATTTTATTAAACGAGGATAGATGCGTTTCTAATTATTCAATAGATTTTTGTACTAGTTGGTTGCCCATCCTTAGAGACGAAGTAAGTAAAAATAAGATAAATATAATTTAATGTCTCACGTGACTATGGAAATACATAAACAAAGAACTGTCATGGTTGACGGCCAAAAAAGTTTTGAGAACGGAAGTAGATTCTCTTCCGAAACGTTAACTACCTATAGCTTTGATTTTCAGTTTTTAGTTTACAACATTGTTCTAGTTTATATATTTTTAGGTGTGAGACTTTTTGAAACGGTCAAGTACTCAAGAACCAACCTCTGTCTTATCCGTTTGGCGCAGAGGTTATTTCATTAAAATTTTTAAATATTTTTCAGTGGCAAAATACCCAATAATAAGTAAGAAAATCTGAATATGCCACAAATAAACAATTACAGACAATACTTTTACATACATTTTGCATAAGTTGTCTATTGAGAAGATGCATCCAAACCATATATACAATGATATGAGCAGTTGATTGTAGATAATAGAAATTCGACTCGCCCCACGATTTTATTTTAGTCTGATCAATGCTCTAGATTAATGAGGAGAGTGGTGTGATGGCTGGTACCTACCTAATTTTTTAGCCTTTAGTACATTATCTGCATCATTATTATGTTTCTTTACAATAAAACCGTTAAGCTTTAAAAAATGTTTGTTTCTTAATATTTTGTTTACTTTGGGAACATTAAAAAAAGCTGTGATCTAAGTATTGCAAAACCTTAAAATTCCCGACAATATATTATTCAAATTTGCGCAACGAAATAGATGCATAGGTGTGCAATATAGTTGCCTCCTTACAAAATTGTGGAAGATTACTAAAATTGGTACAAAATCGAAAATTGAGATAACATCCAGTTTTTACGTTTTAAGGTCTGAGGAATTAAAAAAAGTGGTTTTTGAAAAATGTATGTATGTGTGTATGTGTGTTAGCACAATAGTGGTGAAACTATTAAACGGATTTGGATGAATCTTTGCATGCGGGTTTGTTTAGTGCTCCTGAAAAGGTTTTGGTTGACATCGGATTACGCTTATTATGGCACACAACTTAGTGCTCCTTTCGGCCTCAAATATCCATCCGGTGCGAAGGTACTAGCCGTCTCCAGTAGCCGCCGATTTTTTTTATTATTAAATTAGCTACTTTGTGGCATTAAGCTCAGCGTGTTAGAACGCGCCCTCTTGCCATCTGGTTTTCCCTGTAGTACCACCCTTTGATACTATCCTGTCTGATTGATGTTGCCAAATACTATGCTAAAAACTAATCCAAACAATCGAAGTGTTAAATAAATCGTCTGGTTTATAGTCTAAGCTTTCCAAGGGCAAGCATAAATATTATTCAAACTGTCTGTCTTGGATACTTGTTATTCACAAAGAAGATGGCTTTGCTGCATCTGTAGTTGTCCGTACAAGGAGCATGGAAGTTCAAACGAGGAATGACAGTGCATCTTTATAGATATACAAAGGCATCTTCGATCTTAAAGAGGCAATAAGTTCGAAGAACTCCGTTGACGAATACTGTTATGTAAAATTCCTTATACATATGCAACACTAGCGTACTAGGACGCCTAAGAACGTTCCACGATTAGGCCTCGCCTGTGTCAAGTTCCAAGGCTAGCCTAGCTAGGAATAACAGGAGTAATTGGGATTGCTCTAACTATTGCAATGGAGGCCATTCCTCAACTCACTCCCTTGCACATTGAAGTGAAACTGGAAGTTAGGGAAACAGCTAACAGATTCTTCAAAAACTAAATCTGGAATGAGATGGATCAAGGGTTGGTAAGGGATCACGTCATCACTCAGTCAGAGGATGACCGATGTTGCCTCGTCTATGGGTTTACTATAGTATGGCTAACGAACGTTGCATCACCACTGGTTCAGTAGGCGGCGTTAAGCCGACGACGTTCCAGCCTATTTCGGTTTGATAAACACAGTGCACGTGCAGTAAAGACCGCAGCAGATTGCAGTGTCTGTGATAAATTCAATTAGCGATAACGCAACGACTAAGATTCGTTAGCCATCCCTATCCCATACATTGTCGTGCTGTCCTAGTTGAGATGGATAAAAGCCAAATTCTGAGTTCCAGTTGACTGGAAGAGTACAGTCAGATCGAGGACTCAGGTGAAAACCAATGCTGGTGTATACTTATGCAAACTAATGGCTCGCATATCACCGCGACTTAGCAAGTATCCTAGTGTATTTCGAGTAGAGGTACAGGCCATCCTAGTGTGGCAAGCGAAAATTCCAGAAGAGGTTTCACTGACAAACATATTTAGATATGCACTGAAAATCAAACGACTTTGGGGCTCTTGCATCAAACAAAGTAATCTACCTCTAAGCTGGTGCTAAGTTGTCGGAATATTTTGACTCAGCTTTGCGAACACAATGCAGTCAAACTCAAATGGATGGCCGGATTCAGTGGTGTGGAGGGTAACAAAGAAGCAGACCGTTGGAAGGGAGAAGGAACAATGCTTTTCCTAGCTCTGGGGTAATTTCGATTTACGAAGTCTAATTCAATCAGAGTTACTAAACTGCACAGTAACACAGAGTAACAACTATAAGGCTGAGGCACTCATGATGAAGTAGCTTCATGTAAAGGAGCATCTTAACTGACTCTACAGTAAAGTGGCTGCTTGAGTTCGATTGAGAATAAATGAGGCGGATGATGGGTCTGACAACAGGACACTGTTACCTGAACACAATGAAGCTGAAGATTATCCTGTTTGTCGAATGTGTGAAGTGAAAGATGAAAATATCACCCATATCAAGGCATAGGTTTCTCGGAAAAAAATTTTTACAGCTGGAGGCTCTGCCCTTAATTAAACTGCTATCTTTCGTGCAGAGCATTGTTCTCTTCTAGGTGAAGGTACAAGAGGCCGACTTAGTACATTGTATCTTTAGATTTTGCATTTCTAATAATGAATTATAAGATACTTAATTTACACTTGCTTCTTAGAAAATTAATTACATTAACTTAGGAACAGTATTCAAATTACAAATCAATTGTTAAAACATAGATTGTACTACTAATTGACTCATAAATACAGCTTTAATTTGATCATAGAAAATGAAATGCTGTGGGTTAATTCGTCTATCAAAATATATTATAAACATTTTTGAAACATACATTATAGTTGTAGAGGAAGTGAGGTGGCATTTCTAAATACATAAATGATATCTTTAAATAATAGATCTGCAGCATTATCTACAATACGTAAAACATTTCAAGGGGTAAAACGGAAAGAGAATTTTTGTCAAGAAACAATTTGGATAAATCTAAATAAACCGTGTAAAATAATATATGTTGAGCTTTATATTTTAATGTCCAAATTCTGCATTTTTAATTTACTTTTAGGTCAAAGTCACATTGTTGTGTACATGTACTATTTAATGGAAAGTAAGTACCTGTAGTTAATTACATATCTCGTTAATGACAATAAATGCAAATTTAAATTATCGCCAATTTTATGTACCATGTGGACTATTGATAATTTATATGTAGCATCCGTTGCTTTATAACGACATATCATTAAATATCAATCATATTCTTAACAAAAAATAAAAAAGGCTTGTTTCCTTTCATTTCCTGTTCCATGGGTACTTTCTTATTGTTTAAAACCCGTTACAGCGTATTCTACCTGCAAGTTATAGGCATAATCTGAAATTGTATAAAAAATACTAAGAGGATTGGTATGAAGTATGATTTATGATTATACATGGAAAAAATTAAAGAATTTCACTCGTCCAGAATGTCTATGTATGTAGATTACTAGTAAGTTTGTACTGCAATTGATAGATATATTTCTTTGTTTGAACGCTAATATGGAAATAATTATTGTATGTGGGTTAATGGTCGCTCATTGAAACACCAATATTTTTTATGACATGCTATTAAATTTAGTACCTGCCTGAGGGCAACAACTGTAGATAGTATATGGAAATAGAGTGGATCGTAAAAGTAACGTAAGTATATATCGTAATAGATATCGAAAAATAAATTTGTGCGGTACTAAATGTAAATATTCAAGGCCCACAAAATGTAGAGCCCGGAGGAATATACTAATCACTTTATATATCTAATAAAAATATACTGACAAATTAGAGGATAATTAAATATATATCTATTCACACTAAAATTAGGAAATTTATTTTCCAATTTACAATTGTTCCGTTTTGGAAATACAGCCTTCTAATTAGGTAAAGGAATTATTTATGACATGGATTAGGTTGTGGGATAGTGTAATCTTATGTCGGTACTTTTTAAATATCCAGAGTGACATTAGAGATAATAATATCGGGGAATCCCACAGGTTCACACAACTGAGGATATCATACTTAGCCAAATCACAATATGGCACCGCAAATCGACTACCTAGATCTTACTATACACAGAAAGACTAACTTTACCAAACATGCCGATAAACTGGCTACCCTTTCTCTCTAATTCCCAACAGAAACGACTTGAAAAATGCATTTAGATATTTGTTTCGAAAATTTTCTGAATTGAAAATTTGAGAGAATATTCTCAAAAATGGAAGAAATTATTTTTTGTTTGCTTAAAATTGTAATGAAACATATTCTTCATAGGATTTTGCAAACAGCAGAAAAACTATCTAAGAGAACAAAAAGAAAAAACTATTTGTAAAATTATCGATTTAGAATTTTTGCATTTTTTCTATAACCTGAATTCTGGTTATGCTAGCAATTAAAATCCTAAAATGAATTTGTCTTTCGTATTGCACAATTCTATAATTATTTATTTATATTATATTATTTGTGCCTTTCTGATGAACTCCAGAATAAGGGCGAAAAACGTTTCAAAGGCTAAGTATTTCCAAGAAATAGAATGATAGATTTCATGAAAATGTAATACATTTGAACGAAGAATTTTCCAAAAGACGAGGTATGTACATAAATTAATTTTAGGCCCTTGTTCTCATTTTAACTGAATCTTTATGGTCGTAGGGGTTATGTGGATACTGGTTTACTCTGCATAGCCGTAGAGGACTGTGTAGAAACTAGTATAATAATGAGAATTGTCCAATAAGAAAGACAAATTCATTTTAGGATTTTAATTGCTAGCATAACCAAAATTCAGGTTATCGAAAGAATGCAAAAATTGTAAATCGATAATTTCACAAATAGTTTTTTCTTTTTGTTCTCATTAACAGTTTTTTCTGCTGTTTGCAAAATCCTATAAAGAATATGTTTCATTACTCGATAAGATGACTAACCTTTTTATTTGATAAATTAGGTGGGCAGCTGTGGTTTTTTAAATAACGAAGATAAATGCATTTCAAATTATTTCATAGATTTGTGCACTAGTTGGTTGCCCGTCCTAAGACAAGAAATAAGTAAAAATAAACTAAATGTCTGTCACTCTTCAGGATTTTTAAAGTCTTCAAAAATATACTATATTTACAAAACATTTAAATCCAGGAACGGAATGGTTGCAAAGTGCACTTACCCCAAGTTGTTTTATTGGATAAGTGTTATGCTATTATTTTCATGATCCAGTTTTCTCAAATGCAATTTTCTTGAAAACTACTATTCCTATAAAAAGAAGCTTCGCCGAGCGTGGTTCATGCTCCTACCACCGCCTGCAAACGTGCACCTGCGCAGAACCAGTCTGCCTTTCGTCAAGCAATGCACTGTTTGCTGGAGAATTTAGTTGGTATCCTGACTGACCGCGGAGATAGATGTGTATAAGAAATAGTAAGTAGAGGAACTTGTAGGTAAAACCGCTTATATCTTAAGTCCCAGAACTGGTGAGCATTCCGACTACGCCGTTCCCCACTCTAGAAGTGCTGTGACCTGTGTCTATTCAAATTTCCGTAAGCCAGCATTGAGTACACACCGACCGTCCGCTGTAAGCAATCGACTCCGAAACTACCAGCATCACCATGCCCACCAGCAACAGGAGGAAGTAAGTAAAGTTTGTAAGTGCCTACTCACTACTATCCGTGCACTGTCTGTACTACCGCCCGCTTTTATCAGTTTGGGCCGTCGGCATCACTCGCCAACCGTTTACCGTATCATCGTCTCATTAAGCACATTAGCTTCTGTTACCGTAGCCTAACTTCAGTTTAGCTCTTGGTTACCTCTTTGGCTTTGCAAAGATAGCGTAGCTTTAAGTAGTATTGTGAATAGTAGGTTCTAAGATAATAAATCTTGTTATATAATTTGGATCGTACATTTTACTGTGGTGTATGTGAAGTTTAACTATCCCTAGACCCGCTGGACATTACTCACTGTTTCTTCACCGTAGCTACTCAAGCCCTGCTGAACCGGCTTTGAGGGTAATTGGCTGTTCCACCAAAAAAGGAACTGGCGCCCGAGCATCCCGTCCTTATCGTCAACAGGCTGCTGAAGCTCCACTTGCCGGGTAAATAAAAAGTCACAGTATGGACTAACTGGCGGAGGGTATAGTAATTGTCAATATCTATTTTAGAACTTATTAAAAAATTTTTTAAAATGGTTTAGGTCAACCACTCTGAATTTTCCATTTTAAATTTTGAAATTATAATATTAAAATCGTTCTGAGCGACCTTGAAAACTATTATTTGAAATATTTTACAATTGTATCACTCGTTTTTCTTGTCACAGTTCTAACACTTAAAAAAAATATATTGATTTCTTTGAGTTTTTGAGTCAAATTTTTTAATAGATATATTTCTCTCGTACACTGAAAAATATTTCGTTCAAATTACTGAAGCTTAAAATATTTCCGTAATGACGCATCTTTTTCATCTCGTTGCTCGAGCTGAGTTCAATTCAACCAATGAGAAGCAGCACTAGATAGTTATCACCGGCTTCCTGAAAATGGCAGGTGTAATTTTGTCGAAATGTCGCTTAGATAACCTCAGCCCCGTTAAGAGCTTGCCAAATACGCGGAACGACACCCGGAATTCCAGCAATTCATTCAATTACACCCGCCAAAGCCTGATAATCAATATATTATTTCGTAAGATACTTCCTTGCATATATTAATAGTTGTGTCATATATCATAACATAATAGAATTATTTTAAAGTAACAATTATTACCTATATATCATGACATCGTTACATATTTCATAGCTATGAAATTAAGTATTATTAAAAGAAACAATACTTAACTATATTCTTATTTCACGGTGTTTAACTAGCTCGTGTCTTTATAAAATCTTTTGTATTCTTGCAAAACGTTCCTACCCAGGAATGAATGTGGTGAAGATAAAAACTGAATTTGTATACAATGGACAGGCGTATAAATAGAATTACGATAGAATTTTGTAAACATACAAAACAAATTACACAAATGGGTTAATTGCTGCCTTACAATGAAATCACAATTCGCAAAAAAAACTAACATTAATTTCCAGTGTGATTATGATTATAGATTATATATGTCGCTACGTTACTTCTCATGATACGAGGAAAGAAATAGGTCATACCTACTTGTAGATTGTTTAAGGGGCCCTTCCTCACGTCGACCTAAAAGATCTTTTGTGAATGACCCTACAGTTAGTTGTTGCCCAGGACTCCCAAGCTCTTTACAAAGCCTGACCTCGGAGCTAACTTCCGTATGTCTGCAGCGTTAATTCCACCTTTTATAGGAGCCTAGTGCGGAATAGCATCTTGCATTGGCAAAGAACATGTTCCACAGTTTCTTTTTCAGTATCACTGTATCTGCACGTATCATGGTCTGCTTTGCCCATATTCCTAAGATAGTATATCAAGGGGCAATGGCCTGTTAAATGGCCTATCATCAGCCTTACGTCAGAATTTTCGAGTTCGACAAGGCTTATGGCACTCATTGTCGAATAAGTTAGGAACTTTTTCGCTTGTCTTTGACTTGGGAGTATTTCTCCAGTAGATTCTTTCTGCTCCTTTCCCATTTTAGGATCACCTTACGATCTCTTAGATAAGCTACAAAACGGTTCGGGTGCCAAAAAATGAGGCTTCAGCAATATTTTCTAATTAATTTCCTTCTATTTCTTCGGGCCCTGGCACCCACATCAAGGTATCCTTGTTTCTTGTCAGTTGGTTCAGGGATTTTCTGCAGTTTTAGGCAATTTTGGACTAAAAAATGTAAGACCTGAGAGCTTGTAACGCTGACTGGCTATATGGAAGTATATAAATCTTTACTCTTCGAATGTCTTTATTTGTGTATTCCTGAGCACATCGATCTATAGCACAAATTTCTGCCATACCTACTTAGAAACATAACTATTACTGGGTATTGAAACCACCTATGGGCGTGACTTTAAAGGGATTGTTTAAGCATAAATGAAACAAACCACAGTCGTCGGCTGTTTATACCTTTGGTTTTATAAATATTTATTAACACCCTAGGAAACATTTACCATTCATGTAATATGCATTTATTTCATATCGACTTTATATTATTTATGTTAGCTCAACAGTATATTATGCAACAAGCACAAGATAAGCTCATTTTGCTCGAGTGTGTACATGCACGAGTGCAAAACTATCATGTCATGTGAGCTGCATACGATATAGACCGGGAGCTAGAAGTGAGTATACAAAATGTGAGGAACGCATTTTATCAATGGATATTAGCAGAGAATGGCTCAAAGATTAATAATCCGGATCTTGCCGATCCATTTCTTGGTCCAATTTTTTTATCACCCCTCCTCTTATCTATAAAGGAAATCGAAGGAGTACATGCTATGGAGTCATGTTAATGAATATTTTTGTCATAATTTATAGTTATCAAATGCAAATGCAAATCATCATGTTTTGAAAAATCAGATTAGATCGAACTTCATCAGCAGTTAGTTTTTTTTTAAACATGTGCAAACTTTCTAACTATTTAATTGTTCAGTATTTAGGTCAAGGTTTCCCAGAGATACGTAGGCCATTTGTACAAAATCCTCCGATGTAGCTTTCAAACATTGTATTTTACTGCCTAATCTACTGGTAGTATCGCAACCATTTACAAAATGTAATGCTGGCAAAATATTACGCATACTTTCACCAAGGGATTCAGCAGCTTAGTGGCATCCTAGAAGATGTTTCCTTTTATAAGAACCGTCGAATTATAGAGTTAGACAACCAATATTTGCTAGTTTTTTCGCGTAATAAATCGCTAAAATGAATACATCTGTATTAGCACTGAGGATAATAACATGAACAGATTGAATTTTTACTGCGTAAAAGATATGGCAAAACATCCTTGAATCAGCTTGTAAGTGGTTTGATTTTAACAAAATGAAGACCCTAGTAGCTTGAAACATTTTGTTGGGTCATCGAATCCTCAACAAATATACATCTCGCAGACTTCTTTTACTTGTGCATATTTGAAGCAGTACTGCAAATATATCGAACAAGTTATAATTTATTTTGATGCTTGAAAAGAAAGCTTTACAGTTACAATCAGTTTTTGTTGAATTACTTGAAATTATGTTAGTTTTAATAATGTTGCCCTTACTCCGAACATTTAACTGTAAAGACTTTATTGAAATGTCGTCATATCTCGTATATTAAATCTATTCTCTTCACATTAAATTGCGTGCATGATCTTTTTTGAAAAATGCCTGGGCAAAATCACCGAAAGTATTGAACTTTTTTTACCGAATTGGATGAACAAGTGCCATACCATCAACAATATAAATTTTTGGAGTATTTAAATCTAAAATGTCTTGAGAGTTCGTACCATAGTTATGATTGTTTTGAATTCCAAGGGTGAGTGGTGATTTTGGTAATTCCCTGTAAAATCCGACCTGTGTCGACGCAGAAACGCACTGGAGGAATAGGAGCGTTGTGCTTACCATAGGACACGCGGAGGGAACGGCAGCAGACTAGAACGGACCACTTCAGCCGCCGGCAAGATGGCTTCTTCCGTTAGTTAGAGCCTCAGAAATAAGAATCTGAACACACTTGCCGGTCCTCACATTTTGCATACTCAACTACATTCAGCGCCTGCACTAATACTTTCTTACAACATATTAATACAGATTTATAGGAAACAATCACGAAATTATCCGTTACCTACAAAAATGTTGACAGAAACAAACTGCTGACATTTCGTCGTTGGGCGTTATAATCTGTGATAAGATAAGTCGCCTTCATTTATCATGGTCTAAGGTTCTAAAGAAAAGTGTAGCATTCAAAATAAAACATATTCGAAGAAGAGAAGAAAACAGTACAAGTAATGATACATGCATTCTACATGGTAGTTTGTAACCTAGTCTTAGCTCCCTTCTTCAAGTCTCCTCGACTTGAGTTTGCATTTTTTGTATCTCTAGGAAAATATTTTGCTACGTCAAATATGACATGACACTGACAACGATAAATACTGTTGGTTATACTGGATTAGATTTTAATAAGATGGCTAAAAACTGTTGGCAAAGACGTTAATGATTGAAAAAGAACCCCAATCCGACAGGCTTTCGCAAGTCTAGTACGGAAAAATCGAAAAGGGTTTGGTTTTTCGACGTATGTGTGGCGGTTCTGTAAGCGTAGGAAATGAAATATTATCACCATCGTATTCCCTTTAAGAATGGGGAGGAGATTTGTACAGCATTCGCAATACTTTTGGGGTCTTTGAAACCTTTGTATGGACTAATTTGTTAATCCTATTAATGCCGTTATAGCAATGTTCCCATCAATTTTTGGGAATAAAAATGATTTTTCATGTCATTTTTTATTGTGTTATATGTTATTATTTTAGGAGCCAAAAATGTTATCCCTCTTCCGAACTTAATCCATTCACACCACTGTATATTAGTATTTTAAACCACAAATTTCAAGGTCTCTAATTTAAAAAAAAAAATGAAGGAAAAAGTAACCAAAACCCAAGACTGTCTAAAATTTCATGCAAATTTCCTACAAATCTTTTGTTTCAATTAAATGACCAAGATATTTTTTATTTCGATTCATAGCCGATAAATAAAAACATAATTTAATTATTTTATGAGTTTGTAGAGTTTAGAGTACTCAAGCGTGCATTTGGTTTGTTTACACGCTAAATAACCAAATACTATCTCTTTTGTGTGTATGTCTTATATATGGCCATGGTTATTAATTCTTGGTACAAATTCTTCCAATTGTCATGGAAAGTAAAACATAATTTTATTAAGTTTATTACTTTCTATGCGATTTACTTAGGTATTAAGGAATTGAACTATGAAGAATGAATAATTTAATAATATCTAAAATACGCGTATCTCTAGAAAGCATTCAAACGTTTCTTTTGTGTATAACTTTTTAATTTCGAGTAGTTATATTCAAATAATGACTGACTATGATTCCGTATACGTGTTAACATTTGTATAAATGAAACAATAAAAATTATTTAATTCCTGCAACACCTCGAAAATGTAAGATATTATCACCTGCTTGTGGGTCTGCTTCGCAGACTACTGAAAATTATCTAACAAATACCCCCAAAAAAACATTTTTCAATAATTTTCAAAGCAGAACCAGATGATATAATTCTTAAATGCTAGATGGAGGTATAAGGCTATACGGAAGTGAATCTATTTTGTTACGTATCTGTTAGATTTCTTAAATACTCGAAGATCAATGTCATATATGAAATAGTTTTCAGATTGTTTTGCAACAGTAATTTTATTTCGAATAATTAATGTGACATCTTAAAGATTTCAGATGCTTAGAGGATATTGTTATTAGTCAGGGATCTAGTAATCCAAATTCCGCTTATTTCTCCATTGCTATGCAACTTTTGGACATACTTTTAAAATTAGGTCTATATTATGTATAATTGTGTGTCGAATCCATAAGAAATATTATACACCGTCACAGATATGACAACTGCATAATATTAGTTGGGGATAGATACGAACAAGGATTAAAAGATTATGAAAGAGCCCGGCGTTTAACCAAATTATCGCTGAAATTCGAGCTTGAAGATAGAATTCATATTACTGAGTGGAAGTTTTTTATGTCCAACCCCGAGAATAAGTAGTCTACAGAATTATATTGCTACGATATGTTTGACTCATCGACACATTTTGGGAAATGATTTACGTTAATAACCACAGGAATGCTTATTGGTGAAACAGCAACTACCTTGTCGACTGTTGACTCGCAATTTTAAAGGATGTCCTCAACAAGCGGATGTATGTCAATTTACGGTAGCAGCTTCTATCTTTTTCAGATGCTTGTACGGACGTTCCAATTTTGAACGTAGTTTAGATTTCCAAAACCAAAACAAATAAATGTGACACGTAAGTGTAAAAATAATTGCAGTAATAGGTGTTGTTGTAAGAAGCTAGGAGTTGATTGCATAATAAGCTGCTTTTAATCAATGTTCATATCTATCCTCAACTAATATTATGCAGTGGTATATTCACATAAGAAATGTTATCCACCGTCATAACGGTGGATAACATTTCTTATGTACTGAAAATACAAGACTTCATACGTACTGCATGTGACTCATATTTAACCCGCGCTGCTAAATATCGTGTATCGCCAAGAAGAGGTATATATTAACATAGGGGATGGACGCAAGTCTATATCTCAAATCGCCCTCTGGAAATCTATTCAGCAGACAAGAGATGTATAGGACTGAAAGGAAACGGTCTTTGAATCCCCTACTATTATAGATCTTTAAGTTCGGTACGGATACCGAGTTTCATTTGAAAACTAGGAGCGACAGCAAAATGGTCGAGTTTTATAGGACTAATACTCGGAAACTACTCGACGGAGGACAATGGGGGAGGGCAGCGTTCGACACAGGAAGGTTAAAAGCGATGTAAGCAAACTACTTCACCAAACTTATCCAACTATTGGAAGATATTCAACCCGCGCTGCTAAATATCGTGTATCGCCAAGAAGAGGTATATATTAACATAGGTGATGAACGCAAGTCTATATCTCAAATCGCCCTCTGGAAATCTATTCAGCAGACAAGAGATGTATAGGACTGAAAGGAAACGGTCTTTGAATCCCCTACTATTATAGATCTTTAAGTTCGGTACGGATACTGAGTTTCATTTGAAAACTAGGAGCGACAGCAAAATGGTCGAGTTTTATAGGACTAATACTCGGAAACTACTCGACGGAGGACAATGGGGGAGGGCAGCGTTCGACACAGGAAGGTTAAAAGCGATGTAAGCAAACTACTTCACCAAACTTATCCAACTATTGGAAGATATTCAACCCGCGCTGCTAAATATCGTGTATCGCCAAGAAGAGGTATATATTAACATAGGTGATGAACGCAAGTCTATATCTCAAATCGCCCTCTGGAAATCTATTCAGCAGACAAGAGATGTATAGGACTGAAAGGAAACGGTCTTTGAATCCCCTACTATTATAGATCTTTAAGTTCGGTACGGATACCGAGTTTCATTTGAAAACTAGGAGCGACAGCAAAATGGTCGAGTTTTATAGGACTAATAATCGAAAACTACTCGACGGAGGACAATGGGAGAGGGCAGCGTTCGACACAGGAAGGTTAAAAGCGATGTAAGCAAACCAGCCGAAATCACCCCCCCACACTATGCAAGGGAGGGGACTGTCGGCGTTTTCACGGATACCCACCCATTTTTTTTACTGAAGTTTTTTTTTACTTTGGAAGTTCATATTTATATGATATAATTTATTAAATTGCAAGAGAGGCTAGTAAACACCAGAAAATTAAAGAATATTAAGCATATGTTTTATGTAGTTATTTAATTTATTTATTTTTGAAATATTGGGGAAAACATTTCAAGAATAAATAAATTAAATATATAAAACATATGCTTAATATTCTATTATTTTCTGGTGTTTACTAGCATTTCTTGGAATTTAATAATTTATGTCATATAAATATGTATTTCCGAATAAAAAAAAACATGCCTGCCTTTAAATTTTATTTATGAATTTTTCTCCAGTTAAGTATCCAAAGAGTTCAAGCAAATTGACAGTAAATTTGTTATCAAAGATTAAATCCCTCGTTCTGAAGCACTCGAGATTTAATCTGCCAATGGTAAATATCTTACTAGGCAACCACGCAAAAATTTTACCGATACAATTCTAAGCAGTAGTGATATTAGGTACAATACATTGAAATCTGATTTATTATTCTACGACAAATTTAATAGTTATAATATGAAGAAATGAAAGCGAAAATTCCCGGAAGCAAAAAGTTGTTAATTCTAAAATTGCATTAACGTGAATGAAATTGTCTTATATCTAAGTTAAATACTACGTCCGGCATATTTACCCAATTTTCCGCATTGAAACATTGCAGAACAATAAAATGCATTCTTCATATGAGTTGTTACATGAAAAACGAGGCGCCTATTAATTTATTTTAAACATATATAATCAAAGTACCACGAAAGAAAGCTTAGTGCCTTGTAACCACAACACTTCGTAAATTACATCATTTGCCCCTCTGTAAATACAGGATGAGCGTTAAGAAAGGTTCCTTGCAATTACAAAATGGAATACAAAGGTATTATGACACATTATTTAATATGTAGAAATGTTATGTTGAAAATTACTACCATCTAGTATTAAGGAAATTTCGTTAGGTTAAATTTGTCTGAAACTTCATTTATTTCAATTAATTTTATAATGTATTCGGATCACGACAATCGAAATTGAAGATAGTTCGATTGGAAGAACGGGATATAAACAGGAACGTGTTTAATTCAATTAGAGCTTCTGTGCAAATACAAGACTTTAGTTTAGTACTATTAATACTATGAACTATACTTTTCAAATAACTATGTAGTGGAAATACAATATGCAGGTAAATTATACTAGGTATAGAAATTTAAAAAGGAACACCTTTGTTTCTCAATTTGTCTAGGTTTAATACGAGCAATTGAAAACTGTAGTCTACTTTTTAAAATGGCTTGTTTTTTCTTCTCTATGGTAATTTCCATATGAATACAGATCCCGGATCCAAAGTAATCACTCCAAAGACAGACTTCTTTTCAGTAAATGAAATAATATTTATTTCTTTTCAAACGAATAAAAAATATATAATGAATCAAGAATATTTTGTTCTATATATACGCAAATAAATAAATTCTTCATACAAACCAAACATAAAGTCATTGTTTTCTTGACATGAAATTATTTGCTGTTTGTGGAGAATACTTTTTTTGCATATACAGGGTGTCCCGTAAATACTGAATAATTCTGAAACTGGAAATAGGCCAGGCCATGACCTATCAGAATATCACAACTTGACCTTTTTGAAAACCTTACGGTTTTAGAGATACGGACACTTTCTTAAAATTTTGAAAATTTCCCACTGCCACAAAGTACAGATTTGTTAATTCTGTTTTTAGGTGAGTATTCCAGAATAGTTGTGCTATTAAACGTGTATAGGAGTTTTTAGATAACGACTACAGTATTTTCAAAAAAGAAGTATTTCGTAAATTTCTGTTCCACCAAGATTCCGTCTGCCGACTTTGACCTTTTTTTTTTTTTTATGGCTTTGGGTCATAGACCATACAGCCAGTCACACAAGAGCATTTTATAATATAGAATACTAAAATAAAACCTAACACAACATGAGTAGAAAGAAATGAACAAAATGAGGAATTACAGGGACACACGCTTCTCGCCCTGGGGTCTGTCAGGGCATTAAATTATAATAACATCACAAGAAGGACCACGGGAAGGGGGGTATAAACAAGAGGAAAGACGAGAGGAATACAAAGCTAACTTATAATTTTATTTTACTTTCTACCAAAAAACCGATAATAAATTCATAAATTTGCTTAGTGCCAATAGAAAGGAGATTAACTAAGTTAAATGGAGCCATAGTGTTGCAACATGAGACAATGTTTTTGATAAATATATCTGTAGCGTTTTTATTTTTGAAACATGAAAAGAAAACATGGTCAAGATCACTAATAACACCACACAGATCGCACAGATCTGATGACTTTGACCTTTGATGGTGTAAAGAAAAGTGCAAAGCGAAATTTTCCATTTATCTTAAAAACTTGCCCACTTATTGTTATATTATAAAATGTTTAAAAATTATGAGTTTTCCTGTTAGGAAAAAAGACATAGTTGTTTGAATGGTGGAGGAGCTAAATTTATCCAATTAAAATTTTTAATAAGTAAGCCTATCTTTTAATTGAATTGCTTGGCCAAAGCATTCGTGGATATTCTCTTATGTGTCACATGTCATTTTTTACGTTTGGTGTTAGCATCGACCTGTCATTCCTGTGAAATTTATTTTTGAGACTCGCATTTCTGTAGAATTCTTGAGAACCACAATGCTTCGTATACAGTATACAGTACACACAACGTGAGTATGCTAATATGCATTCTATTTACGGTGAATGTCGAGGCAATTCCAGTGCATCCCCTGTGCCTTATCGAGAAAGGTACTACCCGAACGCACGCCATCCGGACTATCGTCTATTTATTAGAGTACATAAGGTGTATGGCGAGGGAAGGATTTCTAGTCTTCGTGGTATTGGTGGTGCCAGTGAAGAACGACGAAGTGCTTAATGAAATTAACAACGATCCGTCTGCTTCTGTGCATACCATATCATAAAATTTTGTGGTCTAACGAATCATCGTACAGAAGAGATGGCTTTGTAAATTTACATAATCTGCATAGCTGGCAGTTGGAAAATCCCCATTTGATGAGAGAAAATCGACCACAATACCAATTTAAAATAAATTTGTGGACAGGAATCCTAAATGGTCAAGTGGTAGGCTCATTCGAACTGCCACCAACATTAACGACAGAGAATTATTTGGAATTCCTTCAAAACAACCTACCGGTCTTACTACAAGACTTTCTTTTATTCCTGAGGCTGACAATGTGTCTATAGAATGACGGATGGTCTGCACAGTATGGGAGAAAGGCGAGAGCATTCCAAAATTTGAAATATCCGGGCAGATGGATCGGTCGCTTAGCTCCAATTGTGTGGCCACCCAGGTCACCAGACCTAAATCCTTTAGATTTTTTTACTGAGGATGTATGAAGGAAAAAGTGTGCTTCCAACCTGTTCAATCTTTAAATGAATTGCATGAGCGTATCGGAGTAGCCACCGAAGAAATCAGCCGATCCGGATATTCACGCCATCTAAAATGTTCCTTTGTTAAAAGGTGTAGAGCCTCCATCAGGGCTGGAGGAGAACAATTCGAACATTTATTATAGTGACTTTTTCTATTTAATAATAATGATGATAAATTCAGGAGAAATTACTTTTTATTTTATTTCGATCTTTTTTCTTCCTCCTAACTCATAATTTTTAAACATTTTATAATATAATAATAAGTGGACACGTTTTTAAGATAAGTGGCAAGTTTCGCTTGGCACTTTTCTTTACACTATCAAAGGCCAAAGTCGACAGACGGAATCTTGGTGGAACAGAAATTTATGAAATACTTCTTTTTTGAAAATACTGTAGTCGTTATCTAAAACTCCTATACACATTTAATAGTACAACTATTCTAGAATGCTCACCTAAAAACAGAATGAACAAATCTTTACTTTGTGGCACTCGCATGTAAAACACTATCCTAGAGTCGAAATTTTTAAATATTTCAAAAAAGTGTCCATATCTCGAAAACCGTAGGGTTTTCAATAAGGTCAAGTTGTGATATTCTTAGAGGTCATGGTCTGGCCTATTTCTAGTTTCAGGATTATCCATTATTTACGGGACACCCTGTATACAGAGTGATCCGGAATTTTTTGGATAATTAGTCAAAAAGCGAGAAATTTCGACAATTTTTCCTATATTCTGAAACCGATTCAAACCATTTTCTTATGGGTTTTTAGAACTCTTTTCTAAAACGGTCGTTTTCGCAGCGCAAGTGGAGATTTAGTCTAAGGAACCAGAGTTTACGGATAATTTAGAACTAGAAATTACACACTTTTATTCTAACGATTCGTAGTTACCACACGAATGTATTTGTACTACTGTCTCACCCACCCATAAATACATCCGCAAGATAGATTGTACTGAATCCTTTAGTAGTTATTTAACCTTAAACATTACTGATTTCATTAAAATATTGTATTATGCGTGAAAATTGTCATATCATTCATATCGCCTAGAGTCGATTCTGGTTTTGACGTCATGACCAACTCAGATCCGGAGCCTGGTTAAGAAACTTTTTGTATGGTCATTTCGCGCGTTCTCTGTGTATTGACAGACATATATAAGTTTTTATCATATTTTACAACTGTAGCATTTACGAATAATTAAGTAACAACTTTTCATTTGTAAATTGTTTTAAATTTGATTATTAATTATAAGTTATTTTCAATTTAATGCCTTTTAGAGGGTGAAGCAGGTGTCCCACCTATGCAAACCTTTTTATTTATCGCATGTGAAATTTCAGCTTGTTTGATTTTAATGATAGGTCAAAACATCTGGTGCTGGGATGTAATCACAGCTGATACATGTGTAAATATCATCTGTTAACTATTAATTCCGCCTTAAATATTTACTTTCAAAATGGAATGACGTAAGTAAAAAGTTTGAGAGTTTGAATTTCTTTAATATATGATCTAGTGAAAAACATTTAATTAAAATGATGCGGTTATTCGAATATAAGGAGAGTTATGAGTATCAGCTATATCAGTGGTAATATAATAAGTAGTATACTTATTAACAATTTTTGCGAAGTAACGAATTTCAGGTTAACGACGAAAATACAAGGAGTGTGATTTACGAACTGTATTTTTCAAACATTGGAACTAAGATGAGTTAACATTTCAAAAAAATTGTTAATACTAGCACACTACGAATATTTAGAAAAAAAAATAATGAGTGGGTATGTATAGATATATTATATCTACAAATAATAAATTGTTCAACATTTTAATAAACATAAATAACATTATAAAATAACAACATAAAATAAAACTCTCAAAATTAAATGACAATCATTCAGTCTCAGATTTATGACACAACAACTTAACCCTTTCATTCCATTCCGGCACTGGTTTTTACATGTCGAGCCCGCAAAACAGCAGCGGGATGCCCTTGCGGAACCGTACGGTTCGGGTAAACTTATGCGCGTATACATGCTTCATTTAACCATGTAAATTCAAATAGTCAATTAAATAAACATTAAGTTTTTTCAAAAACATAGAAAACATAGACTTTCACAAAAAAATGCAAAATAAAAACAGATACGAACTACAGTGTAATTATGACCTTGCGTAAATATCCGGTTCCCGCGCTGGGAGCACGAAAAATTTTTGCGGATTTATCCGGTTCCAGGAATCAAAGGGTTAAGCAATGTTTTACCGCCCTCTTTGGCTAAATGGTCTAAGGCAAAGGATCATAACGTTTCTAGCTGATATAAATGTAACAGGTGACTGCTTGCTGGTTCCTAAACTTTCTTGGTATATGCAAACTTCTTTGGTCTATAATGCGTGAAGTATCTGGGGGTTAACTTGGTCAAAATACTGACGTTTAGCATACATGTGAACGAGATGATACGGAACGTCTACTCAACGTCCAGTAGTCTGTATCTGGCGAGAGGTAGCGGACTAAACAGACGCAATAAAAATTTGTTGTACACGATGGTGGTCAGGCCGGCTATCACATACGCGGCGCCGGTGTGGTGCAGCTTTCCGGCCACGACAAAACTCCAGGTCCTGGAATATAAATGTATGCACCACATCTCCGATTCGGGCAGGTACACCTCCCTCAGAGATTTATATGATCGTTGCAACGACATAATGCCACTAGCGGACTACATCCGGGAAATCTCCCAAAAATTCTACTCCCTTCAATTGGGCGATAGTCCGCTAACATGCAACATAACCCAAATCAGAATGCATAATGCTCCTTTCCAGATCAAACACCCTCTACCGTACCAGGCGTTCTATCTTCTGGCCTTTATGGCCACATTTGTTCTAACTATAACTTGCTATAACCATATACTTCGCCCTTTCCCACCTATCAATTCCTATCCTTTTCTTTCACCTTTCCGTTTGTCATTTTGTATAATCGTATTTGTCTTTTTTGTCCTCTTGTCCTACTCTGTTGAAAAATTCTTTTTAGACCGTTAAAATTTCTTAAAAATTGTAACTGTTAGAAATCCTAACTTTTCGCATTCTCTACCTTCCTAACGGCGGGTAGACCGTTGGGACCCCAATTGCTTCGAACGGGTTTTTTCGTTGAACTTTCTAACTTACCAGCAACCAACATTTAATCAGTGTTTTCTGATCTAGTTTTTATTGTGTTAATGTCAAGTATTGCCTGCTGCGAAGACATACTGTAATTTAAATGTTAATTTTAAGCCGCCATTGGCCGCAGGAGTTTTAACTTGTTTGTACATTTTATTAAGCCGAACCGGTCGCGATCCGTCCAACCCTACGTACACCACGGCGCTACACGACTTGGTTGTCTGGTTGGCTCCGGATTGCGATCCGGGGAGGCAATGTTGTATTGTTGAAGTTTAATAAATTGTTTGATGATGATGATGATGATGGTCTATACTGATTTTAGGAAAATTTTTCTTCCTAGCTTTGAGTTGAAGCTCAACTAGACGATTCGTGCTCGAATTCTTCGAGAAAGTTAATTAAAAAGATAATTTTTTTCGAATTATTCATTTGGTCAAAAAAGCATGGCTAAGAGTTCATCAAAGTGGGCTGTAATAAAATCTTTTGGTTAAAATTACCATTTTCAGAAAATACTCAGTAACAGAATAACGCTTAAAAACATAGTTCAGTAATTAAGTATACGCCAAAACGTTGTAGGTATGTTTAAAAGTGAAATTGTAGGTATTATAAACAATCTTCTAACTACTTTTTTAGATATCTTCAAAAATACTAATATTATAGATATAATTTTAAATAACGTGGTGTGAGGTTGTTTGTACCTTGTATATAGTCGGAAAACAGTAAATAGCATCTCGTAATTCTTAACATTTAAAAATAAATAAGCTAATATAATGAATTATACCGCATTGGTTGCGAGAATTATTGTTAATGGATTCAGAGCTGGATCAATTTTCAAAACGTTATAACTGAACTACTAACTGCTATCTATACATTAATTACATTTTACTGCCTTCCAGCATATGAACCGAAATATTTCATATTTTTCGCAAATTACAATTTTCATGATAACCTAGAAGTTGTTCCAATGTAATTGCCTTTGTTCACTGCCCTATCTCATTTGGTATAATATGTGATATTTAATAAAAATGTAACTAGGAGAATTTGTCATTCGTATATTTTTTAGGAATAATTCGTCCACCGCTTCTTTAGATACTGATTTAATCTGATGTCGGGATCGTATTTCAGGCCGAAATACAATAAGAAAGCGAGATTCGCGACTTCGAGAAACTGGATCGTTTCATCTTGTCCGTTGTTCTGGGAAACATTCAGCTACCGAATTTAAGCTGTGACCTTGGATCCAAAACTTAAGAATAAAATGTTTAAGATTTTGATGCTCCAGTAAATTTTGGTGGCCAAGTTCTCTGCTGCTTGAACTTTTTAATACATTTGTGCTTTAAATTTAGTAACCAAAAGATGTGTGCTTTGGTATTTACTTGAATAAGCAATGAAGCTTATGTACCTTAAGTCCACAATTCGACAAACTGTCTTGCCTTCTTCAGGATTAAGGAGGTTGACTGAGAGATCCAACTACTTTATTAAGATCTGAGGAAGACAATAAAGTTGTGCTTATATATTTATATCTATTTAGTTTATATACCTAACATGTCCAGAAATTTCTACTTGAATTTAATGACACAGAATAGTAACTTAGCATTCCATGAGGAAGATGATAAGTTTGGTCTGGTTTTGAGAAATATCCTGTCCGAGGACGACCTCAGACGTTAGGCACATGCGCAGTTGGTAAAACGCGTTCTGAACTTACTAACTGCGTATGTTCCTGACATCCGAGGATTGGCATTTCTCAAAACCAGAACAAACCAAATATATTTATCATTTAAGGTTCTAAATGTTACACATGAATAGAACACTGTGTAATGTAATTTTCTACTTGTATTGGTTCCTATTTATGTATCAACATTATCTATACTACGCTGATGATACGCAATAACTCTAAAACATGTCTGTGGGGTATGTGATAATCATTCTTATCTTTCTTTTTAAAGAGCAAATTCTATAATTTTTGTAATCTATTCCACATACTACAAATTAAGCAAAACACGTATTATTTAATTTTGTTCTTTTTTGATATATGGTGAACAATTTATTATTGTCATTGTTGTATATACCGGATCACAAAGAATGCCATCTTGTTAGAGAATAATTAACTAAACTCTTTTATAGAACTACGCGAAATGAGTAGAAGTTACAGTTGGGCGTGGCCACTGGAATTAATTAGTACAGAGAGATAAAAAAAGACTGAATGTGCTGCTCCCTAAAAATTGTTTGTGTGCCACACGGTTTTGTGATATTTTCAATACTGCTCGTTGGCGACAGCGACTTAGTGATTTACATAGATCGTGTGCGCGTAACGTCACGAATTTTGATATTTGTCAGAGCTTAGGGACAACGAACCCAAATACCCAAGATGTTAAATGGAAACTCATCGAGCATTATATTAGTACTTTTGTGGACATTGTATTATACAGAATGCCAAGATTTGGTTGTGTTATTAATTGCGGAAGTGGGCAATACGAAATGATGCCAGATTTTATTAAAGTACCTCGATTTTTCAAAAGTTGAGGTTAGAACACGTCAAATTCGTAAGCTTCGACTTTTGAATACCTTGGCTTTATTCTTTTAATTATGCACTCCTTTCAAAAATCATATAGTTACAACATATGTGTGTGTAATATTACAGAAATACATCGGCATCTGTACTAAAGTCTTCTTTATTTAATATATAGGGATTTAAACTGATACCACCAACTTTTCTCCATACACCCATCTTGTACATCATAAGACAATTTCGTAAAATATAAACTCGTGTCCACCTTAGCAAACAAACTTCGCTACATGAATTGATTAAGGATAATTGTGGAAGTTAATTAATCCAAAATTAAGTTTTAAAACATCACGAAGTCCGCAAAATACACAGTTAAACAACGCGTTCGATCAGCTGATCACAACGTGGCGGCCATTTGCATTTTAATATTCCTTGAATAGCAACATAGGAAATTAGTTTTAATAATGCACGTAGAACAGAAATTAATTTTGATAATTTTTGTAATAATTTTGTGTCACGTGACAAATTTTAAATCGTTTCCTAATAATCTGATTAAAGACTATATTAACATTTTAAATGAAAATGATATTATATCATCTTATTTTCGTGCTTTTGTGTGATTAATCAAAAACGTTACTAAAATTTTGCCCTAAAATAGAAACGAAACATAGTTTATATTATAAATAATAACACAATATGTTTATGTACCTTTGGCGATCACCATGTGCAACAGACATGACCCAAGTGTAATAGGGTGCATTCTACCAGGCTATTTTGTATATACTATAAATACCAGAGCAAGATAAGTATAGGGTAAACTGCCCCTTAGAAATTTATGCCGATGGGTAAGGGAGGGAGGGAAGGCATGGTATCAAGATTTTCGATATTTTTATCTCTCCTGACACCGACCTTTTGAAAAAATATACTTTGTAGAGGAAAAGACGTTTTATAAAAAAAATTTCCAACTTTATATCATTAGACGAGGGATGTGGAAAAAAATTATCCAGTCAATAGCGATTTTTACCATAAAAAATGTGGCGCTCAAATTATTTGGATATATTGTGTCAGTCTGAATTCTGAAGAAAACTCCAAGTTCAGAACCTTGGGAGCTTGGGGGAGATTAAATAGTCTTTATTTAAACTAATTATTATGTGGAGCCACTATTGCGAATACACATGAGAAAATATTCTCCTTCGACAATAGTGAAGAAATTTCTGTCAATTTTCACTGTATAGCAAAAAAACATTAGAAATGTTTGTAATAAGCCTTGAGATTGTCTGAAAAGATTATCAGAAAATAATATTTCTTGAGATATCCATAAAGCACGGCAAACAAATTTAATAATACTTTTAATATTTATAATATTATGAATTGGTTTCACTTAGGGATTTCTTATACTCATATACGTTTAGTAACTGTGAAAGGGCATAGCCGGGTAAACATGGTGTAACTGCCCTCAAGCGTCTGGCGCTTATATTTGACTTTGTAAAAAATATATGTTAAAGACTTACTGAGAAAGTACTAAACAAAAAATTACGCTCAAATTAAGAAAACAGATACAATAAAAAAAACATACAATATTTTCAGATTATTTTTTGGGTGGCTTATCCCTCACTTATGTTATGTTTTTTCCCCAGCCTTGTCCGAGGAGTACGCCATACTTAAAAAAAAATGCCGAAGTGCGCAGTGTCGTATGCACTTGCAACCCCTTGCAAGTAAAAAAGGCTACACTTCAAAGTAAATATGGACACCTGAGTAGTGTACACATATTAGTGATTGCTGATCGATGATTATGGAGACAGTGAACGTTGTAAGAGAAACTAATATAAAACTACGACGCTTCCAGTTAATTAGGTGATCAATAGCGTTGAACTCTCTTGTGCCACAATAATCAGTTTATACCCTTAATGTCAAATATCATTAAGGGTAAACACTAAAGTCAGCGGTACTATCAAGTACCTTGTCAAAAGCATGCAATTAATTATATAATACCGTCGGTAGAGTTCAGAGCTTGGTCATAATAATCTGCCCCAAGAGAAGCATATGGATGTTAATCTTCCTCACTGTCATCTGCAATCACTGCATTGATGCTATCCTTCTGGAACAATAGGGAAAGAACTTCTGCCGATCTAGGTGTGCTTGATATAGAAGGTTTACCGATGTTTCATCGTCTATATTCGGAAGGACCGGTGTAGGAGCCACTTCTGTGAATGTGCCAATGCAAATCGAACTGTTGGATGTTGTTCCCATGCAGCTGCTGTCATGTATTATCTTTCGTACGGTATCTATCAAGCATACCTAAACCGGCGGAAGTTCTTTCCCTATTGTTCCAGAAGGATAGCATCAATGCAGTGATTGCAGACGATAGTGAGGAAGATCAACATCCATATGCTTCTCTTAAGGCAGACTATTAAGACCAAGCTCTGACCTCTGCCGAGGGTAATATGTAAATAATTGCAGGCTTTCGACAAGATACTCGATAGCACCGCTGACTTTAATTTTTACCCTTAATGATATTTGACATTAAGGTTATAAACTGTTTTTTGCGGCACCTAATTGACTGTAAGAGTCGTAGTTTTATATTGGTTTCTCTTACATGATGACACTACAATAATATTAGCTGCAAAAACTAGAGAGGAAATAAATATTCTTACAAGTAGAGCACTAAAATCTTTCACTGAGTGGTGTACAAGAAATCACCTAATTATCAATTTAAGCAAAACGGTCTGTATGGAATTTACAAATCCCTAATGTAAATAACTTTGATATAACATCTAGTACGTCTACAAAATTTCTTGGTACCATAATTGATAACTCCTTAGGATGGGGTAATCAGATTGACTGCGTCTGTGCCAAAATGAACAGCGCTTATTTTGTCTTAGCTACATTAAAAAAGTCTCTTGATGTAAAATCTCTACTGAATTTTTATTATGCCACGGTGTATTATTCGATCTCCTATAACATTGTATCGTGGGGACAAGCAACAGACGTTCTACGGGTGTTTATCCTGCAAAAAAGGATAATTCGCCTTATATTTGGTTTATCGTTTCGTGAATCATGTAGGGATACATTTAAAAATAATAAAATTTTAACTCTTACGGGGGTGTATATATTCAAATTATCACAGCATATTTATAAAATTTAGATAATTACTTGAAAAAAAGTGACCTTCATTCATATAAAACATGCAAAAAGGACCACATACATATTGAAAAGTTTACGCATACATTCTACAAGAAATCTCCTGATTATGCGGGATCCAATTTCTTCAACATGCTACCTGAAAAAGTTAGAAAGCTATGCCAATTCCTGAAGTTTAAAAACTCTCTTAAATCCCTACTAATTGAAAACTGCTTCTACAACCTTAGCGAATTTGAATTATATTGTGCTAAAAACAGGTAGGGTTGACTGAATGGTTTATCTTAAACCATTTTAAGGTAAAAAATTCACTTAAATACTGTTCATTTCTCCAATGTATTGTAATATCTTGTCTGTTTGTTTGTGTATCATTTGTCGTATACTTAATTGCTATACTTACCATATTTTATTAATATATTTATATATGACTTTACATTTATTTGTCTGTCAATGTTCATATACTATTGATGTATTATTGTGTTATTGTTTATATACTATTTATGTATTAACCGTGGCCTTAGCCCACATTTGACGTACCTAATCCATTTCATTGTAATTGGCAAAAAAGGGTTGAATAAAGTAAAGTATATTAAAGTATAAAGTATTACAACGTTCGCTGTCTCCATAATCACTAATCAGCAATCACTAATATGTGTACACTACTCAGATGTCCATATTTACTTGGGAGTGCAGCTTTTTTTACTTGCAAGGGGTTGCAGGTTGAGCACTTCGTCATTTTTTTCAAGTAAGGCTGGGGAAAGAATGTAACATAAGTGAGTCCTCAGACATGTTACAGAAAAAATTTCAAGATGCCGCTCCAGGGATAAGTCACCCTACAAAAAATATGAACATATTGTACATGTTTTTTATTCTATCTGTTTTCGGAATTTGAGCGTAATTTTTTGTTAAGTACTTTCTCAGCAGGTCTTTAAAAATTTATGTTCTCTATGAAAATAATTTTTACTTTTCCCATACATCGACTCATGTTAATAATTTTGAAAGAATACCGAATAAGAAAGCTCTTGATTTTTTTTAATGTTGCCGATCTGAAAATCGTGTAAACTTTAGATGATCTTATTAATTACACTTCAAAGAACTCATAAAAAGATAAATCATCTGCCTTCGAACATGTTTGAGATTTGTAGACAAAATTTTGTAGGATTTTTAGTTCCTTCATTGCTTTCACTAGAACTTATTTTTGCTTGTAAATTATTATGCATAATAATGAAATAAACACAGATTAATTGTTAATAACAAAGGGCATAGCCAGATAAGCATGGTGTAACTGCCCCCAAGCGTTTTTCGCGTATATTTGTGCAGTAGGAAGCAATACAGTATTTTCAAAAAATATTAGCCCGAGGGAGGGACCGGTTTGGGGTGAGCAGGAGGGGGTTGATTTTAGCAAAATTTTTTTTTTCTAAAGAATCGCGCATTCAATCGCTTTGTAAAAAATATATGTTAAGCAAAAATTGTCTCTACAAAAATATCATTAAAGTCACAGGATTTCCGTAAAAATTTATTAAAGCAGAAGGTGGACCAAGGTAGGTGCGAATCTGCGTCGTGTTATATTTTCAAAATTTTACCTCAGGTATGAAGTATATCATGAAAATTGCAATATTAAACAATATTTCTTAGAGGAAATAATGGAACATTAGAGGTTAACCGACTTACCTTAAGGAAGCTGAATTCTCCATTATACGAGATGGCCCCCGTCCGAAGAGATCATCTTGTAGTATATGTCTCTTTGCTCTTTTCGGCGTTATGTTTATAGAAATATAAATAAACGGATTTATGTCCATATCCATAGGTCAATGTCACGTAGCAGTTTGTGATCATTATGTTTTTTCAAATCGCGGATTTATTTTTGGGTTTTAGTGGAGTGTGGGTGTGATCTCTTCGGACGGGGGCCATCTAGTATAATTGAGGATTCAACTTCCTTAAGGTAAGTCGTTTAACCGCTAATTATACTTCGATGGTCACCGTCCTCGAGATCACATTGTAGATGTTGAAAGATTTTTTACGCGATTTGAGATGTTTGTAAAGTATTCACATTTCCTTTAAATCAAACTCGTGTATAACTTAAGACGAGAATATTTATAAAATGATGTTTTAATTTCTACTATTGAAGTAAAAACATGTCCCCTTTTTTGAAATGTATTAGTTAGAAAAACACTATAGATCTTAATCTATATAAGACAATGTTTAATTCTTTGTAACTTCTAGTAAAGTTATCTTAATAAAACCTCAATAAACCCAGACGGAGATTGTTGAAATGAGTAAATATGTTTTTTATTTGTAAATTTCTCAACCGAAAAATAACTGATATATTTTTGTAGTCGCTGCATTCGGAGTTTTCATCATTTTCTTTTTTTTTTGCTGTATGTTGCGGTTTCTTTATAGTGATTTAATTCTAATATTATTTGCTATATTTATGTAATGTTTTAACATTGATGCTACGCATATATTGGGTTAGTCATGGAAATAATAAGCCGTTTCTACTGGCTAACGATTTCATATCGTCTGTAATTCTTATTTAAGTTCTATCTTCTATCCACAAACTCAGACTAACTGATATTTCTTCATTTAAGAATTTGAACTATTTTTTTTCAAAGTAAACGATGAATTTTAGGTCTATGTTTCTAATTATGGATGATATTTATTGTATAAAAAGTCATACACAACATAATAGCAGTAAAACTGGAGTCGAGCGAAGCCGACGTTCTTGCGCTGTACCTGAATATAGTGCTTTTGTATTATATACAGGTAGACAAATGTGCCTTTCCACTATATTCAATGTATACATGATACTCTTGTCTACTTATTCTGTAAGTATCAGAATTTATATTATTTTTCCTAGCTCTATAAAATGTCTGACAGTCTCATGTTATCTCTCGCTGCTGCGTGTTAGGTGGACGGCTTCACTAAGGCCTCTTCCCAATCGCTCTTTGGTGGCATTCATAGCAAACGTCTCGAAACTCATATTTCGAAGGAAGTAATACGCCGTCTGTCGTTTCCCTTACAGTTCATTCTCAGAGGCGTTTTTGTTGTTATTTATACCAAAAACGTTAGGTTATGTTACGTTAATATGTGACTGGGATTATAGTCAGATCCTCGGCTGCGAGTATTAGGCCTATTGTGGCTCACTCCTATTATATTTCATTCGACAGGTTCAGCCTTTCAATAAAGTCGATAATCTTGTTGGGTGAGAAATCGTCCATGTCCTCTGTGTCTAGTTGCCCTCTGCCAAATAGAGAACCGGATTCTCTCTCTTTCACCATCCTCCAGGCATTCGGCGTCTTTCGCCAGTCCGATTTTACATAGGCGATGATTTAGTTTACAGTGTCCATTATATAGGCCAATTAGAGTTCTTAAATCTAGCCTATTTAACTCTAATAATTTCATTGTTTCTGGCTGCAAGGGCTATGTAATAAACTCATTTGAGTGAACAAATCTTAGTAGTTCCGTCCAGTGCTGGATTGTTTTCATCTGAGCCCAGACTAGGATAGCAGCCTTGGTAGAATTTGCAAAAATGCCAAGTGTCGGTTCTGGTCCTATAGATCTGGTTCATGAGCCTTCTCTGGCAAAGAAGTCGGCAATTTCGTTGCCTTCTATGGTGGCAATATATCCAGACCAGGGCTAATTTTTTTCTGCCTGTGCTCAAATCATACTAGACTAAGTTAAGTGAAGAAAAGAAACGACTCCGTTTAAAAATTCACATCTTCAATGTTGCCAAGTTGGGCTGCAAAGTTGCTAACCATCTCGCCACAGTAACAATTACACCATTCCCCCCATCCTGGTATTATAATACTCACTGAGTAACGCTATAAATATATCATATTATGATTTTATCCGCAGTACTCAGGCCTGTTGCACACTGAACATTCACTACATGTAGGATCTCTTCAGGGATGATCCCGTAGTTCCTCAAGTTGTCGAAATTGTTTCTACCTTGACGCTCTTAGTGATACGCAGTTGCATAGAATATTAGTGATACTTTTATTTTCCGCTTATTGCCTTCGACAAATAGGATTGTCTGCCAACCTTATTGTATTAAAATGCTTGTTCCGAAGGCAGAGTCTTATTATCGGAACTAACACCCATCTTATTTATTCTCTATCAAATCCAAGCAACCTCTTTACAGGTAAGTCAATTTAAGGCTACTTTACATGGAGTCTTGGCTGCGTCAATTCAAGGGCGTGAGTCCAGCAGTTGTTGAATTGTGCCATGACCAAATCTTGTAATTCGGACTGAATTGGATTTTCCGAAAGTTGGCTTAGGGCCAGGAAAAGAAGTTTCTGGTGCGCCAAGTGGTTTGCTTCCTTATTGTATCCTCGCCACTTTGCATCGGCACCCATAGGACTTTGATTGAGTTGTGTGCGCCCCGCTCTGTCAAAATGTTCCGACAGTTCAAAACCAGCTTAAGCTACTTTGTTTGATGCAATAGGCCTTAAAAGCGCCTAGCTGCCGCTGTATATTTATGAGGATGTCATGTATATAATTACAAAGAATGCTTGATAATGAAATATCTTCTGAAAGTTTCACTTAAAGTGTATGATGGCATATACCTCTGCTTGAAATACACTTAGGGCAGATTATATCAACCAAATTTAAATTTAGTATAAAATCAGCTTGATTAAAGATCAAATCTATGGTTACGACTGCTACAGTTTTGATCTCTGATGACACTGATTTTAGTTTAGACTGAGTGGATACTTGCCAAGTGGCACCGATATACGAGCCCTTAGCCTATGGACGTGTTATTAATGTTTTACCATTGGTGGTATTAGTACAAATTGACAAAGATCACATTGTATTCTTTAGAATGTTGGTTTTGATACAAAATTATTTGCTACTCTGTGGTTTTTACAATTTTAAATATAATTGATTAATTTAAAGCTCATTATAGATACGTGTACATGAATGAAAATGTGGAATGAACTTTGATCCTCAACCTTCAGCTCTTTGCAAAACATGTCTAATACTATTATCATATAAGCTTTCTCTTGTGAATGGATATCATCGTCACGAAGACGAAAGTTGCATAAGTAATCAATCTTTTTTTTCAACAAACACAGTAGCAAACACACACAAGAACATATACATACTTTTTATGTAGGTATACCACTTACGCACAAACGCTTCGTACCTATATGGCAAATAGTCCATCAGAAATTCTCGTGACTTTGACTTGCATTTAACTCAAAATTATTTAAACTTATCCTCTAGGTATCCGAAGCCATTCGCTGTAATGTCCCTGGGGTGGTTCATAATAATCAGCGCTTCTGTGTTAATATTATTGTACATTTATAAAGCGAGTAATAATGTAGAGTAGATATTTAAAACTTATTACAAAATCAGTTCCTTTTTATAATTTATTTATTAAATGCAACTTTTAAATAATAATTCTAATAGGACTGATTATAATAATATGAATATTTAAATACCATGACCTTGTTTAATCGTTTTGATATACAATAAATATGGAAATGTTTGTCATAGGTTAATCATTTTTATATTCATTAAGTAATTTACAGTTAATGATCAAATTTAGAGTACACCTTTTCCAATGAAAATACGTTGCAACTGCATCATTATATGAATAATATTTCTTCTTCTACATACCGTGTATACGAGGTGGTTCAACGCAAACAGTTTATTCCAATATTATGCCTTCTTAAATTAAAAAAAGTTAATTGAACTAAGTCTGCGGTAGGTTCTTGGTGAAACATACTAAATATAATAGTATATTATGTAACAAGTTTTATAAACGTCATTTTAGTCACGAGTTTTATTAATCGCGAGCGACGCGTAGCGGAGCGAGTGTTTAATAAAATGAGTGACTAACAAGTTTATAAAACGTGTTGCATACTATACTTTTTCTACGACAGCAAATATCTAAATAAAAAATTTGGAAGTTATTTTAATATTTCATTTATTAACGTATCAATAACATGGTAACAGTAAAACAAAATTACTTGTCTCTTGTCACAACGCGTCGATTTATTTTGACAGATTGATGACAAGAATTACGGAAAACTAACTTGATTTTTGCCATTAAAATATCTAGAATTAACCTCAGCCGTGACTAATATCTCGTTGCTAAGTTCAGCCTGTGACTAAAATGCACGAAGTCACGGTTTGTCGAAAGCGTGTTTAAAGGATTATTTAGCGTCATGAAAACGTATACGATAAACGCCATTTTAAAGATGGACGAAAAACGTTTCAAAGGCTAAGCATTTCCAAGAAACTGAATGAGATTTTATGAAAATGTAATTCATTTGAATGAAAAAAAAAATATATTTTAATGACAAGGTACGTAAATAAATAAATTTCAGGCCTTTGTTCTCATTTTTAACTGAATTTACATATCGTAGGGGATCATGTAGATACTAGTTTAGCCTGCTTAGCCGTAGGGGACTAGGTTGGATGCTAGTGTTAAAATGAGAATGGCAAATCAGAATTTTACTTGTTAGCATAACCAGAAGTCAGGTTATCGAAAGAATGCAAAGATTTCATTAATATTTTTATATATAGTTTTTCCTTTAGTTCTCATAGATAGCTTTTCTTTCCACTGTTTGTAAAATCCTATAAAAAAAAATGTTTCATTACTATAAGCAAACAAATAATAATAATTCACTTTTAAACTTGGTATTACTGTTCCACAATTTTTATTCAAATTCCTCTGACATATGTTTCGGTCTTTCTACCATTATCAAAGAGGTATATATAACAACTAACCGAAAAGTGACCATTGCAAGATATTTATAGGATTTTAGAGGTATAGATAACATAGATAACCTAATTAACATTTTATTACTTATTTCTAATCTACTACTAGGAAGTTAATTTAAATTTTTAATTACTATTTCTGGGTATGTTCAATTTTATGGTGTTTATTACGGGGGTGTTATGAAATTTAGTTTGTGTATTAGTAACGTTTTTCTGTCTATCTAAGGCCTTCTTGAGTAAAAAATTTGAAATAAAGGAAAATTCGTACACATTAAAAACACAAATGTTGCAATTTTTTTATATATCGATTTTCTCGAAAATCATGACATATACAAGAAAATTACAAGAGGCCTTTCCTTTAGGAAATTAGTCCAGCTGACTTTTATAAAATGAGCAATTCTTTTATATCTTCAACGGTTAACACGTTATCAGTAAAATAAGGCTCCTTTCACCGAAGGGGTGGTTTTCTGGGGGGGGGGGGGGGTTGAGCGGCACCGTCAGAACTGATTTTTGTGGCTTTGTAATGTATAATCCCTCCACTAACAGTTACTGAAGGAAAATCTCGGATAAGATTTTTTATTATGGAAATCTTTATAATTATTGGACTACATTTTGAGTTTTTTATGTTGAAATCAGATTCAGTGTTAGTTACTGCGAAAATATCTAACCACAAACTAGTACTGTAGATATATGAAAAAAAATAGGTGATAGGAGGAACTAATTCCCACAAAAACGAGGTTTGAATTTTTGCGTTCGTTGTTGCCATCATTTTGACATACTAAAGTATAGAGAAATCTGAGTGTGCAAAATGTGTTTTTTTGGCAGCCAACATAGTGTGCGGTATCAAATTACAGAAAATCTCATACAGTGAGCTGCGCAATACCCAGAAACTAGCGAAATATTGGTACTTGTTTCTGTTTTTTCTCAGCATCTCGTAAAGTATGCATTGTACAGGAAATTACTCCTAACCACTAATTAGTACGGTAGATACATGAAAAAAATTGGTGATAGGAAGAACTAATTCCAAAAAGATGGGGTTTGAATTTTTTAGTTCGTTGTTGCCAACATTTCGACATACTATATTCTAGAAAAATCTGAGTATGCAAACTGCGGTCTTTTGGCCGCCAACATTGTGTGGGTATCAAATTACAGAAAATTTCATACTGCGAGCAGCGCAATACCCAGAAACATTTGCACTTGTTTCTGTTTTCCCCAGTATCTCGTAAAGTATGCATTGTACAGACAATGTTATTATTCTTTTTTTTAAAGTAGGTTAAATTTGGAATAATTCAAGCCCAAATAGCGTTCGGTACGTCCAGAACTTTCCGAAATACAGCTGTTCAAAAATGAGCAACTGTCTCGAAAAAGGAAACAAATCGTTCTCGTTTCCGTACATCACGTTTTGCAAGGTCGAACATTTTTTTGTGTATAAATTGACTGACGTATAGACTTTTAGTGTGTTATTTATTTTTATTTTTTAAAACCAATATCGTAATATTTTTCAGCATGAAATTTTCTGTAACTTGATACAGCACAATGTTTTATGATTTTTTTTAAAAATTTCAATTTGGCGGCCAAAAAGACGCATTTTGCACACTCAGATTTTTCTAAACTTTTGGTATGTCAAAAAAATACCAGCAGCGCTCTATAAAATCCAAAACCCGTCCTTGTGGGAATTAGTTCCACCCAAAAACCTATATCTACTGTACTAAACATAATTCCGATGAAATTAGATTTTTGTCCCTAGCGCATTCGCCAAATACTCAAATGAAAATATTTTTCCGCTTTTTGCTCGCCTTATTCCAAACATAACTTAATGAAACTATAACAGGACCACCACCGAACTGCAAAAGATTCGATGGAAAGTTTTTTACCATATCTTGAGTTGTAAGTTTGTCTAATATGGCCTAGAAGGTGGTTAATTAATATGTTTCAACCGAACGTAAGCAGAGAGTACGTAAAGTGATTCAAACAAATTCTAAGATAACGATTAGAAGTGTCAAATTAGAACGTACCGAGGTATTTTCGTTACATATGTCGAAATCATTAATAACATATTTGCAAAATATTGATTACACCAGTTCGACACTTCTAGAAAAGCTATGTCTGAATTAAAACACTATCAAATGTATACAACTAGCACACAGAAAGAGATGGTTTAAATTTCGTTCTTATTCCTTTCTACATGCTTAGTCCGCAAGGTATTGTAGGCTCAGGATGACTACATTTATTTATATAAATGTCCGGTATAGACGAATTCTTTTTGTCATGTCATGAATCATCCAGGAGTCTTGTATTAGTTTCTGTCATCATTTCTCAGGTTATTTATGTTATTCTCCATCTAAAAAATATAATATTTCTTATCCTTTGACAAGGTTACACCACAATAAATCTTGCTTGCGCCAATATAAACTACAGAACTTTTAAAAATAATAATAAATACCTCTGAAGCGTTCCGTTTTAAAATACAGTATTTTTCTTCACCAAATTGCTTAATTTGGATTTAACGATAATAATTTTAGATAATTAACTGAATTTTATATAGCGCTAATACAATAAATTAGTGGCCAGTCATAACACAACTAATTATATAACAAAGTCACGTTGATGTTGATCTGGAGCGATAAACTTTCTAATAGGCAATAAAGTAATCGCAGTACGGTATGGATAGTAAATACAAAAATTATATCCCCCGATATACTATATTGGTAAATAAAAGTATGACTTATTGAAAGGAAATAGAATATTGCAATAGTAATGTGCACTATTACTTTCCAACACTAACTTATATTGAGATATAATATCTACACATTTAAACTTTATTACGATATGATTTATGATTATGACAGTATTTATACAATATCTAGCGGTTTTCTTCATAAAGTGTTTCTGTTTGCCACACAGTTGAACAGCAATTCTTGAACAATATAAAACAGTCGGTATATAACAATAACTTTAATGTTATGATATCAAAAATTATCTTGAGCAAAGATGATCATGATGGTTATTCTTTTGTAACGATTATGTGACTCATTTTATGATTGCCAAACTACGACAAGCAGTTCGGTTGAAGTTTGCTTTATTTTTTGAACTTAAAGTCAATTATTTGAATCATCTTAATTATGGTTTTCAGCACAGATCATAAGACTTATATAACTGAAGCCTACCGTCGAACTGGTGTGTTTAGGTCACATACCAAAATGGAACGGATGAAAATTCAAAGATTAAAACCTTTTCAAAATTAAAAAAAATTGCACAATATATTGCAGAACTTACCAAATCACTTTGCATTGAGAATGATCATTACCTGTAAACAAAAGACTTCATCAATATTGTCATTAGGTAAACTAAAAATCATTTTATATAGTGCAAGTCAGATGTTGAATCTTTTTAGCAGAACCTTCATTTGATTAATAGTATTCTTACATTAGCTTCCGCAGTTTCATATTTGGATTATATATCCTAAACAAGTATATCTTTTTAAATTAGGATACCCGTTATAAATGTTGGTATATTTGTAAATAATTCATCGCCAAAAGGAACTCCAAGTTATGAGTTTTTGAAATATTTTTCTAACCCTCCTTGAAATATTGTAAATATTGTATAAGTACATATTAACATTACCCTTAAGAAATCGCAAAAATATTATTAGATTTTTTTAAATGATTTTGATAGCATTTAATGAAAAACTATATAAATTGCTGCTTTTGAGAAAAAAACATTTTTTAAGAGTCATCCGTAGTACTTTTAAATGTTTTCACTTTTCCCATATTATGGGCAGAATCATTAAATTCGTAATCAAAATTTCTAGCCTGCTGTTATGCTACTTCGTTAATAAAAATGTTATTAAGACTTTCGGTCAAAAAAATCACATGTTAAAAATGGATATTTATTGGTAATAAAAGTGTAACAAGTGTATCGATGGGTTAGGAAATAAGGAAGTTGTAGATATTATTTTTATTTATTTGTGACATGTTCACATTTTTTTGTTCTTGGTTGGGTATTTTTTCATTTCTGTAAAAAAATTTAATAAAAGAAATGTCTGCGCCAAATGAACCAGGAGCAGATTTTGGAAGAAAAAAACAACAGGAACGAAAACAATATTAAGAAATTCGCTATTATTTTATTAAACATTTATAACTAAGTCTCAAATTACTCCATAGATTCTTGTATGAGTTTGTTGTCTATCCTCAGAATCGATATGATTTAATGCATCACGTGATGGTGGAAATACATTGACGGCTTAAAAGTTTTGACCACAGAAGTAGATAATTTTTCCGTAACGTTCACAGTTTTCATTTCCAATCATGACTTTATTTTAATTTATATATTTTTAGGTGTGAGACATTTTGCAAGTATTAAAGAAAAAGCTCTGTCTAATTTATTCGGCGCAGGTGTCTCTTTCATTAAATTTTAAAATATTATTACAGAAGCGGCAAAATACCCAATAATGAGCCAGACCAGACAGCCGCAGTTTGCAATTCAGTTGATATGTTGATGTTTCTAGTAAAATAAGTCCGAATTAGATGTTTTCCTTATATAATTGAGAGAGTTTCTTTAACATGCCAAAAAGCAATTTGAAAAGTAAAATGTAAGTACTGTGCCACTATGAATACAATTTGTAAAAGACTAGACTAGAATTTATTATATTCATTTGGGACGTAAGGTGATATAACAGCATCTAGGATATAAATATCTTTACAAAATCTATACGAAAAGGACTATCAATTCTACCCAGTTGAACAATCGGTTACGCTAGACACTCAAGGTGAACATCTCTTTCAGCACAAAGATAAATCGATTTTATGACAAACTAAAGACCCTATCAGTCTTCCATAAGGGATATAGAGACTTAAAATCAGCTATGATTTGATCAGGTTATAAAGTCTGCGGTTTAAACCAGGCATGGGTTTGCTTATCGACATTCGATATTAGATATGCAACTTGATGGTAATTCATTAGTTCTGAAAATCAATTAGTTGCCTTACTGTATTACAAAGTGACTGACCTCTGTGAACAAGTATATAATTATGTTGATGACATTATAGTCTGTTTTTAAACCAGGAGGAGTAAACATGAAAGTTCCATTCACACCATAAAAGTAATTAGAAAATACACTAAAACCTTTTTGGCGTTTTTGGCAACCAACAATACACGACTACAGTGTTTTTGTGTGTATTTTATTACATTATATAATGTATCGACCTCTATTATTTGACCTCTAGGTATTTATACAGCAGTCATACCATTTACGCAATATAAAGACACCAAGTAACTAGCCACTTTTACCTTCAGATTTATAAAAAAGGATTAAAAACTGATATATAATGTGCAAACAATAAAATAGAAATTATAACCAAATAATTTATGACACGAAATTTAAATTTTTACAATATGTCAAAATTTAAAACTATTACCTTGTGTAAAACTGGCGAGGGCGTATCCAATCACAGATGTATGATTTAGCGCGTTAAATTTAAAACGCTCCTCCTGGTTTAAAAACAGACTATAGTAGGGAATATGAGGGACTAGAATGACACCTACTACTAAATTGTTACAGTTGCCAACATGTTTTTGGAAAATTCACTTCTAAGTTTATCCAACATAGTACTATACTATAACTATAGAACAGTTCATAACGAGCGCATTCTTCAGCCAAATTCAGAAAAAATGAATTTCAATCCTTATTTCTCCACTTGAAAGGAATAGAAAATCAAAATTAAATTATTCTTTTCAGTTCTTTCGATTTTTCTCGAAGGGAAAGCGATATTTATAAAAATTAATAAGGGGATCGTATTCTACGGGGAAAAAACATCGTAAATAATTATGAAGGGATTAACTTTGTTTTTTTTATGGTATCACGAGAGGCCAGATAAAGGAAACTTCAGTAAAAGTGCCAAAGAAGGTTGGGAATCTCTAAATCTGCATAAAAAGGCAGAAAATTCAGGTGAGATATTTCTTTGTCTTTTAGAGACCCTGGTAAAACGATCGGAGAACTTTAAAACTTTAAAAGTTCACCACCACCAGATATTAATACATACTGTGGACAATGACGTAATTGTGCATATTCCTCAATAAGACACTATGGTTCTATTCGTAATGGGCAAAAGTATTAGATGTCTGGTAGCTCACAATAATACAGCTCAGAGTTCTGGATCGTCCAACATTTTCTCTATCTCATGTTATAACATAATGCAATAAGAATTTGCATGGTAAGAAAAGGCCAGAGTAACATGAAAGGTTCTATCTCAAGTCATCGCTGTCATTGATTTTTGTGATAATTCGTGCATCTATAGATACACTAGAACATGTTGTGCCCACTATCGAAAAATTTATCATTTTGATGTGTGATAGAACCATAGCCAAAGTTGAGAAGAAGCTGCTTATAATAAATTGTGATGTACAAAACATTTCTCTCATAGAAGTGTATGGTATGTCTTACAAAGTATGTAAAAGAGCGGTGTAATAGTGAGGTTATGTGCTGGATCAGATTGTCATTGCAGATCCTCAGCACCATTTACTCACAAGGGATGAAATAATATTGATGATAAACTGCTTGATCCGAATTGGACAGATCAGCTAGATCCAATTTAAATATGCTATATAAAAGTACCTAGATATAGGTACAGGTGAAAAATGCCAAACTTCTGTGTGTTAGACATAGAATATTAAACACTGCTTGTACATTTTTTTTCTATTTTAAATCTCTAAAGTTCTATTTTAATTCTTATTTCTGAGAAGTGTCACATTTCTCCCCGGGTTAAATTTACTTTTACATTCTCATATATAGTGTGCCGAGTAGAGTGTATAGAGAAAACATTTTTATTCTGAGAAAAAACTATTTTGAGTTTCTGATAGATTTACCAATTATTAAGTCATCTGAATAAAAGAAATTTAAGAAAAATAATGTTTGTGGTCCACGGATGCACCTACACCCTAGACCACTGCATCGAATCTACTGAAATTTTGCATGCATTTAAATTTTAATATTCTCCACATGATGACAATCTGGTTGGCGAACTGAGCATCAAGTGATAGTATTTGAGTGCAGTATTCAAGTGTTTTAGTGTCTGTGGAAACAGCGTCATTCCAAATGTTTCACCCTCTACCAAAAATTCAACATAACACTCAGCAGTTCAATATACCTGAATAAAGTAATCAAATTTGACAATAAATAACAGAATGGAGTATATTGCATTCGATCGGCACATTTATAGAACCGGTAATAGCGCTCGAAAAGAAAAAATCTTCATATCACTGTGTTAATGATGGAATTCTGAAAAACTTTCAAAATGTCAAATTTGGACAGTAAGTTCGTGTTAGCTAGAAGAAGAATTCCATTGCTTTGGAATAAAATTGGTCAATAAACAAAAAAGTTATTAATTGTTTAAATAAAAAAAACATTTTTTTTATATTTTATAATTAAACAAAAACTGTTTAAAACTAATATTATTTACAAAAAACTGCGAAGAGTATTCTATAGGATGTGCAAGAATTATATAAAAAAGGTGCAGTAAATGGGCGAAGAGTACCTATAATAGTTAGCTTGTTTTAACTTCGAATTCAAGCTGCTTACACTTATTTAATTGTACTATTCTGGCTCTGCATATGTCAATTCCATTGGGATCTGATTGTAATTTAATGCAACTGATAAAAACTCAGCCCGAAACATTTTACTACGATATAGTAGCCATAGATTTTTGCTGAGGCTGCCCTTTAGTTGTTATCACTTTCTCTGATAGTTTGAAACTTATTTCCTTTACATGCTAGGTTCACCGACACTCTTGCTTATTTATTTCCGATGGTATCTCAAAAGCTGAACTTTCAATAAAAGCATACAAGGTGGTACGGTTATTACAACATTTTGTATTTATTCTACTTATCCTAATACATCCAAACTCATTAAGCCTAAATAGACAAACGATGTATTATAAACTCACATTAAACTTGTTAAATTGTATTCTCATTAAGGCCATTAACAACGATGGCCTTTGTACCGTAATGAATTGAAACTACCACTGCAGTCCATTCAAGTATATCACTTTTGACATTTTTGTTTGGGTTTGTGGTTTGGATAAATTTTGATGTGATTTATATGTAATAACTAACTGTAATCAGTGACATAGTCATATAGGTTTGTTAACACAATTTGTTGAATTCGGCCTACATTATAATTATTTCGACAAACTAAAATGTATTAATATATTAAACCATTAAATATGTAAATATATTTCAGTTTGTTACATTAATTTTATTGTAGGTCTGGTGATATATACAAATATTTTGACCTATTGACATGTTGTAAAATTTCTTACACATTTCCTCTCTAACTCAAGCCAATTTTTTATATAAAATTAATAGGAAATAAGCAATGGCATTAGCGTAGATAGTGCAACTATAAACAGAATGCCAAGGGACAAGAAAATTGGCTCACTTGTTGCGTCATCGACACGGGTCTTACAGTGTTGCCACTTTGTAATTTAAAAATAACAAAAACGTTTTATTTTTACCTTGCTTAATTAGTTTTAAATTGAAAACACTAACTGAAATTAAGTTTTAATTTATACTTGCAGCCATTTTAGCACTTTTTTATGAACATCACAATTCATTTGAAGTAAACGGTTCCATCATTTTTAATTACTTGCATAACCCATAATCTTCTTAAAATTGTGAATTACAAAGTACCGCTGCAAGACGCCCATATGGACTTTCTGTGTCCCTGAAAAATATGTATTTAAATGATGATAGAAAACTATTACTAAAAATATTACTTAATTTCTATCCCGTTCGATTTAAAACATGGTCATTGGCTTAAATATTTCGCCGACGTTTCGGAAATCTAAAAAAGGAAACAGATTAGATTTCTGAAACATCGGCGAAATATTTAATTTCAAGTTGTTATAATTATTTGTGTTATTTATTTAAAAAGGCAACCTCTAACTGATCCTTTGACGTAACAGTTACAAGAGTACAGGTTAGATTAGGTTATTTACCAGTAAAATACTGGTTAATTGTGATATTTTGTAGATTCCCCGATCACCGCTTAAAAAGAAAAAAATACATATGGCAGGAAGTCCTAAAGAATTGGAAAAAGTTAAGACAATGTCACAAATAACATTTAGACAATATTTTAACTACCCTTGCAAGCATTTTTTATCCAGTAGTTTTGTCATATTCTCCCCTATATTTACTCCGGGTTTCAGTGTAAAAAATGTTATAATAATCAAATTTATGGCCATAATTTGCTTAAATTAGACACTTACTGGATATATGACACGATTTTTATGTCTATGTGTACTTGTAGGAAATTTTCTTACTTACATTAAGTACTTATGTCTTTGGATCTAGCGTCAATAAATCCCTTGGCCCAAGTTAAGGAAAGTTGAGAGTTCTAGGTGGAGGAACGCACAGTATGGCAGAATGGACAAAATTCGCTCTAAGGCTCAATCTTTGAGATATCGGCTTGAACTTTTTTTAAATACTCGGAAATGAGTCTGAAATAGTGAGTCACTGCGGTTTCTTGAAAATTTTTGTTCTTTTTTGCATATTCCATCCCATAGGATCCCATGTATTTCTTGGCACAATTCAAAAGTGGTCTTACGACCTGAAATTTTCAGGATCTAATTTTTTTGGTAAAGGAAACCATTTGACATCCATAGAGATTAAAAATAAAGATATTAGAAAACATGTACGGGTGATTCACGTAGGCCGTTCGATAGAAATTTTTCAACTTGCAGTTGGATTACAAACTTGAAACTTGATATGCAGATATAAACGATCAAGCCCGTTCTCCCTAAAATAGTTTCAGTCCTCCAGCTATACAAGGTTTTATTTCAAATGGAACACCCTGTATTTTTCAAATCATCAAATCAAATAATGTAAAATTAAATTCCATTTTTTCTAGTATAGGCATGGCATTATAGGGGTTAAAGTTACAACATTTTGAGATATTGCCATCAACTTAGCCATGATTAGAAACAATCATTATTGTCAGTCATTCTCTTATGTTAAAAAATACCAGCACGTTTAAATTACATCCATGAAGACTTCTTAGATTTGTTTATTATTTATGGAAATTATGACAAGGCAATATTAGGAACATGTAACACATTTGCTACTCGATACCCACGAAAATAGAAACGATCACCATACTCTGTAAAACGCATATTGGATCATTTTAGAGTATTTGGCTCCGACAAGGCAGGAAAAATGGAATTTAATTTTACATAATTTGATGTAAAATAAATACAGGATATTACATTTGAAACAAAAACGTTTTTGAGGCTTGAATTTGACAAAATGAAACGTGAATAACAGATGCCAAAGACCAAACCTTGCAAACCATTGCATCTGTTTTTACAAAATGTCAAATAACTCCGAAACTGCTGGGTTTAGGCATAGGGGTGTGCTACATGTTCGGATTAAGAATTTTATAGTAATTTCGAAAAGCTAAAAATGTATCGGGTATTTTATTTAAAATAAGCAAGTTGGTACTTTTGGCACACCCTATACAGCTGGAGGACCGAAAATATTTTAGGTAGAACTGGCTTGATCAATTATGGCTGCGTACCAAGTTTCAAGTTTGTAATCCACTTGCAAGATGAAGAACTTTTAACGAAAGAGCTTCGTGAATCACCCTGTATATATTTTTTTCATATCGTTATTTTTAACCTCTATGGGTGTCAAATGGTTTCTTTTACCAAAAATATACGATTATGAAAACTTCAGCTCATAAGACCACCTTTGAATGGTGCCAACAAATATATGTGAGCCTATGGGATGGGTTATGCAAAGAGTATTTCAAAAAGAAATTCAAGCCGATGTCTCAAAAACTGAGCCTTAGAGCGAATTTTGTGCATTCTGTCACGTTGTGGGGCGGTCGATCCTCTGCGAGTTCTTTTAACCGGCGAAGCACCGAGCTAGTCGGAATGTGACGGGATGCTGCGGAATGGTCGGTTATCGTCTATTTATAGCACATAGGATGGCTCTATCCTCTTCATAATTACAAAACGAAAAGTATATTGCATTTGATCGGTACACTTCTAAAACCGGTAATATTGCTTGTAGAGGAAAAAAATTCATATCACTGTGTTTGTGCTTGAATACTGAACAACTTTTAAAATGTTCGTCCGTCTGTCTGTCTGTCCGTCCGCCTGTCGGGTTATTTTGAAGCATCATCATTTAAGAACGAAAAGCCCGATTGTAATGCAACTTGAAAGTAAATTAGTGTTACCTAGAGGAAAAGTCATATTGTTTTTGAATAAAATCAATCAGTAAATAAAAAATTTATTAATTATTAAAAGTTTCAAAAAACTATTTTTTCAATGTTTTGTACCTAATTAAACAAAAAATATCTAATAAAGAGTATAATAACATTCATTACAATAAAATTGCGACGAGTATAATGTTTAGCTTGTTTTACTCTTTTATCTGTCTGTGCCTCTTTCTCTCTCGATATAACACCCTCCTCAATTTGGGTCAAGGGTTTATTGATGCTAGGTTCAAAGGAATAAGTAACACTTCCTACAAATACTCGCAGATAAAAAAATCGTGTCACGAGAATTTTCATTTTCCTAAAAATCTCATGTAGTACAATATTTCGACCTTCGGGTGACTGTAGTCACAAAACTATCAATAGCAATGTTTATACCCATTGAGACATTTAATCAGCATCACGTTAACTGCAACATATCAATTTTTCAGCCAACTCGATGGGCCTACACTTTTTCATAAGACGTGGTATTTTGAATATTTGACTTCAATATTTGTACCGAATTATCATAAATCGTGAGAAGATTCGTACCGTCATTTGAATTTCATCATTAACCAATACTAATTGGTACATACGTAGTTTTACAAAAATAAGTTTTTTTCAGGACCAACCATTTTTAAATACATAACAAAAATAATTCTTTCTTTATTCATTCGTATACAGGACTATGGTTTTATTCCATATAATTATTTATAAAATGGCGTGACTCTAGTATTGCACAATATATTTATTGTATTTCAAGCAATTAGTACCTAATTTCTTCTTGTTTCAAGCAATATTTAATTTACGATTTATCATTCTGTGAAAAGTTCAAGTTCAAATACTAAATGCATATTTCCTTCTTCACTCAAGTATAAAGGCCATGATTTTTTGTAAATATGCGCTATGCTAATACAAATAAACTTGTTTAAATTACAAAGTCAGATATTTGACCGTTATAATCAATAACTAATATAAATAATTCATTATAAAATTAATTTTTTGTCAAGTCAAGGCTTCCTATATTTAAATAAATAGCTAACATGATAATAATTATTGGTTTGGTAAGTCTCGAATATGCCAAATTTTATTCATATCATAGTCACAGCTGTAATAAATCGTTGGTAAAACCAAAAGGGCACACCCCGTAAGTTGTTTTATCTAATAATGCGGAGAAAATAATTTTTCATTACATGTAATAAAAAAATTAAAAGAAAAGATAAGTCAAAAATTTAAAAAACCCTCAACACAAAAAATAAACCCTTAAAAGAGAAAGGGGATTTACATTCATTGCTAGAAACACTGGCTATTTCTTTTTTGTGAAGTTATTGGTGGACCGAGGATTAACAGTTTTCAGTTAGGTAGGTAGGTACATTATTTGTTTTACTACATATATCTCATTTCAAATAGATAACGAAAAAGATTATTTCTTTCCTTATTCGTATACAGTTTATTTAAAATCTTTTAAAGTGAACTTCATATTTCTAAGTCAAATAAAAAATTCCCGACAAAGGAGTGAACACGGCGCGAGAAACCCAAAAAAAAGCCATAAATCTCGGCCATAAAAGTGTCAAAGACGACGTAATTTATTGCGGCTCAGGACCGTACTTAAAATTATTGTGCCGTGAGTTACAATCTAATTAATTTAATGTATGGTTGATAAATAAATAGTTATTTGTTACAGTGATAACGATAAATTTTAAAAAATTATTCTGTTTTGCTTGTGTTAAGATAGGAATACTATTTTATATATTGGTGGAGCATTGATGAATTTTATTAGTCTAAATTAAAATTATACCAAATATTCTTTTGTCCTACCTGCCCTTTTATTAATAATCTTGAACCTAAATCCTATCTTTATTATCCAGCGCCGAAGTGTTGCTTGACTAACCGACACTGCACCATTTGTTTTCAGTTTCATATGTATTGATTCCACCGCTGGTACCTCATTTTCCGTATACTTGCTATAAATTAAATCTCTTAACAATTTCACCATAGACGAATCTAATGCTCGTGGTGCTCCTTTATCCGATCTAACTGTTCGATTAGGTACCACATCCTTAATTATTCTATAGATAGACCGTTCCGAAATGTCTCTTAAGTAGGCCGTTTTTTCCACGGCTCCTTTTTCACCTTCACTTTCTTTTATATTTTTTTGAACGTTTAAAACTACTTTTTTAGTATGTTCGCATAAATATTGTCTAGAACTTTTCTCTGTAATTTGCGAGCTATTACCATTTCCCATATCTTCGTTTAATTCTCTGCTGGTGCTAGGTTGAGAATCTTCCCAAGGCCTGAACATTATATCAATATTATTTTACCACAGCCACTAAAAAACGGAAAGCACTCGAATATTTCACCATCCGCCGGAATATTTTTACACAACTACATAAAATACGCTTAAACAAAGAGCAATTTCACTTATCTGTTAAAGTATTATACATTCTAGGCACTCACAATCAAAATAAAATGTAAACACTGAACCACACAATGTATTATTGTATGAAGCACATAACCTATATATTCTAAATATAACACTGGTTCGAAATATCGCGGAAAATTGTGGGTCCGTCTCTGCTTAATACCTGTGGCGTTCCTCTTGCCCTTTTACAGCATTATGTACGTGTGTAAAAAATTAAGTAAACAGTAGTGACCGTTAGATCGTAAAATATTTTAGGAGTAAGTGGCGTATTATTAGAAATTATAACTGATACTGGCGAGTTTCCCTTAATTTCTTATTTTAATCCATGCCCCGCTCTATCCTAGTGGTAATAGGCGGCAAAGCTTTGAAATTTTTTATCCGACTTAGAAATATGTAGTTTACTTTAATTCATAATTTAAACCCTAGATATCCTGGCCTGTTGTAACCTGTTTTTCGTGGTCAGTAAAAAATCCTGACCTAATATTGTAAAACTGACATCGGGATCGTATTCAGCGGTCAATAAATAAATAATTTTTTTAAACAATGGTTTTCTTTTAAAACTGAATTGCACTAAAAAGTAGAAAATAATTTTTATTCAGTGATTAAATTACAAAATGAAGATGAAAAAGAAAACTATTGGGCGCTCATAACGTTTCATCACAATGCTGATTGTTGATAAAGGTAATGTATTTTATTTTATGAGCGTCATTTTGTAACTTAATCACTGAATAAAAATGATTTTCTACTTTTTAGTGCAATTCAGTTTTAAAAGAAAACCAAAAAAATATATATTTATTACTTTTTAACTTTTTAGTGTACTATCTGCCATCATTTCGTTTACTGGTGTCAAACTCTTTCATTTGATACCCATATCAAGGGGATTGTAAAGAAGTAGGTAATCCGCCATTTTGTGTCGGTCGCCATATTGGATATAGAATAACGTCACACAGCTTATTGTATTATACTTGTCAGACCCTTCCATTTGATACCAATGATAAGGGGGTTGTAAAAAATTGGTGATCCGCCATTTTTTGTCGGCTACCATATTCGATTTAGAATGACGTCACACAGCTTATTTTACTCTACTTGTCATACCTTTTCATTTGATACCCATGGCAAAGGGGTTGTAAAAAATTGGCCATTTTGTGCCGACCGTCATATTGATTTTAGAATGACGTCACATAGCTTATTGTATTCAATTTATATACCCTCTCATTTGATGCCCATGTCGAGGGGGTTGTCAAGAAAAAGATAATCCGCCATTTTGTGGTGGCCGCCATATTGGATCTACCATAATGTTGAATGTACTATATTGTATTGTCATCAGAACCAAAGTGGTGTGCAAAATTTCAGCATGGTCGGATATCGGAAAGTGGTGAAAAATTCGATCACCAGATTTGAACACACATACATACACACAACATTTCGAGTTAAAGATGAAAAAAAAAAATTTAAAACTACATCGAATACGGTCTACTAATTTAAAATTTTTAATTTATATTTTAAACCCTGGATATCCTGGCCTGTTTCAACCTGTTTTTTGTGGTTAACAAAAAAATCCTGACTTAATTTTGTAATATTAACATCGGGATCGTGTTTAGCGGTCAAAAATACATAGGAGTATGAGAATATATGTGATACCTCAGAAAATTGACTTCTTTTTTTGTGTGCCTGTGAATTTTTCACCTTCTTAGTTCTAGATGATTTGTCTCCTTCAGATTTTATGATTTGTTGAAAATGGAAGGCTGATTCAAATTATTCTTTTTTTTTACAATTGACAGTCTCCAAATAATAAATTATAAAATAAATTTCACTCAGTCGTCCGATTAATTAAACCTTCCAATTAGCCGGCTGACTTGGTGAAATTTTATTTCCCAATTTTTTGCGGCCTTTTATTTTGAGGACAATTCGATTACAAATTCTTTCAATTTTATTAATCACCAACGGTTGAGAACTAGCGACATAGGTATGCATAAAACGTTCCTCTGGACATCAAGATTCAATGATAAAAGCTTCATTAAAATCGTTCTTAGGTAGGTTAATAATACAAAATAGCAGTCAACCGACTTCTTCGTCATTATATTTGTACAAACGGTGTTTCCTAAAAATTAGTGGAGGATCTGGGATTTTCAAAACTATGTTAAAATATTTATTACTCAGTTTTCCTGCTTGCCCCCTTACTTTATAGCCGTAATGGTATAACTTATCACCTTAGCCAGCTGATACCACCTCACAATAGCCAAAATCGAATTCAAATCTGTTCATAGTTTTGTATTTATGAGGCGACATATACATACATACGTAGAAACGAACATACACAGGCATTCTAACGAACACACAACCTTTTTGAATTCGGTTAAAATATTAATACCTTTTTTTTTTAAATCTATGCAAAACGTTTTAATCCTATCTAACTCAAACAAAAAATTCCGAGATTTCGTGTTGTCAAGACTTTACTAGCCCGGGTCCGCCCAGCGCAGAAGACAAGTGTTACTAGGAGTCTATGCATTTGATTGGGCACACGATTCTAGTATCTACACTGAATGGGTAAGCAATATACCAAACTCTAAAAGGCACCTTACACGTTCAGTAATAATGTCATTACCTGAAAATAATCACATCATTAACAGAGATCGGGAAGTTTATCTCGGTGTCAGAGACGTCTCTCATATACAGACTGTCTATTTTACGAGGGCCACACCAAATATCTCGCTTAATATCTATTGTAGAAGAATAAAGTTTTAGAAACAGTTATCCCATTTTTTGTGAGCTATATTTCAGTAAAAAGAAATTTGAAATCCATAGCCTACTTTATGAGATATATTACAAAAACCTGAAAAATAGGAAAACCACAAACGGTTATAGCTTCCTTATTTGAGGAGATACGAAAAAAGTTAAAGGAATGAAAGTTGACGGCAAAGACAATAAGAATAATAACGTGTAACAAAAAAATCGAAAAATGCAGTTGGCTTTGACATACGCTATTGTGCAAAAATGAAAAATACATATCTCAAAGTAGGCCATGACGCCATTAATTCCGTTATTTTTTTCTCATTCCAACGATATAAAACATGTCACAGAAATTTTAACCGATAGTGTCAATATTTAATATTTTACGAATACCACAATTCATATAATTGAATCGTAACAATCAGCTGTGCCATAATTAGTGAAAAACATTGTATACAGTTATTAATAAATTTGACAGATTGTCACTGTTGTATGTTGTATGTTGCGTTGTCGAGTTCTAAGACAAATTTTATATCAGTAATTATGGTGTACACCAATAATAACAAATTCGATATGATTAGCATTTATTGTCAGTGCAATTTTGACGCTGAGATGGCAGTCACGGTTTACGGAGATAGATTTCCAGATGCTCCGCAGCCAAATCGAACTATGTTTAGGAAGTTAGTTCAAAATCTAAAAACGCACGGTTCATTTTCAAAAAAAGTAGTAAGGCGAGCGCATGTTGCGGATAATGTAAGAAAAGTGAATAGAGAAATGAATTATGTTAACCAAAATGAGGAAACCTCTTTGAGACAAATTCAGAGAAACTGTCGCATAAAAAAAGACAGTGCAAGAAAAATATTGAAAAAAAACGGATTTCGATGCTACAAAATGAGGAAAGTTCAACATTTAAATGAGGGAGATAAGCCAAGGAGAGTAAGATTTTGTAGATGGTTATTAAATAAGAAAAGGAATGACGCGCTGATATGTAGCAAAATTATTTGGTCGGACGAATCAAATTTTTCTAATAATGGATTTTTCAATAGAAATATGCATTATAAGTGGACATGAGAAAATACACATTGGTGCAGAGAGACTGCTTTCCAAGAAAGATCTTCTACGAATGTTTGGTTGGGTCTTTTAGAGACTAAAGTAATTGGACCTTATTTTTATGATGGCAAATTAACCGCTCGTAGATACCTTAATTTCCTGCAAAACGAATTTCAAGATTTTCTTTATGAATTAACAGTGGCAGAAAGATTAAATTATTCATATTTTCAACAAGATGGGGCTCCACCTCACACTGCTCTAATATGTACAAATTATTTAAATCAAGTTAGCCAGATAGCTGGATAGGCACCTATGGACCCATTCTATGGCCAGCTCGATCACCAAATATTACTCCCTTGGATTTTTTCGTCTGGGGTTACATTAAAGACGAGGTATTTCAAACTGCCCCTGAAAATATTGAGGACATCAAAACCAGAATTCGAAACGCATGTGAGGCAATTACTCCTGAAATGCTCCAAAATGTAATGCGTGACGTGTCTCGTAGAGCACGTTTATGTGTCAGAATGCATGGTGCACAATTTGAGCATTTGTAGTTAGAAAAATAAATACACACAATTTCTTTTCAATATAGTAGCAGGTAGTACTGTTATACATAGTTTTTCGTTTTTTTCTTTGGATGTTCGTTTTGTACTTGTATTTTTATTTATGAGATATTTATTGGTTTGTATTAAATTGTAATAAATAATTACGGAATTATAATTATTATAAAGTGAATTTTTACTATTATGGCACAGCTGATTGTTACGATTCAATTATATAAATTGTGATATTCGTAAAATATTAAATATTGACACTATCGGTTAAAATTTCTGTGACATGTTTTATATCGTTGGAATGAGAAAAAAATAACGGAATTAATGGCGTCATGGCCTACTTTGAGATATGTATTTTTCATTTTTGCACAATAGCGTATGTTAAAGCCAACTGCATTTTTCGATTTTTTTGTTACACGTTATTATTCTTATTGTCTTTGCCGTCAACTTTCATTCCTTTAACTTTTTTCGTATCTCCTCAAATAAGGAAGCTATAACCGTTTGTGGTTTTCCTATTTTTCAGGTTTTTGTAATATATCTCATAAAGTAGGCTATGGATTTCAAATTTCTTTTTACTGAAATATAGCTCACAAAAAATGGGATAACTGTTTCTAAAACTTTATTCTTCTACAATAGATATTAAGCGAGATATTTGCTGTGGCCCTCGTAAAATAGACAGTCTGTATACGTAATATTATATTACAAACATTTAGTGAAATAATCAGAAAAACGACGAAGTGGTGAAATATTTATTATTGCCGGCTACATTGTATTTTTCGTAATAAATTTAACTAAAACGGTAATAGTTCTTATAAAAACTAATAAAACATATCTAGCAAGTAAAAAGACAATTTTGAATTAAACACACACTTTCCTGTTCTGTTTAATGTGCGGCGTGTTTATTTCATTTTATGTTAATACGTATAACCCACTTTTATTGAAAATCTACTACATTTGTGAAACGTATTGACAATTATCTAAAAACATAGATGATTTTTTACTTTTGCAGTATTGAAAGCACTCGACTCCGACCGAGTGTCAACAATAAATTAAAGTTTACGGAGGTACTTTTATGTTTTTTACGGTTTTATCTCCTTTAATTATATGACGCCGCCGAAATTACGAAACATTTCAAAATCGCTTTTTACCTACACTGTGGCAATTATTGGCATTTATGTCAACATTTAATAAAGGGAAAAGGTGGACCATCCCAGATCGCAGTTTTGCAAGCCGTAGTATAAATCTAACCATATGTACGTACGTATGTATCTACAAACATGGTGTGAAATTATACAGAGTCGGCAGTATGTAAAAATGTCTAGTGCTTCTCCGGCTGCAATAGACTTGTGGATTTCGCAGAACTGCAGTTTGATGGAACAGATATTTATTGTAGTAGTTGCAACAAAACAATTTCTTGCACATCTAAAACAAATGTTAATAGATATATTTCCTCAAAAAAACATATTAATGCTAGTGGCTCTACTGATGGTGACAGTCAACGGAGTTTTAATTTAGATTTAGTGGAAGTGATAGTGGGATGTAACATACCGTGGTCAAACCTAGATGACAGTCATAGACAATTTTTGAAAAACTGTATCAGTGTTAAATTTAACAAAGTTCAGGTGCCGTCGGAAACGACATTCAGAAGAAAATATTTATCAACGGAGTGTGATACTCTTAGACAAAAAATTTCTTCTGAGCTTACTGGGAAATACATCTGAGTTAGTGTGGACGAAACCACCAACGCTTGTGGTGAGAAGGTAGCAAATGTTTTAGTGGGTGCATTGGAGGAAACTTGTTCAGTGCGTCATATTATTCTTGCCATTTTGAAAACGTCAAACTAGTAGTACTGCAGTTGAATCCAGATGACGCAGTTGTTATTGCACCGGCCCAACAGGCATTTATGGATCCAACTGTTAAAGAAGATCTGAAGACCATACATGGAAGTTTCTCGTGAATTCCTCTAGCCATACGGGACCTTCAACATATGCCAACATCACAATTTACTGCAGTTGATGCAATAAACATCATGTTTGATCTCTGGCAATATATTTTTCAATTACCTAGAGAAATCGCCGAGAGGGTTCGAACAAAATTCCAAAGAGTTTTAAAAATCGATCCCGGATTTGTAACGATGTCATCTGTAACCGATATTTTAAACGGTAAAGAAGTAAACTTTTCTACACCAGGCGTCAATACGGCAACTTTAAGAAATTAACCATATTTTAAATACGTTCCGATGACATTTGTTGACGTTGAACGGTCTTATTCTCAATATAAATGTATTTTTAATGATAGGCTGCGAAGGTTAACTTCAGAGCATTTAGAACAAATATTAATAATATACTTTTATATTCGTTATAGATCGTGAAAAATTACATATGTGTGGGTTACTTGAAGATAGTGAAAAATACACGTGTGTGTTTTAGTTTAATGTTACATCCCCCCCAATTACCTCCCTTCGAGTGAGTGGTTATAATAAACTGACCATATTAACTTTAGACATTACGGAATTTCTTTAAAAAAGTACAAGGTAAGATAAATTGTATCACACTTGCATAAATATCTTTCTGCGCCGGCAGAACCAACCCTGACTTTTACGTCACCGAGATAAAACTAGCGATCTCTGATTAATGAACGTGTAAAGTTATAAAAGTGGAATGATAACAAGTAGTGAAGTATATCCTGATATTTTAATATTCGAGCATCGTTACTAGCATTCGGAAAGGATACCGTCAGTAATGATGATCGCGTAAAGTGAGAGCATCATTATTTCCTCATTACTCAATTAAGAACAGCTGTACTTATTGAAGCAGGTGACATTGCAACTGAAAATTTCAAATCTTCAAAGCTTCTTTGAGTGGCTAGGTACATCAGAGTGAAAGCCAGTATTTCGTTAACTGGTAAACTGTTCCGCATTACTGTATTTTTCCGTATTAAAATTGGTTCGACAATTAGCAATGATTTATTAAAAGCCTCTTCGTCCATACGAAATAAGTTTTATAATCACTCACTTCCCTCCTATCACTTATTTCCTTCAGTAACATTAGATGTGAATGATTTTCGCGTTTGTTCAACCACTCTTTCATCCAATAATGACGTTTAACATAAGGTTTCATACTTAACGCAATAATTATAGCTAGACATGCTTTTTTCTTAAAATTCATTCTCTAATAAACCAAAATCGGTGTGCTTTCTATCGCCACTTGAAATAGAATGACGAAAACATAATATTAGTAACAATGAACGTGTAAGGTGCGAAATATAATGAAGGGAATAATGGGGACATTTTTAGTAATGATGTTCCTGTAATGATCTGCTGGAATGACATTATTACTGAACGTGTAAGGGCAGTTTAAGGCGCTATGCTTCCGCGCATTCGATAATTGCTGGATCTTTGGAACGCTAGCAATACGCGTGATAATGAAAGTAAACCTTGAAACTATTTAGTTGCTAGCTACACACTAAGTAGTGAATCGGTATAATACATATTTATGATGATTGTAATAAAATATAAAAAAATACATTAAAACGAACAGAGGGAACAAACGTAATTTTAAGTTTTTGCTCTGATTTACATTGCAGTTGGCCCTGGATCTGCCGGTAAGGGACCGGGTCATCACTCAATCGGAGGATGACCGGTGTCTCCATGTCTACAATTTCACTATTTCATACTCAGCGGTGTTTCCCAGTCGAGAGGACTGGGGGGGCGATAAAAACCGTCATCTGGCCTCGAGTGGTACATAGATCTCGAGTGGTACACAGACGGATCTAAGACTCAGGAGGGAACTGGTGCTGGCATACTGGTTGGAACCCAAATGCACGTATATCGGTGCCACTTGGAAGGTATCCTAGTGCATTCCAAGCAGAAGTATATGCCATATTAGTGTGGTCAAGCGAGAATCTCAGGAGAGGTATCGCCAACAAATACATTTATATATGTAGCGACAGTCAAGTCAAGCAGCCTTGAGGGCTTTTGTGTCAAACAAAGTGACCTCAAGTCTAGTTTTAAACTGTCGGAATATTTTGACAGAACTGTGCGAACACAACTCTGTCAAACTCATATGGGTACCCGGTCACAGAGGTGTGGAGGGCAACGAAGAGGTAGACCGATTAGCGGAAGAAGGAGCGATAACTCCTTCCCTGGCCCCGAGCCAGCCTTCGGTCTGCCACGAAGTCTGATACAATCAGAGTTACGAGACTGGGCCACTGCAAGGTTTAGTAACTATTGGACTCAGGACCCTGGAATGAGGCAGTCGAGGCTCCATATAAAGGGGCCCTCCACTGACTTAACCATTAAGTTGCTGCTTGGGCTCGATAGAGAAAAAATAAGACGGATAGTGAAAAACAGCCCTATTTGTAGGATGTGTGGAGTGGAGGACGAAACCACCTCTCATATCCTGTACAGTTGCGCACCCTCAGGTGCGTTAAGGTACAGGCATCTACAAAGAAAATCTTTACAGCTGGAGGAATTACGGGATCAATCATGGAATAGGCTGCTATCCTTTGTGGAGAGCACTGGTCTCTTCTAGAAGATCCCACATGACGCGAATGCACAATGGGCCGACAGGCCTGAGTGCTGCGGATCCTACAGATCTGCTCGCGCTATAATAATAATAATACATTGCAGTTAAATGGATCAAATCTGAACTAAATTATATCTGTTGCATATTTGATGAAGCATTGGACATTTCATAACATTAATACGAAGAATTAATATAGATGTTGAATTGTCTAAGAATATGTTCACTGTCAATGTAATCTTTTATTACTTTACGTAAGAAAACGACTTCACTAATAATATGACGATTTTTAGGCGAGTCAAACGAGTGTCTTGACAGTAGTTCCTCGTGTGGAAATCCAACTGTTAGATGCAAAGAGATCTGAAGGATTTTGCTACTATATCCTGTAGAGTAGGTTAGGATCGTAAATTACGCTAAGGTCATAGAAAATCTTAGGTCTCTGTAGATAAAGTTCATCGATGAGGTACTCATAATGTATGGCATTGTGTTTCAGAGAAAAGGATATAACGGTATATTTAAAGAGATTTGAAGGTAGCTTGTTCGATACAACCAGTTATTAATTTTATGACGTTGATCGAAACTGACAATTTCATTTACATCTTCTGCACGTCTGAATTTAATTGTCGACTATATAACTGGCTTGTACATAATATACATAGGAGTATCTATAATAGCTTGTCAATATTACTCTATAATTATATTAGACACCGAGCGCAACACATTATTACATTACTGCTAGTTCAATGAATTTAATCCCTCTTTGAACAAATTCTAGAATAAATATTTATAAAACAGGCAAACGCTTGTTCCACTGGTCTCATTATATGTTTACTTTGTTTATTCCACCACTGCATTGCAGAGACTATTATGCATTAGAACTTTTTATGTTTTCATGTTAAGTGCACCTTTTATTTATTACACGGAGCGAGCAACTTACCATTTACGTTTTATTTACGCTTTAATTTACCGCCTAATGCGTTTCTCATTATCGAATATTCCTTCCACGCAGTGAAAGGTCTATCGTGATGTTGTTTTCGATTCAGCATTCAACATATTTGTATGCATTGTGTTGATCAGTAAGGAAATGGAGCTACGCAGATGTAATTGTTATAATATTTGTTTTTATAATTTAGATAATTTCACCGTTTTTTACAAAATGAATACATACTGTATCGTTTCATAGATATGCAATTTACTTCCCAAATGTAACCATTATTGAAGTTATTTAGGGTATTTCCTTAGCAACCTAGAATATTGTGGGAGTGATTATATAAAGAAAAGGTGTGGTGAGGAAGCCCATAGGGATACTCTTGCAACTCTTGAATGAGCGGATTCATTTGAAGTTTGGTGTTTGCGAGATGCTTCTTTTAAATTTCCATGCTGCTTTTAAGTTTCCATCTATCGTCATCTCCTTATTTTCCTTCTTCTAAGTTTTCTGCTCCTCGTGTCTCTGAATCTGGCCGCTTTTATTTTTTATTTTATGTTTGTATTTTTTCCCTTTATTCGCTTCCTTTTTTTATTTATTAACCGCTCCACAAGTAAATATCCATCTACGGTGGAGTTGCTGGGAAGGAACCTATCTCGCGGTAACAATTTTTTTTACGCGTTATGAGAAAAGAGTTCCGAAGGGATAATTTGCTCACCCTGTGTCGTTTCCTTGAAACAATCGGTTTAAATTTTGGGCAGTTTTTCTATTTCATCACCTATATATTATGTTTGTTACCTATATGTTATGTTTAATATTTTTTCAATTTTGATCTCGTTTAAAATTTAATAAAAACAAATAAATTCCTAATGCTACATAAACAATAACTTATCTGTTTCATTCACACATCTGGCTGGTTGTTGCTTATTTTATATCACCCACTTCCAGAAGGGACGAATCCAGGTATATATTTTACAATCTCAAGCACTCAAGCAGTACACTTTTCTCGCGTTGTTTATATGCACTACTTTGTGTTGCTTTATTTAACCAACATAATTTAATAAAATATCAGCTATATGAAATAGCCATATCTATATGAAATAGCCATACTCACGCTATATCAATTAATGCAGAATTGTTCACGCTTCAAATCGGTACAATTTCGGCGTTTCGTTGCCGCTTTATCCGGATTTATCTCGATATCCCATAAGATGCTACGAAACATGCGTCTTTCACCGAAATCGACCCGCTTTGAACTCTTGAAGTTTGGCGTAGTGATATGAAACAGAAATTACAATTGTGTAATGTAAAGAGCCAACACGACAAACTTTCGATCTGGATATAATTTGTACATGGAAATCAATTTTTTAAGTGAGTATATTTCTGTATATTTGGATCTTGCTGGGAAAAACACATAGGATTCAATGTTTTTCGACATGAATAGTTTAGAGACCTTCGAAAAAAGTGATCAGTACAAGATATCAGCGTGTAGGTAATTGATTGCTGAAACATTTTGAGTAAAAACGTAGGGTGTTCCTTTTGAAAAATTGAGTTATGACAATTTAAAAATCTAAAATTTCGAGTCATCGTAGTGAACACCTTGTAGAATTAGTTTCGACTTCGAGTGCCCTGGAAATTAGTACATGGTCTTGACTAAGATTCAACAAAAGTGGAATAACGTCACAACGTCGCAGAATAAGTACTCGGCCACGTCGGCGCACCGCACATCGCACAGTAACGTATAATAGAAACATTTTGGAGATGTAATATTTGTGACATGACAGATATTTTTGGTAATTCTGTGGTTATTAATACTGTAACTAATACTGAAATCCGTTTAAAGAAAGAAATTGAATAAAAAAGTTTTCCGTATGGTGCAGGCACTTTGGCGGACACTGTATAAAACATTTACTTTACCTCAGCAACCCTTTTTTATTTCATTACATACCCTAAATAATAGTAGTTGAATTCAAAACAATAATTTGGTTAGCTAATCATATTTTGAGGAATTTTATTAAGTAGTTGGAAAATGCAGTAAAGCAGCAATAAATCTATATTGAAAATATTATCCTCTGCATGCCGGCCGTGTATAGTTAGACGTCGTTAATCTACATTTCCCCGTTCTTCTATCATTAAAGTAGTTGTAGGTTAATAGATTATTGAAATCTTACATTAGTATCGATCAATAAAACAGTTCCGGTAATTTCTCCTTTCTTTCTTATATTTTTCTCGATCGACAGCACTTATACAATCTATTTCATTTATATACAGCAAGTCAACATAAAAGCTAGCAAACTCTTTTAAGTCAATGAATATTTTGTTTGTTTCTAAGAAAGTTTTCATCTTAATTAGGAAGTATCGATTGAATAATAGTTATATTATTGCGACATAAATATATCCGAATGGAAGAGAAGTAAATTCGAATTCGAAAGTGAAATAAAAGCGATAAAATAATATACCTAAGTACATAACGGAATAATACGCGAAGTTAATTACCTTTACTCATAGTAATATCCACAGAAGAATCTACACAATATGGCCAGTAAAATATTTCATAGTAAGAGCGTCATTATGCCAAAATATTTATCGACTTTCTCATACATAAAATGAAGAGTATACATTATACCAAACTTTTAGCATTTTGAGTTGTAAAAGTGTCCAGCCAAGCTACGAAATGCCGTCAACAAGTGAATCTCTTTCTTTTACACTGTCCGCATGCGGGCAATTACTACGACGTCTGTCATTAATCTGTGTGCCTCCTTTCATTTCATTTTAATGGCTGTACGACGAATATAGAGACGTACAACACTGTCGAATGTTTGGCTTGCGCTTTTGGAAGAATTGTCTTTCCATCACGGTTTCTTCAGTGACTGAACACCTGCATGTTTAAGTTGAAACGCTGTAAACTCAGTTAGAGTTAAGATGAAAATGGACGTAAAAATTTTACAGAAAATTAAATTTTCTATTAAAATGTCAGTAGTAGCATATGTCTATCTTAAATACTTTTGGCGAGAAGATGGTTGTCGCGCACTGGACAACTGTAAATTGTGTATTCAACTTTCAATCACTCTCACGCCTAAACCATTGAAGATAGACATATGCCACACTGACTTTTTTATAGAGAATTTAATTCTTCATAAAATTGTCTATGTCCATTTTCTTCATAACTCTAACGGTATGGCAGCGTTTCGAGTCAAAAGTTCCGGCGACCAATTTTACTCGTGTTTTTTTTTTCACAGTAGCCAGTAATTTAGAGAATAATATTAATAATGTACTATTTTGTGTGCAAGCAAGTGTACATACCTGTTCAAATTTAACTAACAAGAAGTATTCAATAAGGCTTCAGCCAATCCAATGTAATCAGCAAGAGAATTTACTTATGTGTCCCCAATTACTTGTAGCCTTGGTGGAAAAATTCTTATATTTTAAGTTCTTGTCGAACAGACGAACATCATGTCTTTATTAGATCGAGCGCTTCTCTGTTTTACGACTAAAACTGCTATAAGTTTGGTACGGTATAGATATTGTCACATTTGAAAATGTTCGTCCGTCGCCGCATTCTCGTATCGAAAGTTCAGTTGGCGACAGCTAGCTGAAAACCTCTATTGTTTTTGAAAAACCAGTCATTAAATACTTTAAAATACAATTATTAAACTTATTTACTTCCCTCGCTTACGGAAGGGAAGTATTGAATTCGTGAAAAAATCATCAGCCGAGATTTTTTCGGATTTTCATGTTTCAGAGTATGTACAGGGAGGGTGACTCTGAGTTAAACCGCCAAACATTCAGGATCGCTTTTCCAGGTTAAAATAAGTCTTTCTTTGTCTATAAAGTTCTTTCCAAAAATGCTCCGAGGTAGAGCAAAAAAGAAAAAAGCGAAAATTGCATCTCGCTTTATAACATTTATCACAAAAACTGCTCGAAATCACTGCCACCATTTTGAGTACAAAACTCACACCTACGCACGACAGACATCATCATTGACGGGCTCCGCAGAAACCTGCCCATAATACAAAACCGTCCATAGGAGTCATGCCCGGAGAGCGCACAGGCCATAGACGGGGGCAGTCTCGACCGCGACCGATCCATCTTCCCGGTAAAAAGTTGTGCTGTCATCGGTTCACTGGTTGAGTATAACTGGCTGGACATCTATCTTACTGGAACCATCTGTTTACTCTATCATTTAAAGGCATGCCTCTAAAATTGGTTGAAAATCATTTTCCAAAAAATGAAGAAAAGCTGGACCATGTAGACGAGGAGGTAGAAAAGTTGGAGTGAGTCGTTGCACAATTCCATCCAATGTTGCATCAAAATTAATATTGAAAACGGCTATTTTGTACGGTATGAGGATTTATGTGACAATGACAAACGTTTCACCAACCAAACTAGTTCATCATCATTATCGGGAGCTGATAAAAACTATGAATTGAGCAATTATACCTAAAGAATTAGCTTAACTTCATGGAAAGAGTATCCTATAAAATATCTAACAACTACTAAAAAGTGGACAATCGGCGAAGACTATAAAGTTACAGAATTACAGTCGTTAAAATTCAACTTAATTTGATTTAAAGATTCTTACTAGAGCAGGTGGTATGGGCTCAGGAGTTTCCAATACATTTCGGACGCAATTCTTATGAAAATCCATGTTACTAGACGGTAACCTCGATTGATATTGTTTAAAACAATTTTGTTTATAACAAAAGGAAATATTACACTTTTCCAATCAAACAAGTTTTTAAATAGTTTTTGACTGATTTCCAACGGGAAATGTTCAACAACATTTTTTCGGAAAGTTGATACTTTCATTTTTATTAATTTTTACTTCCCTCGCATACCGAAGGGAAGTATTGTATTCGAGAAAAAATCATCCTCCGAGATCTTTTCGGATTTTTACGTTTCAGAACACGTAGATTACGAAAATATAGGTTTTTCAATTCCGTCAGTCTGTCTGTTGGTGCATTTACTAAAGACCTACTTGACAGAGAGCAGTCAAATTTGGTAGGTAGTTGACAGTACTGTCAGCGAAGAAATGGTAGAAATTTCACTGGAAAATATACAGGGTGTATCGTCTAAAGGTAATAAATAATGAAAACAATTTTTTTTTGAAAAAATTTTTACCAAGATGAAAACAATTTTTTTTTGCTCAAATTTAAAAGTTCCACGTTTCATGACACGTTTAACCTATTTCAGAAAAAAAAATTGAAAATTTTTTCCACCATTTTTGAAAAATTTTTTACCAAGATGAAACAAATTTTTCTTTGTTCAAATTTAAAATTTCCAAGCTTCATGGCATTCTAAACCTATTAAAAAAAAAATGTTCGATTTTTTTTTACCAACATTTTTGAAAAATTTTTTACCACTAAAATTGATCGAATTTTTTTGTTTCTTTTTTCAAATTTAAAATTTTCATGTTTCATAGCGTTCTAAACCTATTTAAGAAAACAAAATTTTAGGAAATTCTTTTACAATTTTTAAAAAAATTTTACCACTAAAATAGATGGATTTTTTTTTTCTTTGTTCAAATTTAAAATTTCCACGTTTCCATGGCATTCTAAACATATTTCAACAAGAACAAATTTAAACATATTTTTGAAAAATTTAAAATTTTTTTTGAAAATTTTTAATCTATTTATCACGAGATTTATCACTACTATAGAATAGACGAAAAATTTGTTTTTGCCCAAAATTAAAATTCACACGTTTCATGACATTTCAAACCTATTTTGGAAAAAAATATTGCAACATTTTTTTACCATCATGGAAAAATATTTTACCACTAGAAAAAATTTCCTTTTGCACAAATTTAAAATTTCCACCTTTCATTCTAAACATATTTCAGAACAAAAAATTTATGAAAATTTTTTTACCAACATTTTTGAAAAAAAGAAAAATTAACCACCACTATACTTCCACTCCACGTGAATGAGGAATTGAAAATGTGACAGATGGCAATAATATTTGGCATATGCACCTATTACACTTTTATTGAAAAATGTACAGGGTGGTCATCCCAAGAAATAATTCAACTGTAGTGGACATTTGTAAAGGTATTTGCACGACCCTTCCATATTTGGCACCTGTCATTTAGTATTGAACTTTTGTTGTTGGATGAGCACTCTGTAAATTTTTTTGACCAAGACTTATCAGGTTTCCTTTGTAATAATAGTGATAACTATATTCCGATTATTATTTTCAGTCATTTCGTAATTATTAATTTTTTAGAGTGACCGCCATGGACAAATAAAGAGTGAAGTTCTGTGTAAACACCTTTACCGATTTTTTTTAAATGAAAATTCGTCAATCTCTCGTTTTTAACGCTCTAAAAGTATAATAAAAAAATGTTTCATTTACAATACATAATTTCGACGATTGTTAATTTTATAACTCATAGCGACTACATTTCTGCGGCGGTTTTTGAAAAATGAATGTCGATGAAAAGTTGTCATATTAATTTCAGCGTGTAGGTACTTAATTAATTACTGAAACATTTTAAGTCAAAACATACAGGGGTACAAAGTTGAACCTAGTTCTGCAGGGTGCCTTCCACGAATATTAAAAGTTTTATATTTACTTCCATATCCACGAAGTGGATTGGAAGTATAGTAATCGAAAAAAAAAAAATCTTTTTTTTTTGCTTGAACTGGGTTTAGAATGTCATGAAAGGTCGAGATTTTAAATTTGAGCGAAAAACAAACAAGTCTGTATGTCTGTCGGTCTGTCTGTAACTTTTTTGTCCGGACGTTTTCTCCGGAGAGTTTAAAATATTCACTTGAAATTTTGTACACGTTTATATTATAATGAGATCTGGAACTGGATTGCTTTTTGAACAGATTCGGTGAAGGGTTGGGGGGTAAGTAGGGGTAAATAGGGGAAAATAAGTAAAGCAAGCTGGTAAGAGTACAGAAACTTGAAATTCGGTGTATGTACTAGACGGCAAGGCATTAGATTTTTTATATCCTTCAACCCCCCCACCACCCCTACTCCTTTATTAAAGGGGTTGATTAAATAAAATTGAGATATTCACTTGAAATTTGGTAAACGTATATATTAATACGACATCTGAAAGTAGATTATATTTTGAGATGATTCCGTGGAAAGGTTAGAGGTTAAATAGAGAAAATGAAAATAAGTAAAGCAAGCTGGTAAGAGCAAAGTTAGGGATTTGGTGTACATACTAGATGCGAAGGGTTTAGGTTTTCCTTTATAATATTTTCCATCCCGCACCAGCCCCACTATCTTGTTAAAAGAGTTGATAGAATTAAATTGATATTTTCACATGAAATTTGGTACACGTATGTATTATAACGACATCTCAAACTATATTATATTTTGACCTGATACCGGTGAAGGAGTGGGGGGGTAAGTAGAGGTAAATAGGGAAAAATAAGTTAAGCTAGCTGGTAAGAGTACAGAAACTTGGGATTTGGTGTATATACTAGAAATCAGGGCCTCAGATTTGTTTCTAATTTTTTTCAGTATAGTCAAGATATTTCCTTAAAGTGACTTGGATGAAAAATCTGGATGTGAAAGTACTGATTATTGAGGCAGCAGTTTTTTAAACTCTCATAACTCAATTGTTTCAAATAGAACAGATTGTGGCGAGAAAAGTTTTGCAACAAAATTTTAAAAATATCCAAAATCGATCTAAACTTCTTAAAAAAATCATTCATGCGATTTATAAGCTGCAGGACTTTTCCAGAATTTGTCGAGGCCTTTCTTATTTTTTTATTTTAATTGTTACATAAGTAGGCGCACCTGGGTCGCTTGGAGAGTAAGACTAAAACCAGCCATATTTACGCATGCCCGCAAGCACCTATAATTTGCAACCTCTAATAAAAACATATTCCCCGATATTTTTTGTAGACAATTCGATGTGTTACAAAAAAGGCCCAGTGTATTTCTGTCATATTTACCATTGTTAAACAAATTGAGGGTCTTGGCAGTACTCACAAAACTACTCCCATCGAGCTAAATCGAACGTCACAAAAAAAGAAGTTTTTCAAGTACCACGAACTTAATGCCAGTAATTACCTGGGAGACCATCTAATTATGCTGGTCATACGATAACTCTGAAAGTAAACTTCAGATAATGTATTTGCGGATGAATAAAGTCCGTTGAAATTCAATTTTAACCCAGTTCGTTTTCATGCAGCTGTGGTAAATGAAAACAAATTAACTTTGTATTTCGAGATTTGTCCTTATGTTTTAACAGTAATTTATAAATAACTTATAACCAGAGACCTGGCGCGCTTTTTTGGAAGCTCATCGTTATATGAACTCTGTGTGAGTTATTTAATTCCATCGAACACAATCCACGACAAAACAGCCTTCTGGTATGTCAGCCCATGAGCTTGTCCATAGTTCAAAATATACGATTTCCTCGTGTAAACTAGTACATTTTTTCACTCTTAAGTACGTGTTGATACTATTTTGATGACAATTCTGAGATGCAGTTTTTTTTATTCACGAGGCTTATAACAAATTATTTAAAGTAAGAATGACCTTTCAATAATGACCCAATACATCTGAGATGCCGTAGCACCTAACTTAACGAAAAATGTCAAATTCATCTACAAGAGTGGTTATTTTGTTGGTAAGGTAGCATATATTTACGTTAGAAATGAGAAAGAACTTGTAAGGATGAAGATGAAGAGCTCTGAAATAAAACGTACAATAGAAAAGCTTTTTTTTTAATTTGAAGACATATAGGAGTTTCTTTCTGGGAATTTTCTCTGTTCATAATGTTTAAATAAATAATCTGAATCTAGTGGATGAAAACTCACGCGATTGAAGTGAAACTTCTATGCGAAAATTATATAATAAGTTGTAAGAGTAAAGTATTATGAAAATAAGTGAAACATAATTTTTTATTCAATGAAAATAATAACTTTTATTCTATTCTTGTTTCTTCAGAATTTTAAAAATGACACGATAGGTTTATGATACGTAAAATATGATATAAAAACTTTAGATAGAAGTTGGTCGAGGTATCTTAAAAATACTGCACCAACTCTACTTCCTGCTCTCGTTGTTGCTTCGTTAGGGTTATTATTTACTTCTAATTATAGTTTTTCTCTGAGAAAATTGATTAACCGCTGTGCTTCTTGCTTAGCAAAATCAATATTGTGGTCACCACTCAGGATCATGAGAATTTTGTCTAAATTCTCACCCAAGAGAATAGAACCATCAACTGTATATGCTAGTAATACGCAGAAATTGTATTATTTCTCGTGTAGTATTATTAAGAAATATGTAAATTACTACCTACAGGGTTCAGACTTTGCGAAACTGAAAAAAATCCCTGAATTTTACAGGGTTTCCATAACCAAAAATATTAATTTCCATATATTTTTTAGTGAAGTAATTCTTTACTTGAATAAAATAATTCCTTGAACTGAACTGAATCAGTGAAAATTCTTAAGAACTCTATCTATGGTTTTCCATATTGAGACGCTGAATTCCCTGGTTTTTCATACAATTTATAATATTCCCTGATATTTCCAGGTATTCTTTTAAGATTTCTAAATTCTCTGAGTTTTCCAGGTTCTCCAGGTTTTCCATACGAGTCCGAACCCTGTACAATTATTAGGGATTTTTTGATGCTTATCTGCCTTTTTCTTTAACGGTGCCTTTTCAGTCGAAGTACATTGGGGGTAAAATATGAACCTTTCATTAGACGATTCATTTTCATCTTCAAATACTTGCCTCTTGTTATTTAATTCGGACAAAATGAAACACTTGATATGAAACAGTTGCCCGTAAACATAACGACTATCAACAGATATTTAAATGTATACAATATCTCAGTTTAAATGATTACGTTGCGAAAAAGTCACACAGCTCCTGTACTATTATGCCTCTTCTTAATTAAAATAAATACGATATTAAACTAGCATCAACGCACTAGTAACCTAAAATTTGCCATGCAAAACTACAGCTAGAACGGCGCCACAAAACTAACAGCACATTTTATTTCCAGATGACATCTGCTGAATGCTGGTGACACATATGCAATAAAACATACAAAAACCGTAGCACGTGAGACAGCAACATGTACAAATATTTAGGACTGTGTCTAGTTTTAACATCGGCAGCAGGTGTTCATGAACCTGACACCTGGCATCCGTTCCAACAAGCTGACCTATTCCAAGGATCTAAGTCTACGTTCCATTCCGCGTCAAGTTTCAGCGGCCTCTTAGATCAAGGGTATCAACATGGTGCCCTGCCAGCAAGAGATCAGTGCGAGGTCTACAAAGTGGGATTCACGCAGGATCTATACTTCCAGTATATCCAGTACAAGACTGACATTCCCGACACAAAGCAGTTCACTTTGTGCTTTTGGAGCAAGTTTTATAATCACAGTAATGACCATCCCATATTTTCGTATGCTGGTAAGTTTTTGTTTACCTTACGATTCAACTAAAATTATAATCAGTCGGTTTCCGTTACATTGTTTAATTTGTTTGCCAATCTCAAATATTAACTTTCTGTTTTACTTTTCCCGCATATAATTAATATTGACACCTTGTTTCTAATTAAAACGAATGAACAGAAGTGTAGTCTTCTATATTCGACGAACATACGGATTTGTGCATATACAGGATAAAATATGAATTTTAAATAATATTTTTCTTTTTACAATCTCTTTCGCTTATAAAGTCAAATTATGTAGGGCGTTAAAGGATTAGGCTATTACTGAATAAGTGTAACAGTTAAAATACAAATTCCTGCGTTCCTTTTCAAACTAGCATATACACCATCCTCAGAGACTTGTACGCCCCTTGCAAAGACATCGTTTCACTAGCAGGCTGAAACATTTTATCGATAAACTTAATGTTAGACTGCTAACAAACATGATACAAATGAGAAAACATAGAAGGCAGCTTCTGCTAAAATGATTTGTAAATGATCAGAAAAGGTGTATCTTTTAGGATCATTTACAACTTTCAGCATTTTTAAATAGGCTTTTCACATCTCAACTGACGAGTAACTACGCCATTATTAATTGTCATATTTCTAGTTTTACTTCCACATCCACATAGTGTAGTGAAAATATAGTAATCATAAAAAAATCAAAATTTGGTGTTGCATTAGGTTTAGAATGTCATAGAACGTCGAGATTTTATATTTGTTTAGTGTTAAGAGAAAAAGAAATTGTATCTGTCGGTTTGCATTTTTTCTTCGTGCGCACATTTATTTTTTAACGGTTTAATATTAACTTGAAATTTGGTACACCACGCATGTATCATAACGAGATCTGAAACCAGATTATATTTTCAGCTAAATTCGGTGAGGGCTTGGGGGTAGATACGGATAAATACGGAAAAATAAGTCACAAAAGCTAATAAGAATCCAGACACTTAGAATTTGGTGTATACCGGGTGAGTCACGAATTGCGCTCGCCCCGATATTTCCTAAAATATTTGGAATAGAAAATTGAAATTTGGAGGCCTTATTACACGACTAAAATGCCATCTTTTCAATAAAAAATCAAGTTTGGTGCACACCCGGTTTGACCGGAAATGCCCACAACTTTCGATTTTTAAATGGAACACCCTATATATTTTTACATTTTTGGAATCTAGAGGAAACTTTGAATACAATACATCCATTTTGGTCACTTTTTGATAAACATTAAAAATTTTATTAAAAAATCTATTTCTGAATCCAGAGTGCTGTGGTGCCCAAAATATATTTTAGTTTGTGTGCTACGTTACTATAAAAATAAAATGAGCAATATGATTGCATTACTTAATTCTCTAGAGGCGTTTAAAATTTTTAAATGTGATTTTTACCCACTAACTCGGTTTTTTTAAATGGGAATTTAATCGTTCACCAACATTTTTAAATACCTCATTCTCATACGAATCTAATGATACCAAAATTTTGAAAATCCGCTCAGAAATATTTGAGATTTCAGCCAAAATACAATGCAACCAAGCTTTTAGAAACATGCGGCTAATAGATAATAGATTAGTGGGCTTTGGAAACTAAAATGGCACATTTCTGTGTAAATCTAGTAACCTAATAACATTGGAAAAATCATAGTAGCCATTGAATGTAATAAAACAATATCAGCTGTCAGACAGACTAGTGTAGTTATAGGCAATCTTGAGCTATCAAACATTTAATAATTGTGAGCGCAAAGAACGTTACAATTAAGTTTAGCATAGGTATGTGGAGGTAAACACAATTACATCCACAAGGACATTTGCAATAGAATGCGACATCAGTTCGGTTTTCAGAGTTTTATTTAAATGAACATAAACATCGGGCCTATAAATAAATAAAAATCAATTCCGTTTGAACAATTAAACTTAAACTAGGTAACAGTAGGTATCTTTAAAATAATTAATATAATTAAACCATAAATTGACATTTATAGATATTGTTCAAAATGTCCACCATTTTTTTCTATACACAATTCGGCTCTGCGTACAGTTGCTTGAATGGCTCTACGCAATTCAGCCGGCGTTATTTCATTAAGAGCCCGTACAACTTTATTTTGCAGCTCTTCACGGGTATTTGAAGAAGTTTTATAAACTTTATTTTTGACAGTGCCCCATACATAATAGTCGAGGGGTGTTAAGTCAGGTGACCTAGGAGGCCACCTGATATGACCTTGATTTGCGATAAGGCGTTCACCATGCAAGTTGTTTAAATATTCCATCACTCTTCTGGAATTATGTGGGGGAGCACCATCTTGTAGGAAAAACAGATTTTGTAAATAGGCAAGAGGAAGTAAGTCAAGAAATTCTGCTGTCTGGTTTTGTAAAAAGAATAAATATCGTTCGCCAGTAAGTGTTCCATAAAAAAATATGGGTCCAATTATTCGATCTCCAAGTACTCCAAGCTAACAGTTAAACCCAAATTTTTCCTGAATATTCCCCCGCCGTATCAACCTCGGATTTTCTTGAGCCCAGTACCTAGTATTATTTCTGTTAAACATACCTTGGTTCGTAAATCTACTTTCATCTGAATATAAAATATGAAAAGGAAAACCTGGGTTTTGTTGTACTTCATTTAAGAACCAGTTGCAATCTACTAGCCTCCTGACGTTGTCATCTCCATAAAGATGTTGGTGTATTTGGTATTTATAAGACCGAAACTTATGTTTCTTTAAAATTCTGCAAACTGAAGACTGACTAATGTCGCATTCCATTGAAAATTCCCTTGTTGATGTTGTTGGGTGTACCATCACAAATCCTAATACATCAATTTCTTTGTCCTCACTTACAATAAATGTTTGATGGTCATCTTGTTGATTTGGTTCGTTTCTTAATTCTTGTTCCACTCTGGCAAACAAGCACGGTGTCGGGTATTATTTTACTACCAAAAACAGGCTTTGTAATGCCTTATCCTGGTAGCAACGCTTTGGACTCCATTATTAAACTGACAATAGAAATACTATACCTATCATAATCGTGAAAAAATGACTCTCCATGATTTCTTAAGATTGTCACGTTGCAGAATATGCAGATTACGAAAATTAGATTATATCAATTGCGTCAGTCTGTCTGTCGGCGTTATATCTATAAAAAACTATGCAATTTAAGCTGTCAACGAAAACGTGGGACATATTTTTGTTCCGCAGTATACAGGATGGACCGCTAAAAAGAATAAAAACTAAGAAAAATGAGATGACAATAATATTTGGCATATAGTTTGGCTTCGTTTCTTACTTATTTTTTCTGTCGGATTAACGCCCTGCATGTTTTAACCCAATACACTGGCAGACGAAACTTCCGGTCGGTGCCCGATAGAGGGAACTTAAAAAAAAAAACATGTCCCCCCTGTTATATGCTCTCTTCGATTACCGACTGGTAGAGGGTAACTTTTTGCCGTCAAATTGCATGCCATTTCCCTAAACTAACAGCTTTACTGCCGCATTTAATTTCAAATCTTTGGGTTGGGAGGTTCCAGCCGCTTCCAGTAGCTGCCGATTTTTTAAACTGAATGTCTATCAGATTTTCTTATGACAGTAGTGATGTGATAGCTACCTTTCAAATGTATTGTAGTCGGTCGTCTTCTAATTGTTTTTCTAATATATATTCTTCACCGAAGGTATATCAGATTGCTTCCTTGTGAATTGTGAGAACTATGTTGCTATAGTATATTATTCAACGAGCGGTAATGTAGGTAATAACTCACGTAGATGAAGTTTACTTAATTCATCAAGTGAGTTACTACCATTATCCCAAGTTGAATACTATACTCTATATACGATTATAACAATAAATATTAACATAACCGAATTCGTAGAAATTATTCAAACATGCCAAATCACCTTCCTTCCCTCAATAATAATGGACCGTTCTATTTCACAGTATCGTAAAGGAGATTGCCACTGTGCCTAGTAATTTATAATAACTCACAAATGAATTATTATAACTCACTCTATTCGTTTATGGATACTATTACTCGTTCAAAAGCAGTTCATTAATTAATATATAATCTAAGAGTAGATAAATATTATTTTCCTCTGTCGTTCCTTCATTATTTTTATAAATGACCACTCTATATTTTTCGCCTATAGTATAGTAAGTTTGCTCTTTGGCAGTTATATCACGTGCATGCTAAATATCCTTGGTAAAAAAATGTGCAGGGTGGTCACCAATTGTTAAGTAAGAAACGTTGGTGGAGAATAATATTTTGAATGTAGTAGTAGTAGCTATTACCAAGAAGGGAATCTGGGAGGGAAAGATATACAGACAGGGTGGCACCCTTAAAATAGTCATCCAACAGAAAGAATAACTAAAAAATAATATAAGGTGCAAAATAAAGACGGAAGTTCTGTGTAAATACTTTTACCGAGTATTCTTTATATGAGTAGCAGTTTTCAAGTAAATCGCATATGAAAATATTTAAGTAATGAACTAATGTTATGCATCATAGCATTTATTGGATAAAACAACTTGCTGGTGTCTACTTGATCTTACTAACGACTATATTTTGATATTTGATTGATTGCGCTGGTATTATATGTATGCTTAATTGCATTTAATAGGAATTTATCATTGCTTTCATAGATAAACAGGGCTTCCCTGAAGAATAATTGAATATCTGAGATGGGAATAAATAAATCTATAGTACACAGCTGAGGAATAGAAGTAATACGTATTATAAACTGAAATATATCATACTTAAATTTATTTTTTTATCAAAATAAAAAAATTCAAGTCAGTTTTATCTTTTGGTAATACATTTCGAATATGTATAAACTTCTAGAGTATCATTGGAAAGCATTTGGCAATATTTACCAACCATCATATCTTCTATAGAGCATCGTAATTTTAAGGTTCTAATAGTGGTTAACGGAAGAGCGCGTAAAGAATTATGAATCTATAAGAGTTCCAAACGGCGAGATATCGAAATTGAGGCTCTTCAGAGTAATTAGAACAGCTAAAATAAAAGGCACCGAAGAGTCATCGTCTTCTATATGCCACACCCAATGAGAAAATATAGAAAAAAAGAGATATTGCTATGCTAGCCGATAATACTGCCTTGTAATATTTGTCTTTGGCACAGTAGAAAAAATATAATGCAATATACGCCTATGGTACTATACTGTATTTATATACTTTTTATTTCATTCTTCCACTATTTTAATTAAAACTTGTTTCATATTATCTGTCAGAAATGGGTAGTCTAAATAAATTTGTATGAGTCGAGTACTTTCATCAAAATTTTGAATGCATGGCTTTTGTTTCATTCCAGCCAATATCGTATATTTTACTGAGGTACAATTAACAATAGTCTAGGAACATTCATGTCATCTTCATGATTACACAATCTGGAAACTTTAAGTGCATGGAAATGAAAGTTATGCTATATCCATTTATTTTGATTTTGTACACATTATGCTAAAGTACAAGCTAATAACATAAAATATTCTGACGGGGATTGTAACCAAAAGTGTAAGTAATGAATGTATCATCATTTATTTTTATAATTAATGAAAAGAACTGACTAGTTCAAGACAAAATGCGGATTGATTATATAAAATGACTTAGCAAAATATTTATGGTAAACCATAGTTTCTTTTTAATGCACTAAAAAAGTTTCTAGAATTTCATTAATATTAAAGTAAATAGTGTTAACTAACTAGTATTTACTTCAAGCCGATGGCAATTTTTAAACTGCCCTCAAGGCAATTTATGAAGTAATGTTGGTGAAAACTTTACTTTAAATTGTAATTAGCTCTCTGTTGGTTAGGACTATTTCATTAAGCCAATGTGTGGAGTCAATAGAGAGTGAAAATATGTATTATTTATAATTACGGGAAGCTTCGCTTTTCCTAAAACCTTTTGATATCACTTTTATATAGCTCAAAGTGAAAAGTTATAAACATATAATTGTGCGGAAATTGTTTATTAATTATTTAAACAAGAAAAAACTTTTTTTTTAAACAAAATTATTATATGTTAAGAAAAAGGCAATTTAACTCAAAATGTCACATAAGAGGTTTTTAGGTCACCGGCACAGATCACAATGTCAAAAAAGGTTATTCAAAATGGCTGATCCAACATGGCCGACTTTTCGCTAAAAATTAAAATATGAAAAAATGACGTAACTCGATACATTTTAAACACATTTCGCTCGGATTGACGCTGTGGGTGTTTCTTAAACCGCTGAAATAGATGTCAAAAAGTAATAATACAAAATTTTAGCTATAAATTAATGAGGCTGTTGCGGTTGTTCAAATAAAAACTGTTAAACAAATTATTTAATTCTGAAAGTGGTGGAAAATACTCCAAGTTCGAACCACAAGAACGTCCAATAAAGTTAGTCTCAAAATTCAAAGTCGACGAACCGATTCCGACGGGCCCAAAGTACCTCATAAAGAGGCCTAGACAGGCATCGCCATAGGGATCGCTCAAATGCGACTCGATGACAAAAGGTACCAATGCCATTAGTATGTTTTTTCAAGCTGGAAGACCATTGAACTCATATATACATAGCTTCTCGAAGCATCCTGACAAAGATATCAAGCAAATTGAAAATTTTAATGCAAAACTAAAAGTGAATAATTTTTCAACAGTTCGACATACATTTTACTATCATATCTGATTGAGAGACTGAATCTTCTTGTACAGTCGATTGTTGTAATACTCTCGCCACTGTGTGAGTTATGATTCCTCGGGATGCAACGTCTTGCCAATGGTGGTGCTATCTGACAAGTTGTTAAATATACAAGTAGATTAGACTTGAATATTGCTATTTTTTTCATTTGTTGAATTTTACTTCAATAAATGAAAATATATTTTGAATTCGACTCTTTACTGGTCCACTAAATCTAAAATTGACGATCTGCGTACGATTCTGTGGCGTGAATCGAAGAACTGCTTACCACGGGTCGACTCTAATCGACATCGAGTCGATTTACCGAAAAACCTTGATTTTTTCAATATTTCGTGAAAAGTATAAGTTTATGTATATTCCAAAAATTCTTTTTACGTCAGATTTACTTATTTTGAGGTCCTACTATAAATATATGCCGGATAGAGTATCTATATAAATTTTTTTATAAAAGTTACTAATGTTTATTTTACCCCTAATTTCACGAGTTTTGGAGGAAAAAGAAATGTTGTCTTACTTTCGTAAAATAACTTAATTTAATTTTTAAAGTAAACCCCTTGAAGCATCTTAATGTACACATTTTAAGCTGTAAAAATCGCACCTGCAGAAGTCTAATAACGTGATTTAAAGCAGAGTAATAGGCGGTCAAACTTAGTTATTCATATCAAATTTTATCACTTTGTCAAAATTTTGAAATTTTGGAAGTGTACAACTTCTGAAGCCTACATTTTTGATGGTATGAAAAAACTTTGTATACATTTTTTTATGTGAAATTTCCCATACTTTCGAATGGGGTAATTAGTTTTTTTAAGAAAAAGTTACTTTAAGAGATATTTGACAAAAACTGGTATCTTGCAACTAATTTGTTGAATAACAAATGACACTCAAGGGCTATTGTTAGTAACTTCTGGTATATTGTTCCTGACATGTTCAGAGATGTATTCTTAAAAGTTACCGCTTCCCGGAATTTTTAGGAAGTGAAAATCTCTAGTGACTCCACTAACAGTTTAAATATATATACAGCACTCATAGGAATAAGAATAAATTGAATAAATGCAATACCAAGGGTTGTTCAAAATGTTAGGAATATTTATCGAATGTCGGTAATGTGGGTACTTATTTATTGGTCATTTATAACACAACGTATATATGGAAAGTAAATAAGTTAGAGAAATTAGAAAGAGTACAAATAAAAAGAACTAAGAACAAAAAAAAAATAACCATTGTACTTTCTTCGCTGATTTACTGCACTTTTTATATAATTGTTGCACATTCTATATCCCTTCGCAGTTCTCTTTAAAATGTTTTAGACATTTTTTGTTTAATTACAAAGCATTTTTTTTTTAATTTGAAAAACGAATAAGTAACTTTTTTATTTATTTATTTATTTTTTTTGGCATTGGACCTAATCCGTTAGCCAGTTGCATATATTGAAAGCTAACCTAAACAACATAGTGAAATAATTGAAGACTAACAACAAGGACGTAAACAGGGACACCCTTTTCTCGCCCAGGGGTCCATCAGGGCATTTATAAAGACACACAGGATTAAGACCACGGATAGTAGGTAAAATAAACACAGGGTTAAACACATAAATGGACAAATCTAAACCTATAGTGCCCTATAATAGCTGGTTTACCTTACTCAGGAAACGTACTATTTCTTTATATATATTGCTGTATATCCACACTGTGGAACACTACCTAAGTGTCGTGTTTGAAATCATAAATAAAATTCACAGATTTGTATGTATTTTAGGAATTAATCATAACAGTTTTACTTTAACGGATCATACAGAAGCAGGAGTATCTGTGGTTTATTTAATTGATTCAAGTTCACTTATTCTCATCGAGTAGGATGCAGAGAATGAAACTTGATATTGAATACGAACAAGATATTTAAATAAACATAAAATGAAGTTATTTTAGTTTAACAAGGTTATTCTAAATAGTATATAATAAAACATGAACTGATAGAGAATCACAATCTCATTTAAAATGATTTAGAATGAAATTGGAAAACAAAAAAGTAAATTTTATAAAATCTGACATGCATGTCAAAACTTAGGGCTGAAAATCATATTTTGTGTAGAAACACTGTAAATCTACACAAAATGAATATTGAATGAAATACTATCAACAGTAGTTGCAGTGCAGCGTAATTATTTTAGAAATAGTAAGTCCATATATTACAAAACACTGAATGACATTTTAAGTTTTCAGATATTTTCAAATATCAATGCAGAAAGGTGTTTTGTAAATGATATTTCACATCATACAGAAAGAAAGGACTAATAGTATGATGTTAAATGTTTGTTGGCGTATCAATTTCTTGTTTTAGTTTATAATATAAGTATTCTGTCAGTATGGAAACTGCAGTACGTTTTTAACTACTAGCATTTTGTGTTTATCATTGCTATTCATCTAAATGTATGAATTAGTATTTATTTGAGATTGGAATTGTTAATTGTAGTTATAAGTAGATTTTAAGAAAGTGTATGTAATATGTCAATATATTTCGAGTAATTATAATTATTCACTTAATCCTGAAAAGTAGAATAAGAAACTTATCAGGAAAAATAAAGAATTAAAAACAGTATTCACTTAAGGTAAAGAACAAACAAAACTGAATAGTTTAAATTTTAAATTAAAATTAAATTTTGAAATATTAGATCAAAATAGAAAAAAACAATTGAAATATTGGAAATTAACCCATTGAAACGACTAAAAATAACAAATCAGTTGATCACACACCGCTGAACAGCGAGCTGCGAAATATATTCATCCAAGAATAAATATTAAATTGAAAAGAGAAGAAAAGTGGTGAATAAGTTGAAGGTTACAATCCAGATATATTGATATCAAGAAAAATTTGTAAAGTATATTAAATATAAAAGTGAGTAAACTTTAAAAGTATTAAGAAGTAGATTATCCGGAAAGCAGATTTAGAAGTATTTGTTAATCCAGTTAACAAATTTATATGGTGAAGAAATTTCAAACGTCAATCAAGTGATAGAAATATTTCAAGGAAATCAGTTGAAAATAAATTGGAGGTTATAAACAAACGTCAATCCAGAAAAGAAGAAGAAGAAGAAGCCTTGAGAGGTTTAAAAAGTCAGTCAAGTGACATTATATTTCAAGGATCATAATAACCAGTTAGAGGTTACAATATAACATTACTCGAGTCGAAAGAAAGACAAGGTAAAGCTTTACAATATCAGAAATCCATGGTACATATTTATTTTAAATAAAGGCCATATTTATCATTTTAGTTAAGTTAGATTTTGTTATTTAAATTTGTTAATTACATTCCAAGTTCAAATTTGTTAATAAATTAATACTTTGTTCGTTCAATACTGAGTTTGATTTATTTAGATTGTTATCTTGATCGATGAGCATTTATTGAACCGACTTCGTTGGACCCTGAGTAAGAGTCATTCTATAGATTGTAGATGGTCATGCTAATGGTGTTCTATAGTCTATAATATTAACAGCTTTTAAGAAACTGTTTGGCGCTCAATAAAATCATTTCAATTTACTTTCAAAAAGTAATTTCGAACGTTAAAAAATAAAATAGATATCAGAATATAGAACATTTATGGCTTGTTAACGTGGAGCGATCAGGAAAGCGATTAAATAAATACAGCTTGAGAATAGTTTATCATTTCAAGCATACATTTGAAAGATAATAGATCAAATAACATTTTGATAGTTTTGACAACAAGGCATTGTCAAATTAAATACAAATATAATTTATATGAGGTTAAAGTCAGGTAAGACAACAATGAATCAAGAAGAAACTACACCAGGTACATCCACAGTTCCACAAACACAAGTTGGTGACACAAACACACAACCAGACACAAACATGTTCCAGAAACTCATGGAAATGATGGGTGGAATGAAGGAACAAATGGTACAAAATAACCAAACTTTGAAGGTACAGATGAATCAAAATAACCAAACTTTAAAAGAAGACATTAGTCAAAATAACCAGCGGCTAGAAGAAAACATGGACAAAAATAACCAACGACTAGAAGAAAAAATTGGTAACATAAATACACAGATGGTACATAATAATCAAACTTTAGAAGAAAACATTAACAAAAAAATAGAAGAAAGCAATAAAGAAGTAAGAAATAAGATTGAAAATTTGGAGAGTAAATGGGAGAGAATGGGAGAGACAGTCAACGAAGAAATTGGTATTAAGGTAAATGAGGCAGTAAAAGAAATAAGAGAGGAAGTAGTAACTATGTTTGAAGATGGAATGACTGCAGTAGATAGTAGAATGAAGAAACAGGAGGATAAATATGATAGCAAAATAAAAGAACAGGATAGCAAGATAGAACAGAACACGAAGTTGTTAAAGGATACCACACGTACACAATTAACACAATTACCCACACATACTTACACATGCAACAAAACGCCATTTTATTTTTACGGAGATAACCGCATACACCCTAAAATTTTCATTTCACGTTTGAAACAACACATGGAAACACAACACGTAAATGCAAACCTAAAGGCAAACATACAGGACATGTTAAAGGGAGAAGCGGAAATCTGGTATTCATTTATAATGGACAGGTTTGAGACTATAGAGGAATTTGAAGCTCTAGTCTTAAAACAATATTGGAGTGATTACACTCAGTTGAAGATAAGACAAGACCTATTTAATGGTAACTATGTAGAAAATAAAGGTATTTCTAGGGAAAATTATGTACTTAGAAAAGTATACAATATTAGACATCTAGACCCAAAATTCACAGAAAGTGAAATGGTCAGATATTTAGCTAGGCATTTTTCAGGGGATATCCAGAATGTTATTATTACGCAAAGAATTGCAAAGTTAGATGATTTGATTGATTATTTAAGAGAATTAGATGATTATCATCAGAGTTTTGATAGGAAGGCTAGTCAGAATAGGGAAAATAATAGTAGATATTATAATAAGTGGGGTTATGATCAGAATAGGAATGAAAATGATAGGAAGGAAAAGCAGGGTTATGGTCGTCAATGTGACAATGATAGAAAGGAACGAGGGGGTTATGAGAAAAGTCAATATGACAATGATAGAAAGGAACGAGGAGGTTATGGTCAATATAAATATGACAATTATAGGAATGAAAAGCAGGGTTTTGAGAAACGTCATGATGATAATGATTGCAGAGAGAGAGGGGGTTATGTTAAAAATAATGAGTCATATGCACAAGTGGCTAATATCAATATTCAAAAGGTAAATAGAGTAGATGAAAACACGCACTCTAATATAAATAAAATAGAAACAGCACAAGTAAATGATAGAAATAGAAATCAGGATTTTTAGATAAACTTGTTTTAAATGTAGGTAATAATTGTAAAAAAATAGGCGACTGTATAGAAAATGATGTTATATTGGGAGACGACATCTTATCAGAAAAAAAGGCAAATATTATATTAGGAGAAAGAATCCTAAAAATAGAAGGTGAAAGAATACCTTTCTGTAGTGTTAATGAATTGAATGGCAAAGGTGCCGAAATAGTTAATGAATTAAATGGCAAAGGTGCCGAAATAGTTAATGAATTGAATGGCAAAGGTGCCGAAATAGTTAATGAATTGAATGGCAATGATGCCGAAATAATTAATGTATCAAATGGCATAGAGTCCAATAATGATAATGAATTTTGCGGTGAGCATATAGTGAGAACCACATGTGTTCAAATAAATAATGATAAGAAGCCTGAAACCTTTCTGATAAGTCGTTACTCCAAATATGATAGAATTTTTAAAAATTTGTCTCAAAAATACAAAAATTCAATTGATTATGAACCTACAATAGCAAAAGGCTATGCGCAACAACTTGAAGTAGGTAATATTTTAAATGAAAACGAAAACGTTTTAAAGTATAATAAGGAAGAATCATTACCGGGAAGTTGTCACATGGGGATAAATTATCCATATGATCCAGGATAGATTACTCTTAAGTTATCCAAATGATCCTGAGTAGATCAGTTTTAAATTGTAAATAAACTTTGACAGTGTGAATGTCACATCATGTTGTTAAAACTAACAAAATTTTCACATGTCAAAATTCTATTAGTTTAGGGGGTTTTATGCTGTATATCCACACTGTGGAACACTACCTAAGTGTCGTGTTTGAAATCATAAATAAAATTCACAGATTTGTATGTATTTTAGGAATTAATCATAACAGTTTTACTTTAACGGATCATACAGAAGCAGGAGTATCTGTGGTTTATTTAATTGATTCAAGTTCACTTATTCTCATCGAGTAGGATGCAGAGAATGAAACTTGATATTGAATACGAACAAGATATTTAAATAAACATAAAATGAAGTTATTTTAGTTTAACAAGGTTATTCTAAATAGTATATAATAAAACATGAACTGATAGAGAATCACAATCTCATTTAAAATGATTTAGAATGAAATTGGAAAACAAAAAAGTAAATTTTATAAAATCTGACATGCATGTCAAAACTTAGGGCTGAAAATCATATTTTGTGTAGAAACACTGTAAATCTACACAAAATGAATATTAAATGAAATACTATCAACAGTAGTTGCAGTGCAGCGTAATTATTTTAGAAATAGTAAGTCCATATATTACAAAACACTGAATGACATTTTAAGTTTTCAGATATTTTCAAATATCATTGCAGAAAGGTGTTTTGTAAATGATATTTCACATCATACAGAAAGAAAGGACTAATAGTATGATGTTAAATGTTTGTTGGCGTATCAATTTCTTGTTTTAGTTTATAATATAAGTATTCTGTCAGTATGGAAACTGTAGTACGTTTTTAACTACTAGCATTTTGTGTTTATCATTGCTATTCATCTAAATGTATGAATTAGTATTTATTTGAGATTGGAATTGTTAATTGTAGTTATAAGTAGATTTTAAGAAAGTGTATGTAATATGTCAATATATTTCGAGTAATTATAATGGGCTTTTCCCTCAATTTTTTTTTATTGTGTTATTGGAAAGAGCCTATCAAAATATTACTAAAAATGAATTTTTATTTTTTTTCTGAGCGCATAAAATACCACAAAAAAAAATACAAATGTTCCGTAAATGAACAGCAGTTTGAAACGATAGCTTTCGGGCGCCAATATGACGTCATCATAAACTGCACCAATCAGTATAAGATTAAACGGCCGTCAGAATTAGCTATGAAGGTGCATTCAAAAAGAACCTCACTTCTCTGCCTTGCTTTCCACAACCTGCAATTCTATTGGTGCCTGAAGTACATTTATGAGGAACTACCAATAGAATCTCATATTGCAAAGTGGTAACGCTTAATTGAGAACGTGCGTTTATGACGCCCATTGACAGTGCCAAGAAGTATCTGTCATAAATCACGAGAGTGCAGCCCAGCGTGTTTACTTCTTGTTTGGTGTTATAGTACTAATTTCTTTTAAAAATATGAGTAAATGTGAAGACAGATTTGTAAAAGGTCCACTAAAAGAAAGAACAATATATACATACGTTAAAATGATCTTCGCAACAGAAAAATCCAGGAGCAGTATAAACAATATCTGGAACTTTTGCAACTTTCCACCATAATTTTCGAATTTCCAAATTTGTTGGAACTCGCAAAAATAACTTCGTACTATTTTCACTATTATTTGGACACACTGGTACAAAACAAACCTTTTTAAGCGGCATTTTATAATTAGAAGAGAGCAAAATTAATTTTCGTATCGAACGTAAACAATAGAAAGTGAGGTTATCGAATAAAGTTTGAACATTTCAGTACAGCGTTGCCAAATGAAACTGGCAATATACCATATGTGAACCAAATGAACAAAAATAGAGAATATAAATCTGATATATAGATTTTAGAAACTCATACAGTCAAAAGTTGATACAATTTTTGCTTTTATTTAGTGTCAGAGAAACGAAGAATACGTTGTAACGAAAAAATGCGCTATTCAAAGTAGACAATTGATAACGGAAATACGATGTTCATGTAAAAAGACATACATCTGGCAATAGGGGATCCTTATTAAGAATACGAGTTTTATTGGTCTAATCAGTGTGACGTCACGCATGGCGCCTTAAAACTTACGTTTCAAATTACCTGAAATAAAACTGATTTTGTAATGTAAATATTTGGAAGAACGTAAAAAATTGGAAGAAACTAAATTAAAATAAAATTATATTGCAGTTTATTATATGGCTTGATTATAGTGAAGAGGTAAAATTCAGTCATGCGGGAAAGGCCCATTATTCACTTAATCCTGAAAAGTAGAATAAGAAACTTATCAGGAAAAATAAAGAATTAAAAACAGTATTCACTTAAGGTAAAGAACAAACAAAACTGAATAGTTTAAATTTTAAATTAAAATTAAATTTTGAAATATTAGATCAAAATAGAAAAAAACAATTGAAATATTGGAAATTAACCCATTGAAACGACTAAAAATAACAAATCAGTTGATCACACACCGCTGAACAGCGAGCTGCGAAATATATTCATCCAAGAATAAATATTAAATTGAAAAGAGAAGAAAAGTGGTGAATAAGTTGAAGGTTACAATCCAGATATATTGATATCAAGAAAAATTTGTAAAGTATATTAAATATAAAAGTGAGTAAACTTTAAAAGTATTAAGAAGTAGATTATCCGGAAAGCAGATTTAGAAGTATTTGTTAATCCAGTTAACAAATTTATATGGTGAAGAAATTTCAAACGTCAATCAAGTGATAGAAATATTTCAAGGAAATCAGTTGAAAATAAATTGGAGGTTATAAACAAACGTCAATCCAGAAAAGAAGAAGAAGAAGAAGCCTTGAGAGGTTTAAAAAGTCAGTCAAGTGACATTATATTTCAAGGATCATAATAACCAGTTAGAGGTTACAATATAACATTACTCGAGTCGAAAGAAAGACAAGGTAAAGCTTTACAATATCAGAAATCCATGGTACATATTTATTTTAAATAAAGGCCATATTTATCATTTTAGTTAAGTTAGATTTTGTTATTTAAATTTGTTAATTACATTCCAAGTTCAAATTTGTTAATAAATTAATACTTTGTTCGTTCAATACTGAGTTTGATTTATTTAGATTGTTATCTTGATCGATGAGCATTTATTGAACCGACTTCGTTGGACCCTGAGTAAGAGTCATTCTATAGATTGTAGATGGTCATGCTAATGGTGTTCTATAGTCTATAATATTAACAGCTTTTAAGAAACTGTTTGGCGCTCAATAAAATCATTTCAATTTACTTTCAAAAAGTAATTTCGAACGTATAAAAAATAAAATAGATAGTAGAATATAGAACAATATATGTATATTCTTCAGGGATAATAGATGTATTAGATTAATTGGAAGACATATTCTCAGTTTTAGCAGACTATCAATAAAATCATTTGTGGCTCTACTATGATTTGAACAGGCAAAAAAGATGTGATCTAAATCGCTAATGACTCCACATGACGTACATATGTCTGTGTCAATATCTCCAATCCTTTTCAGGTGTTGTGGAAAGCAAGCATGACCAAATCTCAATCTGGTAACAGTAGTGATGAGTTTTCTACTTTCTTCTAAGTGATGGAACCACGGGTTTTTATTTAAATCGTTTTCAATCAGGGTATATCTATTATTTGGGTTGTCATTTTTGAACTTATTGTAATATTCCCTCCACTTGATAGAAATGCGCTTTTTAGAAAAATTCATGCAGTCCAACAAACGTATTTTTAGATGAATATTTTCGCCAGATTCAGCTCCTTCCTTGGCAAGTTTATCCACATGTTCATTATAGTGTATGCCTACATGAGCTTTTACCCAAACAAAATCAATTATAATATGTTCTTTATATAGGCTACAAAGAAGGAGTAATATTTGAAGAGCATAACTGTTTATGTTAAGATAATTATTTATACTAGCAGTTTTTAAATTTTGTAAAACGCTTAGAGAGTCCGAGAAAATAACGGCTTGCTTAACTCCGTAACACTTAACATACTCTAAGGCTTTTAAGATTGCTTTGGCCTCACTGGCAAATACAGTTTTAATGCTGTCCAATTTAATTTTCTTTTCAAAATTTTTTGACAATATAAATGGCACACCCCGTGGTATCCTCAATTTTCGATCCATCAGTGGATATATGCAGATGATTGGAATATTCCGCCTTTAAGTTGTTAAACATCAAGTTATTCACAGTGGTAATTTCTGAATAAGATGATATTATTATACGAGGTTGAACTTTTTTATTCATTGATTTTGATTTGATTTTATTGATTTTGTTCAAGAATAGGGTTCTTCCTCAAGCTAAAACTAGCTTACTGTTCCAATTTCCATACAATCGGACTTTTTCTCTTAAGTTATTGTGCTTACAAGAAACGTGACGAACGGACGGATAGACAGATAGACAGATATTTTTTCTGTACGAGCAATATTATCGGTTTTAGAAATATGCCTATCGAATGCAATATACTCTTCGTTCTGTATTTGCGAAGAGTATATAATACTCATATACACATGAGCAGACGAGGAGATACGCTACACGACTATCATACAGTTATTATAAAACTCTATTAAGAACATTAATTAAGATCCTACATAGATGATTGAGATTAGACAAGTAAATATTAAATATTATAAACTAATTATGAGAAATTATCGAGAGTTAAAAATGTTTGTGTAAAAAGTCTCCCATAGAACAAAATAAATTTGAGGAGTAATTTTTTTTTTCCAATGTATAATATTTCTAATTGGAAATCTGTTATATAAAAACATGCATCTGTAAAATTGAAAATGTTCTTGCTATTTGTAGAATGCATAAAAACTGACAACATACGGTTAACGAAATATTTACATAAAATCAATGATAAATATTATTTAAAACACAATAAAATAAATATTTATGGTCACCTTAAACGTATAATGCTAATGTTGCCTTTAACCTTAAGAGAAATAGCGGTAAGCAATATTATTGTTAATTCAACAAACATCTTACAACATATATCAGTTGCACCAGTAATTAGCGGTTTTAACAGAAGTGTTTAATTATATGAACATGGAATAACACTTCAAATGATAATTAATTTCCGTGGTATGTGATTTTCCTGGTGTCTTTTATGTTTGTACAATCTTTCATTTTCATGAATTGAAAATATACCTATATAATTCATATAACGTGGTTTAAAATATAGAATAAATTCAATAATACTTTTATAACAGTTTCTGGGAGAAATACTTGGACACGTTAGACCATGCACTAGCAGACTTATCGATATATAATGTGGGTACCAGGTCTCTTCTTAGTTCCGGTTATATAGACCGGTAGCACGGGAAAGATTCTGGTGAACAATTAGCTAACGTCAGCGTCTCATGGAGACCTTTCTTAAGCACGCAAAATCGACTACGAGATATTTTTTATCATTGCCACTGGCGCAAAACAATTTTTAATTCATTTTTTATTTTGTAAAATAAATGCATCATTTTTATCAATTAGTTCACGTCTGCGATGTTAATATTAGTTTACTTTAGGAAAAAAAAGTGACGGGAAGCGCAATCGCAGACGTGTAGGTGGCGCACTAGTCTTTGAAATCGTCAATCGCATTTGTATCGAAAATCGGCTTTTAAAAACTATCGGTTCACGTCTGCGAAAGGCGTCACCCGTTATATAATGTCTTTTTAAGTACTTGAACAGTCTCCCAGACGATTTGGCTGTGTATGTGATATTTTTATACATTTTCGATTATGCTATCGATTCCGGTAACTTTGTACAATAAGCTCACTTTTCACACAAATAGATATTAAAATTTTTTGATATACCGATACTTATGGACGCATTCGCAGACGTTGCGCGTGTGTATAAGTGTAAGTAAAGAAAAAACTAATTTGTAAAAAATAACACACATTTTTTACCGATCAGCTCACGTCTGCGAATAACTTGTTTATTGCTATAATGGCATAACAATATTAAAATATTTTTCACAGACGTTTAGCGTCCGCATAAATATTTTTAACATTAAGATTAAGAACTTTGAAAACCATATACACAGTGGAACGATCAGTTCACGTCTGTGTGTGCAAACCGCGTTAATAATTGATTTCTGCTTACTCATAGTGAATTTTGCAGACGCCTACTACTTGCATATATTTCAATAAAATTAATGTATCAAAGTGGCGGTACCGCCCCTTCTTGGTGATGTAATTTTTCCTATTAGTCCTCGAGCGTGCTAGGTTCAAAGAGTTTAACAAATTGAGGAGACAAGCTCCATAAGAGTAATGTATAAGCAGCGCCTTCCATCGAATTAGCAGCATTGCGGGAGCGTTGAATTTGAATTAAAAAAAAAACAATTACAATACATGACTTACTTCGGTTTTACTGTCACAATTTTCATTATCATATACGTATCTATTGATTAGTACAAGTTTTTTGTCTTATATGTGTGGAGAGTCTAATATAATTAGATGCAAGTTAACAACAATAATTTACTAAGTGTACCACTGTTGATTAATTTCTGTAGGAAATATACCTAACTTAAATTGTTTATATTTACTTACCTGTCTGCTCTGCTAGCATACCATTTTGCCACCCACCGCCCTTCTTCCTTCCCGAAAAATCTCAAAAATGTGCATCGGTCTTATGGCCCCGTTCTACGTCCAATTCAATGCCCAAAAGTTTTTATTTTTTATAACCATTCAATGATTTTAAGCAATCAAAACGTAAAACTTCACTATTGACCTACCCCTTGCCGCCCCCGTAAACTTAGAATGCCCGGACAACTTTTGTTCGATACACAAAGGTCCAACCCACACAACGTCACTCAAAGCATCCCGATATGACCACCCTAATTTTCTTATATCGCACTTAAACCTCGGCATAATTTTATTAAAATAGTCAAAACGCAGACCTTCACTATTGACCTCCCTCTTGCCGCCCCCGTAAACTTAGAATGTCCGGATAAATTGTATTCGATACACAGAGGTCCAACCTACACAACGCCTTTCAAATCACTCCGATCTGATCACCCCTGGGTCCAGCGGTGACGCCCGAACATATGTTTCACTTTCGATGTATATGTCCCCCTATATCTACCATTACATTCCCGATTCCTTAAACATTTCCAATGTTAAAATACTTTATTAAGAGTTGTATTTCAATGAGACTTATTAAACTATTTTATCAACTTTAATAAAATTAAACATGTGCAAGGGGCATCATTTGCCGATTGTGTGTTATTAGTATTACATTCTGTGTTTACATGGAAGTTATTGTCGAAACGTCAATACACACATACAAGCAAACTGACTACAGTTCTCAATTAATTGATTTTAATACGTAGAATTACAAACGTTTTTAAGGAAGCTTAATGTTCGACTAATCTTAAGCTCCACGTACGATAAAATAATTGCAAAATAATGAAGCAAATACAAGCAATTTTTTTTACCAACAGATGAGGACGACAATATAATCGCTGTGGATGAGGATGAGGAGAGCTGTGTTGAACTGGATGATGATGATGACGATGACGACGAATGAATGAATGTTTTACTCGTGTTCAAGATAATTTACAAACACATTTTTTTTTTTTGTAATGCAGACATCTTTGGTTTTTAACACCCATTGTGGCCTAATCGTTTATTTTACAAAATCCTGGCGACAACGAAAATGCTTTCAACAAGTGACGTGGGTGTTGCCGCGTCCACCCCCCCATTTCTTTACCACACTTCATAAGAATTGTTTTTTTCTTGCCATTGTCACGGTAATAAATAGTTAAATGTTTGTTTGACCGACTATAAAATCAAACAAAAACTCTTTCTTTGAAAGTATTATTTTTAAGCGACCTCAAATAAAATTCATGCGATCGTACTCATATCAGCAACTATGCACAATATACACATCTGCGACTAATCTCGTGGCCTAAAAGTGACGTACTTTGCATAAAAAACCATTCGCAGATGTAAACTCATTGTTCAAAAAAAATATTTTTTTTCACAAAGTAAAAGCGTACCGACAAGCGTCTGGGCTTGTTCTACGCGTCTGGGAATAATTTGATACAACAGTTTCAGCTCAAAGTTTTTGATAATGCACTTCGCAGACGTTAGCCAATCGTACAAAATTATCGGAATCGGTAGCATAATCGAAAATGTATAAAAATAGCACATACACAGCCAAAACGTCTGGGAGACTGTTCAAGTACTTAAAAAGACATTATATAACGGGTGACGCCTTTCGCAGACGTGAACCGATTGTTTTTAAAAGCCGATTTTCGATACAAATGCGATTGACGATTTCAAAGACTAGTGCGCCACCTACACGTCTGCGATTGCGCTACCCGTCCCTTTTTTTTCCTAAAGTAAACTAATATTAACATCGCAGACATGAACTAATTGACAAAAATGATGCATTTATTTTACAAAATAAAAAATCAATTAAAAATTGTTTTGCGCCAGTGGCAATGATAAAAAATATCTCGTAGTCGATTTTACATGCTTAAGAAAGGTCTCCATGAGACGCAGACGTTAGCTAATTGTTCACCAGAATCTTTCCCGTGCTACCGGTCTAATAGTGAGAGGCCGGCTGCCAGAAGGTAGTCTGGAAGGATAACGGGTGGTAGGATGGTCAAAGATGGAATTTTTTCAAGTAAAAAAATTTATAAGGTGTGGTAATAAAAGTTTGCAGAATGATTAAAAACAGCATAAATAAGTAGAGAAAAATCGTCAGAAGGGTGAGTGGAAGGTAAAGGGCCGCCAGAAGGCGCCAAAGTTGCAAAAATTTCGCAATTCTTATGTGATCAAGTGCACTTCTGACAATTTGCGTACTTATTTCTTGTTTCAAAATGAACTTATATGCAAAATGCCAGAAGGCTAAGTGGAAGAGAAAGAGAGAAAATATCGATGATAAGAGCGTCACGGCTTATTCAATCGACCACTTTTCTCTGTACTTTCACAATTTACATCATCAAGTATACTCCTGATGATTTGTCGACATAATTTGGAGATGCTCAAGAAACTATTCGGGGTAGGAAGCGTGGGCGGACGGTCAAACGCGTTAATTTTAAACGAAATAAAATTTTTGAGTATAGCTCTGGGATTTTTTGCAGTTGTTGATTTTAACTGTAATTGCGTAAGACGTGAAATGTAATTTTCGAATAAGAAATATCAGCCAAAAAGTTCAAAACAAATTAAGAAAGTACACCCGTACAGGATTCGAACCTAGAAATCCGCTGAGATTTCAATTAGTCTCGTCGGAAAAAAAAACATACAATTTTTAAATGTTCGTAACTAAACGCAATCATCAGCAGGAATGCTCCTAATGTCGATTTCGAAAGATCGAAATTTGCATATTCACGGCATCGTTATTTGTATGGCGGAATCGAAAATTCGAGCCGACAGAAGTGAACGAATTCGATATCCACAAAAACGGAAAATAACACTAATACTAAACTAGCAGAGATAAGATCAATTTATAACACGATTCCATTTTAATTTAATAATTGCTCAAAATTCCGCCCTCGAACCTCACACATTTTTCGCACCTTCGGATTAGTTCCTCATGGGTAGCTCTTCTAATTGAATCCTGTGATATGTTTTGAAATGCATTTCTTACTCTCTGCATACAATCTTCAATGGTTGTTAATGGGCTCTCATAAACTTTATTTTTAATAAAATAATCCAGAACTGATAAGTCGGGCGAGCGAGGAGGTCATAAGAAAGGTCCATTAAATTGGCAATCCATTGATCATAAAAAGTTTCTTGTAAATAAATATTAATTAAATATGCGTTATGTGGGGGAGCACCGTCGTGCTGATAAAAAATGTTTCTGTGTTCGGCGAGAGGTAAATTTTCTAAACAGTTATTATTCAAATATTCAGATCTCTTTCACCTAAAAAAAAAAATACCTGTACATATTAGCAGACGAGAAAATTTAATTTACCGTTTAAATTTTCCTGATAAAATTGTAATGCCACTACTCTATCGTTTCTTATGGCACAGTAAACACTGAACTGCCAACTTTCCTGAAAGTTTCGCTCTCTGAACATATGAAGATTTGAGTCACTCCAATAATGCGAATTGTATCTATTAAAAAGTCCATTTTTTGTAAATTTTGCTTCATCTGTCCATATAATATTTCCCAAATAAGAATCGTCAACCTCAGACCTTATTAGAATAAACTCACAAAAATTCTGTCTTCTTAGGAAATCTGTTTCTTTTAATCCTTGGACCACATGGAATGAAAACGGGTGAAACTTGTTTGTGTTTTAATAAGATTCTGTGAATTGAATTCCTGCATAGTCCCGATTCTAGAGCAGCTTGTCTTAATGACATCCTTAGAAAGGCATGAAAATATCCCAGTATGACTATTTCAATGTTTTCGTTATCAACAATAGGCTTTCTTCTTTGCATTTTTGCCTTGACAGAGCCATAATTTTTAAAATTTTCCAGTATGCGTTTTACAGTGTTTGGTGACGGTTTCCGTTTTTCTGGATATCGAGTAGCAAATGTGCTGCTCGTTCTTGATATTACCTTATCACATTCTCCATAAATAATAAACAAATTTAAAAAGTCTTCGTGGGTGTAATTTAAACGTGCTGGCATTTTTTGACATAAGATATTGGCTATTTTGATGAAATGATTACAACAATTCATAAATTTCTAATAAAATCGCAAATATTTCAAAAAGTTGAAAACTTTAACCCCTCAATGGGGTTCAAAGGAAATTCAGTTTTACCCAACTTGACGTAAAAAAATACAGGATGTTCCATTTGACCTAAACAAGTTTTCGCGGTTTGAAGTTGACAAAATGTAACGCGAAAAACGGAACACTTGGTATGATATTATTGAATTTATTTCAGTTGTAGAACGTAGTTCTCCTTGTGTTCTTTCTCCGTGCTAAAGAGCAAATGAGGATATCCTACACAGAAACAGTTATAACGGTTCTTGCAAACCGTTGCACCTGTCAATTTTTTTTATAAAATGTCAAATATCTTGGAAACTACTGGGTTTAGATATAGGGTGTGCTTGAACTCAGAATTTTGTTGTCATCTCTAAAAGTCGAAAATATATAGGGTGTTCCATTTAAAATAAGCAAGTTGGTATCGACTTCCGGTATAAACGGAAGTACTCCATGCTTCTAATTATATTAGTTGGATTGGCCACACCGACATTAGTAACTATCTAAATTTTCAATAATTTCTGATGCGTACTTTTCTCTATATCGATCGATTGAGTTCTCGGTGAGACACCCTGTATAATGGTTTTGTATTTTGCAAAATTCTAACCTCCAGCTGCATATAGAATGACTTGAATTGTATATATAAGCTGTTTAATTGTAATAACGCGACTCTGATGGAAGAATGTATAAACCAAACTCATCTAGAAGTAATGATGATGGTTAGTGACCATTTTAAAACTTGTTAATTTAAGAGTATTTTTATTACACTGAACTAAATTTGTGGTATGTTCCCTGTGAGGCATCTTGGAAACAATTTTTCTTATCGTAATAAAACACTGCTTTTGGATATTTAAAACAATATATTTAAAATAATCCTATGCCAAGAGCATTACAAGATGAATACTAAAGTTAGGCGGTTATTCTAATATTTATACCTAAAGTTTATGACTTAATCCCTAAAACTCCGGGAATTTTCAGGCTGGAAGACCTAACCCCACTATATAATTTAACAAAGAATTCTTAATATTTTATACATCATAGGTGGGTTTAAGTGTTGATCATTAGTGGTATAGAATGCTCTTAAAAGATTATTTAATATCTAACTGTTCAAGAACAATTGCATAAACTAAATTTATATTATCTTACATTTGTCTCTATTAAATAATTAGGATAAATCTAAATCACAACTCTGAAAGAAAAAATTATTTTAATGTACGAAAAAATGTATTCTCTGTGGTCTTTGAGAAAAATGCATAATAATATGTAATATAATATTGTCCACACGTGAGTTGCTATGCATTTATATAATGAGAACTGCATTTTCTTTTTCTCCACTGTTTCTACGAGAGATGAAGTAACTAACACCACATCATTATCCATCTACAGCATGATTTAAACTCATGAAAAAACCCTATCGATTCATTACAATACAACCAGGATACAAAATTATACGTGTCTGTGTTTAGACTGCGGCGACCGTAGCCAAGGCACGGCCTTTTACTTTGAAGAGTTTTTAACAGAGTGGATGTTGATTGAAAACTTTAACACATAAAACTATAATAGTTGAATGTTGTAGGTTTATTATCTGAGAAAATTAAACAGGATTTGAATGGAAAAATTTCAAGTTTATTTGTCTTGTTCATAAAAAAATATGTCTAAGTTCATTTTAATACTGACTATATAGTAGTCATGATATTGTTGGTTTTGTAATAATCGGTAAGCGCTATCTTCAATAGGCCACAATCTTGAATAGTTACCGTTTTAAAAGGATATCAAATTTATTTTCACAGTGTTTAACTTGTAGCATGGATTTAGAGAATACTTGTCCATAGAGACGGCTTCTTATAATTCCGGGGCCTACGATATTACTGGCCAGCCTATAACGTTCTTGTAAAAAGAGATTTCAAATTCTGGAGAGTTGTATGATCAGTTGCATATTCTGATTGCTCTAACTTTCCAGGTCTCTGAAGGTGTCGGCGTTTCTGGCAAACCATGGTGCATCAACGGCGCACCTGAGTGCGACATTCCCTATGGCTTGTATCCTTTTCAGGTGGATGACTGCTTGGTATCCCCAGGCAACGGGGGCGTAGGTTAGAATAGGTGCAATTAGGGCACTGATAAACGTGAGCTTGTTGAGTTGGCTCTGTCTACCTATCATAGGGTAGAGTAGAGTCCTCCTCATCCTCGCTTTCTGTATTATCGCTTTCGTGTTCTGTCTCCACGTCAGGCTTATCTATGATAACGCCAAGGTGTTTGACGGTAGGGTGCCATTGGATGTTCTCGCCGTTCATGGAGACGTGTCCTGTGGGAGTCTGCTTCCTAACTCTCTTGAAGAGGATGGCTTTGCTCTTCTCCGCGTGGACCTTGACTTTCCAATTGTTGCACCACTCTTCCAGAAGGGATGCTGCTTCCTGGAGGTTGCGGGTGGCAAGTCTTGCACTCCATGATTTTACGATTATGGCCGTGTCGTCTGCGTAGAGCGCCAAAGAGCGGTTCTTGGCATGTCGGAGGAGTAGATGGTAAACAGGTAGGGAGAGAGTACTGATCCATGCGGTACGCCTGCTAGTTCGACAGCTTGTCGGCAATTTTCAATTAATCCTTCTTTGTGATATTTACAGTGCACGTGAATATTCAGTTGCCGATACCTAAAAAACTATTAGGTTTTGACGAAGGACACTGGAATAAAAAAATATTCAGAAAAGTCAGTAGAATGTAAATTTAAGGTCCGATACAGGGTATCGAAGTTATTTGAGTCTGAAATATACCTTTCGTAGTCCTTCCGGTTCAATCGAAAATGAAATTTTTATGACTTTAAAATTTCACTCGCCAAAAAATGTATATAACTATAACAAATTTGTCCCTACATTCATTTGTTTTATGTGAAAATGGAATAATTTATGACGGATATAACATTTTCAACCGCTATTTTCCCGAAAACTGTCAAAGATAGATGTAGGGTGTGCTACATATTTTATACCTAGAATTTCTTATTTCTATCTACATTTTGAATAATGTACAGAGTGTTCCGATTAAAAACAACAAAGTCCATACTGTTTCCGGTTAAACTGGAAATGAAATGAGAAGTTAGGACAATCATTATGTGCAACTGATTCAATTATACAACTTCCCATAATTTGAAATTTATATAATTTTTTACTAGAAAGTTATAGGCTCGCTAGTAAAATCTCAGGACCCCGGTACATTAAACTTTGTATATAAAGACAAATATTACGTAATTCCCTTTATTTTCAACCTACCATGTAAACTTGACACAGTAAATATTGTCCTACCAAAAGTTTTTTTGCATGGACATTCGTGATAAAATACTATCTTGAATTGAATCCTACATGTTAAACAGGAAAATGCTAATAAAATACAATAACACTTTCAGAAAAACACTAGCTATATTGAACAAGTAAAATTTTAAGGAATACTCAACATACTGGCAATACTTTCTACATTCAACCAATCCAACTCTGTTGCATAGATATGTTATGTTATCCAACGTGTATAGTATGACCGTGTTCAATAATTATGAATCCTTAGATTGAGTATTGCGTCTCCAAACAATACATTTCAATGCCTCTTAAAATAGATTGTTTTGTTGTCGTGTCGTGAGTAGAACAGTTTAAATCCCACACTGCCGAAGTTCGGACTGGAGAGACCCAATTCAGGACTGCGGCGACGACACTGGACCGAAATCGATTGTCTAAAACAGGCCTAAGATTTGGAAACCGTAAGAAGGGAAATCCGCAGCTCCTCATTCTTTATTAATTATTTAATTATTAACTCGTTTAAAATTAGTTCCTAAACAGTAATTTAAGTAAATTGGGTACTGAATAAACAAAGTGGGTAGGGCCGGATTCGGAAAAACTTTGTTGTGGGAAACATCTTCATAGCGTGGAAGATATTTCTGGGGTACCTTTTTACGATAACTTGCCTCTGTTCATTATTTAATTTTCTTCCTTGCAAGTTCAGAAGTTTTGTAAAATTGGTGTAACTCGATAAAAATTGTCTATTTTTTTTTAAATAGGCTTAGAGTATCATGAAACGTCGAGATTTTAAATTTGTATCAAAAGAAATTTCCTGCCTGTACGTCGGTCTGTCTGTAACATATTTTCGGCGCACGCATTCCGTTTAAGGATTGGGGGTTAATTAGTGGTAAATAAGGGGAAATAAATAAAGCAAGCTAGTAAAGTACAGAAACTTGGGATTTGGTGTATACCGGGTGACACCGGAGACATGTAACACCCCGTAGCATGTTTATTTAAAAAGATATTATTTTCTAAATTTGGTACACTTATATAATGCGTGATTGTCCTTTTTTAGGTACAAAAAATGTTTGTCCACCACTTCCGGTTTCACCGGAAGTGACATCTACTCTGTTATTTTAAATGGCACCCTGTATATTTTTTTTACCTATCTGATTCGTCCCTAGATTCTCTTTTCAACCATGTGTCGGAACATGGCATTTGTTTTTAAAATAACAGTTAATATCAATTTTAGTTTGTTAAGTCTAGGTGGCCCTGATATGAACCTTGGCAGATATTGATGCGTAGTATGCCGTGATATCGAAAGACTTCTGGCATGCAACTTTGTGCCTCATATTTTTTTGGAAATAACCAGTAGCTGAACAGACTAACAAGATCTAACTTATTTGAAAAAATATCTTTAAACAACCCACGGTATCTTAAAAACCAAGATAGAAACCCCATTTTTTTACTTCACCTAGTTAAAAAATACTTATTTGTCTTTTATTTTTGTCCAACACAATTGCTGTGTCTATCGTATTTTGCTTTTTTCATTAAAATTAGTATCGAATGTTATTGCATAGTAATGAATATTGTACTGCAACAAAAAAATATTTAAGGACAGACAGACAGACAGATAGACAAACAGACGGACGAACGAACGGATGGACATTTTGAAAGTTGTTCAGAATTCGATCACCATAGTGACAAGAAATTTTTTTCTCTGCGAGCAATATTACCGGTTTTAGAAATGTGCCGATCGAATGCAATAAACTCTTCGTTTTGTATTTGCGAAGAATATAATAATAAGGTTTAGTTAAACCAGCCAAGGTGACATGTTATTTTTCATAATTTTTAGTGCCTTTAACGGCGCACAGTGGTACCGTTGCCGTGTAAAACGTGACAAATAGGGTGAAACTAAATATTTTTTACAATGAGTATTTACTATATCTACTGTTTTAGAACCCTCCCCTGTACAGTTCTTCCAATAAATTAACCTGTTCTTTCATTTACTTTCATATTACAGGCATATTATAAGTCAGTCGATTTGCAAACGTTCTTTTAATAAACGTATTTTGTGTGCATTTTATTAAAGCTTGTGAACTATTATTTTAATAATCAAGTAACTTCTGATACATTTTATTATGGAGGGCCATTATTCAGGTAAATACGTATTTTCATCATTTGTAAAATTCCCTTTTCTGTTTTATCTTAGTAAAAATATGCGATTGTGTTATATATCTGTAAAAATCATTTCCATTTTTATTATCCTTAACTTTACATAGAGTTATAAACAAAAGTACCCATAGTACTTTCAGATTATAATTTATTCAGTTGCAGTATATGTTTGTAAAATAGGGTGTTATAAAATTGTTTGCTCATTATTAAGTAAAACGTTAATTCTTTTATTTCTAATAATGAGATTGCGTATGTGATTAAAACATTCTTTTAAGGTATCGGGTGTACAAGAAAATAGTTATTGGACGTCTTACCGATAAGAGGGAAAAAGAATGTGTCCCATATGGTTAATAAATTATTGTTTAGTTTTCTAATACCGAAAAGAGACATTTCAAAAATGACTTCACATTAAGAATTAAGCCTGAATATTTCATTGAAACTATTTTATGCGAAACTCAGGTCAAAGTGTAGATATGCAACCGTGTTCGCAACCGTTTCGCAGCAGATAATTTAGAATAGTTAAATAAAACATTTGTATTACCTTGAGAATATTATAGTCCAAATCCAACTGGCCGGCTTAAAAGAGATTTCGTAGAAATTTTACGTAAGCAACGAAGAACTAAGGATCTCAGAGAGCAACTAAGTCCCGAAGAATTAAGTTTTGCGTGGCAGAATTTAAGATCGGCCGGCTTTTTAAGTAAGGCAACATTTTTTAAAGAGGCTTTTACTACAACTACACATGCTAAAAAAATATAGCCAGCCGATCGTTCCACATACAGCGAAAGCCAAAAGTTTACCGAAGATGAAGCATTGTCCTTGTTTACTGCTGCTAAATTCACAAAGCATCAATATTATCAAAGATTATTATTGAACGCGAAAAATAAAATTAATGTATTCGTCAGAAATTTATTATCTTCACGAAAATGCCACAAATATATAACACTTCTTAATGTTATTACAATTATTATTACCTACATTTAACACATTTTTTTCATTTGCAACCAAAATTTGCTGAAAATAATTTTGTCACACTTTTGATGTCAACGGTACCACTATGCGGCGCGGCGGTTGAATTTACCTCGAGGTATTTTCTCGCAAAACTTCAGCTCCTCTGAGACTATTGAGAGAACCCAGTCATCATTACTATCCAGGCGTTAACACTTTATGAAAATCTACAAAGCCTACACGGAATTTACTGCCATTCGGGAAATCGAAAGTGCGCTCTTGTTGAACCCTGCTATTTGGTTAGATCTGTGCTATAAAATTAGAATATTTAAAAAACTACTAAGTTCATTCCTTGTTGGGACTAGAGTCATTGCAATGCTTCACTTAAGGCGGCTATTAATAATTTATATAGCCACATACAGAACTTTTAAGAAAGTTCAATTGAAAGTTACGTGACTTGTATTGCTATTATACATGTTTATTGAAAAAAATACTAGTTATACATACATTCGACTTTCAAATGTACAACCGCTGGCTATGCCACTAAAATTGCACCACCGCGGCCACGCCACAATTTCGCATATTTAGGAGGAAAATATTATACTGAACTATAACTTTTAACAATTGGTGTATATTTCTGTTTTTCTTCTTTCTTAATGGATGGATGCCTCCATTCAGCCACGATGTTTCTTATTAAACAGACTGCATTAAGCATATCACAAATACATTTTTGTTATTATCATTTAGTATTTGATAATACCTGTTGGAGTTAAAATATCTTACATCCAAACTTAATTTATATTACTTTGTGAAAAAACCGCTGCCCAAGGAATCACTACTTCCACATCCAGATTTTCCATCCGTCTCTTGAAAGGAAAATCTTTTGACTATATTTTCACTGTAGTATGTGAAAATAATGGGTCATAAAATTTTAATAATATTTGAGGCAGATTTTTAAAAGTGAATTATTTTCTGTTTGCTTATACTTGTAATGAAACATATTTCTTATAGGATATTGCAAACAGCAGAAAAAGCTATCTGTCAGAACTAAAAGAAAAACTATTTGTAAAATTATTGATCTACGATCTTTGCATTCTTTCGATAACCTTAATTGTGGTTATGCTAGCAATTAAAATCCTAAAATAAATTTGTCTTCCTTATTCTATAATTCACATTCTAATACTAGTTTCCACACAGTCCCCTAGGGCTATGAAGAGTAAACCAGTATCCACATAACCCCCTACGGCCATGAAGATTCAGTTTAAATGAGAACAAAGACATAACATGAATTTATTTACATACCTCGTCTTTTGGAAAATTTTTCATTCAAATGAATTACATTTTATTTCTTGGAAATGTTTTTCGCCCTTATTCTGGAGCTTATCAGAAAGCACAAAGTCACTCACACGATGTTCCATGCAAAAACCAAGACAATTACCAAGTTTTATGACATTAATATTTGACATTGACTGAATGAAAAAAGAGATTTTCGCCTATGTATTACCTAACTTGTAATGGAACCTATATACTCTATACATGTTTAAAAGTGAATTATTTTTTGTTTGCTTATACTTGTAATTAAACATATTCTTTATAGGGTTTTTCAAACAGCATAAAAAACTATTTATGAGAACTAGAAGAAAAACTATTTGTAGAATTATTGATTTACGATCTTTGCATTCTTTCGAGTGATAGATTTCAAGAAAATGTAATCCATTTGCATGAAAATTTTTTCAAAAGACGAGGTATGTAAATAAATTCATTTTAGGCCTATGTTCCCATTTTAACTGAATCTTCATGGCCGTAGGGGGTTATGTGGATACTGGTTTACTCTACATAGCCGTAGGGGACTGTTTGGAAACTAGTGTTAGAATGAAGATTGTCCAATAAGGAAGACAAATTCATTTTACGATTTTAATTGCTAGCATAAGCAGAATTCAGGTTATCGAAAGAATGCAAAGATCGTAAATCAATAATTTTACAAACAGTTTTTCGTTTATTTCTCATAGAGAGTTTTCTGCTGTTTGCAAAATCTTATAAAGAATATGTTTCGTTTGCGGCTGATGTCAAAAAAAATAATTTTTAAATGTTGGTTTCTAGCATATACGCCAAAAATAAAGTTTCTGGACTCCTATTACCTCCCCCCCCTTTAAAGGAATCATCTCAATATATAATCTAGTTCCAGATGTCGTTATAATACATACGCATACAAAATTTCAAGTGAATATGGCAATTATATCTTATCAACCCCTTTAATAAGGGTGGAAAATGTTATAAAAAAGTCTGATGCCTTAGCTTCTAGTATATGCATCAAATCGCAAGTTTCTGCACTCTTACTAGCTTGTTATACTTATTTCCCCATATTCATCCCTATTTAACCCCCAACTCTTCAACGGAATCATCTCAAAACATAATCAAGTCCCAGGTGTCGTTATAATATAAGTATACGCGTACCAAATTTCAGGTGAATATCTCAATTTTATTTTATCAACCTCTTTAATACTGGAGTGGAGGTAGTGGAAGAGTTGAAAAATATTATACAAAAATTAGAGGCCTTGACTTCTAGTATATACGCCAAATTCCAAGTTTCTGCTTGATTTACTTATTTCCCCCTATTTACCCCTATTTAACCCCCAAACCTTCAAAGGAATCATCTCACAATATAATTTAATTATAGATGTCGTAATAATCATACATGTACCAAATTTTAAGTGAAAATCTCAATACTATTTTATCAACCCTTTTAATGATGGTAGTAGGAATTGAAAAAATTATAAAAAAATCGGTGGCCTTGGCTTCTAGTATATACACCAAATCCCAAGTTTCTGTACTCTTACCAGTTTGTCTTACTTATTTTGCCATATCCACCCCTATTTAACACCAAACAAAGACGGCGTTATTTAACGTACGAAGCATAAAATACACTGTAAATATGGTTGCCGAGGAGTTAAATGTAGGTAGCGAAAAATTTAAAAGGTACTATAGAATGAATCAAGAATTTTTTTTCTTGCACTAGTTTCCCCATCAATCACGAAAAAATATACACCTTACCTCGAGGCAGTGAGTGCCGAATACTGAAATCTTTGCTTCATTAGCTACTAAATTTCATGATTTTTCAGTAGCTTGCCGCTTGGCATACTCAGGTTTTGTATAGTCATACAAACATGGATATTTCTCCACAATTTGAACAAAAATTATATTTTCTTTCTCATCCATTTCAAGAAAATCGCAAGAAAACTTCGACCAAACAAGCAAAACGTGTCTAGCAATTGATATTCGATGTTACTAGCAATAGAAATCGCATGTGGCCGACAGATATTCTTTCGTGTGATATCGCCATCGTTTTGATGTGAATAGCTACATGAAACAGTGTGTACTTTTTGAAAGCCATATGTGTTGCATATTGCGTGTTGTTGGTTGCTAAACATACCCTATAGATATTTTATAAGTACTTTTCCAGATTCCAGGGTGGGCACTGCACTTTTTGAGAAAAAAACTTCACAAATTCTAATCAAATATTTTTTCCACAAAACGTCTCCGTTTGGCCTTGGTAGTGATCCATTAAAGTTTGGCATGCGTCCCATGCTACATTAGTAAGTTATATCATACCAAAATTTCACAGGCCACTGCTGGTTATACATCGATTTTAAACAAGACAAAAATTAAATAAAATATACTCAAAATATTTACTGACATTAATCATTCGCAACAAGCCGACCCCACATTGGACCGTCGAAACGTTGTGCAAGCTTTTTTCAAACTAGGGTTCTCATTAAATATGAGCATATAAAGTGAAAAGCATTTACTTGCCTAGTATACAGGATGTCCAGAAATTCCCGAATTATTTTTTAGGTGCACGCAAAAAAATTATAAGAAAAAGTTCTTTAAACATGTGTTCAGAAATGCCTCCTAATGAAGCTACTTGGAGCGACCGTAAATACGTCTGCATATACTCATATATCGATACGAAACTGCAGCAACGTCAAACGCGGTTAGTACTTGGATGGGTCAACCAATCCAGGGAAACACAGCGTTCTCACTCGATCTTCTAACGGCTTTTATATCAGCGCATATACAGAAGGTATGCATCTTTAGGCGGGGGTTACATAGGGGATATACCATCCTTCGGAGGGGATGTAAAGCAGTCGGTCCCTTATCTGTTAAATGTTAGACAAGTAAAAAATCCCTATTCTTTGATAGAGAAGAGGTTCGGCAAAATTTTCAGGTTAGGGGTAGCTCGTCTCCTGGCGTCAGTGATAGGCCTCAGTAGCGGAAATAGGTAATGATAATGATGAATAAATATAACCTATATAATATTATCTTTACTTCATTTTAATGTCCAACAATAGTTAGGTCGTTGTAAAACAATAATCAAAAATATTTACAACTACGTATATTCTAGATTTGGGTGCTTAATTCAATGATGAAATGATTCAGTTCAAGTACCTGCCAAAGAAAGTATGCACGTAGGAGTAAATTACCGCATAATATCAGTTACTCTTCAAATCTTAAATGAAAAAGAAAGCTCTTGTGCATACTTCTCATATGAAGCATCTACGCATCGGTCATATTACAAAGTAATCAGTAACCGTCCGTGTTATAAAAGTAAAGAATTTGCCCATGGTTATGCTTTAATAACAACAAATTACATCAACTAAATACGCGAAAGGAAAGTCCCCTTACAACATACACTTAAGAAATGTAAAACTGACGCTCATACCATATTACCATAATAATCACAGATGGTTTGTACTCCAATTTTAATTTCACTTTCGATTCGGGCGTATCCAACATTTATATTATTCTGTCATGTTAATTAATTTATTAAATTTTACTTTCCTTCTCTGTAAGCAGTAACTTGATTATTTCGTAATTTCATTAAATGCTTATGATTTAAAAGATACATGTGTTATTTTACACATAAGAAAACTAATGGTTCTTAATCAGACCCACAAGGAGAGCTTCTGTTTTGCCCAATATGCCGAATTAGATCTCTTTTTTGATCATGCTGTATTTTTTAAATTCAACAAGGCCTTTATTTAGAGACAATTACTTTTTATAACATCTTAGAAGCTTAAGAAATTATATATCAATATACGTGAATTTCCTCCGCGAAATTTATTAAAGCCATCAATTTTTTTACAGTGGACGGTCAGCCACGAGCTGTTTATTCCTGGGTATCCAACACAGAACGGTCCAGTTACTTCAGTTTAGCTGTGGAAGGACACACGTTTTATAGACTTAACTACCCTATTCGCCTGAACAGATGGTATCACACTTGTCAAAGTTGGAACGGAAAGACCGGAGAATGGCAAATCTGGGTCAACGCCGAACGAGTAGGCAGAGGGTTCCACAATAGGGTAAGAAAACAACCAATCTCTATTTTTACTTAATAAAGCCAATTTTTATTCTTGTAAAAAATATGAGGGGGAATTTGATTTATTGAGACAAAAATCCTGAAAATGAAAGATTTATCGCTGCTTAATGTTACCTATTCCACAGTCAATTTTATTTTACACCTGGTGGTTTGTTACTCAAAAATAACATTTGTTATTTGAAAGCTCCGTTTGAAAGTCCTTGATTTCACAACGTTTAACACTTGTGGTCTGCAAAACATTCAAAATGATTCATACATACTCTGTATTACACAACAAAAATGCCAAGGGCAAGCGTCCTTACTTTTAGGCCATGGATTCTGGGTTCAATTTCCGATTAGGAAAGAGGGATATTTTGAGAGACATTTATTAATCCCAACATACTCGGATATTGCGAGTGTCGTTTGTCTAAAATATAGAAGATGCATGAATGTTAAAAAAGGCATCAATTTCTTATTTTCCTGTACTCAATACGTATTATTATTTTCCATTTTGGCTCTCGATGTCCGAAAGGACCAAGGACAAAACATATGGAAAAGTTGTCCCAGTGGAATCGGCTCAGAATTTAGTATGCTGTAGTCCTGAGTGTTTTATTCAAAAGTTTTAATGGACACAACACCCGAAAATGGCCAGTTTTCAAGGTATTTCGATTCGGGATAACAGTATATGTCCAGTGCCGTTGACAGAGACGTCGACAAGTGCTGATACAGAGCCAAATACCATTCCCACCCCTATTTCTTGGGGCGGAGAATCGATTGCGATGGGTCAGTAGGTCGAAAAATTCTCCTTAAACCTCTTATTGGCAAAAAAATACCCCAAGACGGCGTGCTTCGGGATTTAGCGGGCGAAGGCGGGTTTTCCGATGGAAAACTAATGCTATTATTTGGTAGGACAGTAAGGAAATGAGGAAAGTAACCTGAAAAGTTCGGTCAAAGGGGTGAAAACTACCTCCTTAAGGTAATTATGACTTCGGCCGAATTCCCTCCGATGTTCCAGGAATCGAATTAGGCGACGGTGAATGAGATTGAACTCTTCCACCCACCCCTCAAGGCAAGGGGGTGAAACTATCCTCAGGAAGCATCCAATATTTAAGGAACTATTTTTATTATATTTTGTGCGAAGTCCTGTATGTATCTTCTAATATTCCGAAAGTGCAAACAGCTAGCAGCGATATTAATGTAGTAGTAAATAGTTTTTCTGTTGTGTCATGATAATGGTTTAAAATTAAATACCAGCAAATTAAAGGCAGTAATGCAAGAGCATGAACAAATCAGAATAAAAATTAGACCGAATGGCCTTAATATAAGAATTAATTATTCCATAATAGATTGGGTTCATTCGGTGTAAATTTAAACTTGATGATGATTTAAATAACAATGCATGTAACAACGAAATTTTAGAAAAAGTGGCTATAAATCATTATGCCAATTCGAAAAGAATACAACACGCCTAAAAGAAAAGTAACTAGAGATGTAATTTCAGCCGTCATTCGATTAATTGTAACAAATATTAGAGAAGAATGTTCCCGAATGTAAGTGTTTCGCGTATTTTTTAGTGGTGTTAAAAATATTTAGAACATTCTTTCCGCAGTTTGTAGTATTTCTTTAAACAAATGTATTCTTTTACATAATAAATATATCTCAGCTACCAATTGGTCCAGAATTTTTTTTTTCAAATTTCTTCTTTTTTGTGTGCTTTTTATGCACATTAATAAATTTTATTTACGAACAAAGCTTTTGATGAAAACAATTGATGAACTAAAAAAAAAACGGTTTAAATTTTAGATAATTATTTATTAACGTTAATCTTAACACTACCGAATATAGATATTTTAAAGTCATTATGTATACTTAAAAAAACCTTGATAAATTCAATGTTAATGTCGATATTCGTTTATATGATAATATATAGACCCTGTAATTTACTCGAAAGAGTGACAGTTGCAATTCATCAACACATGAGAAATCGACTCATTATGCTGGAATTAAATTGAATAAGTTTCTACCGAAATAAAATACATAATATTAGCAAATAAATTTAATAATGAACTAATGAAGTTCCTTGTCAGAAATAGCTTTCATTCCGTTCATGAATATTTTGATTTATAAAACAATAAGTTAATCATCTGTGGTAATAAAATTAATTAAAACTGAGATTATAATATGTGTTTGAAAATATTTTAAATATTTGTCGTTGTAATATGTTCTAAAAACTTATATTTTACATATTTTATGACGTTGATATAAATGCCTGACACATCCATGACAAGTTTCTATAAAAAAATGTTTAACTACGACTTTATGTTTATGCACTGTTAAAATATATCCATTAGTATTTAGGTCATCATCAATTGTTTAAAATTGCCAATATTAATTAGCGTCCCACTTTCGTTAGGTACATACAATCTGCTATTTCATTGTGGTACTAACTGTACAACCAAAGACGTTTAAGAGAAACGTTCTGAAAAATATTTTTTTTATACAAATATCTGTCAAGACTCATATTCCAAAACTATGCTCAGTGTGTTTAGGTTTTTGTAGAACACCCCGTGCACGGATTTATCGACATGTTGCCTAAACAGAGGCTCCTGTGCGGCAGCTTTTATCTGGGCCTTCAAGCGAGGTGGCTGAAGTTCAGTGACAGAGTCTGGATCATCACCCCTGCATTTTCGTGATGTCTCATTAATTGCAGGAGCGGGTCTGAGCTCTTAAGGACATTACATGCCGTGCCCAGTGCTATTCTGCGATGCATACACTCCAGCCCCAAGAGCCCTCGCACCCCCCCGATTTCGTGGGAGGTAGACACGAGGAACGGACGATCTAGGATGAATGCTCCTATGGATATTCATCATCTTGCGAGTACCTCTATCTAATTGACGCAGCTCATCTACTCTCCATTTGACTACCTCAAAGGAGTAGAGCAGAACAGGAACGGCAAGCATGTTAGTGGCAGACACCTTGTTTTTCCCCGAAAGTTCGGATAACCAAATCTCTCGGAGTAGGCATCTTATTGTTATATTTTTTTTCGGTTTTCCGACGCTGGACCGTCTTTCCGTGGCCTCCGACATCACATGGAAAGAGCGCCAGCAAAATATCCACTCCCCATATCCCGCAGGGTTAGTGACTGTAGATTTCACAATCATGTGCTCTAAGTAGGCGAAGGGACCTCAAGATGATTGCCTTCTGCATTTGGCCTGCCAGCAGATTTCTGACAGACCGGTGTGATCTTCAATCCTGAGAGCAGCGTAGGCTTCATACCTCCAATTACACCGATTATGGGGACAAGCATCTTAACCGAATAGCCTGGGTACAGCACTTGGAGCTCGTACCGGAGATCACGGTATTTGGTTCGTCTTTCCTCCTGTTTCAAAACGATGTTTGGCTCAGAAGATGCCGAGAACTCGATTGTTTTGATGGTCGAGGAGGACTATCTCAGGTTTGTTGGCTTGAATTAGCCTGACACGAGTAGATCCAGTAAATTCGGCACTTCTCGTTTTCGATGACGGACTCGATATCTCCGGGGACGTAAGGCAGCACTGGTGTTTGGTCTATCCCGTACGAGTGCCGTAGATGATAGTACAGCACCCGTAACGCCGCGTTATGGCGATGGATGTAGGCCGAAATCGCATACATCGGACATACAGAAAGTAAATGCATGAGCGACTGCGGCGTCTGATGGCAGGTCCTACAGTTTATATCAGGAACCTCTACACCCATTACGCGTCTTCGATAGACCAACGTGTTAATTACGCCATCTTGGCAGGCCACAATGAATCCCTCGCTCTCCGATTTTAGCCTGGCTGACCTTAAAAAGGCAAATGTTAACTTAGTCGATAAAACCAGTGTATCTACGTTCTTATAGTATACACTGTGCACGGGTTTATCGACATGCTGCCTAAACAGACGTTCCTGCTTGATAGTTTTTATTTGGGCCTTCAGAAAAGTCGGCTGTAGTTCAGTGACTGACTCTGGCTCAGCACCGCGCCGGCCTCCTCGCCTGTCGTCGAATACGAGACCAAGTTCATCTGCGGCTCTTTTTGCCGCCTTAAACAATCCTGCACCCACCCCTGCATTTTCGTGATCTCTCACTAATTGTAGGAGCGGGTCTGAGCTCCTAAGGACATTACATGCCATGCTCAGTGTTACTCTGTCATGCATACACTCCAACCTCAAGAGCCTTCTAGCCCCCGATTTCGTAGGAGGTACATACGAGGGACGGACGGTCTAGGATGAATGCTATTATTATTATTATTATTATTAAAATGTGGGAAAGAACATTAAAGATACCGGCATTCCGGCTAGTTAGGGAAGTGCCGAGAAGGGACAGGGCTGGCTTTAGTTTTTCCTAAACACTGACAATCAACTTTGAATCATTCTTGATACTTCAACAATTAATTATTTATATCAAATAGAGAAGTGCTAAAAGAAATAATTGTTGATTTAGTACTGTAGACGTTTAGTTTTAATCATGAAACTGATTTAAAAAGTTGAAATCTTTAATTGCACCATTTAAACTTGTAAGAAATGAAACGGATTCTACACTGCGCTAGCATGTGCCCTGTTTGTACACAAGGCCATACATCACACTATGTGACATGGGAGATGAGGGCGACCTGCGTAATATTATTGAAAATGTAGTAGAAATATAACACAGAATTCGTCGCGTATATTTCACAGCGAAATTAAGGTGCTAACATAAAATTCATATTACAAATTACATATGGCAATGAGTCCTCTTCGGCTTTCTTTGTATTTCTTCAACCCACTATATAGATGAGAAGAACTATACCTTGAATATTATCTCAAATATGAAAAAGAAATAATTTTAAAGATAATAGAATTTTGTTAATTCGATTCAGTTATACCATTAGCGACAACATAAATAATAAATGCATAAGAGCCATATGTAACTGATAGCGGTTTGGCTGCGAAAGTAGTAATAATTAATAATAAGGACACTGTGCAAACGATAGGCATGTTGATAAACAAGTTTATATTTTGCATACAAAATTGACTGAGAAATTTTCAACAACCGTATTAGAACAAAAACGTAAAATAAATAGTAAGACCTAGTTTCGGGTCAAGTTTACATAGACCAACATTACCGTTGATAATTATTCTACTCTAAGTAAACCTTATATAATAGAATATAAAATTACATGTACAGTAGCAGCAGCAACTCGGAACTTTATGCAAGAATTACATGAAAATAACTATCTCTTTCAGGGATATAATACGTGCACTTGAATGGTTTAGTATTCTTTATTTTATCTTCAACAAAATATATTTAGAATGCTTGAAAGTAAACAGAAGTAGAATCATTCATATTTTAATCGAATTAGTAATCAAGGAAAATTATAATTACCTAATAAATATTGACCTTACAGTGGAGGTAGTAGACATAACCAAGGCATTTAATGATAAAAAGAATTTCCATTGCACAATGCACATGTTCTACAAGCTAAACAGAATAATATTAGAAGATGAGTCAAAGGAAATTTATATTAGAATAGCCTATTAACAGTATTTTGCAAAATAGCCGACTAATAATAATGATGCATACATACCGAAATTCCTAGAAATTGGTAGGACTTTATTGGGAATGAACAAAGAATAATTTTTTTGTGAAGCTATACGCGAAGTCAATATTTCGCATTCTCAAAACAGTTCGTGAAATTCAGTTTCGCGGCCGTTACTTTTAGCAACGGCCGCCAAACTAAAAGTCACTTTTATAATTGATATTTGAGTCACTTCAAAACTGACATTTCTATAATATGGCAACCAAAAAATGTTGTTTTCTATTAACACATTCAGCACTAAGTTAATATTGTTGAATCTACGCACGGGACTACACGTAAGACAAGCTCGGCAGACAACGGTGTCTGATCTGGCCCTATATAAAAAAAAATACATATTTTTTATCACACCAGGCCATAGCGGACACATTTATCGAAAAATTGGTTAATATCCTAGGCAGCAGTGGTTATTTTAGCGGACACAAATAAATCGACAGACACCGCGCTAGGCTGTCGATATGGATTGACATGTCCGCCCTGGCCACTAAAATACATATAATTTTAAGTCATTCTCAGCAGGCCACAGCGGTCACAATGGCGGACACAGATTTCAAAATCTATATAATTTTTTTTATTAAGAACCCATGGCATGTACGCCATTATACAGGCCCGTGGCTGGCAATTAATGATAAAACATTTTGTGAATGTGAGTGTCTGCTGGCCAATGCTAATGGCTAAGTCAGGCGGACACCGGAGACCGCTATAGTCTGATCTAACTGTAGCTTATCAGACTCCAGTGTCCGCCATGACGCTGAATGTGTTAAACAGAATTAGTAGTTAGTAAGTCGCTCTAACATTTTTCATATTGCCATTTAGATTTTTCCGATATTAAATCAGAAAGCGCCGAATTTAGGATAATTTTCAGCTCTGGAGGAGTGCAAGAAATTGAAATATTATCGCTAGCAGACATTTTTACGATTTTTCAAGATCTGTCAAAATGTTTTGTGTACCTACAGAATATACCATTTCCACAGAAACGCTGTGATATGCCACCGCTAAATATAATATTAACGGTGGTGTCATTTTCACCATACGGTTGCACAAGAAATAGTGTTTATACCATGGCCGCGGAATTTTTCAGCGCCCCCGAGATTATCTTGCCTCGGCCGCAAGCGACCTCGGCAACAATTTTTTTTCTCGGTACACAAAAAGGAATTTCGTAGCCTTGGTACTGTCGTGAACAAAAAAAAAAAAAAAATTGGACAAGTCTTATAACGCATTTTTTCTAAAATCTAGTTGTGTACATCTAACTTTAATTTTTGTGACATTGTGAGTTAGTTGTCAAAATTCATTGCAGGTGTGCCAAAACAAATATGCCCCATATACGCGATTTAGTTAAAACTGGAGTTATTGCGAAGGCAGAAGATGGAAGGTCAATGAGACAAATTGCACTGCGTTATTACATTAACAAAAATTCTATGTTTAACATTTTAAAAAAGTGGTGAATAAACTGTACGATTAGTAGAAATTCTGGATCACGGCGACGAAGAATATCAACTCAACAGCAAGATTTGCAATTGGCAAATAAATTAGCAGAAAATCTATTTCACTCAGTAATTCAGGCTACTGAAGAAACGGGTTTTCCTGGATCGAGTAGTACTGGTCGCCGGCCAGTTTGAGAATCGGAGCTACGCTGTCATCCAGCAGCACAGAAATGCCTATTTAAAGCTGAACATAAAGAAGCTCTACTGGGATTTGTGCTTCAATTTTTAGTGCATGATGTAAATTTTTGGAACAATGTAATCTTTACACAGGAAAAAACAGTCCAGTCTACACACAGCGGCCGTATTCGTGTTTACTGACCACCGAATACTCGATTCGATGAGAAGTATATATCTAGAGGTGTTTCAGAATCTCATGAGCCGCGAAATGCGCAAAAGGCAAAGTTTAATCTGAGTTATAAGTATGTTTTTGAAGACACTGGAGGCTGCCTTGCTGTATAGGTACATAAACAAGAGCTGGGGATAAATTGTAAACAATAAATATAATATTATTAAGTGTAACTGAGTCAACAGGACGGATTATGTCTCTGCGCATATGAAGGTCACAGCTCATGAGGTTTTAAAACACCTCTAACAATGACAGAAGTAGTATATTTTCCGTTAACATGTGTGCTTGGATATCGACACGTAGTCCTGGTGTTTTGTGGATATAGAGGAACGATTTTAGTTGAACGTATATTAGGATTTTAGACAATATTATGCTCCCTTCAGTGTCACAATTATTTCTTAATAATAAATTCATATTTCAACAAGATATTGTTGAGTTCATACTACTCATACCGTGACTAATTGGTTTCAACATAACAACATTAATGTTCTTAACTGGTCCAGTCATAGTCCAGATCTTAACCCTGTGGAAGACGTATAGCGACTACTCGTAAGAAGTATCCAAAAACGAAATGTGAATGCCCAAGAGTTACTGGAAATAGTAAATAATGCATGGGAAAATATTATTACTAATGATTATTGTATAAGTTTATTTAATTATATGCCAAACAGACGTATAGAAGTGCAATAACAAAATATTAATAATTAGTTTTTTGTTGAGTTGGATATCCTTTGTTGCCCTGATCCAGGATTTGTACTAATCGTACCGTTTATTCTCCACTTTTTTAAAATGTTACACAGAATTTTTGTTAATGTAGACAAATATACAAATAGAGATAGATTTACACTAGGAAAAAATAGTTGTCCTATTTTTTTTGCTCACGACAGTTAGTATAGGCAATGAAGGCAAAATGTTGTAAAAATCTCGCAAAAATTAATAAAAGAAACATCTCTGGGATTTAAGTAGTTAATAACCCGTAAAATGGAATGATGCATTCTTTGCACTTCCAAGTTCCGGGAAAATTAAAAAAAATATGAAAAAACTTTTTGATTTTCGGTTTTTTTGCCCTAACGGCTAGAATAATGAAAATAAACAAAAAAAGTTTTCAACAAAATTTGTAGCTCGTCTCTTTCTCTACAAAATAGGTCTTTACCAATTTTTGTGTTACTTAAGTCGTTTAGGAAATAAATCCAGTTTTCCATTTATAGTTTTGAGCCGCTCCGAAATACGCGGAAAATGAGAATTCTCTGGGAGTTTCATACGACCGGACACATCGATCGATAATTATTACTATTCAGAGCCGCTAAAAAAAATGAAAGAAACGTAAAATGTAGAGAAAAGTCTCAGCTTTAATGTGGAACTAATCACAAAATTTATACAAATTTTTATCATAGAGAAAAAAGTGTTAGAAGACGGCTTAGTAAACTTTATACAGTTGATTTATTCACACCTTTGAGTTTTATGCATCCTGCATATTTCTCCCGTAACAATGGGTGCCTTTTCACTTCATGGATTTGATTCCACGCACTTTAATCTATATTTCGTGAAAGTTTCATTGAAGAATGTTAAGAAACAAATAAGTTGTATATGTTTTACTGTATAATTATGCATTTTCTGAACGTGTATGAATAACGTAGACAAATTCAAAAAGTACTGCGCGCATTTAAAAAACTTTCAAGTCATTCGAAAGAATAAGAAGAGTAAGACAAAAATTTGTAAAGACCTTTTTTGTAGAGAAAAAGACGAGCTGTTGGGAACTTCTTTCTCTATTTTCATTATTTTGGCCGCTAGAGCAAAAAAAAAACGAAAATCAAAAAGTTTTTCGAAATTTTTTTGAATTTTCCCGGAATAAGTGTTATAAAAATATTCCGATGATTTTTTGAGAAAATTTTAGTGTACCCACTCCCTACCTATAGTTCAATTGGTCACATTTTCGGTGACCCCCCCCCCTCCTAAAAGCAAACGTGTTTGTTAAATAGTTCCTAACAGTCTATAAAGTTCTTCGTCTTGTTCATTCCGAGTGGGACAAATCATATAAATGAGTAATATAACACATGTATACTATACACCAATTATCTAGCTTTGCTAATAGTCAAATCTAACTTTATAATAGCTTGTTTAAACATACAGGCAAGATGATAGTTAAAGTCTAAATTACTGGAAAAATAAACCCCTATTACATAAAAGATTAGCGACAGATGACATCAAGATGAAGTGAAGTTCAATTTCTAGGATTTCTGTTGGTGAATCGAACATCACAGCTCCAGTGCGGACTGATTTTTAACACCCGGTACATAATGAGGGGTGTTATAAATTTGACGAATATGACTCTTTTAGAATGTTTGGACAATAACAGTTTGAGATGATATCCCCGCCCTTAGAGGACATATCTCCAATAGATCTGGTAATATGTTGAAGAAACTCCAAAATGCCACTCTCTGATTTAGATATAGAAATTAGTTAAAATATTATGTATAAAGGAATAAATATACATAAAATTCACTGAAAATCATAATCAATATATATCATCAAGTCATCAATATATAAAAGTCAGAAAAAACAGTTTCGACAAAAAATGAAAAACTATGCGTGTGTTTCCTCTTTTTCATACCTTACCAAATGGCTAAATGTTTTGAAAAATACCCTACTCTATGAGAAATTATTTTCAGCTTGCCTTTTAGTGCCATTCTATATGGCTCGCACAACACCTGTGCAAAGAATATCAAATAATTTTTGTTTTGTTTGTTTTATTAGCATTAAGATTATACATTTTACTGCTATATCTATTACTCTGCTTTTCAAGTAAGACAAAAAATAATGATTATTTTGAAAAATTTGATCTCCTTCCTGGTTGACCATTTCTAAACTCGCTTATTTACTGAAATTAAGATACACGTATTTGTAAAATCTAAAATACATTAATATTTCTTGTTTAGCTGGTTGGGCACACTATACAAGGAGGTGGAATAGCAATTACTGGTCAAGAGCAAAGTCAACTTGGTGGAGGATTCCAGGAAGGAATAGACGCTCCTAAAGGTAAGTTATTGCTCTATCTCGACCAAGAGTTAAGATAATTCTAACAATCCAATTAGGCGTAATCCCCAGAGGGCCGTGGCTCCCGTTGGAAGTTTTCTACTATTCTTGCGTGTAAAATTAGCACCTAAAAGGGAATGTGAGAATTTCGGAACACTCTGTATATACAGCCTAATTCTAGGAACTAGATGCGGTAATAGTATTAGGCGTAGGCTCTTTCATCGAGGCGATAGCTGAGATAAAAAAAGACGCCTTATACGAAAGAGAATAATTTTCTTAACTTTTTGCATACATATTTTGCAAGTCTGTAATGAAGTCAGAAAATTCAGTATTCAATTCTGACATTTCGTGATTAATTTCATCGTTTGATGACATTTCTGTGAATCGCTATTCTATTTACTTCAACAAAGTTGAAAATTTATTATAACGATTTCTAATAATTAAAAAGTTGTTTCTATAAAAATTTAGGTGCTCTAAAAACAGAGAAAAAGTAACTTTTTTACTATTAAAAAAAAGTATGTCATTGACATTAATAACAACAAACAAAATGTTGATGATTCATTACAGAAATGCAAAAATATTATTTGTTTGTTTATTATTACTTTCGTACAGTCCTGACCCATGATTAAATTAATTACAACTGAAGGTAAACAACAGTTATCGGTATATTACTGCTCAACATATTATGACTATTACAAACTGTCTTAAGAAGCGCAGGCCGCCGTCGCATAGTGGGCAGAAATTCAAATTTTTGGTCAAAAATGGCAATCATGGTGATTATACAGCCACAGAAAATAAATCTGAATCCGAGATGAAGTACATCATTTCCGGCGATTTTTGAGTAGATGATCGTTAAGTTTTTCCGGCAGTTAACGGGTAGATTTTTCACTTTTCGGGAAAATTCTGATGTAAGGGGGAAAACTGACAGCATATTCGTGATCAGCGAAACAAAAACGTCGGAATTTATATGTTTCATCTTACATTTATAATTTTTCTTTGTGTCCTGTGCCTTGCCATGCTCGAGCAATATAGAAAGATTTGCTTCAATAATAAGCATGGAGATGGTGATCTTCGAACTGGATATCAAATTTTAAGCAGTACCACGATAAAGTACAGTTTGTAAAGAGTATTAAAAAAAACCGCTGCCTAAGGAATCACCACTTCCATATCCAGATTTTCCATCCAACTCTCTTTAAATGGAAACATCTTGACTATATTTGCATTGTAGTATGTGGAAATAATTCGTCATAGAATTTTAATAATATTTGAGGCGGATGTCATAAAATAATTTGAGGCGTTGTTTTCCAGGATATACTCCAAAAATTAAGGTTCTGGATTTCTATTAGCTTGTTATATTTTTATATTTCTTTTCTTCAATTTACACCCCCCCCCCCCTTTCAACAGAAATATCTGATTCAGATGTCATTACAATACATACATGTACCAAATTTCAAGTGAATATATCAATTTTATTTTATCAACCCCTTTAATAATGGAGTTAAGGTGGTGGGGGATTGAAAAATATTATAAAGATATCTGAGGCCTTGGTGTTTACTCATTCTCCCCCATTTATTTTTGCCTACCCCTCCACCCCATTAACGGAATGATCTCAAAATATAATTCAGTTCCAGATGTCGTTATAATACATACTTGTACCAAATTTCAAGCGAATATCTCAATATGATTTTATCTTGCTTATATTACCATATTTACCCCTAATTAAACACCAACCCTTCAACGTAATCACCTCAAACTATAATCTAATTACAGATGTTATAATGAATATATGTATCAAACAAGTAAAAATCTGAATTTTATATTATCAATATTATCAATCACTTTAACAATGGTGTGGGGTAGTGGGGGGACTTGACCTTGGCTTCTAGTTTATACACAAAATCCCAAGTTTTTGTAATCTTACCAGCTTGTTTTGCTTATTTTCCGCAATTTACCCCTATTCACCCCCATACCTTCACCGGATATATTCAAAGGACAATCCAGTTCCAGATCTCGTTATAATACATAATGGAGTAAAACTAAAATTTTTAGGGAACTGTCATACTATAGCAATTTTTTTTGCTGAAACTTATTGAAAACATTTCAAGAAGCGTAGTAAAAAGTTTTGGATTAAATCCGTGTGGCGGAAAGCTTTTGTTTAAACAAAAGAATGTTTAGAATTCTGTTTCTTCGCAGTTTTTCTTAAATATCTCTGGTTGTATAACCCGTATCTCAAAAAAGAAAGAGACACAAATTATTCAAAATGAAATTGCGAAGAGAACTAGATTCGTCCGAAACTTCTTGGTCAATATGCCAAGTCGTAAAACATGAAGACATTTTAGGGAGGCCATTTTGAAACAATTGATGATAACTTGAACAACAAAGCACATATTCTAATGAAACTTTAGAACTGTGTACTCCTTGTGGTGTTAAACCATCGAGCCAAGTTTCAAGTTAAAATGTTTACAATAACTTCTAAAAAACAATTGCAAAGTCGAAAATCGAATCGTCGATTATTTGTGGGCATCAAGTCGTATCTCAAAAATTTGTATTTCAGATTATAGTTGTTTCTATGTTCTTTGTGGTGGCATAAACAAAAACATATTTTTAATTTTTTAAGACCAATTTTATTCAATTCTTCTATTTTCTTTTTTTTAACGAAATGAATTTTACTCAAAAATATTTTGCCCAAAAATAAAAATTATTGGTATACCTTAAAAGTACATAAAAAACGAGCTATTAAAAAAAAATTATTTTATCTCTGGCAATTGGGACCCTACTGACCCTAGGTATGACATTTTATTGCATTATGATCATTTATAAGCAAGCTAATACACATAATGACGAACATTTTTTCGGTCTCAAAAAATTTAAAATCTATTTTTGTTTATACCTCAACAAAGAACATAAGAACAACTATAATCTGAAATACAAATTTTTGAAATACGACGGGCATCAAGCCCACAAACAATCGACGATTTGATTTTCGACTTTGCAATTGTTTTTTATGAGTTATTGTAAACATTTTAACTTAAACTTGGTGAGGGTTTAACTCCACAGGGGGTATACTGTTCTAAAGTTTCGTTAGAATATGTGCATTATTGTTCAAGTTATCATCAATTGTTTCAAAATGGCCTCCCTAAAATGTCTACATATTTTACGACTTGGCATATTGACCAAGAAGTTTCGGGTAAATTTAGTTATCTTCGCAATTTCATTTTGAATAATTTGCGTCTCATTCTTTTTTGCGATAGGGGTTATACAACTAGAGATATTTAAGAAAAACTGCAAAGAAACAGGATTCTGAACATTCTTTTGTTTAAACAAAAGCTTTCCGCCACACGGATTTAATCCAAAATTTTTTACTACACATCTTGAAATGCTTTTAACAAGTTCCAGCAAAAAAATTGCTATAGTAAGGCAATTCAGACACTTAGATTTACCTCACTAACAGTAGTGTACAGAATTTCAAGTTAATATCTCAAACCGTTCCAAGGAAAACGTGCGCATGAATATCTCCACGTTTGATGACATTTTAAAACTATCTCTACAAGAAAAATTATTGAAAATTTTTTTTTACGAGTTCTACACTTCCACTCCATTACGTGGATGTGGAAATAATATTCATTCAAATTGGTTGAGATTTCACTTGTAGGCAGATTATTTACCAACAATTTGAATTTGTGCCCACTGTACTTCGCGTTGTAGCAGTTTGCTTTTCTTAAGAAACATTTTCTGTTTCTCGAGTGTTTATATTTTTTAGCTACTACAAGGTTTATTTATCATTTAACTTAATTCAAAATCTACCCTAGTTTCATATACCAGTAAGACTGTGTCAGGTAGACACACGGAGACCAAGAAAGGTCGAAGTATTTTTATCTACATCTGTGAGTAAATGGTTAAAATTGACAGTAGATAGTTACTGCTACCTACCATTTGTCCAAAAATAAAATTTGAAGCCAATTCAGCCGCCAATCTCCGATTTGAGACTAATATTATTTTATTACATTAGTAAAATAAATAAATTTTTCAGGTGCTGGAGGTATGCTTGGCGAAATAACCATGCTACAATATTACAGCGTAGCCCTAACAGCCGGAAAGGCACATAAAGACCACAAACACCATCACGCCCACCAATACGACCATAACGGTAGAGCTATAACCACCCCAGCTCCAACCACACCTCGTATAAGACCAAGAGTCCCGACCCATCCATTGCTAACCGGTGGTCAAATCAACAGGAATGTGAGAATAAACTACGCTGGAGGACAGCCACAACTTGTTCAAGGCCAAAACTTCGACGCTCAGTATTTAAACGGACAGTTTGTTGGCAACCTCGTGACTCAACAGCTATCACAGGGTCAAGGAACCGGGCCGCAGAGTTTCCAATCAGGTGGGTTCCAACCTCAAAGCCAGCAACAGGTGCCAGTGTTGCCAACAGGCGGCAACTCTTATTCAAGTCAGTTTCTAACGCTGGGGAACACGCCATTGTTGAACACCGGCCTAACCCATGATACGCAAACTATTCAATTTGTAGACAACACCCAGCCGATATTAGAAACTCATAATTTGTTTAAGAGACATAATAAAGACGAAGGCCTTCCAGAAGAAGTCGAAAATCAGGATACGAAGTTTGGTGATAAAGTTGTTAAGAAACGTACAACGCATACAGATGAAAGCAATCCTAAGAAACGCGAGCTTTCTATTTCTGGCGGAACCATATTTGATGACCAATTAATTGGACCTGGAAATGCTAATGACTTTGATCAAAGTTTGCTTTACGGTTTGGCAGCCGTCGGTCAAAATCCTACTATTTCCCAGCAACAGAAACAGACAGAGGACGAAAGGGAACCAGCTGAGGCTGAAGTAAAGGCCGTATTGAATATTTGTTCAGGTTGCGATCCCGAGCCGTTTGATAAAGCTTTAATTTTCGGATGGAGGACTGTTCCTAAGAAATTGTATTCGGGAGCATTTTACTCTCCGGCGGTACCGGAATGTAAATCATTTTAAATTTGCCTAATCCAAGTCTGTAAATAAATCATTTCATAGTCATTTTTCATTTCATCGCCATTTTACTAGTTCTTGTTATTTTTTATATTTAAATAGTATTATTTTTCTTAATATTTATAATAATTTTAAGAAGTTATTTTTTTATAATAAACTGTTTAATTTATGAAATAAATTGTGGTATTTTTTTAGTTTCCCAAAGTATTGGAGGTCCTAAAACATATTCTCGTCAAATCTAAAAATTTCATGAACAAAATTCATTTAGGATGAGACGCTGTACTCACATTTTTCATAAAACTCCATTTATATTAAATATTCTGCATAAGGATCCGCTTCATAATAATAAATTAAATGTCGAAGAAGGAAAGCAATGTATGCGTATCTGTCTATTTGTATGCATTTAAGTACTTATAACTTCTGGTAGATCCAATAATTTAAATTCAGATTCAACGTTAAACAATACAAAACTTATTTCTAAAGTTTCTTTAATTTAAAAATACTGCCAAATAAAAAAGTAACAATCTCATATTACACAAAAAATAATTAAAAAAAAAATTACATTTATAGAAATTTTATACAGGTACTTTGGTGCTGCGCCAATTTTTCAAATAATTCTTATGAGAAATCACCGCGACATTTTACACCAGATGCAGATCCGCAAAACATAACAATATGAATGTCAGAACCTATAGTATTTCACGTATCCTATCTTGTTCTATTTTATAAAATTTAAAATATTTTATTATATATTTTTATTGACCTTTTTCGTGGACAGCTACTTCTCATTTTTGTGCTCTTTTAATGTATTCTACATACTGGAGAACGTTTTTTTAAAATGACAAATACGCTAAGTTCCTTGGCACACCTTTTATGGTTTAATTCTAGTTTTTGAGAATGTGATACATTTTAAGAGAAATAGAAGATATTGTCATTTCCTTGGTGGACTCTTTTGGATAATCTCCCCGATTTAATATAAATTGTGTTTGTAATAAAAATGGAAGGATGAAAGAGATTATTTAAGTACAGGAAAATTATAATTGAAACCATATTTCCTGAGGTGAATAGAATATATTATTACATAGCCTGTTAACCTACAGAGCTGTTTAATTGGCTTATTTTGTTACAAATAACTGCAAAGTCGATAGAGAAATAACATCGGAAAATAGTTTTCTTTGGAATTAAGGTCAAAAGATTCATTCGCTCACTTACACCCAGCCGCTCTGGGTGAGGAGGCCACCGAAACTGTGACAAAGTGAATGATGGGGGGAGAGGGGTTCACAAAAAATCAATAGAATATTTGTTAACGAAATTTTTCAATCCTCAAATGTACAAGGGGGGCAGGTGTCAAAAAAGCCCATTTTTGCGAACATATTTGTTGAATGGTAGACGTTACAATACTGAAATTCAATTCAAATCCGTAGACTTCAGTTTTTATTTTTATGTAAACTGTCACAATAATTTTCGAATGTATATATTATATATATTTATCATTTAACTGAGCAATAGTTACTTGTGTTTTCAGTCAACAATTTTTGGTGTGACGGTAATTTTGCTGCTTTCAAATGACCTGGCATTGTACAATTTTTAGTAAATAATTTATTAATTTGACATCTGTTTAAACAACATACCTAGAGATTTGTTCAGGTCGTTATAGACCAAGATTTCAGAGCCGCCAGACCTACATCATTTTAGCAAAACTAATATTTTCACAATAAATAGTGTGATATGTAGTTAAGAACGTATGCATATTTGGGAGCTTGAATGCGGGGCCCTTTCACAGATAACATGTACAAAAAAATCTTACTAACTTGCGTTAAAGTATGATAGCTGGTTTTCGTATATGTTTGAAGACACTTCCGTTAGCCCTAACTTCTGCCAAACGCTTTAAAAAACCTAAACCTCGAAAAAGACCCAACCTAACTTAAAGTAATACGTTTTGTGCTTTGTTTCGTTTTTTCCATAGTGGGTAGTAGATATGATTCCACAGTTATGTTAGGTTGGGTTGGTCTTTTTTTCGAGTTTCGAGTTTTAAAGGCTCTGGCGGAAATTAGGGCCCACGGAAAGTGTCTGGCAATAATGAATGTTGGTTTTTAACAGTATTATGTCAAGCATATAATATGAAAACGAGCTATAATACGTTAACGTAGGTTAGTAAGGTTTCTTGTACCTGTTATCCATAAAAGAGCGTCGCTTTCAAGCTAGCAAATATACACACGTTCTTAATTACATATCACCATTATTATCAAAATATTAGCTTTGCTAAAATGACGTAGATCTGGCCGCTCTGGGATCTTACTCTATTATATTTTACAAATGGATTAGTAGAACTTTAACAATCTCCTGCTATGCTGATGCACTTATAGCTTATAATCTTCTCGTTCAATTTTTTGTTCGTTGCTACCTTGAAACTAATGCATGTCTTATAAGAAATATTGAAGAATGTAATGTTGCAATTTATATTAATCATGCCCATTATATATTATGTATATAATGCGGGTAATTCTTTGAACAATAAAATTATATTCATCGAAAACCATTACTCAGCTTCACATTTTGTACCAAACTATTGTATCGCAAGAAGAATCACGGAAACAGAAAAAGTCAGATGGCGTCATGGTAATTGTAATGGCATAATTAAATATTGAAGAAACAACAATAAGTTGTTTAAATAACCATCGATTGTTTCAAAAATATTGCGTACTTTCTAAATATGACCAGAGTTAAAAAAGTTTAAATGTTTAGTTCTATCTTAAAAAACGATGGTAATTAACAATATGCAATTGTTCAAACAACTTTAAGGTACCATTAGAAAAACTCATAACCAACAAAATTAAAAATCTAACTTGTGAAATTATAAAAGTTGAAAGTTTTATCAATGTGTAGCAGAATATAAGTATTTAAACAATTTAAAATTGATTGGACAATTTGAAAACCATTCGAATATCTACACAAGCAATAATCTGAATAATTATTTAATCTCAACAAATCAATGTTAAATATACAATAACAAACATCAAAAACACACTGTATATTTGCAATTATGTGGCCATATTTGTGGCCACATTTGGGGTCCTATGTTATAAATAAAAAGAGTTGCATGTTAGTTTATTTTGAACAGGAACCATATCGTACTCTCTGGATTAATTTTTATTTCACTTCATTTTACGAAAAAAATGTCTTTTTGCCATAAGAAAGATATGGTAAATATTATGACCTCGGAAACACGTGTTAATATTATCAATTTTACTATTTCCTTTTTTGAGATTTTTTAAATTTTCGAAATCTGTGGAGTGAGACAAAAACATTAAACCTGATTTTCTGAGGTATACAGGTATAAAAATAATTTTCATAATTTATGATCTATATTGGCGCAATTCGAGTATGCCGTTTTCAAGATCTTCTGGTTTCATTGCGTCGTCTGGGTTTTTTGAAATGTTTAATTTAATTTAGTTATTACACATGCCAACTTATTTACACAGCTTAAAAACAATATTTTATATTCTTATTCATTGTAACACATTTCAACTCTACACAACAACTTATAAACTCGTGATCGATTTGACATGAAATGTTACAGAAAACAAACATCAGGATTTTATAGAGTGACACACGCTCCACTCAAGGGATTTGTCTTGAAGCCTTTTAAAACACCTATAAAGAAGATTACTTGGATAACAGTGAGAGTTAAAAAGGTATAAGAGAAAGTTACATGTTTTTTCAATTACTTGTTCTAAATGTCACGTGAGAACAACAGAAGAATCTCTGAAGCTACAGTCCAAGTTACGAATGTTGTCGTTCACGTTATCAATATATTTACTTATCAAAGACATGAGAATTTTCCATCAGCTTAAATATGAGCGCATTAGAATGTAAATAACAAAAAGTCACGTCTGATGGGGCTACAACAGAAGTTCCAAGCGCAACGATGAGTTATAGAGATGAATAATATAACCGCTTGTTGTAGCCGCAACTAACGTTCAGCATTCTGTCAGTATCGTGTAGTTGGCACATTTTTCAAATTTAATGATTTTCTATTTCCTCTCATCATTTATATAAGTTTGTAGTCCTTCTTACTGTGGTGTTTTAAGTTTCCTGTAATTATGTAAATTGTCATCTAAATAAACTGCTGGCCACTCGAACTTACACATAGAGACTTTTAGGCAAAATTTAAAGTTTAATATTTTCAACAGGAATGCAAATTTTTTGAACGCGGCTTGCAAATTTTAAGAGCTAGTTTATTTCGGATTAAGCTGCATGACGTATATTTATCGTAGGACCATAAGTTTATTATATACGGGGTGATCAATGAAGTCATGCAAAAAATCAAAAAGTTTGTATGAGTGAAATTTCCGCAAAAATTTTTTTTGGTCGTTGCAATATGGTTCCTTACTAAGGTAACATCAATATCTCTAGACAGTTTTGTCAGTTTTTGGATTAAGGCCCTTAGGCCTTGTACACACTACTCAACATAAAATTTGGATACCGAAATCTTTAAAATGCTATAACTTGACATTGGATTGACGGTTCTTGATGATTTTTGCGGATTTGGAATCCTTATTTCACGTAGATTTTCTATGGTCTAAGCATTTTATTTGAGGGTTGAAATTTACACATTATACCGGGTCGGTAATAAACAAAAACGTAGGGTACGACGCGCTCTAAAGTTTGGCATTATTTAAGTTTTTGTAAAAATAAATTCTCACCTCAAGTTGTTTTTATTTAATGTTCTTCTCACTGTTCTGTCCGAAACTCACACCCCAGTTTGTTGTCTCAAAGAATCATTCAGTTTTACAGAGTTCCTTGTCCACCCCCATGCCCATAATTATGATCGGGTGTAATTTCTACGCGACGCGTCAATTTCAAAGTAGGCATTGGAAAAACAAATTTGTTGCTATGGAATTAAAAACTGTTTACATTATTTTAGAAATAATCTGACATATTTCAATGTTATAATTTTGTAAAGTTTAATTAATATGAGGCGTTTAACCACGGCAGAAAGGGAAAATTGCATTCGACTTCTCAACGAAGGAATGTCAAAACAGCAAGTTGCGCACATTTACAATGTCAGCCGAAAGACAATTTATAATTTGAACCGCCGCGTCGAAACTACTGGTGATCATAATTATGGGCATGGGGGTGGACATACAAAAAAAATAAACCAAAGAACCGAAAGAATTTTAATGAGAGAAACTATGCGGAATAGAACAAAGAACTCTAGAAAACTAAATGCCTCTTTAAGACAACAAACTGGGGTGAGAGTTTCGGACAAAACAGTGAGAAGAACATTAAATAAAAACAACTTGAGGTGAGACTTTTTTTTTTTAAACATAACATAATGCCAAACATTTTAAATTATAGAGCCCGTCGCAGAGCAAAATGTGTGCGGTTATTACAACGCCATAGAGCGAATAGGAGGACATGGGCAAATCGGCATGCGAATTGCGGTAATGCAGAGTGGAGCCATTGTTTATTTACTGACGAAACAAGATTTAATTTGTTTCACTCCGATGGCCGAATGTTAGTTTGGAGAAGGCCAAATTAGCGATATTTGGAGGAAAATATGGCCCCTCAAGAAGCATTTGGTGACGGAGGTGTTACAGTGTGGGGAGGTATCATAAGAAATGGTAAAACCGAGCTATTCATTACCAACCAAACCATTAATGCTACTGTTTATCAGGAGGAAATTTTGGAACCTATTGTTGTTCCTTTTGCTCGACATTACGGCCCAGAAATTCTATTGGTGGATGACAACGCTCGACCTCACAGAGCGCGAAGGATCACACAGTTTTTGCAGCCACAAAACATCAATAGGATGGACTGGCCTGCAAAGTCTCCGGATCTTAATGTCATCGAACACGTTTGGTCTTATTTAAACCTTAAAGTAAGATCTCTTGATGTACCCCCTGAAACCTTAGAAACGCTCAGTGAGGCCATTCGTGAAGAATGGGAGAATATTCCACAAGATTTTATAAATATTCTTGTGGATACTCTACCAAATCGATGTCGGGAAGTAATATTCCGAGCAGGAGGACCAACAAAATATTAGCTTCTCTTTTTTTTAATTAATGTACCTAATTTTAATGAGGTAATTTTAATTTAATTTTAATTTAAGTTTAAATTAAATTAATTTTTAATTTTTTAGTTAATTTTTTTTTCAGTTATTAAAAATTACCAGAATTAGAATTATACATTTTTTAAGAATTGACTTTTGGTCGTTGTTAAGCAATGTTGTATATTGTAGAATTTAATGTAATAAACTTGTTCTTGTCGCTACGTTTTTGTTTATTATCGACCCGGTATAATGTGTAAATTTCAACCCTCAAATAAAATGCTTAGACCATAGAAAATCTACGTGAAATAAGGATTCCAAATCCGCAAAAATCATCAAGAACCGTCAATTCAATGTCAAGTTATAGCATTTTAAAGATTTCGGTATCCAAATTTTATGTTGAGTAGTGTGTACAAGGCCTAAGGGCCTTAATCCAAAAACTGACAAAACCGTCTAGAGATATTGATGTTATCTTGGTAAGGAACCATATTGCAACGACCAAAAAAAATTTTTGCGGAAATTTCACTCATACAAACTTTTTGATTTTTTGCATGACTTCATTGATGACCCCGTATATAATAAACTTATGGTCCTACGATAAATACACGTCATGCAGCTTAATCCGAAAAAACTAGCTCTTAAAATTTGCAAGCCGCGTTCAAAAATTTGCATTCCTGTTGAAAATATTGAACTTTAAATTTTGCCTAAAAGTCTCTATGTGTAAGTTCGAGTGGCCAGCAGTGTAGTTTGTGAGAGCCTTAGTCTTACCGTTTGTAAAGAAACTAATCTCAAAATGCCCGACAAAAGACTGAGTGCAGTAGCCAGAGACACGGTGGTGAAATTAGTTGAGTACCTTAATGAGGAAAAATGCGACGGAGTTCCCCTTTACCTGTGAAAACAGTCCATCAGGTGAATTGCAAAATTAAATCTGGCATATGTTTATAAAGTAAACTTTCTTTTAACGTACTTCTAATGCATACAGTATTTGTATGCGGACGGTGTAACGGATTTTTAAGGAAACCCATGAGGAGCAGGACGCCCCAAATACTACTGTGGCAAAATATAGACCCAGAAGGAGCAATAAAACTAAGGATCGCTGCAGTAGTGTTGTCACTTGGCGAGAATATTATAATATAACTAACTTCAATACATCAATATCCACCGTACACAGTCAATATTATTGTCAATATTTTTGAGTATTGTCAATATTATTAATCGTATACAGGCCCCTTATGGAAAGGGGGAGATTTGCCCTTTCCTCTGATACCAAGTTGTACAGGGAAAATCGGAAATTCGGCTATGCAGTGTGGCGAGACAAATGTGACAAATTTGAAAGCGTTAAAATGTAACCTAAAAAATTCTCAGACATGAAATATTTAAACAGTCATATTTTGATTAATACTTAATATAGAGGCTCGATCTTAGTCTCTATTTGAAAATGGAGATTGGCATTTTATCTGCGTAGTGCGTGCTCTGGGGTAAATCGAAAATTTCATGTAGTTCTAGCGAAATAAAAATGGATAATTTCGTAAAAATTGAAAACCGCAAATATTTAAAAAAAAACTAATAATTAATTAAATATCAGGAGTGAAGCGACGATCGATGTCTCATTGGAAAGAAGGAGAATGCAGCTTTATAGTGAAACCAAGTTTGACCGGAAAAACGGAAAATTTGGGTCGTAGCGAGCGAGACAATAGTGCGTTTTCGTGACCTGTCAAATTTAAAATAAAACGTCGAAAAACATGAACTTTTCAAATGTCCGAAAATAAAAAAATACGGCGATTGGAGGCCCATTGCGTGTCTCTATCGCGAACAGGAGTTGGGCAAGGAATGTAGAATGCAAATTGCAAGGTCAAAATCGAAAATTCAGCCCGACAGGAGCGAAATAAAATCGGAAATTTTTGACATTTAGTGACAATCGCCAAAACGCATTCCCCTATTTTCGCTCGTGTCCCTCGCCTCCTCATTCCCAAAAAAGGAGGCGAGAGAGATGCCCAACTTTTGCGCGTTAATTACTCAGAAACCATTAAGAAAACCAACTCCAGACACGGACCGCGCAAAATATAATTAACTAACGAACAGATCGAGGCCGGCCCCGACCCGCGAGAGGACGCGGTTCCGGAGCTTATATCCAGTTTGGATCACGAAGAGGAAGGTAGCACCGATTGAATTTTATTATATATTAAATAAATTAATATTAAAATCGTATGAAGTAATAATGATTGTTATTTTACAGAAGACTCATTTCAAATGGTACGCCCATTCGTGCCATTCTGTGTGACCCTGAATCCATTTGATTCGGAAATTCACGAATGTTGTCGCTCATGTCATCGAGCGACAACATTCGTGATATTAATTGTACGCAGTAATAAAATGTCAAATATCTTTAACGATTATTTTATTACTTGAGAACACTACAATCAAATCAGTCCGATATGCAGGAAGTAGTGGAATAAATTCATAATGATACATATAAATTTAGAATGTGGTACTTGAGATTCGTCCATCATTTTGGATAAATATTGGCCGGGTTATGTTTTTCTACAATAGTTCGGTTAGGCTGAGTCTAGCACAGAAATCTTTAAATAAAAAAAAATAGGCAGCTACTAAGAACTGATGGAACCTCCTCACCAAACGTTTAAGAAAATTCTTTACTTTCCTCCTTACTGAGGTTTCTAGAAACCATTTTTAGCAACCCGACGCACAGCGTGGCAGCATGACAAAATTCGCCCTAAGACTCAAATGTTGAGATATAGACTTGATTTTTTTTTAAATACTCAGGAAGGAGTCTGGAATAATGAGTCACTGCGGTTTTTTATTGTGACATTCAAAATTACCTGAATGCCACTTGTTAATTTTTATTCTAATAGCAATGAATTTTTGTAGTCTTAAACCACAATTCAGTAAACTTATTAATTAATTTTTCAGTTCAATCCTGAAGCCGTCCTTGTCTTACTGAATCCGGAAGAAATTGTGTTTATCATTCCAGCTTTTAATTATAAATGAGCATACAAGCGCCATCTGTTACTTCTCTTGATATGCACCTACAAGTCATCTGGTACAACAAATATTAAAAAAAAAAAGAAATCTGTATAAGTGAACAAAATCCTAAAAATCGATAAACAAAATTATAAATCGATAATTATGATTAAATTGGAACTCATGAATGCATAGGAATGATACAGTAGAGTAATTGTATAGATTTGTATTGTATTTAAAGAATGATTTATGTTACCACTACCAGCGATATCTCGCGTATAGAAGTGTAACTAGGTTTTAGGTCATACACGGTATCCGAACAGGTCGTCATAGATTTTCCTGTCGATTTCCTAGCAATACAGACGTGTTGTTGACCGATTAACACCTCATCTGGAGTGGAATGAGGTGTTAAGTAGACCCTTCAGATTTGATGTTAAGTTAATCCTTAAAATTGGGAATTTTACCATAAATTTGGCTTAACTGTGTGCCAGAAAAAATTAGGTTGCTGCTATTAATCCAGGAGAAACAGATTATTTGCCAAGGAGTCTTTGTAATCTAAGTTTGGAGTGTCTGGGTATAGAATAGTCCTCGCTGGATGAGAGCACCAAGATGTCGGGTTTGGTAACCGTTCAGACGTCTAAATTCTGAAAAGTCTTAGGATCACTGCTACAAGTCAATGATCGAGTAGTGGTGATACACAGGGAAGATTCAGTGAGACGAGGACCAGGGTTGGTTACTGCAGAACCCAGCCGGTGGTAATAGTATCAACTGAATTTCTTTTGAACATTCAACTTTCAACTACATTATTCAACTTTCGATAAACTTTCAAACAGTTCTAAATGTTTACCATTGTTTTATGTTATATATTGCCTTCAGCTATTTATTAATTTTTTACATTTAATTATTTAATCACAGCTTAACGATAAATTGTCATATTTTGTAATTTTTTTTGGTCTTCAACATCATACTTATTTATGAAATACATAACTTTCTGTAAGGAAGTAGCTACATCTAACCATAAGGTGTAACATTTAAATTAATCAAAATTAAACCATTTCAAAATTTGTAAGAGTCAATAAACCAGATATATTTAACATAGTGTTGAGAATTTTATGAGTATCTATGACAAATCAATTATCTCTGAGTAGTCACAGTCGTACAGTTAGACAAGTACGTTGTAGATGCTTTTTTATATGACTACTGGCGCCTAACCTAAAATAAAAAGTTTTTTCTTGAATAATTTCCGAACCACGACCCAGTCTCCACAAACTAAACGAGAACCGGGCAACCTCAACTTCCTAACCTGCTGGGGGCAGAAGTTGGTGGTACATTATTTTTTGCCTTTTTCCCAAAATCTTCCATGTACTCCCATGAAATTTTCAGGATTTCATTTTTTCTTTTTGGTAAAAGGAACCACTTGACACCCATAGAGATTAAAAATAACGACATCAAAAAAATGTATATACAGGGTGATTCGCGTAGGCCGTTCGTTAGAAGTTTTTCAATTTGCAGTTGGATTACAACCTTGAAACTTGGTACGCAGATATAATCTTTCAAGCCCGTTGTACCGAAAATATTATCAGTCCTTCAGCTATATAGGGTGCGCGTGCCAAAAGCTGGTACCAACTTGCTTATTTTAAATGAAGCACCCTCTATTATTTGACAGGTGCAACGGTTTGCAAGAACCATTATACTTTCTTCGTATAGGAGATCCTCATTTGCTCTTTGGTACATAGAAAGAACACAAGATGAGCTAGTGTCTACAATAAAAATAAATTCCATAACAGTATACCGAGTGTTCTATTTTTCACGTTGCATTTTGCCAAATGCAGACCTCAAGAACTTTTTTGTTTCAAATGGAATACCCTGTATTTTTTTACATCAAATTATGTACAATTAAATTCCCCTTTCTCTAGTATAGACACTGTAGGGATTAAAGTTACAACTTTTTAAAATATTGGTGATTTCCTTAAACGTTCAGAATATTTAATAAAAAATATTAGAAACAATCATTAATGTCAATCATTCGCTTATGTCAAAAAATGTCAGCACGTTTAAATTACACCCACAAAGACTTTTTAGATTTGTTTATTATTTATGGAGAATGTGATAAAGTAATATCAAGAATATGTTACACATTTGCTACTCGATACCCACAAAAAGAGAAACCATCACCATACAATGTAAAACGCACATCGAATAATTTTAGAACGTTATGCTCCGTCAAAGCAGGAAAAAGGAAATTTAATTTTACATAATTTGATGTAAAAAAATACAGGGTGTTCCATTTGAAATAAAAAAAATTGAGGTTTGAATTTAACATAATATAACTTGGAAAATGGAACACTTGGTAGGATATTATGGAATTTATTTTCATTTTAGAGACTAGCTCATCTTGCGTTCTTTCTAAGCGTCAAAGAGCAAATGAGAATCTCCTATACGAAGAAAGTTATAACGGTTCTTGCAAACCATTGCACCTGTCAAATTTGTTATAAAATGTCAAATATCTCCTACACTTCTGAGTTTAGGTGTGCGACATGTTTAGATTCAGAATTTTATGGTCATTTCGAAAAGTTAAAAATATACAGGTTATTCAATTTAAAATAAGCATACTGGTACCGACTATAGCTGAAGGACTGAAAATATTTTAGGTACAACGGGCTTGATCGATGTCTGCATACGAAGTTTGAAGTTTGTAATCCATTTGTCAGTTGAAAAACTTCTAGCGGACAGCCTACGTGAATCAAACCTCTATGGGTGTCAAAGGGTTCCGTTTACCAAAAAAAATAAGATCCTAAAAATTCTAGCTCATAAGAGCACTTTTGAATGATGCCAACAAATACTTGTGTGCTTATGGAATGGGATATGCAAAAAAAACAAAAAAATTCAAAAAAACCGCAGTAACTTACTATCCAGACTCCTTTCCGAGTATTAAAAAAAGATTTAAGTCGACATCTGAAACATTGACCCTTGGAGTGAATTTTGTGCATTCTGTCACACTTTGTCCCGTTGTAAGTCTCGGAATTTGCGTATCCTACCAGAAAACGATTTTTAACAATAATTAAAAAATGACGATGTTTACATAACAATGAAAATGCAGTGACAGAATTACCATAGAAATAGAATGGTATAAGACATTTCTGAAAATATGGTATCGTTTTATTATCGCAATATTTCCACGTAATTTTATCATAAGAATTCTAGGATTTTTCTCAAAGTTAATAGTGCCATTAATTACCTTTAAAATAGTACATCCGCTGGGGGTTCTACATATTGCTAAGCACAAGAGAAGGTCGGTAGAAAAATAATGAGCTGTATGTCAACATTAGTGAGAGAAAAGGCAATATTTTCTAACAGCTACAAACAAATTAAAATTATTTTTCCAGACCACACAAAAACTGTTAATTATAAACAATACGCGAGAGGTTTTTTGCACATATACAATTAATAGTTATGTTAAGACTATTAATTCTAACGTGTAAATTGTAATTTTATCCAAACCTACCTCGTGAAATACCAGTTTTAAGTGGTTATATGAAAATTCCAATTGATTGACAAACACATACTCACTTTCAAATCAAGTGAATTTTTTACGCATACAAATCTGTAACTTGATTACTATTGATTGTCATGAAAATAGGAGTAATTGCTAACATAACTAACTATGCAAAATAAACTTAGGTGTGTTAGCTCAGCAGATAAACAAATTGCAAATACATATTTGACTTTCATATTGGTGATTTGCAGACGAGCGGTAAAATGCATTAATTTAAATTTAATTTACATAATGATATGTATTTGCATACGTGTAAGAAACATATAAAGTGTAATGCAAGTTTTAGTTATGTAAATTTGTATACAGGGTTATTCAAGAAACGCGGGTATTAGACGTATCTTGGAATCTGTTCAGTTTGGAAATTTGAAAATTGGCTTCAGGGGGTTTTTGGATGTGGCGGATCTAAAGAAAATATTTTCATGGATGTGTATTTCATTTCATATTTGGATTCCTCACAAAATTTGAACTTGGGTTTATGTAATCATAATACCTTTAGAGTTACCCGCTTTCGAGATAATTAATATTATTGGAGGCTTTTGGCGGTTCTTACAGTTCCGAAAAAAAATCGATATCTTCTTTTATGAGGCCGATTCAGAGTCTTTCTTTTCAAACTCATACAAGCATCCTATGATATAACTGAAAATTGTCTTATATTTTCACAATATCACACAGGGTATTTTATTTTTACAGTCGAACATTGTTTTAGTTCAAACGTCCATAAGTAATTTTTTTCAAATGAAACCCCCTGTATATTTTTACAGAATTTAATTGAGTTGAGTTGAATTTGGTATCGATTGATAATAGCATTCCCTATATCTATCTCCCTCGATTTTTTTATTGTGGACGAAGTTCTGTAAAATGTAAATATACAATCAGCACTGCATAATGTACATATAGTTGTCTACATATATTTAATGCAAATAAAAATACCATAAAAACAGGCCATTAAAATATCAAAGTCGGTATTTTTAACAGGCGAAATGTACACCACTGGGCACAACAAAATTCTCATGCGGTGCGAGAATCAAGGGACAGTTTTTTTAAAGTAAAGATGGGTTTCAGTCGATTGTTTTGAAACTTGAGGAAAATGTTCTCTTGGGCCCCCTGATTAAAATTCTCTTTGACCACCAGTCCGACCGAATTCGATTTTTTTATCTAGAGGCGATTGAAACTGTGAACATCTGGTCTGCTTAAATATTCCATAAAATTTCTGAAAATATTCAGGTTCATTTTTTGGAGAAAAATAAGCATCCTTTATTTCTAGGTGTTTTATTCAAAGTGCTTTCTTCTCCTGGAAAAAAATAACAAACAAAAAAAATATTTTTTTGTAATTTTTTTACGGGAAAAGGAAGCACTTTGAAGAAAAAGTGGGGGGGGGGCAAAAGACGCTTATTCTTATTCAAAGAACATGCCTATAGGTTTTCAGAATTTCTTAGACAAAAATAATTTCGACTAAGAAAAGAAGGCATATTCTTTAGGTAAAAATAATCAACTTATGTCCCCCGTCCCCAACTTTTTCTTCAAAGTGCTTTCTTTTCCCGTAAAGCCTGAATATTTCCAGAATTTTTATGGAACATTTAAGCAGACCTTCGCAGATGTTCACAGTTTCAATCGCCTCTAGATAAAAAAATCGAATTCGGTCGGACTGGTGGTCAAAGAGAATTGTAGTCAAGAGGCCCAGGAGAACATTTTCCCCAAATTTCAAAACAACCGACTGAAACTAATTTTTACTAAAAAAACTGCGAATCCTTTCCATGACAAAATTCTTAACGTTTTCTGCTTATTAGTAGATAACAAGCATAAGTATCATATCTATGAGAAGAATTTAAATAGCAATAAATAAGTGGAAATTTTGCGAACAGTACTTTAATTGAAAATAAGCCCATAAATATTTATAGTTCTATGTATTTTCAAGTGGATGGTTGCAGTCCACATAACACGTGGGGGGTATAACGAATTAGCAGCATCGATCGAAGGTAGGTGTTTAGGCTACCGAGGATTTTGTAGATGGCCAGCAAGGTGACCTGATTTGACCCTCTTAGACTCTGATCTTTGGGGTAATATCAAAAATATTGTATATGCCACCGCGGTTACTACCAATGAAGTTCTGAAGAACAGAGCACGGGTTGCATTTCAGCAAATAAATTGGCCGAGCCACTGTAAGTGCCCTAAATTCCAGGATATTGGATTGTCTGCAACAAAGTGGAGGACATTTTGAACAGTTGCATTAAATATTTATATTCAATGTGTTCATTAATTCTGTAAATTTTGTATTTGTTATAAATCTAATATAAAATGATCTCTTGTTTTTGATGTTAAACAAATCATGATCAATTATCTAAATGATTATTCGCGTTAATGATAAAAAAGAAACAAATTAGGTATGACTTGTATTAGCTACTAACAAACAGTGCTGACTTTGTATGTACATTGTACATCTTACAAAAATTCGTCCATAATTAAAAAACAAAGAGAGATAGGTATAGGCCATGCTAATATCAATTTATGCAGAATTTATTACTTTATTAAAACATATGAAAATTTACAGGGGGTTAATATTTGAAAAAATTGACTATTTGACATCTGAACCGAAACAATGTTCGACTGTGAAAACAAAATACTCTGTATGACATTGTCAACATTTAAGACAATTTTAAGTTAGATCATAGGGTAATTGTATGAGTTTGAAAAGAAAGTCTCCAAATCAGCCATATAATAGAAGATATCGATTTTATTCGGAGCGATAGGAACCGCCAAAAATCTCCAATAATATTAATTATCTCGAAAACTGGTAGGTTTAAGATTATGTCATGTTTACATAAACCCAAACTAAAATTTTATGAGGATTCCAAATATGAAATAAAATATAGGGTGTACCATTTAAAATAACAAAATTAGGTGCTACATCCTGCGTAAGCAGAAGTAACACATGCATGAAAATATTTTCGTTAGAACCGCTATTTCCAGAAACCCCCTTAGACCAATTTTCAAGGTTCTAAACCGAACAGATCCGAAGAAACGTCTAATATCTGCTTTCCCTAAATAACCCTGTATAGATGAAGTTTATATGAGTGTTGCGATGTTGTGATGCTGATCAATTTAAAAAAGAAGTTGAAATAAACATACATTTAAAATTTCCTATTTTCTCGAGACAAGATTTAGAATAAAATATTTTTTTTTTTTTTTTTTTTGTAGTTATGAAATTAAATAAAATCACCTAAAATATCAATCTTATAGAACCTTTAATGCGACCTTAGATGTAACACAGAAATAACGTGAAACATGACGAGCTAATGTCACAGAACAAAGACGTCCTTTTGTGATGTTAGATTGATGACATTTCGCGACATTTATCTAACCATATGTAGGGTATTCTTGATTAATTTGTACAAATCTACATTTAAGACATAGGAAGCGGAGAGCTTTTATGTCAACCGTAATCAGCCGAAAATGCAATTATTATAAAAATAAATCTTACCTTGCTCTTATGGATGTGCTGATGTTGGTATTCCGAGTCGAATTCTGGCTCCGAAAAGTAACTAGGATCCTCAAAATGTCCAACTCCCCCTGCTATACCGATACCGGCCATCGGTAACCCGCCCGAAACGTCTGCGGATTCGAATAATCGAAGGACTGAACGGTCTCTTATCTCCCGGAGATGAGATCTGTAAATGGAAGTTACAACAATTAATTGTTTTTAACAAAGGTGAGAAAATTTACAAATCAACAAAAAGTGCGTATTGTTAAAACTTTTCGATTTTTAGAGTGAAAGCAAGTTAGTTATACAGATTCGGAAAATGTTGGTTTTGGTATTGCACTAGTCTCAACGTTTTAACCGACCGCCAACAATAAAGGTATGTATCTACCACTGAGAGCTGCCCATGCACATGTAGCGCAGGAAGGAGATGGCTAGATGTACGATGTGTTACACGATAGAAAAGAATAGTCTAGTTGCTTCGCTCTCGATTGCTCTTATTGCCATACTAAAACGAACACTTTCCGAATCTGCATTTTATATCTTCAGCAATAAGGTATGAAACGATTTTCTCGACAAGATTGTTGTAAATGTCTTCATCAACAACCCAAAATAATACAGTACAAGCTGTGCTGCGTACACATTCTGAAGAAAACGGGATTTAGCGTATATGTGTCCGATTTTTTTCAGGTTATCTCAAAGACTGTTTCCTTTACGTAAGAAATAAAATCAAATAAAACCATTAAGTCATTGACAAGTCCTATAATTTTTAAAATTAAATGAATTAATTGTTGCCATTATGTTGGCGACAGAGAATAAACATACATCCAGTGCCGGTTTCAGATTATGTAAATTGCCCCTAGGCCCAGGTCAACTTGCAATCCCTCCAGGCTTGTTATGGTTTATGGATACTAACCACTAGGATGAAAGGCAAAGGCGCCCCCCGCAGAGTGGCGCCGCTAGGCCCGGAGTCAGAAAACCGGCCCTGCATACATCGTAATAAAGTTCTGAAACAATTTATTTGGTGACTTGTTAACTATATTGAGAAAATAGTTATTATTCGGAAAAGAGTTTCATTGGAATTGAATTACAATGATTATTCGTTTATTTTGGATACAAGCTGTTATAAATTTGGATACATATGTTTTGGTACATTTAAGTTAATCTCAGAGATATGAAAAATAATTTCTGGAATTGAATTTCATTATCAGAGGATCTAGTCTGATGACAAATATTTATTATGGCAACAGGTATATTTATTCCCTTATGATTATATGAATAGAACAGAATAGAATAGAATTGAATAGAATAACCATAAATAGTAGTTTTACATTTAAACAGAAAAAATAGAAAATATTAAAATATACTCACATGTAACGATAAAATATCAACTAAAATTGAAATACTTATTTACGGAGTAAAAGGCATGATTCACTAGAAATGATTTTGTGGTTGATATGAAGTTTATTATTTTTATTAATGTTTCTTATGTTTACATTTAACTTATTGTATAAAGTTGAGCCCATGTAATAGGGATTCGATTTCAACATCTCTAACTTATGTGCAGGATATTGAAAATTAAAGCCATGCCGTGTATTATATTCATGGTGATAATTTTGAACGGTAAATTTATTTGGATTCTTTTTTACCATTGTTAATATTTCCAATATATATAGACATGGTAATTATAAATTTTCTCATTAATAAATGTCTGTCTACATGATGCTCTGTAGCTTAACACAAATATATAACGCATGCTCTTTTTGAAATATAAGCACACGGTTTGCTAAATTAGAAAACCCCCAAAGAATCACTCCATATCTAATACGACTTTCAAAGTTCGTAAAATAAAACGTTTTTACAGTATCCCTGCTGGCTACTTGGGACAGATGTTTAATAGCATAACAACTACTTGCACACTTATTACAAATATAAATTAATGTGTGAATTCCAGTCTAGAGATAAATCGATATGTATTCCTAGTAATTTAAAATCTTTCACCTGTTGACTAGTTTTATTTCCAAACCAAATAAGAGGGCTAGCAATGTAGTTTGCACTTATAGGATGAAACTGCATATAAAAGGTTTTTTCTCTATTTATGATTAAATGGTTATTTGTAAGATATTGGGAAACTGAGGCCAAGTTTGAACTTAAACTGTCAATTGCAAGGTCTATATTCTTGTCACTTGTTGCAATTGTAATATCGTCTGCAAATGGACCCAGAATACTGCCATGGGGTATGCCTAAATTAATGTCAAGTTTAGTAGACTTTGCACCAAAATAATTTGCAAATTGTTTCCTGTTAGTAAGGTAAGATTTTAAAAGGCTCTTGCATTGGCCACGAAGACCATAACACTTTAATTTGCCTAGAAGAATGTCATGGTCTACCCAGTCAAAGGCCTTTGAAAGATCATCATAAGTTGCAAGAACCTTATGATCAACATCTGTATTACGGTAAACATAATCTAAAAAACTCAGTAAAACAGTAGACGTTGAATGATCTTTTCTGAAACAGTGGTGACTAGGAGAGAATATATTTTTTGTTTCTAAAAACTTAACTATGACATTAAAAATTATTTTTTCAAATATTTTTGAAAAAACTGATTTAGAATAAAACACAAATTACCATATCAGACGCTGCCCATCTTTCGGCAGCCACTTTAGCCACAATATCTGGACATTCTTGCATTACAAAATTGTATAATTCTATCTTTCCCTTCTTTTCTTTTTGTACATTTTTGTTTTAAATTCATTTATTTCTCAAAATCCTTTTCAGAAAATCCTATTTTAACCAGAACTTTATTAATTCAAAAATGTATCCAAACATAAATTATTTTAAACCAAAAACTCTGCGGCATCGTCGACTGTTAGCAATGTAAGTCTTGAACGAATTGCATGGAGCAGGTGAGACGCCTTAGCACTCACCTGTATATGTCTAGCACCAACGACTGAGCTTGTCTTTTTAACCATATTTATATACATGTTTTACAAATTATTTTAAATATACACTTTTATATGTTCAATTTTGCCATCAGCTTTTGTAAATCTTTTATTTTAGAGATAGGAGTTAGTTTCATTGTTAATTATTTTAAGTTTTATATTCACTCACTCATCCAACCATTCAATTGCCACGGCGCTTCGCGCTGCGCATGTCTGGCTGGCTCTGAGTACGTACATATAATATGTTATTACTAAATTGAATAAAAGAAATTTGAATTGAATTGAATTGAATTGATAACAGAGATATAGGCCTATAATTTGCAATATCACTAGGGTCGCTTTTTTTAAATAAACAAATGACTTTTGAGATTTTTAAGAAATTCGGATAAGTTCCTAAAGTGAAACAAGAATTTATAATATGACATAAAGGCATCACTAACAGCTGTCCACACTTTCTTATTATTGTAGTAGAAATATCATCATGACTGGTTGAATATGAATTTTTCAAGTTATTAATGGCGTCAAGTATTTCCGAAATAGTTATGTTTAAAAAAAAACGCTATCGTTTGTTACGGCAGTATTACTTTTAATTGTTTTATTATTTTGTTTAATTGAAATAAGAGTTTTACTCAAGTTGACAAAATATGAATTAAAAGTGCTGGCGATTTCAGTTATATTTCTAATCAAGTTATTGTTTACAATGATTTCTTTGTTTTTGTTTATGTTGTTATTGTTGTTTATATTATTATTTATTATTTTCCACACGGTTTTACATTTATTTTCAGAATTTCGGATGATTCTATCAATTTGCAAATTATTTGATTGTAGGATTAGTCGCCGATGTATTTTTTTATAATTCTTATAGTAGTCAATGCTGATGATGATATATGTATCTACATTTATCTTAATTTTTATGAACATTATCGGCATTGTAAAATTTGGTTACATCAGACAAATGTTTTGGTGGTGCCTCTCACTTCACAACAAAACTCATTAAGGATATGGAAATTGTGGATTTCGCAAACAATCATCTTCTTTGAGTGTTTCGTAAATGATTAGAAAAAAGGATTTTAATGGCGATCGCTCATTTCAACTGACTAAACTGTCTAGACATTCAGAGCGACACTTCATTTGTGCATTCGTCCGGATGATTAATGTGGATATATATCTGCCGAGTGAGAATTCGCGTATAAAATACATGATGATACACTAGCGAACTCGTCAACACGATAATTATCTGCCTGCGCGCCAAATGTACAAATCATTTTCACACGCTCTTAGAATTTCTTAAAACTGAAATATTATTCAAACGATAGGTAATTTTATAGACATACGTATAATGCAAAATACATTTATAAAGAATTTAATTTATTTACTTCTGCTAATATGAAGTAATAAATGTAAAGGACGTCACAAGTTTAAACCAACGGAGTACAATAGGGATAGCATGATTTCTATTCAAAGAATTACGTATGAAACAAAGAACATTTGTAAAAGAACTTTCGGTCCTCTTGCTAATATAAGGATACACTCAGCTAACCAATATCTTAACTAATAAAAATAAATTATCACATTTTTCATTCTTAATTTTGAAATATATTACTCATAACAATTATTGCGTATTCAGTAGATTATTCTTACCTTAAGTCCTCTAATTCGTAGAACATATCTTTGGAAGAGTCGTGGATGTAGATTTTTACGTTCGGCGAATCTAAATATTCCATGGTCAGTTGTTTTGGAAATGATCTTACGAATAATGCCTTAACTGTATCTATTGATGTAATTTCGTTTGGCAGTAGCGCTCGTTTTGTTTCATTGCGATATTGAAGAAAAACTAATCCTGCAACAAAATGTCATAATCACTTTTGATATTCTGAACAAAGATTCAATTATTTGTATTGTCTCTAGTCTTTTTGTGCTACTTAGAGTTTAGTATAGAACGTGCGATATAGAAGTTCATGCGAGGAAGGTGGGTCTGTATGCCTAACAGGCAACCCCTACATTTGACATGGTGCTGTCTGACGTGTCATACAGCAAAGAGAGACCAATCAGAATATTGTCAAAAATTGATGATGTTATGAATAAGAAGAGAAGCAAAAGGAAGAAGTGTCAATTTGGGAAAACTTTAACTCCCAAAGAAGAATATTACCTATGTTTCGAAATATATGAAAATTGCAGTATCCACTCACAATTTGGTAGAACAAACATAATTTGAATACTATTAATTAGTGCGAATAGAATATTGCCTTTTAACCATATGAAATTAATAACACAACAACCGTATGGTAAGTATACTCGAAACTAATTACATACTTAAATCACTGATGTTTACAAGTTTCGGTGGATACCTCCTTTTCAAATTTCATATAGTTTCTTATCTCGATTATTTTTAAATGGACCCAGAAAATATTTTCGGCGAAAAAAAAGAACGAATAAAGCGGATATATATTGCCACGGAAGCACACAGTTTTGGTCAAAATAATACTAAAATTACTTATGTACTTTTCTAGGACATATCCTTCGAAGCTATTCGATTAAAAAATCTCCAATTCCAAAAATGTACTTGTCATAGGCCAGGAGTAAATAGCAGAGAGATATTCTACCAATTTCGTTCATCAGAATAATACGAGAGAATTCTTAAAGGTACTGCACCCTATTCTTCAGTACATAATATTTAAATGTTATGTACTGAAGACTGGGTGCAATACCTCAAAGAATGTTCTGATTAACGAAATGGGTAGAATATCCCTATGCAATTTACTGCTATAAGTAATATTTAAATGTTATGTACTAAAGAATGGGTGCAATACCTCTAAGGATTTTCTGAATTATTTTGATTGATGAAATGGGTAAAACCCTATACTATTTACTAATGAACTTTAACAAGTACATTTTGAAATTCTATTTCAGATTTTTAAATGCCTTCTTCATCAATTCTCTAAAACAGGTACCGTTGTTCGGTACCGCTAAACCATCTGTCTTCGAGAGGAATTGATTTCACTGATAAATGAGTCTGGATAGATAATAATCCTTGTCAAATTTTTTATTCAAATACAATATAACTAATTCGAGAAAGTCAAGTTAACTAAAATTGTATATATTTTAGCACGCAATGGAAAATTTGCGTTTTACTTAGAATGGTGTAATCATGGAGCCACAGTTACAAGCAGAACAAAATCTATTCCAGGAGAAAGTCAAGGAATCCTTGTAATAAATAAACACGAAATACAAACTGAAACACGAGAAAATGAGTGAATAATTGTAAACGTCTCATTTGATGTATAATAAATCAAAAATAAATGGGTATTATTTTTTAACAAAACATTTAAACCTATTAATGTCAAAGAATATATTGTGCCAAGAAGATAAATTTTTGAGGTTTAAAAAAAATCAACAATAATGTGATGTTTTACACGCTTAGAGAATTCTGTTACGCATCTTTTTCTGGCACACATAGAAAACACGTTCTACACGGTTGAGTTGTAAATATGATTTTTGGAACTTGTATCATACATGTATAATTGTCATGAAGAAATGAATTGCAATAAGACATATTCCTTATAGCATTTGACAAGTAAGCCATTCAGCATAGAATTTATATTTTAGTAATTATATACAGTGATTTTCTTGAAAACTGCTTAAGAAAAAAAGAGTTCTTATAAATGTTTCACAGTTTTTGGAAATTTACCAAAACGATAATATCAGATTATCATTAGCTGATTAATTTCAATGCCATTTGAAGCTCTTTATTTTTCAATAGGACGGTGACCATCAAATCCTGCGCATAAATCATTGTATCCCTAAAGAGGATAATTACTGAGATATTCAACCTTATCCAGAAGATCCACTGTACATACAATTAAATTTAAATTGATCATGGTAATGGTTTGTTGCAGCAAGCGCTAAATTGACTATAAGAAACATAGTGTGACTCGAGACAGAACTGACACTACAGTGCAAAGATAATACTAGAAAACTGCCACTTTAATTTCTTCTTAGAAAGCTATTAAATTTTTAATAACGAGCTTAGTTAGGTTCATACGAACGCATTTTAAATTAATAAAATAGTGACAATAATGATTGTTATTATTAGGTAAATTTAAAAAATAATAAATATCTTCTTCTACTTACGTTTACTATTTTACCCACCTTATATCCAGATTAACAATAAGTATACGATTCAGCAAGTGATGGAAATGTATATAATATTATTACGAGTCCGCAAATCTCCTCGCATTCGTAGCTAAAAATAATACTTTACCAAATATTAGAGAATTAGCAAGATAGGACAGCCGGCGGAAAACCTTTTATCTTTTAGCAATGGCGCCAGTGACCTCGACATTTAAATGAGCTTGTTCCATGATATTCTTTTTATATGGTTTTTATTCTTTTTCATATAGTACTCGATATTCTCATTATACACTTAAAATTTGGTATTATTAACTTTTTCCGTTCTCGAGATACAAGGAGTTGAAATTGGTAATAGTTGCAAAAACCGAGCGCTCATATGTGACGTCACTATACGTAAGTGACGTAAGAAAAATGGCTTTCTGGGACCTTTAAAATTTAACCTGAAAAGTCGAAAAACAGGGAATTTTTAAACGCTGGTAACTAAATAAATACGTCGAGTGAAAGTTCGTTCTATGTCTCTAAGGAAAGGAGAAGGTCGGCGATCAATTTTAATCGTAAATTGCATGGTCCAAATCGAAAATTCGTCCCGGCAGGAGCGATAGAAAATTGTAATTATTTGACATTTCACCAAATTGTACTCACCTACTGTCAAGTAGTAAAGAAAACAAACAATACTTTGAAAACACTTATAATTATAACAAGTAAGGAGCGTCAAGTCTATTGAGATCGCCGAGTCTATGCGTATAGTGACGAATAAGATTCTAATTTTTTGCAGATCCATTAATTTCTACTTACACTTTCGATTTATGAAATAAAAACAAAATGCTGAACAAGCCCATTGGAGTTCTCACGCAGTCGCCACAAAGTGACAATCAGACGGAGAAGGTAACATTGGAAAGAGAGGCCAATAGTGAAGAATGGACAACACTGTCCTGATAGAACGACCGAACTCAGCTGATTGTCAGTACCCAAGGTCATTAAAAAAACGGGTTGCTTTGTAATATATGTCACGTGAAGTATATCTATGTTTGTATGTAAGGTATATATTTGGTTAGGATATTTTCTATCAAATGAGAAAAAAATAGGCACACGCAGCTGTCATGGAGGTCTATACGTGACGTAGCACTTGTTGATTATAATGAGCCAACCTATCTTTTAGTAAGCGTGGTCAAATTCATTTAATGCGTACCCGACAAATCCCGAAACTGTTTCTGCTGGATGTCGTCTCCCTTTAAATTGGAGTTCACAACTGTCTTCGTCTATTTCGTCTTCTCCGTCTGACTGTCCTATCTTGTTAGTTCTCTAATATTTGACTTTACTAAGTGTCTGCATATTATAAATTATAGGCAGGGATATTCTTTGGTAAGTTGTAAGTAATGTACTACAAATAATATGATGGTAAGGAAAAACGTAATGTAAATTTCATGGTTTATTAACACGTATTAGATAAACAAACGCATGTATAAATTAAAGCGAAACTAAGGAATATCATTTTGATAATAGGTAATATCTATATGATATCTATGTACATACGTACGATATAGAACAAAAATATATTTAGAAATAACAAATAACAAGCTAACCGTTATACTCTTCGCAGTTACTTTGCAAATAATATCAGTTTTAGATATTTTTAGTTTAATTACAAAACATAAAAAAAATATGTAAAAAATAGTTTTTTTATTCAAAAACTTTTTTATTTATTGATCGATCTTGTTAAAAAGGGTCCTTCCTCTAGCTAATGCTAACTTACTGTCCAAATTTCAATGCAATAGGACTTTTCGTTCTTAAATTATCGTGCTTACAAGAAACGTGACAGTCAGACAGACAGACGGACAGACGGACGGACATTTTGAAAGTTGTTCAGAATTCGATCACCAGCACAGTGATATGACATTTTTCTTTACGAGCAATATTACCGGTTTTAGAAATGTGCCGATCGAATGCAATATACTCTTCGTTTTGTATTTGCGAAGAGTATAATAATAAATTATGCATACAATAAATTTAAAAGAAATAATAACATTATTTTGCATTTGAAACAAACCCATATTTCGTTAGATGTGGGTAATCCATTTAAACAGGCGCATTTTTTGTGGAACCATGTTAAGCATGAAGCACATCTAGCACAGTTAGACTTTTTTGCGGCAACTATAAACTAGTTTATTATAACATTGAAAAGCCTTTTTCGAATTTTCTATTCTAATTAAGTATTGGATATATGTACTCAACACTGATTTTAATGTTTTAGAATCTCTCTTGTATAATTGTCTGTTTCTTCTACGGTTTTTATAAATTTTTCCACTTGGTAGGAATTAAATGTTTCCCCTACCTAAGTATTTGAAGATTCGTCCACATTTTGCTACAACATTGTAGCATTAAAATAACTTATATAACTCAAAACTAAACTATTATCTGCAACTTCTGGAACCGTAATATATGTTGGTTTGTGATATAATCATAGAAATCCTCAAGCTAGTACGCATGCGCGGACTCATAAAAAATGACATACATTTCCGTCACTTGCGGAATCGTATACACGGCATAACTATAAACTAAAAATATCTTGATATCAATTTCAATACTATTTACTTGTAAACACAAGAGGAACAACGTTTCATCATATTAAAATGAACTTAAATGGTAGAATAATTGTGCTTATGATGCGACGATATAGTAGAGATTTTGGATCTTACAACGATGTCGCTCATTGTTTCAATGCTACAATTTCCGCTCGTGCAGATATCTCTAATGCCACAGTTCAGAAAACAGTATCACACTTTGAAGAAATTGGAACGTTGAAAGATCGGCAGCGATTTAGAAGACCTAAGATTGCAACTAATGATGATAAAAGTTTGGAAGTTGTGCAATCGGTTATTGAAAATCCCTAAAATTTGATACCAAAAAAGCACAACTATCTGATATCTCTCAAATATCGATTACCAACATTATCATCCGCATAAAATTAATTTTGTGCAAGAGCTAGTGGAGGATGATATTGACAAAATGGTGCAATTTTATGACGAAATTATGACGCGTTTTGTTGAAAATCAAAACTTCTACAACTGTATTGTGTTCTCTGATGAGGCATCATTTATGCTAAATTGTAACGTTAATTGTCATAACATTGGGTCTAATGAAAATCTCCAGCGTCCTCAGAAATGAAATGTTTAGACTGGGATTTGTGGTCACCAATTAATATTTTTATCGAAAAAAACTTCACCGCTGCTGGGTATTTACAACTATTACAAAATCAAGTTGTCCCTTGCATACAACATTTATTTAGTTCAGACCTCAGCAACATTTGGTTTTAGCTCCTCCATACCTTGGTACTATCATTCGTGAGTTATTAAACAGTACTCTCCCAGGCCGTTGGATCGGTTCAGCAGGTGCCATAAAGTGGGCCCCCGGGTTACCAGATCTTGGTGCCTTGGACTTCTTCCTTAAAAGTAATGTTTGTACGACAAAACCTAAAAATCGAGATAATTTCAAGGAATCGTATCATTGAGGTGGCTGGACGAATATTCCTACAGTAATTATAAAATGTCTTAAGTAAACTTTATCAACGATTTGCACATTGTCAAACTGTTAAGGGACGTTAGTTTGAACACTTAGTCAATTAAGTTTCTACCTTCATCAGCATATGCCTTACAGAGTAGTAGAGGAGATTTAGAGTCTTTAAACACTGTGGAAGTGACGAGCCACGGAGTTCTAATATCTGCTTGAAGAATGCATGTATGGAAATGTGTATCGTAATTGAGACGGTTTGAGTCTTCAAATACTATTAGCGAAGCAGGTTCAATCCCTGCTCACCGTGAAATAATTTTAATTATAAAATTATCCCCAAGATGTGGTTCGAACTCCACTTTAAACTGTAGGGCCTCGTTTCCCTTTACCTAATACAAAATCATTCTGGATTTTTAAGGAGTTACCTTGGTGGCTTGAGAAGCGGTTAAGAGAACAAGAGAACAAAAGAGAACTATAAACGTGACGAAGCATGGAGTCCTAATTTGTGTTTATGAAAGAGTCAACACGCATTAACTGACAGTTCACTTTCACCATTCCATAAATAACAGTTCACCTTCAAATTATCTTGATGTTAATCACCATGTAGTAGGCTTTTAAATGTATGAAACTTATGTAAGCATTGTAAGAACTTGGGAATATACCTTGAAGATAATAGGTTTCAAAGTTATGTGAGACACATCATCCGGAAATTCGACAGTAGACTAAAGTATTATACATGCACAGACGTAGACTTACAAACGATATTAAATTAAATCTATGTGATTCATTAAATCTTGGCTGCGTCTGTATTGTGATGTAGTGTACTGACCAGCGCTGCTAGGCAAAGATAAAATCAGCCTTCAAGGACTACAAAACAGTTGCCTTAGATATTGTTATAATCTGAGGAAATATGATCATATTTCTGAAAACCCAATGACCCAAAATGGCTGAACCTGGATGAGCGGTTCATAGTTCACATGGCGTGTCTTGTTTACAAGGTGTAACAATACTCCGTTAATGTTCCATCTCAAATGGATTGTAGAAATCGTTTCCGTGTTGAAATAAGTGATAGGCCTAGGCATGAGATGTCAGCACCATCGCAACGATTTAAAATATTGTATCGAGTCTAATCGAATACGTTCTCTTACTGTTTAGTTTCCGAGCGGGTAACATGTATTTTAACCTACCGGCTTAAATTTTATTATTCAGTCGCTTAAAAAGGATATTTGAATGTAAGTAGTTTGTCTCAAATTTTAATCTAAATTGGTATTAATACGTTCCCATTTACTTTTAGATTATGGATTGAAGATTTATTATATTATATAGCTATTTTATTCCTATTCCTATTTATTATTTTTTTCAAGATTAAAATGAAAATTTTTTAAAATTAAAACCTACTTAAAGTTTTCGAATTTCACCATTTACTGATTTAATAAGGGATTAATTTACAAGTTTCCCAGTTTATCGATTTACCGATTTACGTAATTTGATACTTTACAATTCTACGGATCTACCTTTGAAGTTTTCCTGCTTTGATGGACATATTTTAGAAGTTTTAATGTTCAATGATGTTATTCCGCCAAGGTCATTACCCAGCGACGTAAATATTCTTCGAATGGCCTGATCAACCATCACGAGGAAGTTTTTTGTCGAACTTTTTTTGCTGTTTTTATGAATACCGCATTTGGAGAATTCTGGAGGTTAGCGTTCACTCATGTCACGTGTATGAGAAAGACAACAGCACCTACCACAATATCACCAGCTACATGCCGAGTATAAACAGGAAACATTTCATGAGCTAAGTACATTGTTATTACTTCTTTCCAACAAAATTTCGTTTAATCTTCATGTAATTAACTGCCGCTAGACGGGATGTTAAATTAAATAAAATTTCATGTTTACCAACCACAAATATAACAGTAATGAGCCTATACGAAAAATTTGTGTAGTTTTGCTATTTTTTTAACTTCATGGTAGTTGCGTCGGATAGGGTTTTAGACCGTAAGAAACAGCATTGTTAATGAAGTTTTCATTAATTTTTAGTCCGAGAGACGATTTTGTGTTTCAATGCTGCCATAAAATCGCCGGTCAGTTCTATAGCCTTACGCTATTTAACCCCGTAAATTTTTCTTATTTTCTGGTTTATTTGGTTTATACCTACCAGTTTTACCGTTAGTTTGTATCTTATCGTGTCGTATCGTGATATTTTGGCCATGGGGTCATCTTATCTGTAGCCGAGAGGCATGTATTTTTTTAATGAGATTTTGTAAATTTTAGGTTAGTTTCGGGTATTGTTAGTATTAAGTTTCTAGAGTTCTAGAAGTGTCTATAAGTTGAAGTTTCTAGTGATAAACAAAATTGTTTTATAGTTTAGTTGCTAAGCGCCATTATTTTAGCTTTGTGTGTCACTTTTTTACTAACCTTATATAAATTTCTCCCCCAAGGGGTGGATACCTTTTCTTATTATTGTTGTCGAGCAGTTTAATGAATGTGTTTAAATACAAATTTAATTAGATGTCATCTCTAGTGTTGATTTAATAATTCCCACTTGCTATCATTTTATATAGCCTGGTAAATTGTACCTTATTTTTCTTGGCGGTTGGGATATGTCATATGATAATTATTAAATTGCCCTCAGGTTTTGCAACACATTCAAAAATCTCTAGCAAAAGAGAACTGCTCCCTATTTCGATAGTTTGTCTTATATGTCAATCTAGGTTGCCAGTTATGAGAAATTCATAGTCTCGTACCTTTACCCTGAATTAACTTTATGTAATTGCGAGTATTTAAAATTTTAGTGAATAAATTTGGTAGCTTAATGCGAAACCGTTTAAGGTTTATCTTGTTGTTTATCGCTAGAACTATTCCTTACCTAATTTGGTGATAACCGTTACCGTATAGTTACCTGTAACTGTTTCTTATCGTAAAATTTTAACCCTACTTCTATATTTGACTAACCCGTATTAGTAATTTTTCATACGTGTCTGTTGTTCAAATTTTTTTTAATGTCATTATTTAATTATCCGTGATTTATATTTATTAATCGATATTTAATCGATTTCAATTTTACCTGTCGTTTTTCTGTGTGTTGTCTGTGACGTATCTTCCTTTTTATAAACCTCCTTTAGGTTTTGGCGCCCACGGTACTTTTGAATATATTTTTTTTGAATACAAAACTTAGATTTTAAACACTTAAATTAAATTTTTTAACTTAATTTTTTTATAATTTAATGGCTCTTGGCCTTATTATTTAAGTTGTCGTTGACGCTTACCCAGGCCCTTGCCTCCTATAAAACTGGCTAGCCGGAGCCTAATTCTGTTTGGTGGTAGGTTATCGCATTTGTTTATTTTAGCCTGTGAAACTGCCAAACAAAATTAGTTTTATTGTGCTTTAGGCACAATAGTGAAGTGGAGATTTTACAAAGGTAGACATATCGAACACTGCCAAATATCTACATGCTAAAGTAACAAGAACACGTGACATTCATGATCGCCCAACTACAAACAATTCCTTATACACTCGACACAATACCTATTTTTTTGGAAGATCCTTCGGATACAACGCTGTCAAAATATTTAATCGGCTACCTCCTACCTTTAAAGCAATGACTAGTTAGAATCGTTTCGAAAACAAGTCAAAGCCTGCAACTTAGATACTAGAAGTAATTAATATGTTATATACAGGTTCTCTCCATTATTTCTTTAGTTTTGTATACTTTCTTATCTTTTCTTGTTACTATTTTTATGTAATATGTAACTATAATAACTTAACATTACGTACAGATGGAAGTGGTTAAGTGGAAGAGCAGCCATGTTGAACTTCGCCACTATTATTATTATTACTATAATTTTTTCCTGCAATTTATAGTTTTCGAGAAAATCGACCGACCAGAATCTTAGATTAGGTTGAATATCCTTGTAACTGTCCTGTTAATAGATTTAATGCTCAAAGAGCATGTACGCAGAAATTAATGACCTCCAGAGGCCGGAATGCAAAATGCACTATCCCATACACGATATAATCCTCCAACACTGAAAATTTTACACAAGCCATTTTTTCTAAATAGTGCAGTTTTCAAGAAAATCATCAATTTCCAGACATTTGAAGAACCCTGTATATTAGTGGTGCAACGGTTACGGTTGGGGAACGGTTTAGTTCACGGTTTTTGCTATTATACGATTAACCGTAACCGTCTATTTTCACGGTTGTTATACGGTTCTTGCAGGTCTGAACGTGCAACTCGCAACAGCGGGTGCGGCGGCACCGATACGGATACGAGCCTGTTAGTTGACGGTGGAGTTTCAGAAAGCGCGCATTCAGAACACTATTACCAAAACAAAGGCTCTTCTTTATTCTGGTGCTGAAGCAATACCTGAAACCAAAGTGTATGAATCTGAAGCATTTTCTTCTGACGTTCAGCCATGCACAAGCAGTGGAATTTGGAGCATATGCCAGCAAATAATTGAAAACGTTGAAGGCGATGAACCACTGGCAATTTTTGCAAGCAAGTGCTAAAGTAGATTAAGTGGAAGTACCTCGTAATTTACAATTTAAATTTACCTAAAGTGTTTCTTAAAATCTTAAAATTAAAACTTTAAATATTTTGCAGGCAACGCATGTAAAAAAGAAGTTAACGAATATTTAATGTCACCAAATATACCTCATACATCAAGTCCTTTTTCGTTTGGGAAAAACTGTTATACGTTTTCTCGTTTGAAAATGCTGGCACTTAGGTATTTATAATATAAACCATCATCAGTTAATTCAGAGAGGCTGTTCGCCACTGCAGGGCTTGTGCAAACACCCAAGAGGAATAGGTTGAATCCGCAGAATTTGCAAATGTTATGTCTCCTAAATTAATTTTGAATACTAATTTTTGTTCTTTTGTTCTTTTTTGTATTTTAAATTTTCAGTTTAAATATTTTAACTACATTTTTAAGTAGGTAGATACAGATACCTACCTATATTTAAAAATGTAAATGTTTGTTTTCGTTTTTTATCTCTATCAGCTTTTATTGTTTACAATGTTTCCTGTTTATTTATATTAAGAACGTTTAATTTTACGCTGTTTTTTTGTAATGCTACTACAAAAATCTAGTTTAGTTTTTTTTTACGTTTTTGTTTTGTTTTAAATATGCCCTTTCAAAGTGTTTTGTTTTGTTTTGAAGAATAAAGTTTATTATTTTATCATTATGCGATTCATTTTAAAAACCGTAACCATAACCGTAACCGTAGGAATAACCGTAACCGTAACCTTAACCGTAAAACCCGAAACCATTGCACCACTACTGTATATTTTGTAATTTCTTTCGGGGCGAACTAAATTTTCATAAAATTCATAAGTAGATCACGCCAAACATAAATGAAAAGACCGAAAAATATCTAATATGATTGTCAGAAGGTTAAAAGCATAAAAAGAAAGAGTATATGAACAAAAAGAAAGTACTTTCCATAATTAAATTCCATTAGCACAAAAGCAAAGACTTGAAACCTTTGCAGGCGATCAGTCCAACTGCGAATTCACAAAAGTAAATGTAATTTACTTACCTAATGGTCGTTCTAATGTTTTACTAGGGGTTCGCACGACAGGAAGCGAACTTCGCTGTTTGCCACCTCTCCGGAAGCCCGTTGAACTAGTTTCGACTTCCGACATTATGCCGGGATCGTCATCGAATAGCATCGCATTCGAGGGTGGCGGATATCCTCTTGGTTGACCCTGTGATCAAAACACATTGATAAAGTTGTAGCAATGACAATTTTTATTTAGTAAATGCAACATGTAGATCGAAACATGGAAAATATTGTATAGAAGTAACATGGAGCGATATTTGCTTAAAATATTATCGTTTAATTTAACTTTTCTTTCCTTAAATTATAGCCAAGATTTTGAACTAGGATTAAATAGTCCTTATGTGAAACTTTGCACATAAGTAGGTTTCTGCTGGTAAAAAAGTAATAAAAATAATTCTCAATTGTTGGAACATAAAAGAAAATGGCACCAAACTTGAAAATTTTTATTTTTGAAAACAACTTTTAAAAAATGCAAAATACAAAATAAAACAGAAAGAAAAATTAAAGAGCGTAAAACTCATACATACATAAAAACATATTTACAAACATTTTTGCAGACATAACCGTTTTCCCGTAAAGTAAGAATCAAAGTTAAGGAGTTACCAGCCAACGCACGAATGCTAAAATTAGGTTTTTCCATGTGTATCGGCATTTAAATTAATAAGCGTATTATCAGTTGTTTAAAACAAAATACGAACAAATCTAAAAACAACCATGCACTCGCATAGAGAATCAAAAGGCCTTTAAAATGAGGGGTCACTCGACAACCTTACCGTAATTTTTGTTTTTGTTGGGGTAGGTGGTTGACCTGACAAAGTTAAATTTGACATCAAAATGTGCCGTTCAAAAGATAAAAGGCGACGTGTTTTAGGATTCTTCCCAAACAACACCCCCACCTTAGTTAATTTAGAAGGTGGTTTTCATGAGTACGAAAAAAAAATTGAAAAAACTAATTTCGACTATGCTGTCGCATAGAGAATTGAAAGACACTTCAAATGAGGAGATTCTCGACCCCCTTTTCTTATTTAAATTCTTGAGTTAGGGGTTGATGGGGCTAGGGGGTTGATATGTCACTGTCAAGTTTGACATCAACAGTTGTCCCCCAAAAATCAAGAATCGACCTGCCCGAGAGTTTTTTCAAGAAACTAGTCTAAGTGTCCCATAATAGTCGTGTTTTGTTTTGAATTGCCCACCGTGTATAGTAATGATAGCTGCATCATTGCCCTTTAAAATAGTTTTTTCTTTATTACAATCCGATTGACTTTTCAAAAGTTATCAAAACTCCACCGAAACGCAAGGAAAGTGTTCGTGCGTTAGCCCGTGACTCCATAAGTTTGATTCTTACTTTACGTGAAAACCATTATATGTATGATATTTTTGGCAAAGGTATTTTTCCTGTACAATTGTCTGTTCTTTGACGCCATTTTGGTTTACCTTACATCCACAGTGGTCTTGATAATATTTTAAATTACTTTTCTACTACTAAAAACCTACCAAAGAATCAAAAGTTATCACATGGATTATCTTTTTCAAGCTTTTACTGCTACTTTCTCCCTGGAACTGGGCTATAAGTCGCGAGGATGGGGCGAGAGTCCGCGACACGATATGCCAATAAATATTGGAAACAGGAACCTGATCCGTGACTTGAGAATCTCAAAATTCACATTACCACATAAGAGTAGATATCTGTGATAAATACTGATTGCAAATATTGACATACTACGGCAGTAAAATAATGATATATATTTTTCTATCTACTTCAGCAGCATTATTGCCTCGACAAGTACCTCCTGGGCAAGCAGGCTTTTAATATTGTTAACTTAAGATTTTTGCAGATCATACCACCTTACTTGCAGCAAGTGACTATGAGCTTATACATCTGCTGGGACAGGTTTCTGATAATAAGCTCTGATTATGGTTTCAGTGTGTAAATAACAATAAAATGAAAAGTTTAATTGTAGACCGACCAAATGATAGCCATCCAGGCGCGATAAGGATAGGTGGCTATGAGGTAGTAAACAAGATGGTAGATCTTGGAGAACTTGTGGAAAATATTAGCAAATGCGAGTATGGGACACATACGACAGGATCGGCTGATATCTCCGAATTGACATCTTAACAGCCTCAACACTCCGCCTCTCTACTTATCTAACGGTACATGTCTCAGAGTTGTAAATAATGATGAAGAAAATTACGGCGATAGCAAATCTAATCTTTATGCGTTTTGTGATACTCTCTAGGTTTTAAGTAGTTAATAACCTGTAGAATGGAATGATGCATTCTTTGCACTTCCAAATTTTTAAAAAATTGGAAAAGCTTTTTGATTTTCTCTTACTTAAGCCATTTAGGAGATAAATCCAGTTTTCCACCTATAGTTTTGAGCCGCTCCGAAATGGGCGGAAAATGGGAATTCTCTGGGAGTTTCGTACGACCGGACATATCGATCGATAATTATTACTATTCAGAGCCGCTAAAAAAATTAAAGCAATGTAAAATGTAGAGAAAAGTCTCAGCTTTAATGTGGAACTAATCACAAAATTCATACAAATTTTTATCATAGAGAAAAAAGTGTTAGAAGATGGATTAGTAAACTTTGTACAGTTGATTTATTCACATCTTTGAGATTTATGCACCCTGCCTATTTCTCCCGTAACAATGGCTACATTTTCACTGCATGGATTCGATTCCACGCACTTTAATCTATATTTCGTGAAAGTTTCATTGAAGAATGTTAAGATACAAATAAGTTGTATATGTTTCACTGTATAACTGTTATACACCCGTGCAGCAGAGCATGGGAATCCGCTGGCCAGACAGGCGACTGACTACGACCCCAATGACGCTCCTAGGCACAAGAGGCCGAAGCTCCAGATCCTGGATAATGGGTAAGTATAACTAACCTTCCTTTCAGCCCGATCTTCAAGCCACGCCGCAAGGAGACAATGACCAAAACACCCAAATCACCCGATCCCGGGGGTATCCAGCAAGCAACCCGCTAGGTACCCTTACCCTAGCCCGTGCCGGCCCCCGACGCTAAAACAAGCGTCCTTGGCCGAGCACAATCCTTGAACTACACAGCCCAAAACTTCCTTCCGACGAAATCGGAGCACATGATGCCAATTGGCTCCCTGGGCTCCGACTAGTCACACACCCCCAAACCCTTCCAAACTCCGAGAGGGTGCGGCAACAGCCGTTCCCTTTCACGACAGACGAAAGACGCTCCCGGGAGCCGACATGCCAGCGAAGAAACAAACTCAAGACAGAAGAGCGCCAGAAGAAACGACCCAGCTGGCAGGGTCCAACAGCCAGGACCAGGGGAGGTCTGCTAACTTCGCCTACACCGTCTGCATTTGCAGGTGGGGTAGTCGTAAAAAGCAGACCCACCCCTTACGAGGCCGGTCCAGGTCTACAGCGATGATTGGGGCAAAGAGCTCAAAGCTCGACCCCTAATCATCCGAGACCGTCATCAAAGTCAAGAATATTGGCGTATAATTGTGCATTTTCTGAATGTGTATGAATAATGTAGACAAATTCAAAAAGTACTACGCGCATTTAAAGAACTCTCAAGTCACTCGAAAGAATATGTTTTATTGTACTTATAATCCAAAAATTAAGACTGTGCTATTATTATTACTTAAGATATAGCGAATTGAACTCCAAAATTAGGAGGTGATTGATCGATGAGAAATATACCACCCTCTACTTTGATCGCAAGGCATATTTTTCCAACAAAAGTAATTGCAATAAAATGTTAATGGGATTAAATTACCATTATATAAGAATATGTAAGCAAAATGAATTATCATTCTAACGACTCCCGGCAAAGATATGAATAAATGTGTGGATCAACTGTACAAAGTTCACTAAGCCATTTTCTGACACTTTCTCTCCTAGATAACATTTTTTTTTATGAATTTCGTGATTACTTCCATATTAGAGCTGAGACTTTTCTCTATATTTTATGTTATTTTCATTTTTTAGGGGCTCTGAATAGTAAGAATTATCGATCGATGAGCCCGGTCGTACGAAACTCTTGGAGAATTCTCATTTTTCGCGTATTTCGAAGCGGCATAAAACTATAAGTGGAAAACTCGATTTATCTTATAAACGGCTTAAGTTAGACAACAATTTGTAAACACCTTTTTTGTAGAGAAAAAGACGAACTACAACTTTTGTTGGAAACTTCTTTCTCTATTTTCATTATTTTGGCCGCTAGAGCAAAAAATCCGAAAATCAAAAAGTTTTTCAAATTTTTTTGGATTTTCCCGGAACTTGAAAGTGCAAAGAATGCATCATCTCATTCTCCAGGTTATTACCTACTTAAATTCCAGAGATGATCCTTTTATTAATTTTTGTTACCCTAAATTGTTAATTTGCCTGTACTATAAGGAATAACTAATAGTCTAAAATGGTTTACTAAAATAATTTCGAAATCTGTAAAAAAACGTAAATTTTCGTAAGCGGTTTGTAAACACAGGCACACAAAATAAAAAAGTTGTCAATTTCACGGACCAAACCAATCATTTCCGGTGTATTTTGGCTTGCCAAATCCGAATCCGGCGTAAGTTCTGCCCCATCAAGTTACAATTTTTATGTATCCTCAAAAAACTGTTAGAAAAATGTAAAATTGCTTTCCTGTTTTTTGAGGATAAAAAAAAAGTGATGTGGTGGGGCAAAACTGACACCGGATTCGGATTGAGTAAGCCAAAATACAGCGGAAATAACTGGTTTGGTCAGTGGAATTGACAACTTTTACTTTGTATGCCTGTGTAATCATTATAAATTGCTCAAAACACTCCCCCCATATTTAACTAAACCTGTACGTCTTACAATCACTAAAATACAAATAACAAAACTGAAATTTGGAATTTGTACACAACTAAGAAACAATTTTAGTTTGGCTGAAGAGCAAACAAATGAATTTAAAATGATTAGCAAGAATAAAGAGATCTGTTTATTTTTACGTACACTCGTTATGATTATATACATATTCTATAAATTGGCGGAGGATTCGGGTTGAATTAGCATAACAGTACATTGTTTAAAATAATTACATATTATACATGAAGTTTACATTTACATACTGCGTGCAACTGTTAAACACTAGTATAAATTATACGTACTATAAATGTCAATTAAACAAAACATCCATCAACATAGTTTTAAACGTCATTAAAGACAAGTGAATGCATTTATTCTGTTTAAATAGAAATTATCGTAATCCAAAATACTTCTAAATATTTGCATGCATATAAAATAATAATTTTTAATAGAAAAGTATAGTCTACAGAGACTACAGAGTATATTGTGGATAAATTGAAACATATGCTTCTACCGTAAAGAACTACCATGTATACAAGTAAAATGTGCCCATGCTTCTATTGCAAATCTGTGTGCGTTTTTGTAGACACAATAAGTTAGTATTTAATATACTTTATAGCGAAATAAAAACAAACATGTAATTTCTTAATGCTCTATCTCATAATAAATAATGTTTTGCAAATTAATACTAGGTATAGATAGGTATTCGTATCCAATTAAGAATCAAGTTGGCATTACTCAATGCAGTAGATAACAAAATCGTATTTCGATTCGAACGATTTTGCATTAAATTGATACTACAATAAATACGCACTGTATACTTTCAGGAGCTGCTTCTTGGTGAAACATACTTAAATAAAATAAAAAAGACAAACACTTCCCTTCTATTTCACATAAGTTATTAAAGCTATTATTAAATATTCTCAAAATTAACCTTAATTTATAGAACAAGCATTCACACGCTTGTTCTAAAAATTGTATTACCAATATTTGTTTTAGTTTGATTTCTTAATAATGATGGTCCTTAATACCAAATTCAGCTTGGGTATTTCTTACCTGTTTCTTTCCACTTATAGCTTTCTTTATTTCAAGAATTTCTAGCATAAATAAAATTTTCTTTTCATTAGCATTATGTGAAAGTTATTATTAAAGAGACGTTGTGCAAATGTTCAAGCAATGTTCAAAAAACATATTTACGTTTCGTTATCTAAAACATCCCTTCTGTGTTCTCTTAATCTCACGTCTATATTTCTACCACTTTGACCTATATAATACATTATAATGAACAATCTTACTAACTTTTTATGCATTCTGTTACTATTATTATGAATAATCGAGCCGCAGATCTGTGATAACTAGACATTGTTGTCATTAATCTCACAAGCTAGCAAAGTAATGTTGTATATTCTCTTATCCAGACTTTAGAATTATCTGTCAAGGTAAATACCTCTCGAGCAGGTTTTGTTAACGTACGTGGAAACAGTGAACAAATGCAGAATTTACGACAAACTATCGACAAGGAAAAAAATATTACGTGCCTATGTACCTTTATTTCGTGCACTATAGTAAGTCGTGTGACAATGTGGAATAGGACAAATCATGGGCTGCATTATTAATGCTCATACCGCAAGAACTACAGTGCAATTATTAGGTTAATTATATGATGATAAACTAGTCAGCTAGGGACTTTGGGGTGCAGGGCCCCCATATTTGACGCATCCTAATTATTTATTATTTGGACATATAGGGAGCAACATTTTTTCAAATCGATGATGATCGCAATGAACTACAACAAGCAGTGAAGAAAGAAATTCGCAATATGATTTTTTCCTAATTTACGTTAAAATTTCTTCATTACCTTCTAAATTGGTATATTTTATACTGTACACCATTCAGCCAATAGAATAATCATGCATTTTTTTAGTGACAGTTTTAATTCAATACCTGAGTTGTTCGATTCGTATTTTATACCCGATGATTGTTAACTTAATAGGTTGTCTCTATAACGTAGATTCAACGCTAATTTTATGTACTTAGTTTATTATTGTTTTTGTACATATTTTGTTATTTCATAATATTGATTATTTTTATTAGATATTCTAACGTGAGAAATCCTACATGTTGCTGAATTAAAAAAATTAGGAGTATTTTTTGTTTACATTTATGGCTCTTGAAAGCAATTTGTTGATATATCTGTCATACAATTCTATTAATACAGCTTGAATATTTGTGATGTCTCTGTATATTATTTATTGTATTTGTTTTACATAAAATAAACTATTTTACATGACTGGTTATACTATATAATAAATTTTAATTTTTATTCGAAAAACTAAAGAAAATAAAGGCCACAGGAAAACAGCATGCACCAAACATAGACAAAAGGATAATAGAAGCGGGAAAAGAGACGCAGAGAGAAAGCACGAACAGAAAAAAATGCAGGGAATTCTTCGAAAACATAGAATCCACTCCAGCAGGATAGAGATTAAACCAAACTTTCAGACACCACAAAACAAGCAGGAGAAAGAACAATACGTAGCCAAGAAAATACCTACCACTGCAGCATTGGGACAAGAAACTAGAAGAAGAAGGAAACGCAGAGAGAAGTCAAGTAGAACCAATACAAGAAATGGACCACTGGACTTTGGGCAAACCATCGTCAAAGGACGAACTACGAGAAATAATGGCAGGGCTAAGTGAAATACGGCCCTGGGAATAGATCAAATAAATAACGAACTACTAATATACCATGGACCGGGCATAAAGCAGCTAACCCTAGAAATCATCACCAACGCATGGATGGAAACCAACCCCTGCCTGAGGAGTGGAACACAAGCATACAGATACAGCTCTCTAAGACCAAATCGCCACAAAACGTAGATGATTATAGAAGAATAACTCTGCTATGTAGGGTACAAATACTACGCACAATTCCTTCTCAAGCAAATGGAAAAATACATCGGCGAACTACCAGATTATCAAACGGTATTCTTCAAGGACAGATCAACAGAGGACCATATGTACACCAGTGACGGATCCTGGAAGAAAAGTGGAAAGAAGGAACAAAACTATATATAGTCTCAATTGACCTCCAAAAGGCATTTGATACCATAAGGCATGAGGCTATAATCAACATTTTACTCAACAAGGGAGTGCCGCACTACTAATAAACGGCATAATAAAAGCATGCTTACACGAAAACACCGCAATACAATGGTTTGGACAGACGACGGAATAAAAAATTAAGAATATAGGAGTCAAACAATGATGTCCGCAATCCTCCCGACTATTGACCACAGTCCTGGATCAAGTGATAGAAAGCACAATAAAGGAGAATCAGAATTTCAATAGAAACGATGAAACGATAAAGCCCCCCATCGTGCTTGCATACGTCGACGATATACTTTTCATCACCGAGGAAGAACAAGACATCGTTAAAAGTCTAAGAAACATGACACCACATTTGGATTCCTCTGGAATGAAAACAAACTTCAACAAGAGCCTAATAATAGTCCGAGACCAATTAACAAAAACAAGTCCAACAAGTGAGGAAGAATACGAAATAGGGGACTACACCCTGAGAACCACGAATAGAATGAAATAGCTAGGAACATACCTAACGAGTCAACTAAAAAGGAGGGAAACAGTAAGCGAAAGAATCAAAACATACTACAGAGTCACAAGAGCTCTACTACCATTCATTGAGCAAAATAAACCACCATGGAGCCTAACCAAAAAGATATGCCTACGATGACATATGGAGTCAAAAACAAAGCAACGACAAAGGCCAACAGAAGAAGCCTGAGAAGAGCTGAAAGGGACATTATCCAACTGCTAGCAAAAACAGGAAAACCACAGAGACGACAGAAAGCGTCAACATTACTAGAGGGAAATACAATAATCAAAAGAATATAATCATACGCAATGAGATACTGGGGACACGTCCAAAGACGAGACACGACACACCTACTAAAGAAAGCGCTAAGACTGAAACGCAACAAACTGAAAATAGGGAGGCCACGCTACACATGAATAACAACAATCGAGAGGATTATGAATAAGCTAGGAAAGTATTATACACACTGGGAAAGAACGGCACAACAAAACACGAAATACAATAAAGAAATATCAAAGATATACACATTGCCAGACTCAGAAACAGAAGAAACAGAAAACTCAGAAGAAGAATAGGAGAGGATGATCACATACAGAAACTAAAAAGAAGTATCTCATAAAAACCTGAAAGTTAAAAGAAGCACGAAAACCTAAAAGAAGCATCTCACAAACGCCTACCCTTCTCATCCGATGAAGACAGATGGAAACCAAGAAGAAGCATTTCACAAACACCTACACGTTCCATCCTATATTCCTACCCCCATGCGTCTCTCGCTGCTGACCACAAGCATGTCCAATGACCAATCCAGCGTATGCAGCTGGGTCCAGTGGTATATAAAAGCATCGGGGGTTTATTCCGGCACACGGTTTCATCGTCCGTTGGTCGGTCGGGTGGAGCCGGCCCACTCTTTGCATGAATATGTAATAGACGACTGGGTGACTGTAGTTGGCCGTTCGGCGAGCGACCGGGCTGCGTGGTGGAACAAATCTCCATGCCGGGAATCGGCAGCATTGCCCATCTTACGCTGGCATCAATCAATCAATCAACAAAAAAGGTCGATGAAAAGATTTACCTGATATAAATACTTGCCACAATTGTAAGAGATATGAGTTATTAAGGGAAATTTCCACCACTAAGATAATTTCTCGTAAGTATCACTTTTTTTGTCTGCCATGCTCTAAGAAACAAGATTGATAATGTCTAGCGGCTACAAATGCATCAGGTAATTGCATGCTGGCTCCTGTTTCATTGCTGTTCTTAAATTCTATAAATAAATTAATGTAATGATACATGAAGATTATCACATTGCGAAAATTTCGAAACTCGCAAATACCGGTTTTTGCAAATAAAAATACGAAAGGTATCTCACAATTAAATGTGTTTTAGATATAATTCAACCACCTATCATCTTTTTAAAAATATAATAGGTTTTTGTAAGTTTATTCTCATTTTTGATGTTTTGTTAGTATTTCTAGATTGGAGTCCGTGTAACATTATTAAGCTCTTTCAGTTAAAATACGTTTCATTTTTCAATATTGCTAAATACAAAAAACAGACCGCTAATTATAGGTTGGACTTCCATCTTGTAAATATCAGTATATGTTTAAAAATCAATAATATTAATAAATTATATGTATTTTATCTAAGAGCGTTTATTAATGTTACACTGATTCCAAACTAGAGATGATAATAAAGTTACCAAAACGTAAAATTTGAGCCTAATTAAATTTATCCAACACTTAACTTCCAACTAGAATGTTACTGGATTTAGAGATTTTTGTTAAATAGGCGTGCCAACGGTGTTTAGTGGGTTGCATACATTTTGTGGTCACGTGTCTTACGGTTCTTAAAGAAGGCCCTGTAGCTCCTTAGGTATTATTTTACAAGGTTATACCAACAACTGATTGATTAATATTTACATACGGACGCTATTATTCAAGTTGATTATTAACGCTTGCTCAAGGGTTCCTATAACTAACTTATACCATGTTAAATTTGTAATTGGAAGTTAATAGCAGTAGTAGATATGCACATAATTCCTATTTAGTTACACTAATTTTAAACTCAAAGTTTGAATGCCAAACAGGATACACCAATTCTCGAAGGATATAGCGCTGAACGACTCTTTAATATTCATAAGTTCAGAAACCGGAGCGACAATATTTCAGAAGTCGTGGTATTATCCAGGGCTCGTTGGTCTCCTCGCCGTTGGGATCAACGCCAATTAACAGGAGAAAAATTGGAGGTTTTTACCGGTGTGCCGTAAATTTAGAACGAAGTGTGTAACTGTAAAGTAATATGAATACACCGGCAAATTTAAATCAATGGAGATTAATGGGCATTTTTCCTTACATATCGTTTTCCTATTAAATCTGAATGGAATCTCTTAAAAGAAGGAGTTACTTAATAGCTAGCTCATTGTAAAAAATGAGCCCCGGATGAGTCATTTTTGATGACGGGAACTGGGTCAGATTGAATTAAACATTTAAGACCATTTTTATCAACAAATGCATTTTCTCGAAAAGTTATAAATATTTTTTGTTGAAAATTTTATAGTAGCTTCAGGGTTATATGAGACATGTTTCCACCAAGTTTTGAGGATTTATGAAAATTTTTCAAGGAATTATAAATTATTGAAATTTTCAATTTTTTCAACAGTTTTTTTCGATTATTTACATAAGTTATTAACCGGTTTAAATGATTCGGTCGGCAAATTAACTGTCTCTGTATTACCTATGAAACGTATAACATCAAATATGGCTGTTGTCAATCGGCTTAGAGCTACTCTTAAAAAAAAACTATTTGGCAAAAAAGATAATTAAAAAATATTTCCCTATTTTAAAATGGTAGGAAATTCACAGGTATGCTCCTTATCAATTTAATAATCGACTAAGCCATGTGGTTACCTGTAAGGAATTTCATCCAAGATAAGCTAATTCTACTGGACTAATATTACAGAAGTCCGGCGAATATGTTACAAATGAGGAACGCAGCGATACCACCTCCTCCCCCATTTTCGACGGTACTGAACACGAACATGAGGGTAAAAAAGTTTTAATTCAAGGCAACCCCTTCAAACGGCCAAAAACCATTCCATTTATCGGTTTTGGTGCACGAACGTGCGACAGCAAGGGTTTTAACGCGAATTTTTGCAAATTTGACCCGGATATGAGAAAAAGCAGACTAATGTCATAGGTATGACCGTGACCACCCTTGGTGGCTGAAACTACCCTCCCAAGGGGTGAGAAAATTATAAAATATACCTCTTCTCATTGAAAGATTTACCCGCTTTTCAGAAGAAGGATATAAACAGATCAATCCACCCGCTAAGAGGAACGAATGACGGATTGTCTTAAAACTCCCATCTCGATCCCACTCCAAATAAGCATTGCCGCGAATTACTGAAAGGATGCACTTGAAAGAGGTGACTTTTATTTGCTTTTGGGGGTAGGAAGGGTTAAACTCATCTCAATGTATTTTTTTCGTCATCAGCTTCATCTAGAGGGGGGCGGGGGGTAAACGTGTAAACTGAAAAGAAGAGTAAAATCACTTTTCCACCCCCTGGGAAGGTAGAATCTAGAATCCACCCTTAAGGGTTGTCCCAAACTACCTGTGTAATTCGACTACTATTAAATTTCCATAAATCCCCTTCTAAGTATTGACGAGCACGAATGAATGTATCTAAGTATATACGCGAAAGGGATGGATGGGCTGTGGTCATTTGAGGGCTAGGAAGGGTCGTTATTCGCCATTAGCATCCTCGAAAGCGAGGGGTAAAAGTTTCAACCAGAAGAGATATATTTTATCATTTTCCCACCCCTAGGAGGGTATATTCATGTCTCTGACACTACTTTGCACTTTATTATGTCCCAATCAAATTTGCATAAAATCGCATTAAAACCCTTGTTGTCGCATGTCTGTGTACGAAAACTGATAAAGGGGGTGGTTTTTGGCCGTTTGGAGGGGTTTCCTTGAATAAAAACTTTTTTACCCTCATGGTCGTGTTCAGTAACCTCGAAAACGGGGGAGGTGGTCTGGTTGCGTTCCTCATTTGTTACAAAATCGGGCCAATATTTCGACCCATTGACTCCACTATATGCCACCCCACACCATGATTGAGACTCCACCGAAAAAATAACGGTACCAACTTCTTTCAGTGTTTTCCTAACTGTAAGCTCACTTATTCTGGTTCCTCGAACTTCTTGTGTAAACTGCCGTTGGACGCCTTCATCCACAGACAATAGTGTTGCGGAGAAACATGCCATACGATTTTTAAAGCAATTGCAAGTGAACCGTACTGACGACTGATGCAATATTAGGAGGTATTTGCCTGAGAAATAATTTTTCGGTTCATTCTAAGCTTTGAAAATAGTCACACTGACGAGATGTAAACACCGAAACACATGTCTGTGAATGTTTTAAAGTTTGACATTACTGTTATTTTGGGTACCTACGTGTTTTTGTTTTAATTATTTTTGGTTTTGAACACGGTAGTTATAATAATGTTATTATTGTGACAGTCATGTTGTACCTAATGTGCATATTTTATTCATTGTATTCCAATATTGATCGTGGCATATAGCCGAAAAAGTAGCTGTTGAAAAGATATATGTTTCTATACTTATCTAAGATAACTAATTTTGTAAAAGTTGTTATAATTAATTCCTTAGTATCTAACTAAATTTTCATTTTGTTGAAATTTATACTTAACCCATAATCAAGGTTTATTGCTTTATTGGCTAATGTAGTTATTTAAATAGTATTGTACAACTAATGTTTAATGACCTGTGCGTTCAGAAGAGTATTTGCTTAAAATATTAGAGCTTCAGCAATATTACTTCTATTTAAAAATTTGTTTGAGAACAATTAGCAGATGGCCTATAATAACTGCACAAGACATGGTATAGAAACAAAGTTTTAAATTACGAAACTTATATCCAAAATAAAACTACAGCCTCGTCCTATAAGCAAAAAAATTGGTAACCTGTTCTAAAAGCTTATAAGTTTTCCAATTTATGTTCAATATTTATACATGAGGTCTTTACTGACAAAGACAAAGTAACGAGTCTAATATAATTTAAAGTTATTTGTGTTCAAAAAGAAGTCTCGGTATCAGCTGTAATGTAATAACATGATACTACATCGCTTATTCATTATATTATATTTTAACTTGTATTGCAACTTTATAACGTGTAATAGGTACACAAAAAATTTTGCTCCATACAGAACTTCAATATTTTACAACACTGATATGTGGTTAAATGTTTTAAATTTTCATCAAGAAACAATAAAGAATAATGGCAAAAAATGGTTCTTCTGGCCCCTCCGAACAAAAGTGAATCCATGGTATAAAGTATATATTTTGATCCTTACTTAAGTAACAGAAAAAAACTTATTTAGCTGAAAACAGTTAGGAAGATTTTTATATACAGGCTGCTTATTTTATTAGAGCTCTTAACAATACCTCGCTTAATATCAACCGTGCAAATAAATAATAATAATAATAATAATAATAATAACACGTCTTTATTATTTTCCATCTAAAAAAAAATACATTCCATTATTGATTTTATAAAACAAACAATGAAAAATAAATTGCAAAGTTAAGCAGTCACACTTAACCATATATTCTGTTCGAAGCGCACAGACTAGGTCCCGTTTGTATCTTGGAGGTACACAAGGGAGGCGAAATCTGTATACTTCGAACAGAATCGAAAATAATCTACAATAATTTCAACATGAATACAAAAAAGACAAGGCTGCAAGAATGAGATTTAAAGAAATTTTTTTTTTCTTTTATGATTATTAATTTTCTATACAAAGGACTACAATAATCCTGTACATTTACGTTTGAACAAATATGATTTATATATCTTTTTGAACCTAGTAATGCTGTTCCTCTTTAGCTGATTATTCAAACCATTATATGTTTTACTAATTTGGTAACTAAATGATCTCTTAAATAGTTCAGTACGGTGCTGAGGTGGAGTTAGAAGACCCTTAAATGTAATATTTAATGTGTGAACATCAGTTCGAAATTTAATTTTTTGATAAAGATATATAGGAGTTTTGTTTAATATAATTCCATGAAAAAGGCAAACTGTGTGATGTAATCTTCTGTTGTACATGTTAAGCCATTTTACCTCCTTGTGTTTATGAGAAATTCTCTGATTTCGATAAATTCCATAGATGAGTCTAAGACAAGAATTTTGTAATTTCTGAATTTTCCTTGCATCCTTGTATTTATACAAGGGCCATATAAACAGTCTGCATAATTTAATATAGATTTTTATAAAATGTTTTTATAAAAATTGTGCCGACTTTTACGAGCTACAGAACGGTTTAAATATATTTAAAATCTATGCTTTACTTTAACTGTTATGATGGAAAATCTCGAAAATGTCAATGATAGCTAAGCCAGATATTTGCAGGACTTTAAGCTACGAAAAAAATTCTATCATGAAATTTTCTTGCAAAATAAAATCCTATAACTAGGTATTATCTAATTTTTTTTAGAACTGCTGAATTTCGCGATTTACTCTTTCAGGTGTTGAAAAATATATACGAAGGACGAGGGAAATTATAACAATTCTCTCTTTTCAACGATGTTATATGTCATATGTTTTCATTAGAACTAAGTAAGTAATTATTACAACCGATTTAAAACAATGTTCTTATAACTACTTCATTAGTTATAACGAATAAAACTGGCAAGTGATCTATGGTTGAAAGGGAGGGGGGGATACTCTAATGCCAGTGTAGCTTTAAGTTTATATCTATGGCTTTTAGAAAGTTACCCGTTGAAAAATTGATTTTTACCACGTGTTACATATTTAGAACCACTAGGTTGGCCTGGCTTTTTATATATCTCTTTTTTAGAGAGTATTTCATATGGCCTCTCTGACAATTCAGTCATTTAATTAGTATAGTAGACCGTACCTCGCTGTACAACAATACTGATGTAAATAGAGCGTACGACAGCTTCTATGACCTTCTTAACAACTACTTCAACCAAGCTTTTCCTAAAATAACAATTGACGTAAGCTCGAAAGCCAAACGTGCCGGATGGATCACGAAAGCTATTAAGGTATGCTGTCAAAACAAGGGATGCCTATTATATTTAAAAAAATATACCACAAACACACAATTTATTAACTGCTGCAATACGTACTGCGCATTACTTAAGAAAGTTATAAACCGGGATAAACAAAGTCATGTAAATAACATAATACTGAATGCCGACAATAAAATTAAAGCCACTTGTGATGTTATAAATAATACAATAAAGGTGAAGAACAGCACAGGTACCTCAAATAATATAATAATTAATATTAACAATAGTGACATAACAGACCCTATTACTATTGCCTCTGAATTTCAAAAATATTTTGTAAAGGCTGCTGGAGACTTATCCAAACATTTACGTAGCAAGCACTCATCAACACAGTACCTGAATACAATCACTTTCAACTCTTTAAATTCGTTTCAGTTCTTACCAGTTGTAGAATCTGATATTACGTGAATAATACATGAAAAGATCAACAGGCATTGACGGCATCCCTATCACAATTATAAAAGAAAATAGCGATGTCCTAAAAAAAACCCTTCTGTTTCTTATTAACCTCTTATTAACCACGGGAATATTCCCAGACTGCTTCAAAACCACTCTTATAAAACCCTTACGTAAAAAAGGCGCAAAAACTACAATATCAAATTACAGGCCTATTTCACTAATTCCCTCACCTTCTAGAATAATAGAAACAGTAGTTAAAGAACAGATTCTATACTACCTAGAAAACAAAAAAATTCTTACAGAGTTTCAGTATGGATTGCGTAACAACCTCAGTACAATAGACGCTACGTTTGAAATGTTAAACAATATCAGTAAAATATTAGAAGACAAACAACTACCGCTTGGAATATTCTGTGACCTATCCAAAGCGTTTGCCAGCGTAGACCATTCTATACTGTTAAGCAAAATGGAATGCTATAGAAAAAGGGGTTTAAATCATACCTCGACAACCGTCAAATCATAGTGGAAATTTGCGCACTTACTGATTCCTCTTACAGAAAATACCACTCAGAGCCTGAAAACATCAAATGCGGAATACCTCAAGGGTCCATTCCGGGACAAGTACTGTTTTTAATTTACATCAATGACCTGGCATATAATTATCCATCGGCACAGTTCTCATTATTTGTAGGTGATACAAGCATTTTACTTAGAGATCAAAACTTAAACAGTTTAATTAGTCTGGAACAGGACGAAATAACTGATATAACCGACTGGTTGACAGCCAACAAATGAATCCTTAATGCGGAGAAAACTGTCAATATGCTACTTCAACCTAACAAAGATATCCCACAAACAACTTTAGTATCAACCATAGGAAATATCGAACATTAATTAAATACCAAATTTTTAGCGATATACAGGGCATCATGAGAGGGACATAGCTTAATAGGAGGTAGAGAACATCAGTGGTAATCGGAACCTCCCATAGAAATGTCTCATTGGGCCTTCACTACGAAATTACAGGGTGTTAAATAATTTTTGGCCAAACCTGTTTTTTGTCATAACTTTGACAGGAAATGAAATAACGGATTCATATTTGGTACGGCTAATGTACAAACGAGCCCCAAGAGGTACATGTATAAAAAAATATATATCCAGGTCCGGACTCACTATAATTTATGTTTCTTCTTTGCATCAATAAAACATCACCCTGTATATATTTTTTTGAAATTTCGATACGATATTCGAAAAGAGCAAGAAAAAACAAACAAAATGGCCTATTTCATTTTTTTGTTACACCTTCGTGGTTATTTAAATACGTTGTTAAATGTGCAAGAAAATGGATTAGAGAACCCTATTAAATGAGAGGCACGTGAAATAAATAGTTTTATAACTAAAATTTGCAAAAATTCTATTGAGCCTAGGTGGTCTGGGTGAATCCTAATTCCGGCACGTTTTAAAGGTCCATTTTGGTAAAAAACTGTGGTCCTAATAAGTAATCGGGTATGAAATAACAACATTTTTAATCAATCACAGTAGGCTTGTTCAAAGAATAAAAGTGACAGATAATTTAAACCATTTAGGCCTAAGCAACCAGTTACTTTGATCAAGAAAATCATCAACATTTTATACTTAATAAAAATTGGAAGAGAACAAACTAAAATCTAAATAAATAAAATATTTTCCATTCAATTAACAATAAATAACAAAACAATAACTAAATGTGTTTAAAAATAAAACGTAATTTACACTAAAGTAAATTTTCAAAATGTCCTCCCCCAAATTCTGTGCATTTTCTTGCGCGTTTAGAAAGGTCACCAATTGCTCGACGTATCATTTCTGGATTATTCCATCTACTAGGATACACATTGTTTAAGTGTTCTCTTACTTGAAGGTTAAAATGTGGTGGGGCCCCATAATGCTGAAACAACATGCCTCTTATACCGATATTTTCTAACATATTCGGTAAAATGTTTTGAAGAAAATCAAAGTAAATTTCACCATTCAATCTTTCTTCAAAAAAATGTGGCCCTATCAAATGTCTATTCACAAGTCCGACCCAAACATTTACAGAAAACCTGTGTTGCGAACGGCAATGGCGTACCGCATGTGGGTTTTCCTGTGCCCATTTATGATTATTTCGTGAATTGTTTACTCCATCCCTTGTAAATTGTGCCTCATCCGTAAATAAGGTTCTGTAAATGACTGGGCGATGATTAGACAACCAACGACAAAATGCCAGGCGGGGGATATCGTCGCCTTGTTGAAGACGCTGTACCTGCTGGATATGATATGGATGGTAACGTTCTCTTTTTAGGGTTCTCCATACTCGCCAATGAGGAATACCAGTTGCCAAACTGATTCGTCTAGTGCTCATATTTGGGTTTTCTTGAACTACGTTTATAATATTGTTTTGTTCCTGCACACCTTGTTGTAAAACACGCTCCACAACTGCAGAAGTAGGAAACTTTCCGTGTTGTCTTGCATACTGGAACACCGTACTAAAGGTTTTATGATTAGGGCATCGACGACCAGGAAAACGCAGCCGATATTCTCTTTCCGCCGACCTACCATTTCCATTACAGAAACCATAGATGAATATTATGTCAGCATATTCCCCGTTTGTAAATTTTACTGGCATAGTTAAAATATTTTCACAAGTTTTCACTAACTAAATGCGGATTATTGACACATTAAATTACTAACAAACAATTATTCAACTGTTTAGATTTCTTTTTATTATCTGTCACTTTGAACAAGCCTACTGTGATTGATTAAAAATTTTGTTATTTCACACCCGATTACTTATTAGGACCACAGTTTTTTACCAAAATGGACCTTTAAAACGTGCCGGAATTAGGATTCACCCAGACCACCTAGGCTCAATAGAATTTTTGCAAATTTTAGTTATAAAACTATTTATTTCACGTGCCTCTCATTTAATAGGGTTCTGTAATCCATTTTCTTGCACATTTAACAACGTATTTAAATAACCACGAAGGTGTAACAAAAAAATGAAATAGGCCATTTTGTTTGTTTTTTCTTGCTCTTTTCGAATATCGTATCGAAATTTCAAAAAAATATATACAGGGTGATGTTTTATTGATGCAAAGAAGAAACATAAATTATAGTGAGTCCGGACCTGGATATATTTTTTTTTATACATGTACCTCTTGGGGCTCGTTTGTACATTAGCCGTACCAAATATGAATCCGTTATTTCATTTCCTGTCAAAGTTATGACAAAAAACAGATTTGGCCAAACATTATTTAACACCCTGTAATTTCGTAGTGAAGGCCCAATGAGACATTTCTATGGGAGGTTCCGGTTACCACTGATGTTCTCTACCTCCTATTAAGCTATGTCCCTCTCATGATGCAACACCCTATATATCGATGAAAAACTCGGTTGGAAATATTACATACATTGATTTTGGAAATTAGTTTCTCAAAGCCAGTGAAAATGTCGGAAACCAATAATGGTAGTTATGTCGATTGAGTATTCCATTATGGAAACGGGATTCATTTAACCACATGATACGATCTAACATAGTCATTTCTTGAGCAACTGCTGATAATAATACAAAATGTAGACGCCTTTTGCAATTTCCAGGATGCAAGCCCCGATCTAAATGTATTTAATGTGGTCGCAGTTTATTTTTTTTCAGAATTCTTTGAATTGGAGAATTTAAAATGTCAGCCTCAACTGTATGTTCTTCATCTCGTGCGGTTCTGCGTTAACAAACGTTTCTTTTTTTTTCCCAAACCTTCCACTTTCACCCATACTCCTTGCCAATTTTGCAAATATTTTGTCTGATGGCACCGGCCGATTTTGAAAGCGTTCATGATATAAACGTTTGGCTGCTTTACTTTTTTCCACACTCTCCATAAATTAATGTCATGTCCAATATTTCATCATTAGTGCAAAGCTATTTATAAGTATATTATAAAATAAGAACTAATAACACAATCACAAATAACAATATATGCAATTTGGCATTACCAACAATGTCAAAATTCAATTGTTTCTATGGTTAACTATGTTGATTCCGAAACAAAACCTTGGAATAAAATTTTATCATATTTTATTAATTTTCTCGAAATTCTTCTTATGGAAGTGTATACTTTTTTACACAGGTGAATACAGAAAAGGGAATCACTACAACAATCGGCAAAAAATTAAGCATATCATTTGAAAAAGAAAGTTGACTATCGTTACTTTGGCATATATGATCTCAAAGATGATTTAAGCCATTAGCGGCCGTTGATGCGTAAACGCAACATAACAGTTGCAATTTCTTTTTATATACAAAACACCCTTTGAATGAAATAATAATTAAAACAATAGTTTTAGTCATTCAATGGATGTCAAATCATGTTTTGCTAATAGAAAATTATTTTATTCACATATTGCTATAAATTATCTAAATGGGTCGATTTTTGAGATAATTTCAACTTTTAGTTGCGTTGCAAATAATTTTGAAACAGCGAGTAAAATCAATATTGTCTCAATGTAAGCAGATAATACACACCTCATAATATAACAATTATATCAATTTTTGTATTGTTGAAAAACTACATTTTGAAAGAATGGCGTAATAAAGTTTATGTTGCGTATGCGCATCAACGGCCGAAACAAGTACCTAGGGCGTTTACACTCGAGCGCAGTACCTGTGTACACTTATTCTGCAAAAAATGTTTATGAAAGGTGAACTCGTTCGGTTTGAGTATAAATTATGGAGTCTCTGTTCGTCGGATGGGTATTTATATCGATTCGTCTCTGGTGGTGCTCGAGTTGAAAAAGTGAGCTGGCTTTAGGTGCTGATGTTGTGATAGTCTTATCGTCAGTTTTAGAAGATCCGTCTTACCACAGAGTATTTTTTGATAAATTTATCTCGGTGTATAATCTTTTTGTGCTCTCAAGGAAAAAAAATTACTTGCAACCGGCACATACGAGAAAACCTGATAGGAACTTGCCCATTGGATCCTGCAAAGTCGTTGGTAAAGAAATATAGAGGCACATATGATTTTTTTGACCTGACAAATGAATTATGCATTGGACGATGGAATGGATACTTGTTCAATTGATCATATTGTGAATGTAAAATTATATAGTTAGTTCATTGAAACCAAATTCTGGCCGAACCTTGCATTTTGGGTAGGACAAGATTTTTTTTCTCTTGATGCCTACGGGAGGTCAGCGTGAGCATAAAACTCGATTTTCGGGGTTGAAAGCCCGCCCATTTGGCCGCAATCTTGAAAAAGGGACGCGAACAGATTTTTCGCGATATCTTGAGAAACATAAGTCTCACAAAAAAATTTCTTAGACTTTTTTTGTAGAAAATTGAATTATGTATCTACAATCTTGATTTGGATACTTCTTACCGTTAAATTGAAGATGAAAAAGTTATAATTCAAAATAAACTAAACTTTTCAAGAAAAATATCATTTAAGGGTTATAACTTTTTTCTATTGATTTTATCGAAAATACACGTCAGATGTTTCTTGTACATCATTTCAATGTAAACAATTTTCTCTACTCATTTTTTAAATTTCTCTTCTCTGGAGAGGTGTTAGGACGCTGCAGATGAATTAAGTGCATCAAAAAGAGCATTGAACAATTCTGAAAAAAAAATGAGAACATTCCTGGGATGATTCCAAACCTTATTTGTTTCTTATAATTTTTGTCCAAGCCTCCTCTTTTTCGAGTAAAAAAATCGCAAAGTACTAAAATGTTGATTTTTCCTAGCCAGATAACTTAAAAAAATGACAATTTCAGAAAAAATGTTTCGAAGAAAAGTAGTCTATTTTTAGTCAGACACGAATTTGTAATAAAATATAGGAGTTACCAATTATAAACCCGAATTTAACCTTGAATGACCACCAAAAGTCAAAGTTACATATACCGCCGTACTGCCCCTATCAAATTCTACAACTTGTATTTGAAAAACTTTTTCGCAGGGTGCTTATTACTCGAAATATTTAAAAGTTTAATCACTCTCGTGATTTCTTGGACCTGAAACTTTCAAATATCTCGAGTAATCAGCACTCCACGAAAAAATGTTTTAAACAAAACTTGTAGAATTTGTTGGGGACAGTTCGGCGATATATGTCACTTTGACTTTGGGTGGAAGTGTTAAGGTCATTCAAGGTCAAATTCGGTTTTTTAATTGGGAACCCCTATATTTTATTGCACATTCGGATTGTCTGACTAAAAATAGACTACTTTTCTTCGAAATATTTTTTCTGAAATTGCAATTTTTTTAAATTTTCTGGCGAGGAAAAATAAAAATGTTAGAACTTTGCGATTTTTTTACTCGAAAAAGAAGAGGTTTCAACAAAAATTGCAAGAAATAAAAACAGTTTGGCTCATCCCAGAAATGTCCCCATTTTTTTTCAGAATTAGCCAATGCCCTTTTTGATGCACTTGATTCATTTGCAGCGTCCTAACACCTCTCCAAAGAAGAGAAATTTAAGAAATGAGTAGAGAAAATAATGTTCGCAATAAAATTATGTACAAGAAACATCTATTGTTTATTTTCGATAAAAACAATAGAAAAAAAGTTATAACCCTTAAATGATATTTTTCTTGAAAATTTTAGTTTATTTTAAGTTATAACTTTTTCATTTTCAATTTTACGATAAGAAGAATCTAGACCAAGATTGTAGAGATTTCAATCCTCTACAAAAAAAGTCAGATTTTTTTTTTGTGAGACTTACGGTTCTCAAGATATCGCGGAATAACTACTTACGCCCCCCTTTTCAAGATGACGGCCAAATGGGTGGGGGGGGGGGGCTTTCAAACCCGAAAACCGAGTTTCACACGCACAGTGACATCCCGTAAACATCGAAAGAAAAAATCTTGTCCTACCCAAAATGCAAGGTCAATGTAACATTTCAATGGACTAAGTAAAAAAGAAAAAAAGAAGTATACGTACCGCAGCCTAATCCTATAAAACACTACAACGAATTTATGGATGGAGTTGACTTACACAATAACAGTATTGAATAAAAGTTAGAAGGAAGAAATGGCGGTGGTCACATTTTATCAGTATGATTGACAGTACAATTGTACTACTTGGAAGGTGTATAAATTGGCAAACGAGAGTAACATGCCTCAGTTAGAATTTCGTTCTTATGCTGTCTGATGGAAGTTCAAATGAAGTATCTTCAGATGAAGAATCTAATGACGAAGTTGAAGAGGAGACATACAAATATATAGCAGGGAAAGGTTGACCAACAAAACATGAGTTATCCGATGAAGTTCGTAAAGAAAACGTCGGGCATGTTGTCATCGAACATCCTCAAAAAGGAAGGTGTAAAAAGTGGAAAGGTCAAACAGTACATATGTCTAAAAAGTGCCACGTTGATTTACATATGAAATGTGTCAAGTATTTTCATTTCGTGTAAAAATAAATGTAGTATTCTGAATAAAGTTGAGATAAAATATTATCAGCTTTCACTTGTGGCAAGTGGCTGTTGATGCGTAAACGTAACATTATTTTTTAGGACACCCGGTATAGTTGATATAATTTTATTGAATTTTTGTCTTAATCAGTATCCTTTGATAGTAAACTAATAAATGTTTTATGTTGATAATGTTGTTTTCGACACTTGGCCGTTAATGGGTTAAGGTCGTTATTTGATAGAGCTTGACAAGCGATTTACAAATATACAGGGTGTCCCGTAACAACGTGCAAAAAACTTAACTACCAATTCCTTATCGAAAATGAAGGTGGGCTCTTCATATAAAATTATTCAAAATAAGCATTTCCTGTCCATCTCACCCCTTAAAGGGGTGTCCAAAAAACGGTTTTTCAGTTTTATCTGATAATAATTGATAAGCATCAAATGGTCATATTGGTACATAGTACCTTCAAATTATAATTTGACACCAGCCTAATTAATGCTTGGAATAATATAACAGTGCTCGCTTTTGATTGATCACTTAGGTAGATGTAATTTAGTTCTCTTTTCTCAAAAACGGTCGAATTTATGAAATTTTTTAAATAGGTAAAAAAGTTTCTAAATAAATCATAATGTGTACTTCTCTTTTTTAATTGAGAGAAAAAATAGGAGACAGAAAGACAAAATTAAAAGAGGGGTAGTTAATATCATCCCTTTGTATACACGCAAGATGGATGAAATAATTTCGTTAGATGCCTTTTCATTACTAACCGAAATGTGCCAAATTTCTACTTCCTCCCATTACGTTATTTTCAAATAAATATTAAAAACCAGTTTTTGCACACACCCTTGAGGGAGTGTAGCTGGACAAGATAGGCTTATTTTGAAAAAATTTACATGAAAACCCCACCTTCATGTTCGATTAAGAATCGGTAGTTAAATTTTCGCACGTTATTACGGAACACCCTGTATATGGTTTGTTGTACTTTCTTGTTGAAATAAAAAAGATATAGGGGCGCGAATACCAAACTGAATCATCAGGTATATTTGTGTAAAATATATGTAAGAGTACCATGTTATTCTTTTATACTTTATGTACGTAACCCTATTCTATAATTCCGCCTATACCCATTGGGTATAGTAATTTAAGCAAAATAAACAGTTCACTATATCATTTACATTGTTACCAACTTGATTTTTTAATGGATACATTTATACAAACACAACTCAAAAAACTTTCTAGTTTCTTTTTCTACTGCATTTCCTTATTATATTTCTTTGCAACATAATACAAACACATGAAACGGACAATAACAACGTCGCACATAATTCCATTACCTTTCTTATTCTCGTCGAACTCATCTGGTCAGCAGCGTGCAACATAATTCTCAAATTAAGGGGTTGCTCCTCTTTAAGCAGGAAAGAAGTTTCACTCAACTTGAATAAAGTTCGTGTTTGATTAGGAACGTTTGCCGTCAAGTTTGAATTTGAACCGGTACTTAAATTTGTGTTAGCCGCACCACTTGAGTTAAAATTAGGTTGTTGTATAGCCACGGCGGTAGTTTTTGTACAATTTCCGGTGTTTTGGGTGTCATTACTCTTTCTTGAGAGCAGTGGTATCGAACGAGGTGTCATCTCCAGTCGCGGAGGTAGTGATATTATACTGTGCGTTGACATTGTTTACAGAATGTAACACTGAAAACTAGTAATTGTGTTTTGAAACCGCTTTGCCTGGGAATCAAATACAACTATAAACTGCCTGTTTACATTGATAATGACCAAAGGCTAATCAAATATTAGTTTTAAATAACGCAGATTAATTGCAATGTATTACAAATAAAACCAGACTGCGTGCTTTAAAAGTAATGCCATATTATTAAGGATGAACAAGCAAATATAATCCATTATCGACTAGTGGAAAATATTACTTTATTTAAAAGTGAATTATTATCTGTTTGCTTATAATTGTATTGAAACATATTCTTTATAGGATTTTGCAAGCAGCAGAAAAAATAACTATCCATCAGAACTAAAAGAAAAACTACATGTAAAAATATTAATGAAGTCTATGCATTCTTTCTATAACATGAATTCTGGTTATGCTAGCAAATTGAAATCCTAAAATGAATTTGCATAATTTCTTATTTGAAAATTCTTATCGAAGTAATGCAAAGATTCGTTTGTCATATGGCGAATCTGAAATTGAAGATTCTAACAGATTAATAAACAATGACCTACAATCCCTGTTTGACATCTCGGAAAAATATTGCTTATCAATAAACCCCACTAAATGAAGTCATGGTTTTCGGGCCTAAATCTACTCGGAACAGGTCACTTCAACACATTGAAGTCAAGATCGATAATGAAATAATTAATGAGTCGGACGTCTGCAAAATTCTTGGATTATACGTGGACTATAAACTACGCTTTGACTCTCATATTAATCATGTTATTAAAAGAGCATTTTCTAATCTAAGACTAATTTATATTAATCGTGAGATCCTCAATACAAAAATCAAAACAATATTATGTGAGGGATTAGTTCTCTCTCCCTTGACATACTGTGACGTCGTGTACGGGCCATGCCTAACTAAACTTAACTGTCAGCGATTACAGAAGGTCCAAAACTACTATGTCAGACTTATTTGTAACTTACGGAGAAGACACTCGGTGTCACAAAAACTAATAGAATTGAATTGGCTGCCGATGAAAAAAAGGCGGTTTCTTCACTGTGTCACACTCTTCCATAAACTACTAATACTCAAGAAACCCACTTATTTACATCGAAAACTAAAATTTAGATCGGACGTACATAATATAAATGTTCGTCGTAAGGACTTATTAACCATACCATGTCATCGCACCACCGGATTCAAAAAATCTTTTTCATACATAATTTGCAAAGTCCTCAATATTATGCCCTTGGATTTTATAAATAAAAAAAATTATGTTTTCAAGCGTGTGCTAAAACGAATGCTACTTGAAAATAATCTTGCAATAGACTTCAATATTTAGGCATATTCTCGCGGATTTAACTGTGCAATGTGCAAATTAAAAATATTAGTCGAATCAGTGTGCTTACTAGAGTTAACGTTTATGTTTTTTTTTATATAATATTTTCTTTACAAGCGTTTCAAGTGTCCACTCTCTTAGTATGCTGACTAATACGTCTTAATTTTGTTATAACTGCTGTAGTCATTTGCATTGTAACCAATTATCGTGTATGTTTCTTTTTTTTGTTTTTCCCGCGTAGTGTAAACCCATAGGATATATGGAAGGCGGGGCCTCCCTGTATAACCATACAGAGAGATCTCAATATATCCTATTTTAATAGGCACTATTATTAAGTACATAGTTGTGTTTGTTGTGATTGTAATTTAATGCTTATTAAATAAAGATTATTATCATTATTTTTACACAGTTTTTCTTTTAATAATTGTTAATAAATTAAACACTGCTTTTAGATGAATCAATCAATACATTATAAATACTCTACATATGTTTCGGATTATTAGGCCTTTATCAAGAGTATTACATAGTATTCACTATGTAATACTCTTGATAAAGGCCTAATAAGCCGAAAACATATTCAGAGCCGAAACATATGTAGAGTATTTATAATATATTGATTGATTCATCTAAAAGCAGTGTTTAATTTATTAACAATTATTTTCAAGATGTTTCACAAGGTACCTACCACAAGTTCAGTTCAGTTTTTCTGTTCTGATAGATAGTTATGTCTTTTGCTGTTTGCAAAATCCTATAAAGAATATGTTTGAATACAATTATAAGCAAACAAATAATAACTCACTTCTAAACATTCATAGAGTACATAGACTCAAATACTAATTAGCTAATAGATAGGTGAAGATCTGTTGTTTTTATCAGTCAATGTCAAATATAATTATTTCATGCTTATTCATAAAAATTGTCTTGGTTTTGCATGAAACATCTTTATGAGTGGCTTTGTGCCTTTCTGATGAGCTCCTGAATAAGGGCGAAAAACATTTCAAAGGCTAAGCACTTCCAAAAACAGAATGATACATTTCATGAAAATATAATCCATGAGAATGAAAATTTTAAGACCAAGTAGGTAAATAAATGCATTTTAGGCCTTTGTTCTCATTTTTAACTGAATCTTCATGACCGTAGGGGGTTATGTAGATACTAGCTTAATCAGCATGGCCATAGGGGACTGTGTGCTAGTTGTTGAATGAGAATTTTCAAATAAGAAATTATACAAATTCATTTTAGGATTTCAATTTACTAGATTAACCAGAATTCAGGTTATTGAAAGAATGCAAAGATTTCATGCATATTTTTACACATAGTTTTCTTTTAGTTCTCAAAGATAGTTATTTTTTCTGCTGGTTGCGAAATGCTATAAAGAATATGTTTCAATGTTACTTTATGACAATCAGTCAATATGAAATACTTTTTGCTTTGTATTTTGTCAACAATTTATTATAAGCAAAATGTTACTTAAGTTTCGATACACAGCGTGTCATTTTCAAACATTTACAAGTCAATGAGCATACAACGGTGTCTTAGATTATCTGAAGCTATTTACCTAAATGGGATTCTTGGATCTAATTTAAGAGGGAAACCTAGTTATCTGAAGTATAATTAATAAGATCATCTAAAGTTTGTATTACTTTCAAACCGGCAATATTAAAAAAATAAAAACTTTTGTTTCGATATTTTTTGAAATTTTTATCAGAGTTGATGTATGGCAAAATAAAAAATATTTTCTAAAAAAGCATACGTTTTTAAGCAAAAAATGTATCCATATAGATCCATTTTTTATTAAAATTACAGGTTCTCTGTAAAAACATAAAACACAGTTCCGGCAAAATGCGGTGTTACGCCGTCATACATAAAAAACATATCTCATCTCTTTCACAATGAAATATTTAATATTACATGCAAGATGTTTTCCAAAAAATCACAATACATATAGGTACACTATACCAAACTTATAGTATTTTGACTTGTAAAAGTGTCCAGCCAAGCTACGAACTGCCGTCAACAAGAGAATTTCTTTCTTTTACACTGTCGGCATGCGGGTAATTACTACGACGTTTGTCATTAATCTGTGTACCTCCTTCGTTTCATTTTAATGCAGCTCTACGACGAAGAGAGAGAGAGACGTACAACACTGTCGAATGTTTGGCTTGCGCTTTTGGAAGAATTGTCTTTCCACCACGGTTTCCTCAGTGACTGAACAAGTGCACGTTAAACTTGAAACGCTGTAAAATCCCTTGGAGTGGCGAAGAAAATGGTCTTAAACAACTTTATGGAAAATCAAATTTTCTATAAAAATGTGAGTGGTAGCATATGTCTACCTTAAATACTTTTCGCAAAAAGATGGTTGAAACTCACGCACTGGCCAACTGTAAATTTTGTATTCAACTTTGAATCACTCTCACGCCTAAACTATTGAAGACAGACATATGCCATCTGTGACGTTTTTATAGAAAATTTAATTCGCCATAAAATTGTCTATGTCCATTTTTTTCATAACTCTAACGGCATCGGCAGCGTTTCGAGTCAAAAGTTTCGGCGTCCAATTTTACTCGTGTTTTATTTGCACAGTAGCCGGCAATTTAGGTAATAATATTAATAATGTACTATTCTGTTTGCAAGCAAGTGTACATGCCTGCTGTTCAATAAGATTTAACTAAAAAGAAGTATTCAATAAGACTTCAGCCAATCCAATTTAATCAGCAAGAGAATTTACTTATGTATCCGCAATTATTTGTAGCCTTGGTGGAAAAGCAAAATTCTAATATTTTAAGTTCTTGTCGAACAGACGAACGTCATGTCTATACATATACATATAACATTTTACAGTTGTAGCAGTATTACCAAGACTTTCTCCTAAAGTCAACACTACGTCTGTGTAATCAACCATGTTTAAATAATATTAATAATAAAACTGAAATTATTTCAAAGATCAAAGTCTAATAAATAACAGAAATGGCAATAGTATATTATTCAACGAGCATATAATAATAGCCATTATATGCGAGTCGAATACTATACTTTGTCCACGACTATTAAATATATAATATTTATTTAATTCATCTTCATTCAATGTCTCCTATTTAGGAAAAATTCATATGTCATCAGACATCATATATAATTTTCTCGATTTTTCGGGCCACAAGTTTAATAAGGCGATTTCTGCAGCTTCCTTTATCTCTGGCGGTATCTTTGAAATCTAGTTTTCACTATCAGTACCGATTTATTTAATTATATTACTCTTTATGAGTACCTAAAATGTAAAATTATTGTAAATAACGTTGGCGTTGAAATCGCACAAATTTTGACGTTTCAAATCAATTTACGCTTTGACACATTGTCATGGCTTACTAATAAAATAATACAGTTTGTAGACATGTAGGTAAATGGTTTCAAAAACAATGTTGGGGCTTTCCGCGTGTTGCTAATAGAAATGGAAAAGAACTTACTAATGTAGTTTTTGAGTGTTTATTAAAATACCTCTTCGGCATTTGAGTGCTTACTAGAAAACTTACAGAGAACACTTCTCTTTTGGTTACTACAATTTTGACGTTTTAAATTTTTAGTAACAAGCCACTAATGTCATTTCTTGCAAACAATTGACTGTCCTCATTATTCACTGCAGAGAATAATGAATAGTATTATCCTTAATGAAACACATACATATTGAGTACATTATTTAATAGTCGTGGACAAAATAATATTTCAAAGCATTCTTTATATGAAAAAGAATGTATTAATAAAATGTTGTAAATGCACGTTGTATTTTAAACACAAATTGCTCATCGAAATGCAATAAGTATACCTCTTTTATTCCTAGTGATCTGAAAATTAGTTTTTTACAACAATTTTTAGAAATTTGATAAAAGTTAATATGTTGTAAGGAAAATACTGACAATCACCTCGTAAAACTACACCTTGGACAAAAGAGAATTTTTACTGACACCATGTAAATTAGTGTTCAGATGGCATTGACTCAGTTTAAAATATGAATTGGATATTTTATGGGAGTCTGAAAATACTGCCACCTAATAGAAATTAAAATGGGTATTATGAATTTTGGAAAACACCTTGCATGGAAAATTAGTTAATATTTCATTGCGAAAGAGAAGAAATATGCTTTTTATGTATGGCGGTGAAACACCGCATTATACCAGAATATGTATAACATGGTTACATAACCCTTATCATAATAGATGGACCGCGGTGCAGATGCACCGATTAAGTGATCACTTGCGAGCAATTTGAAATAAAAAAATTAAAAATTAGAAAATACACGAAAACTACAAAACATTTAAAGTAAACTTTTTTTCTGTCTAGAACATTTGAACATTTTTTACTACCATGATACCGAAATGCGACATATGAACATCCTAAAACCAACTGAACTTGTTACCATAAAGAGTATATATAAGATAAATAGATAATTTAATGGAGTAGAATCTATAACAGAAATATAAGAAACAAATGTTACGATTAAAATATTATGACATACCAATGACAGCTGCATTTTTGCCACCTAATTTTTACTTCCCTCGCATACCGAAGGGAAGTATTGTATTCGAGAAAAAATCACCCTCCGAGATTTTTTCGGATTCTGACGTTTCAGAACACGTAGATTCCGAAAATATAGGTTTTTCAATTCCGTCAGTCTGTCTGTCTGTCTGTTGCTGCATTACCTAAAAAACTACTTGACGGAGAGCAGTCAAATTTGGTAGGTAGTTAACCCTACTGTCAGCGAAGAACTGGTAGATTTTCACTGAAAAATATACAGGGTGGACCGTCTAAACGGAATAAATAGTGAAAAAAATTTTTTTTTTGCTCAAATTTAAAATTTCCACGTTTCATGACGCGCTAAACCTATTTCAGAAAAAAAAAAATTTTGAAAATTTTTTTCATTTTTGAAAAAATTTTTACCACTAAAAAAAATTTTTTTCTTTGTTCATATTTAAAATTTCCACGTTTCATGGCATTCTAAGCCTATTTAAAAGAAAAAAAAAAATTTAAAATTTTTTACCAACATTTTTGAAAAAATTTTTACCACCAAAATAGATGAATTTTTTTTTCTCAAAATTTAAAATTTCCACGTTTCATAGCATTCTAAACCTATTTAAAGAAAAATCAAATAAAATTTTAAAATTTTTGAAAAAATTTTACCACAAATAGATGGAATTTTTTTTTCCGATTTAAAATTTCCACGTTTCCATGGCATTCCAAATTTATTAAAACAAACTTAAAAATGTTTTAGAAAAATTTAAAAAAATGAAAACATGTTTTAGTAATCTATTTATCACCATTATAGAATAGACGAAATATTTTTTTGCTCAAATTTAAAATTTCCACGTTTCATAGCATTCTAAACCTATTTTAAAAAATACATAACTTAAAAAAAATACGTAATTTTTAAATCTTAAATTTCTTTTACCACTATTATAGAATAGACGGAAACTTTCCTTTTTGCTCAAATTTAAAATTTCTACGTTTGACATTTTAAACCTATTTCAGAAGAAAAAAATTTAAAAATTTTTTTAAACATTTTTGAAAATTTAAAATAAAAATTAAATTTTTTAACCACCACTATACTTCCACTCCATTACGCGAATGTTGGATTGATGTGACGGATGGCAATAATATCTGACATATACACCTATTATACTTTTATTGAAAAATGTACAGGGTGGTCATCCCAAGAAATAATTCAGTCATGGTGGACATTTGTAAAGGTATTTGCGCAAGCCTGCCATATGTGGCACCTGTTATTTAGTATTGAGCCTTTGCTGTTGGATGAGCAATCTATATTTTTTTACCAAAACTTATTAAGTTTTCTTTGTAATAATAACAATAACTATATTCCGATTATTATTCTCAATGTCATTTCGTATTATTAATTTTTTAGAGTGACCGCCATGCACAAATAACGAGGGAAGTTCTGTGTAAAGACCTTTACCGATTTTTTTTTTCTTTATTACGATCCAATTGTTTCTTCAAAAGTTAAGCTTTTGTATCGAAACACAAAGAAAAAGGCGCTCGTGCGTTGGCTCGTAACATCATAAGTTTAATTATTACTTTACGTGAGAACCGTGGTGGGTACGAAATTGTTTGTAAAGGCCTTTTTTGTATTTTTCATATTTTAAAAGTAATATCCAAAAAAATTTTTTAAACGTTTGACTCCATTTTCTTTCATGTTCCGTCCACAGTAGGCTTAATAACTATTTAAAATACTTTAAAATACTTAAAAAAGACCTACGAGAAAACCAAAAGGTAACATCAGAATTATTCTTTCCCACCCTTTGCCGCAATTTTTACCCTGGTAAATGGGCTAATACAATGGCAACTTTACAATTTTCTTAAAATGCATTAAATTGTCCTGGCCAAAATCATATTAGCAATCATGAGATACACTTCGAATATTCTATTCAGTAATAAGGAAGAGAATTCCAAAACAAAAGCTGCCAATTTCCGGTACGACCGGTGGTTGCTCACTTACTACGACGTTTAATGACTTGACGTAACGATATTTGTTATAAGATTGCCTTGGACAGCAGACAATACGCGCAAAATTATAAAATAACACAACACAAGGCAACTGGGTCAGTAATCACATCTCATTGCACAACAAATTTATCAAAAACAACCCAAACTTGGCTTAGAACAGTGAAATTAACAATATCGTTTCACTAAAGTTGAACATAAACTAAATTAATTAAAACATGTCGGGAACTAGAGACTGACCGGCATTAGTTAAACTCTTAATTGATGAGGTCATGTAATTTGCGGGTTCTAGAGGACTTTATTCAATTTCCCTCATTCTCATGTTTTACATAATAAATTTTATATAAAAAATTCCTTTAAATAATATAAATTTCCATAATTTTCTTTAAATACCGCACACTGGTAGGCCAGTGGAAAAATTCAAATTGAAAGAATTTTACAAGGAGTGTAGCAGAGTAAGCATGGGCCGGACACCCGTCAGGATTTAAGGTTGATATTTTTACCTTAACATTATATTACTAAGAGGAACTATTCTGCCAAATATTACATTCCTGTTGCCTCCGGTTTTTAAAATAAATTAATTTATCGAATTTTTAAAAATCATTTTTATATATATGTTAGATCACAAGCGACACAACTAACTTTTTAAAAACTTTATTTAAAATTAAAGGATAGTACGTACTATCCTGATAATGAAATGTAAGAAACAAAGTGAGTATTAGAACTGAAGTACAAATGTTATTTTACATATATTTATAAGATTAAAAGTGCTGACTTGAAGAGTCTTAGAACAAAGGAATATTGTCAACGAGCCTGTGAATCAGGTGATGTTGAGTTAGCAAAAGGAGCAGCTGCCATATGAAATATGATACGCCTGATAAGGCTACTTTCATATGACTCTAAATATTATAAGTTACTTGTTAATATTTTATATAACAACTTCCCCCTTATAGAAAAAGTTGGTGATTATACAACAACTTTTGAAATTGAAATTAAATGAAAAATATGAAAAACAAAGTAGGTACAATAAAATGTGACAAAAATGTAAAAGGTGCAAAAATGTAAAATTGTAAAAGTATAAAATGTAAAAATATAGAATATAAAATAGTAAGCGTAAAATTGCAATACAGTGCATGTATAAAAAGCATAAAAAAAATATTGAAATGAAATTGAATAGTTTTCACTGAAGAGTCTCAGTACAAAAGTTTATTAAAGGCACAAAACTGTTTAACTAAGTTCTATGTCTTCGGATTCTTCGTCTTCTCTTCTTAGTGGAGGTCGTCTCCGTTGAGGGAGTAGGCTAGTAAATGTCTTGGAGAGTTTACTAGGTCTTGGAGGAGCTGGAGGCGATGTGGAGACATCGGTGGTCAAACTTCCTCTGCGTATTTTGCATTTGTAGACTAAATACACAAATAATAGTCCGGAAATTAGAACAATTGTGAAATAAGTGAACCAGGAAATGTGTTTATTAACGAAAGGTTCGTTTATTAAATTGTCTAAGTCTTTTGAGTACTGGTCCAATTTGTGTTTGGCGATTTCGAGGTCCTCGGTGTTTAGGTTATTTAACTTTAGAGGTTTTAATTTGGGCACTCGAATGTTTTCGGGGATTTGGCTGCAGCACTCAAATGGAATCTGGATTGGATGATTATCGTCTTTTACACTGGTAAAGTCATTTACACTGGATTGGATTTTAGTAATGCCTACGAAGGCGTAGCAATTTGATTGTAACTTGATAACTGAGTTTTTGGAGATTACGGTAGTTTTTTGACTTGTTTTGGGACAGTTAATGGTCACATGTAAAGGTTCCGTGTTTATCACTAACCACATGTTTTCTTCTAGTTTTTGGACGTTGTAGCCTTGGCTGGTGATGAACGACGTCTGGCAGCTTTCGGGTAGTGTGTCGAGGTTCTTGAAGAGACGGGCTTCGCATATGGCATTGTCGTCAATTGGATATGCGAATAGATTTGGGCATAGCTTTGTGTTAAAACGAATCGGTTTGCAATCTTTGAGGTCTGTGATGGGTATGAACATCAAAGAATCATCATCTCTCGCGATATATTTTTGAGAAGTTGATAAAATATGAGATAGACCAGTTCTATTATCCAGAATAGGAATGGGAAATAGTTTGAAAACAGAATATGTTTGAGGGTCTATTAGTGGTATGTCTAATACAAATATTAATTCTGAATTTACCTGAAAAGCTTTTAATTCAATAATATCTAAGTATTGTGAAACCTTTGATAATTTAATCGGTAGTGGTAAATTATTCTTTTGTAAGTTTTGTGAAATCTCTTGCAAAGAGTTTACTAAATCTTGGGGATTGATGATCGATGTATGAATTATTTTGAGTCTCGCAAAAGTGATAGAATTTAAAATATCGTTTAAATTGTCTTCGATAAATAAATAGCTTGCCATGAGTTGCTCGCAAATACTTAAGAATTTTAATTTTGTATAAGCTATTCGTGTTTCGCCTTCGATTTTTAAGATCTGTTTTTCGATTTCTTTAATATCATTATTAAATGTCTCTTCGTCAATTTGTAATTGTCGAACAGTTACATTGAAATTCTTTATGACTGATGTTGTGACTGAAATTTGGTTTTTGAGTAAGTTCTCCAATTGGTGTTCGTCATTATTAAGTTTATTAATACAGTTTAAATAATATTCGCCATCTTCAGCATCTAGATTGCCGGTGATTGATTTAAATATTGAACCTATACCGTTCAAGAGTCCGCGTTTGTAGCGTTTCGTGTCGAACAGTATTTCGTCGAATTTACTCTTTATGGACTTAGAAATTTGCGTTAATAGACTAAGGTGTGTTTTAACTTCACTTGTGAAGGTTACCATGTCTAAATATGCCGGGTCAAGAGTAATGAAGATTTTATCTAAGATTTTGTCGTTCCTGTCAATAGCTGTCTTGAGTGTGGAGATGTTCTTATGTACTAGTAACGTCCATTTCTTGTGGGAAATGACGATGTCAGTGTCTCAGTGGTAATACACTCCGATAGTGTTGTTTATTGGCGTTATTGAATATTGGGATACTGCTGATCCGAACAGCAAGAGAAACCTGAAAATAAAGTTTAATTTTCAAAATAAGGTTTCATCCTGTCAAAGTTAACTTTCGTAGTTTGGTCTGTTTCGGGATTAGATAAAAGTGCTGAATTTTTAAAGATTTCTTTAATTTCGAATGGGCCGTTAAATTTGTTTTGTAATTTGTCTTTGATCTGGGATTCTTTTACATAGACTTTGTCTCCAATTTGGTAATCTGGTCGTTTTCCGGGGACGTGTTTGTCAAAACGAATTTTGGCTTTCGCTTTTTGGTCTAGCGTACGACTACGTGCTATTTTATAATAATGCGAGATTCTATTGTTGAGGTCTCTAACATACTTAGTTATCAGTTCTTTTTGATTGTACAACGTTTCGGGTGGTCTACAAGATGTGTGTCCGAATACTAATTCGTATGGACTAAAACCATGGGTTTTGTTGACCGAATTATTGTAGCATATTACCGCATAGGGCAAAATAGTCAGTGGGTGTTCGTCGGGGTTTTCGGCTTTATGGACCCTAATCATTTCAGCTAAGGTAGCATGAAATCGTTCTATCGATCCGTTAGATTGAGGGTGTCCTACGCTTGAATACGTTAGTTTTATATCATATAAGGTACAGAGATCTTTTAATAGTCTGTTATCAAATTCGCCACCATAGTCACAATGGACTCTCAAAGGGGTGCCATAGTGCTGGAAATATAGTAGTAAGGTGTTTACTACTGATTTTGCAGATTTATCTTGTATAGCATAAGCTTGGGTAAATTTGGTTAACTCATCGCGAATAGTAAGAGCATAATTTCGAGTTGGGGTTTGGAATATGTCGATGTTAATTCGTTCAAATGGCGTTCTTGGTGTTTCCGTAATTACTAAAGGACTAGACATGTTCTTACGATATACTTTATTCTTTTGACAAATTTCGCAAGATTTGATAAAGTTTTCGACATCTTTAGATAATCCTTGCCAATTATATTTATTTTTAATTCTCCGCATCGTTTCATTTATTCCGCGGTGAAGATTATTTTTACCGCAGTGATGCTGGTCTAAAATGATCGGAATTTGATCTTCGTCAGGGGTCTGAACGATATTTTGGCATATTACAATTTTTAGGTCTTTTTCTGCGAAAATGAACGATAGCATTTCGAGAATAGGGAGATCTAAGTTGTTCTCAACGTAATACGTTTTGGAAAGATCTAAAAGGTTTTGTCTCTTATATAATACCATAAACAAATGTTCTATTGTAGACTTAACGTCGAATGGCAAAGGGACTATAAAATACTTCCTATGTCGGACTGATTTACTCGAGACGATGTTAATGGTGTTTTTGTAAAATTCAGGGTGTTCTTCGAAAATGTCTTCGATTATTTTATGATGTAAGTCTTGCAAGTTATCTTGCTGAAAAAAGGTGATGATATTTTTGTGTTCTCTATCTAAAAGCTGTTTGTTGGAAGTTTTAATTTTCGAATAGTCTATTAGAGATTTTGTTTTGTACAAATTGACAAAAATCTCGAATTCTTGAGCGATTTGCTCGTTAGTTATTTGGGCATTTTCGTTTGGGTTTTCGTCATCGTCTTGTTCGTCATATTCTGATTCGTCAGTTTCATTCGCGGCTAGAATTTTTGAGTAAAGTTTCGAACATTCCGAAAAATGGTTGATTTTAATTCGGGATAGCGCGTCCGCGTTTTTATTGATCTTGCCGGGTTTGTATACGATTTCATAGTCGTATTCCTCTAATTTTAATCGCCAACGTGCGAGTCTACTTCCTGGGTCCTTTATTGAAAATAACCAGGTAAGTGGTCGATGGTCTGTTACCAACTTGAATTTTCTGCCAAATAGATATGGCCTAAAATGCTTTACTGACCATACTATCGCTAAAAGCTCGCGTTCGATCGTGGAATATTTGGTTTCCGCAGCGCATAAAGTTCGAGATGCGTATGCGATAGGTAAATCTTTGCCTATGTTGCCTTGTGAAAGGACAGAACCAATGGCGAATGCACTTGCATCGGTGGTTAGAATAAATTCATCGTTAAAATTAGGGTAAATGAGAATCGGTGTTGTCGTTAAAGTTTGTTTTAAATTTTGAAAAGAATTTGAACAATCATTGTCGAAGTTAAAAGGTACGTCCTTTTGTAGTAGCTTCGTTAATGGTTTGGTTATTTTAGAGAAATTGGGGATGAATCGCCTATAATATCCGGCTAAGCCTAAAAATGACTTAATTTCTTTAGGATTTTTCGGTTGGGGAAAATTTAAAATTGCATCGACTTTGGTGGGATTCGGTTTTACACCGTCTTTAGTGATGAGATGGCCTAAATAAGCGACTTCTTTGCGGAGGAACTCGCATTTGTCGGGTTGAATTTTGAGGTTTGCCTTTTGTAAGCGTTTGAAAACTTCTGTTAGGCGTGAAATATGATCATGGATAGTAGGGGAGTAGACAATAATGTCGTCCATATAGACAAGACATCGTTCATTTTGGATACCCAATAAAATGTTGTCCATCACTCTTTGGAATGTTGATGGGGCATTTTTGAGTCCGAATGGCATTCTTACAAATTCAAAATGACCGTTTTCAACTGTGAAAGCAGTTTTTTGAATATCTTTTGGGTCTATTTGGATCTGGTGAAATCCAGATGCAAGGTCTAGCGTTGTGAAGTACTGGCATTTGCCTAGTTGGTCGAGAAGGTCAGAGATATTTGGAAGAGGGTACTTATCATCGATGGTAACTTCGTTAAGTTTGCGGTAGTCAACTACGACTCGCCACTTCTGTTTGCCAGAGGCATCCAGTTTTTTGGGGACTACCCAAACAGGGGATGACCAGGGTGAAATCGAGGGTTGAATAATACCTTGATCTAACATTTTAGAAATTTGAGTTTTGACTTCTTCTTTATGGACTTGGGGGTAACGATAAGATTTTGTAAATATAGGTCGGGAATCATTCGTATCAATCGGGTGTTTAATTTCGTTTGTAAATGTCAAGTTGTCACCTTCTAAATAGAATATGTCTTGAAAATCTAAACAAAGCTGCGTTACTAATTCGGCCTCTTCTTCATTTAGATGATCTAAACGTAACTGATTTTGAATTTCAAATGATCTGTCTGTCGGTATTTGTTGGCCAGAGTTGTCAGTGTTGAAATTAAAAATCGATTTAAATTTTTGAATTGGTTCTAGATCTAAATTTGAAAATTCGATTGATTTCGGGATGGCATTTGCATTAATTATGGTCGTATAAAATTCTCCGTTTTCGTCTACTTTAACGAGAGCATTGGGTAAGCGAACTTTCTCTTTTTCCTGGGCTAACAGTATAGCCTCAGTATTTCGCAAATGACATTTTAATTTAAATATTTTTTCCATGCGTGGTTCTATGGAAATTAAATTTTGATTTTTGTTTTCATGAGGGGTTTTTGAAATTTGAGTTTGAGAATTACTAATATTTTTTATTGGTGGTTCCGGTAGATCTCGATTTACTTCAAAAAGAGGAACAGTTTTAAAGTTAGTAATTAACTTGTTGTTATTCATGTCAATAACGCATCTATAATGTTTGAAAAAGTCGGCTCCTAATAATCCGTCGAATTCGATGTCTAAATCGCAAATGTATACTTTATGCGGATCATTAGCTGTAAAAGGTATAAGAACAGATTCGGTTATCGCAATTTTTTGTTCTGTTATACCTTGTATAACAACGTTCTCGGGAGATCTGCGCTTATAATTTTCGGCAAGTTTTGGTTTAAATATTGATATACCCGCGCCGGTATCGAGTAACATTTTGAACCTATTTGTAACGTCTTTAATATAATAGAGGTTCCTTGAATTTACAGTTAGAGATGGATACGAGATTACATTAAAATTTGTTCTAGATGGTTCAGGGACGGACTGGGGTTGTCCTTTAAATTTATGGTTTGGATTTGACTCGACATTTGGTCGATTTGGGAATCCGGTTGCTGTGTTGGAGTATCTGTAGGATACTCCGGGCCTTGGTAAAAATCCGGTTGATTAACAGAATAATCCGTATGAGGGTTTGATGAATAATCAGAACAATTTTCGTATTGATTTGGTGGATAATCAATATGATTCTCGTATTGGTCTGGTTGATTATAAGTATGTGGATTTTGATAATCCCCATTACCAGTAAAATATTCTTGGGAATGTACCTCATTATTAAAATTAGAATTATTTTGGAAATTTTCAAAACTATCAAATTGTTGGTAGCTTTGATCACAATAAGAATTATAATTGTCATAATTTTGTGCATCGTAGTAATTATCAAAATTAACGTGATGAGTTTTTTGAGGGTTTTGACGGTTAAAATTTGAGGCTTGTTGATTGGGAGGTCTTTGTTGATAATTTGGATTAGGTCTTATCACAGAAGGCCTATTTTGTTGGGGAGAATTATTTTTCGAGAAATTTTGTTGCGGGGCAAAGTTGCCTGGGCTATAATAATTTGATGGACTTTGAAAATTTGGTCTAGAAAATTGTTGGAAATTGGGCCTGGGAAATTGTGTTGGAGTTCCACCAAAATTGTTTTGCCTGTAGTTGGGATTTTGTTGTGAAAATTGCCTTGCGCGACATTCATTAAAATTATGTCCATTTCGTTTGCAGTAGTTGCAAAACTGCTGTGAATTTGGACGTCTTTGCTGGGTTTGCACGGAATTTTTGTTAACTGATTTATTGGGAAATTTTTGTGATTCGAAATATGAGAGTTGAAGTTCTCGCTTAACTCTACTGATAGCATCTAGCATATTTCTGGGGTTACCTGCACGAATTATTTGACCTAATTTGGGTTCAAGTCCGGTAAGTAACGTATTCAATGTCATCGTTTCGATAAGGCGTGATTGTGCATTTTTCTCTTCTAATGTCAAGGATTGTTTTTGCACAGCGGCGTGCATTTTGGCGTTATGAGTTTGAAGACGAGATATAAAAATAAGTGCGGTTTCATTTTGCAATTGATGAACTCTTTGCAAATCCTGTATAAGCGCTGTTAGGTCGCGCGAATCGCCAAAGTGCGCCTCGAGCAAGCTTTTTATTTCTGCCCAAGTAGCAGGGTTTCGCGAATTTATAAGCTCTGACGCTTTTCCGCGAAGCTTATTTTTTATATGTAGAGTCACTAAAATTCTCTGATCGTCTACTGCCATGCCTTGAGCATGAACACACGCAGAGATAAATGTATGCAAAAATATGGGGTTCCCATCGAACTCAGGTATTATAGAAAAGATTTCACTTAACTTATAGGGTTCAATGTTTACTGTTTCGTTCATTGTAACGTTCTGATTTTCGTTTCCAGTGACTTGATTGTCAGTCATTTTTAATAGGTTATTATTTAACTTTTAAAGAAAAGGAAATTTTAATTAATTAAAAAAAAATTTTATGCGGTGAAAATCAGAATGATACGGCACTGGTGTGACAAATGTTTTACAAACTTATGATTTACTGATTAGCTTGGAATGCGTTTCAATGCAAAATAAATGTTAACTCTGAAATATTTCTGTGTTGTAAAATTGAACTTGAAATCTGATATATTTAAATGTATTAAATTTCTTGATAAGTTTAATGAGACTTTCGCTAATCTGGGTTATAGAACTGCTGTTATTTATATTACGTTACGTAAATTGAAATAAATTGAATGAATGGGTTTGAAAAAAAATGTTAAATGCAAAGCACAAAATAAACGAGATGATTCTTATTTGTACTTACATCAATATTTTCATCTCCGTGGAGTCTTGTAGTTGAATGCGACTTCGTAAAGCGGGCTCCGTCTGTCTGACGTCGAAGACACCAACTTGTGTGACCGGGGATGATTTCTTACTTGCTAAAGTTTTGTTGCTTGTTGAGTGATTGCTTCTTGTGTGGTTGCTTCTTAAAATTATTTGATTGTTGAAATGTTCCTTGTTGATTTGTTGCTTGTTGCTTGAAAAAAATTGTTTCTTTGAATGTTGAGTTGTTGTGTGCTGTGTCCGGGTTCTTTTTCTTCTTAAAGAATTGAAATTCACCACTCCTGTCCTAAAGTTCCCCTTGTTCTTCCAGTCTTCCCCTCCAGTTAGGCACCTTTTTGCAGATGTTCTCCTTATTCTCTCGGGTAGTTTCTGGTAGTTAGGCTCCGGTACAGGGTGTTTTGAAGATCCTTTTCGACTGCGCCAAATTTTGTTAGATCACAAGCGACACAACTAACTTTTTAAAAACTTTATTTAAAATTAAAGGATAGTACGTACTATCCTGATAATGAAATGTAAGAAACAAAGTGAGTATTAGAACTGAAGTACAAATGTTATTTTACATATATTTATAAGATTAAAAGTGCTGACTTGAAGAGTCTTAGAACAAAGGAATATTGTCAACGAGCCTGTGAATCAGGTGATGTTGAGTTAGCAAAAGGAGCAGCTGCCATATGAAATATGATACGCCTGATAAGGCTACTTTCATATGACTCTAAATATTATAAGTTACTTGTTAATATTTTATATAACATATATATATATATATGGTGGATATACCAAAGAGGTATTAGACAAAAAAATATTGGGTATTTGTAGTACGTAATATACCAACATATTCAAATTAAAAATTTTGAAACAAAAAATTTCATGTATTCGATATACCTGAAATCACCAATTTTTTTATAAAAATGCCCCTTACTATGCTCTATAACATATAATTTTTTCAACATTATTTATAGTCTTCCTAATAGAAGACTACCAAACAATTAATTCAACTCTATATTTTTTTAATATTCCTATATTTTTTGTAGGCGTCAAGAATAGCACAGGGGGTAACCAGCGTTCATTATAATCATAATATACTTTATGCGCAACAAATTAAAATATGTCCCAACTAGCAATTTGCTATTTTATAAAAGTTTTAAGATATTGGCTTGAAATTTTGTACCCGTATATATTGTAACGCGATCTGGAACTGGACCGTTTTTTGAACATAACCGGTGAAGGGTTGTGGTGTAAATGGGGGTAAATAGGGGTAAATAGGAGGAAGTAAGTAAAACAAGCTGGTAAAAGTACACGAACTTGAAATTTGACGTTTATGTACTGGAAGTCAACGCCTAAAATTTGTTTATATTTTCCCCCCAGGGGTGGGGATGTAAGTATAGGTAAATATGGAAAAATGAGTAAAACAAGCTGTATAGATTACCAAAACTTGAGGTTTGGCCTTGGTGCTTATATTAGAAGCCAAGCCCTCAGATTCCTTTATAATGTTTTTCAACCTCCCCACTACCACCACGCCATTAATAAAAGGGTTGATGAAATTAACTTGAGATATTCACTTGAAATTTGGTATACGTATGTATTTTTTGTTGAAAAATCAGTAGACCAAGTTAGTTCTAAGAGTCCAGAAACTTAATTTTTGGCGCATGTGCAAGAAACCAATGCCTTCATTTTTAACACTGAAAATGTTAAACAAATCGAAGATATAACGGTAATACGGGGGTCCAGTAGCGATTTGTGTAACGCTTGGAAATTCGGATGTTTTTTTGGACACAAAAGCGTTCGGTACTGTTACCTCACATACTTTTTGAAAAATCCAAATTTGATTTTGAATTTGATAAATTTTGGGACACTAGAATCATATTTTTGTATTTTTACGTCTTATCGCCGACCGACGAGGGACGTTTTTGTAAAACTTGTGTATTTAATAAATTTTGATACCTAAATTCATATTCTTGCATTTTAACGTCTCGATGCTGACCGATGCCTAGTGTCGTTTTTGTAAGACTTGTGTATTTGATAAATATTGATATCTAAATTTATGTTCTTGCATAGCGTCGTTTTGTAGACGTTCTTACGTCTCGACGCCTAAAGTCGATTTTGTAAAACTTCTTATTTGATACTTGGATCCAAATTCTTGTATCTGTACGTCTCGACGACGACCGACGCCTTGCGTCGTTCCTCTACAACTTGTATCTGATTAATTTTGATATCTAAATTTATATTCTTGTATTTTTAAGCCTCGACGCCGACCGACGTCTAGCGTCGTTTTTGTAAAACTTGTGTCAGAATTTGATACATTTTGATACCTAGATTCATAATCCTGCATTTTGACGTCTCGACGCCGACGGACGCCCAGCGTTGATTTTGTAAAAATTGTGTATTTGACCAATATTGATACCTAAATTCATATTCCTGCGTTTTTACATCTCGACGCCGACCGACGCCTAGCATAATTTTTGTAAAACTTGTGTATTTGATCAATTTTGATATGTTCTCGCATTTTTACGAAACCCATTTTTTGGTGAATAAGCCTATTACAATCACTCTGAGTTGTGTAACTTTTCAAATTTTTTGTCCGCAGCTTAATGACAGTTTGAAAATTTCTAAAACTTTTATTTTTTTCTATCCCCTGTACATTTTGCAGATCTTGTAAATATCATGCCGGGCTTGAGAGTTAGCCAAGTTCATTGTCAATGCCTTAACTAAGCTTGCTAAATTGCAACTTCTGTACATTTTTTTATGACATCTGCTCCAAATATTATTAAAATTCCACGATCAATTATTTTGGCATAGTAAAGTGCAAACACAGTCAAGAAGTTTACCTTTAAAGATACTTGGGGGAAATCTGGATGTGGAAGTAGTCATTCCTTAGGCAGCGATTTTTTAGGTAACAAAAGTTCACGAAAAATAATTTGAAACGTTCTCAATATTATTATCCATACGTTCAGGTGTACATTTGACTTTTTATTATTAAGACTTTTTACATCCTTCCTTAACGAGAAAAGCGTGAGGTCGAGAATGAACTTGAAATATTTACGTTATTATTAACCAACACCATTTCTATTACCCAAGCACGCAACTTGAATAATCGCAGGAAGTACTTCTTTCACAGACACGAACTACATGATTTCACTTAAAGTATAATTCACGTTTTCATGTACTACTACTTCTTAATTATTTAACATATACAAGATATATGGGATATTTTGTTTAAGCCCTACTGATTGCTTATATTTGTTTATTGCATTTTTCATATAATAGTTGCACATTCTATAGGATACTCTGTAGTTTTTTATAGTTTCGGTATGTCAGGCAATCCACAGTGGGCCACGGAACGTAAAAATCCTGACCAAAAGTCTGAGACCTTTCAGATAATCTGATGATGGGGTAACAATCACGGAAACATTACAGAGGTTTACAAAAAAAAAGTGTCCTACCAATGGGATTCCATTACCGTACTCCGAAGATTTTCGACGTGCTAAACACGATGCCGTAGTCCGTTTTGGATCATCGCTTCAGAATTTCGATAAAACTTAATCTAAAAGTGCTAAAAATTCCTTTCTGCCTTCGTTCATGTACAAATTAATCGAAAATGAAACGAGATACAGAGCTTTGGCTTACGACATTCGATTGCCCTCGCCTGCCTATATACTCCTGAATTTTTGCTAGCACTTCAATTTTTTTTACAAAATTTTGAAGGTATTTAAAAAATGTACGGGATATCGACACCTTTTCACATTCAACATAACGCTGTAACTTTTTCTAGACAAAAATGACCCTTCTCTTTTGTACTAGATCGATTGCAAATTAAATTTCCAATCCGATGATGTGGAGCACGAAAGATATTACGAGCACCTTTTGTCATAGAAAATCTAAAGAAAAATCGAATGGAGTAAACCAGAATGTTAAGTTTTCTCGAAATACTGACGTGATGGCGCAAAACGGACTACGGCATCGCGTTTAACACGCCAAAAACCTTCGGGGCACGGTAATGGAATCCCATTAGTCGAACATTTTTTTGTTGTAAACCTGTGTTATTTTCAAAAATCAGACATTAAAAGAGGGTGTATCAAAGGGGGTGTAAGCATGTATTCTTGTATAAATGGGTGAAATTTACTAAATTATGTGACGAGGATAGCTGTAAATTTAATATATGCAGATGTGTTTAAATGAGATAAAAAATCTAATTTTAGATCAAATTCGGTGTCCTCAAAACCGTATGCGAAGACAGTATTGAAAGACATTGAAATATTTTTAAACAACAGGAGGGATATTCTTAAAGAGGTAAGAAATTGGAACATACTGTTATGCATTACACCCCCCTATGATACGCCTATGCCTAATAGTGACTGGAAACTTGTAGAAAGAGATAGAGTTTTCTAGAGTGTGATAGGAGAAGATTCTCTATTGTGTTCTGGATGAGTCTGGAGGCAATTTCAGAGTATATAAGCAGTGATTACCGGCGGAAGAGGGAAGTTTTAGGAAAGTGAAGTTTGGTAGAGAAAAAAGTGAGGTTAAATATAAAGTAAACAATGTGTAAAGGTTATTTTGAAGTATTGTATAGTCAGTAAATTATTAAATAATGTGTTAGTGGTGTACCCCTTGTTAAAATTATTTAGAACACAGATTCATACAGGGTGTTTCCTAAAAGTCGGAAACACGTAACAATACATTAAATTTGCTTTGTTAGAATGTTCAATTTATTCCAAAATGTAACTAAACTTTGTAAAAAAATACAATAAACAAAAACTACGAAGAAATCAGCAATTATCATCACTTGCCATTCTTCGTTTCGTCAGAAGCTGAAGTCTCTGTTTCAGGTGCACTTTGAACCAATTCATTATATGTAAGTCCTTCTTCACCGGGAGAAGACAAAAGTTGCAAAATTTCACGAGGGAAGGTGTCTCGACTTTTTTTGGATAATAACTTCGTTAAGCCCGTTATAACTGGGTTTGAACTCACTAGAAGCAGATTCAGAACGAGGGTAGAAAGTGAAAGCAGCTAGTTTCTGTTACAGGATAAAGTGTACATTTGACAGATATTTTTATTGCATATCTCGTGGCATGACTAAGCCCGACAAATTTTGTAAGCCAACAGTAAATTTATTTATCGCGAAATAACCCCAAAATAGGGGAGTCAGAGATTAAATTTCGTAAAATTAAAAGCTCCCACCAGATCGTCTAAAACATTATCAAATATAAGTACATACCTGTATTATACTGGTTCATATTATGATAGTCTTTGGAAATACAAGACGAAGAGTATATTGCATTCAATCGGCACATTTAGCCAGCTCGGTGGCGCAATGCTGAAGGTGTTTGGCTTGCGACCACGGAGTCCCGGGTTCGAATCCTGGCCAGGGTATGGATGTTAGTGGCGTTTTTTCATGTGTTACCGAGACGGTAGCAGTGACCTAGACCACTGTTGGGTGGCACAACATGTCTAGTCGCTGTTATCTCTCCTGAGTTCGAGTCTCAGCTGCAATATCGCAGGGAATGGTTGTTGTGTTGATGTCTATGTGTACGTGTCCTGGTTGAGTGGTAGAGCAGCAATAGCTGAACTCCACCAGGACGTTAATATAAATGAAGCATTAAAATAAAAATAAAAATAAAAAAAAAATCTAAAACCGGTAATATTGCTCGTAGAGAAAAACATTTCATATCACTGTGTTGATGATACAATCCTTAACAACTTTCAAAATGGCCGTCCGTCCGTCTGTCTGTCCGTCCGTCACGTTTTCTGTAAGCACGATAACTTAATAATGAAAAATCTGATTGTATTGAAATTAGGACAGTAAGTTAGTGTTAGCTAGGGGAAAAACCCTATCGCTTTTGGACAAAATCTATAAATAAAGAAAAAAGTTATTCATTTATCGAATTAAAAAAAAAGTTTTGTAATTAAATTAACAATGTCTAAAACCAATATTATTTACAAAAAGTACTGCGAAGAGTATCCTATAGAATGTGCAACAATTATATAAAAAGTGCAGTAAATCGGCGAAGAGTATAATGGTTAGCTTGTTTTATTTGAGTTTTATTTAGCTAAGAAATATTTAAAAGTGATAAACCGAAATAGTGGAGTAGCACGCTGGGCATCGCAATTTCGACTGGCTTCTACCTGCTTGTCCTGCTTATCTAGCTGCCTAGAACCTCTTTATACGAGTCATGTTACAGCCTATGCTTATCCCTTAAAGTGAAAGTACTTTAAATTCAATTTCACGGCTATTTACAGAATCGACTTGGCCAGGTTTCTTTGCACTCTGGCCCACTGTACGTCCGTCCATCTGTCTGTACGTCACGGCCCTCTGATTCTTTCATTTCTCTACTGAGAAGAAATTTAGTGTGTGGATGTAAACTGATGGCCCAAAAAACAGAAATGAAGAGATTTGAGGAACAAATGTTTGGGTACAACTCCTATACAGTGAGAGGTGAACTCAAAGTTTTGGCACCTCATACCTTTAACCCTTCAATCACAAGATTTTCCCTTTTCAAAGTCGCTATCAACGCGTACCCTCCCCCCAATTTCTATCAATGTAAGAAATCTGAAGACAGTCCCGAATGTCATGTATCTTTTAGTTAGTACTTTCAATAAGTATAACAGATCCTGTAGCAAAAGCATTTTCTGAAAAATGTTGAAATCAACGTCTTTAGAGAACGAGCTTAACTCAAATGAAATTTGCGTCTCAGTCAGCGAAAGGTTCTGAAATTTTGACACGATGTAGTTCTTATGTTCCGATGAAAAGTCTTAATAGGCAAGGCGTCTAAAAATGAATAGATTTTGTGTGCAGTTTATCAAAACTAGATAATTGTGACATTTAAAAAAATCGGTAAAGGTATTTACACAGAACTTCCCTCTTTATTTGTGCATGGCGGTCACTCTAAAAAATTAATAATTACGAAGTGACATTGAAAATACTAATCGGATTATAGTTATCACTATTATTACAAAGAACACCTGATAAGTTTTGGTCAAAAAAATATACAGAGTGCTCATCCAACACCAAAAGTTCAATACTAAATAACAGGTGCCAAATATGGAAGGCTTGGGCAAATACCTATATAAATGTCCACCATGACCGAATTATTTCTTGGGATGGCCACCCTGTACATTTTTCAATAATGGTGTAATAGGTGCATATGCCTAATATTATTGCCATCTGTCATATTTTCAATTCCACATACACGTAGTGGAGTGGAAGTATAGTGGTGGTTAAAACTTTCATTTTTTTTAAATTTTTCAAAAATGTTTTTAAACAATTTTTCAAAATGTTTTTCTTCTGAAATAGGGTTAGAATGAAATTTTAAATTTGAGCATAAGGGAAAGTTTCCTTCTATTCTACAGTGGTATTTTTTTTTGAAATTGGTTTAGAATGCCATGAAACGTGAAAATTTTAAATTTGAGCAAAGAAAAATAATTTATATCTATTTTAGTGGTAATTTTTTTTTCAAAAATGTTGGTGAAAAATTTCTTTAATTTAAGCAAAAATAATTTTTTTTTCATCCATTCTATACCCAGTGATAAATAGATTAAAATTTTTTATCAAAAAAATTCGCAATAATTTTGAAATTTGTTTGAATAGGTTTAGAATGCCATGAAAACGTGAAAATATTAAATTTGACAACGAAAAAAAATTCAGTCTATATAGTGGCAAATTTTTTTCAAAAATATGAAAGAAAAATCCAAAATTTTTTTTTAATAGGTTTAGAACGCTATAAAAACGTGGTAATTTTAAATTTGAACAAAGAAAAAAAAATTCATCTACTTTAATGGTAAATTTTTTTTCAAAAATGTTGGTAAAAAAAATTTCAATTTTTTTTTTTTTTTTAAATAGGTTTAGAATGTCATGAAAAGTGGAAATTTTAAATTTGAACTAAGACAAAAAAATTTTTCGTGGTAAAAATTTTTTCGAAAATGTTGGTGAAAAAAATTTTCAAAATTTTTTTTTCTGAAATTGGTTTAGCGTGTCATGAATCGTGGAAATTTTAAATTTGAGCAAAAAAAATTTTTTTTCATTATTTATTCCCTTTAAACGATTCACCCTGTATATTTTCCAGTGAAAGTTCTACCAGTTCTCCGCTGAGAGTAGGGTCAACTACCTGCCAAATTTGACAGCTCTCCGTCCAGTAGTTTTTTAGTAAATGCACCAACAGACAGACAGACAGACAAGACAGACAGACAGACAGACAGGCAGACTGACGGAATTGAAAAACCTATATTTTCGTAATCTCCGTGATCTGAAACGTCAGAATGCGAAAAAATCTCGGAGGGTGATTTTTCTCGAATACAATACTTCCCTTCGGTATGCGAGGGAAGTAAAATTCAAAAAATGTTTATTTTTAAACTATTAACTTTAGGTAAAAGGCGCAAAATGTGTATTTAAATCCAATAAAGCTCACAGAATTATTTCAAAATTTTTAATCAACTTCTAAGTTTCAATTAAAAAATATGTAACGAGGTAAATTTTCCGTTGTCAAAAATGCAATTTAAATTACTAATATACTTATTTGCCCCGTTTACGTTCGAACATATATGTTAAAATCATTGTTATAGATCTCTCCTCATTTAACTAGTTGAAACCGTGAAACAGATCTCTACTTTAAACAGAAAATGTGATAAACCTGGTCGTGAGAGGGCTATCTGCAATATTAACAATAATTACAAAATTTGCTAAGAGCGGCGTTTGGCCAGTAAGTCAGCACAAATGAGTTTCATTAAAGCAGATTTGAATATCATTTTTTCCGGTCCGTTGAATAGTCAAATTGGCTAATTATTTCCGATCTTCACCACATGTAAGTACCCCGTTTTGTCATCGGCTCTGGTTTCTTGTCGACGTTTGTTAACACCGATAAGACTAGTTCACTAAAATGCGTGTTTTAAAGCAATCATTTTAAAATAATTTCCCACTAAATGTATCAGAATATAATTATCATTTTCCGACTTCGCCAAATAAATCTAAATTTAAATATTATCAAAGTACGTGTGTCCGAGTTAAGACCTGCTAAGTTCTCCCGACTTTATCCAAGTATCTATATTCCAAAGAATTTCCAGAGGTAAAAGACAAACAGATGATATTTCGAGAGAAACCCAGAATACCGTGTACCGTTTATATTATTTTAATTCAGACCATTTGTGATGATACTGAGTTAAAATACTATCTGTTGTTCTACCAAATGTGTAGAAATTGTAATTACCGTGTATTTTATTTTAACTATTTCGTATTTAAACGAAATATGTCATCACAAAGTAATTTTTGTGAAATTTGTTATAGTGCTATTGTTCATCTGAGAGAGTAGAAATTTTAGTTTACTGTTCATTTTATTTCCAAAATTCATTACTATTAAATAACTTTTTAGAAATTTATTATAGTTTGGGAAATGAACACCAATAGACCACAAGCCCATGCTAAATTTTTAGGGGGTCATATGACACCGCTTGAAAAGGTATAATTTTTGTAGTCCTACAAAAATAAATCACTTTGATCCCTATGCCGTATATTTTAGGTGGGACATGGGAAAGCCGCGGAAAAGTGAAAATCGTAATCCGCGGAGGTGCATTTTTTCAAACGACACTGTACGGCTTACGTTTATTTGGACTGTATTTATACCTGTGACTCTTAAAAAGGAAATGCCGTACAAAAATAATGGGACAGAAGTACAGGAAATATTTTCGTTTTCCGAAAAGTGACCTCTATGTACTAAGGTGATATGACACCGTACGGCTTTTATGAAATTCGATTTTTATATTAACAAGGATGAATTTTTTTGCTATGCCTTACAAATCGGTTGGAACATGGGGTGACAAAATAGTATTAAAATAATCAAGATTTATGTGGTGTCAAACCACCACCCTTGATAGAGGTCTAGGACGGAGGTTGATGTGGCGTTTGTATCCTCATGTTCCAACCGATTTGTACGGCATAGCAAAAAAATTCGTCCTTGTGAATATAAAAATCAAACCGTACGGTGTCATATCACCTTAGTACATAGAGGTCACTTTTCGGAAAAAGAAAATTTTTCCTGTACTTCTGTCCCATTATTTTTGTACGGAATTTTCTTTATAAGAGTCACAAGTATAAATACAGTCCAAATAAACGGAAGCCGTACAGTGTCATTTGAAAAAAATGCACCTCCACGAGTTACGATTTTCACTTTTCCGCGGCTTTACCATGTCCCACCTAAAATGTACGGCATAGGGCTCAAAGTGATCTATTTTTGTAGGACTACAAAAATTATACCTTTTCAAACGGTGTCATATGACCCCCTAAAAATGTAGCATGGGCTTGTGGTCTACAAGTCCTTTATATTATATCTTTATACTCTAATACATAGAAATTTTTCGCATCAACCCCGACAAGATACCACGTGGTTGAACCGAAGTTTATTTAATAAAGGCACTCAGCTGTGGAGCTTGAAGCGCTTGGCAAACACCGCATGAAGTAGGTATTAATGTAATTTTAACACTTCTGAACCGAACCGAAATACCACCATTCTGATTATTTCTGTCTGTCTGTCTAGACAAAATAATCTCCGCCGTAAGCTCATACCGAATCCGATAACCATTTTATTTATTTGGTATCAGTTTTATTTAATTTGGCCAAATTCTTCCTGTCTTCTGCCCGTTTTATTACTTACTGTTTTTTATTACTTACTGTAGTGTTGTTCTTGTTTCCCGCTTACTGTTTTTTTTAACGATTTTATTTTTTTGTACCACTCTCACCGTTTGCTTGCGTACCACTTGCTTCCGAATTAATATGAGTAACTAGTGGTCGGCTAGCTTATCACCGCCTGGTTCCCCGTACGTCACAAAATGGCGCCCGAACAGGACCTACTTAATTTAAATTAAACTAAAATGACATATCTTCAGAATATTCAAGTAGTCCTCTACCGCCCCTGGAAGTATGTACATTTCCTTACGGAACACCCTGTATATCTAGTTTAATATTTACAAATACGAAATTCCGTACAACCGGGAAACCAAATAAGTCCTTTCATCTTGTTTATTTTCACAGAGAGATACAGAACAAGTCTAAAAACTGTTTGGACACAAAACCATCCATTTATAAGATAAACTTCAAAACAATGCTCGTATCTTTATAGGAGTAAAACTACATAAATTCACTGTTCGATGTCTACTTTATTTCACATATCAGATTTTATATAGTGCAGATACTTGTCATATTTCGCATTATATATACCGCATCTAACATTTTTTTATCTTTAGTGTTTTTCTTTTATTGTATACTCGTATGTGGTGCTAGGTATATTACTTTAACGACTAGAGCAAAGTTGTTCGATTACGATTTTGCAAACATATGCTTGCAACTGAAAGCGTATAATGTATACAGGGTTAGTCACGGAATGCGGGTATTAGACGTTTCTTGGGATCTGTTGAGTTTATAAATTTGAAAATTGGAGATATGGTGGATCTAACGGAAACATTTTCATACTTCTGTTATGGATGTATCAACTAACTTTATTATTTTAAATGGAACGCCCTATATTTCCTTTCATATTTGGATTCCTCATTCCTTAAACCTACCAGTATTCGAGACAATTAATATTTTTTGAGATTTTTTACGGTTCCTACCCTTCCAAAAAGTTATCAGTATCTTCTATCATGTAGATTTAGATATTTTCTTTTCAAACTCATACAAGTACCCTGTGATCTAACTAAAAGTTGTCTGACACCCACTAGAAGGTTAGGTGGGATAGTCATACTGGACTAGAAGTCCCTAGTTATGAATCCTCTTTTCTTGGAGGGGACTGGAACTAAGTCGACGGATGATTCGCGAACCATGATTAAAGTGTAAATGATTAAAACTAAAGTACAACTAAAAATATTAATGATAAATAAAATAGTTAAACTAATTGAACCAATCCTGCCATCTTCACACCTCTATTTCGGTTCGAGGAACCATGACACAACTACCAATAAAGTGAACTATTTAAGATAGGCTCTTTGTCACTGCTCATACAATTTTACCATTTTGCAGTTTCCATGCTTTCAAAACCATCCAGCGTTATGGTATGTTAATTGTTACATTTCTAATCAATTTTATGCTATTGATATATATTCTGTAACTCTTATCAAAGGTATATTGGACAACACTAACCCTCGGTTGTTCCATTCTTGGAATGAGCTATATGTTCCTTGAATCGTGTTAGAACTGCACATTTTGTTTGCCCAACATACTTCAAACTACAATCCTTACAACTAATTTCTAAATCCCGGACTTTTTGTTACATTCAATCTTACCCTTTGGGTTGTCCAAAAATTGTTGCAGCTTATTTTCCGATGGATGAAGAGTTGTTCTATCTAAATTTTTCAAAATACTACTTGGACTACGGGTAAACAGATCCTCGTATGGAATTAGTACGAATTCCTTTAGGTTCACAAGGGTGAGCAGTTAGGGAAGGTTTCTTTAAATCTGCGTTTCCTACTTAATTTATTGATCAAACTTGGAGGATATCCACTGCTCTTATCTATCTTATCTATATCCTTAATTAAAGCTTTCTCTTTTGCTAAGCTCTGTTAATTTAGGGGAAATTAATAGACGATGAATCAAGAAATTGAGAACAGCCATATTTGCTGGAGACAATGGTCAGTCGTTAGAGTGTTGGTGTCCTCTGTACATATTACTATCCTAATGAATGTATTTAAGAATAGTTGTCCATTGGATTGTTTCATATGTAAATTTTACCGATTATGTTTACAGTTTTGGCTAATTTTTGCTGCAGCTATTAAACCTGCTTCCCTTCCCGTTTTGGAGGGTGGGGAATATGAAAAGATAGCGAAAAAGTTTTCACCCTCTGCAACTCCTGTAAACGGGCAAAACCCACTTTTCTTGGCCGTTTTTGGGTGTTAGTGTTCGGTAATGCGTGTTTGGAGGGAAATAATTTGCAATTTTATGGGGTTGAAACAACCCTCCCAAGGGACAGAATATTGTTTTTTTCATCGGCATATAGGACGGGAGGCGAGTAGTGATACTTAATCGATTTTTCACATCCAAAGAGGATGAATCTACCCTTTTCGTATTCCCCTCCCTCGAAAACGAGGGTAATAGATTTTGTGGGTGCAGCAAAAATTAGCATGTTCTTCCTACCTATTCACTGTAATATGAAGTGAAACGGCTATATAATTTCGATACAAAGGTACATCTGCAAACTTTGTATCTGATGTTGCGAACCTACTAGCAATGAAGGTTCATAACGATTTTCCTATTGTGGCCTCCTCATGTCGCTCGAACAACCTATTGAAATTTTTCTTCATGCAAAGTTTAGTAAGATCAATAAACCTTTTAACTGCTTCCTGTCTAATGTTATTTAATTTGAGTAGTTCCCTAAGATACTTCAAGGTTTGTGATACATCTGTAAATAATAAACACCAACAAAGATCAATTTCACAATATCATATAGGGTATTTTATTTTCACAGTCGAACATTGTTTTAGTTCAAACGTCCAAGAAATTTTTTTCAAATGGACCTCCCTGTATATTTTCACAGAATTTAATAGTGTTTTAAATTCTGCATCGATTGATGTTAGCATTTCCTATATCTATCTCTCTCTTGTAATGTGCGGAATACGCAAAAGCATCCTTCGTTACATTTTCTAACGTTTATTAGAAAAATTGTAATAATCAAACATTTTATTCTCCTATGCTCTGGTACTATAACAAACTATTCCTAGGAAGATTTGTTGTCATTGCTTATAAATAAATGCCAAAAAAGTGACCAAAATGACTTTAAAATAATTTTTTTAATGTCAACGGAAAGCTGGCGTCCTACGAAGCCCTGGAAGGGACACCTAAAATAAAATAATTTCAGTTTTTAAAACTCCGTGTTATAAATGGGAATTTTACGTTAAAATTCTGAATTATATCTCCCAATTTTAAAATTCCGACTTATAAGTCGAAATTTTATTTCAATATTCCGAGTTATAAATCGGAATTTTAAAATTCCGAGATATAATTCAGAATTTTAAGGTAAAATTCTTAGTTATAACTCAAAATTTTAAAATTCCGACTTATAACTCGGAATTTTATAATTCTGAGTTATAAGTCTTTAAAATTTTGAATTATAACTAAGAATTTTAAAATTCCGAAATTTAAATCAAAATTTTAAAATTTCGCCTTAACGGGTTGCAGCATTAGTTTCAGCATGATTAATATCTCCAACTATATCACCTTCAAAATGTCACTAGAATTTTAAAATTGCCTGAAATGCCCATATTTATCAAAGTATTAAAAAATACCATATGGAAAAGTTGTTTTTAATTACATTCAGAATCTAAATTTGAAGATTTCAATGTGTCAGTTTTTTAATTTTTTAAATTTTTTTCCAAAAATATGTAAAATGATTTTTTTAAAGATTTTTGGTTATAGTTGAGTTAATATGAAATAGTTCAATGCAAAAAATATGTATATAGTATCATTTTTCTAAGATGACACTATCGGCAATAAAACGCCAGACGAAGAGAAATGCTTATCTCACCTTTTTTCGCGCCTATTCGATCGCAGCCCCGCCCTTAAGTTTGTAGATACACGTGGTTTAATTTCTTGTCTTGCTCTTGCTCAGGAATTAAATAAGGATAACTTTAAATCCCGACCTGTACTTGCACCAATTTTTTATTTACACTTTCAGAAGTTATCCTTATTGAATTCTTGAGCAAGAGTAAGACAAGAAATGAAACCACGTGTATCTACAAACTTAGTGGCGAGGTTGTAATCGTTCTCTGCTCGAATAGGCACGAGAAAAGGTGAGATATTCATTTATCTTCGTCTGGCGTTTTATTGCCGATAGTGTCATCTTAGAAAAATTATACGTTAAATGCTGCATTTCTGTTTTAAATGTAATTAATAATGACAAATTTTTTTTTTTACAAAAAACAGTACGATAATTGTGGACTATTTTCAGTCATTCTGAACACTTATTGTGTGTGTTAATTTTGCCCGATAATCCGCTTAAATATTAAAGCAACGATTGTTAATTTAAATCAAATTTAGGTCAGATAAATAAAACCAAAAATTCGAATTAAATATACTTCAATAATCTAAAAGGTGAATAATACAATTATCCTTAAACCATGTTTATGTCGTCCCTCTCTTTCCATACACATTATTATCGTATTGCAAAATTCTCAAAATTCTTGGAGGTATTTCAAGGCAGATATCCCTGGTGGTGTATTCTAAATGATCGATATTTTGGAAGGGTTATCTATGGTAAGCTTTATTTTTTAAGTAACCCCATAAAAGTAAATTAGAGGCGTTACGTCCGGGGATCTTGCTGGCCATGGGTATTGTGAATATCTGCCAATCCATTTACCTCTAAACAAGTTGTCCAGATAATTTCTTACATTAATAGCACTGTAAATTGGAGCGCTGTCTTGTTGAAACCACAAAACGGTTCTTTCCTCCAACCACATGTCGTCAATTAGTTCAGTAATTTCATTCATAGAAAGTTCAAATTCCAAATTGAGATTATGCCGAAAAAAGGGGCCAATTAGTCTGCCATTAAAAATGCCACACCAAACATTGGTTTTTAAAGAGTACTGGTCTTTACATTTAATCATAAATCCTGGGTTTTCGTCAGCCCACCACCTGCAATTTTGGGAACTTACTACCCCATTTGAGGACAAAGTTGCTTCGTCTGTGAATAGAATCTGTATAGCAACAGATAGATCTCGTCCTTTAAGCTTGTTAATAAACTTTGGCTTGTACGGACGAAATTTGGGTTTCTTTAAAATTCTTCTTACACTATTAGTAGTTCCTCCTGCGTCAGTTCTGTCGGAAATTGTGGCAATCAAAGTTTGTTTATGTTCTATTACTTTAAGCAAAACGTTTTCTTTATATTTATCAACTTTACAATAATTCGTGTGTGGCCTTTTGTAAAGATTTTCAATTGAGCCAGTTGTTTTGAATTTTTAGTAAGTAAGCCCAACTGCTGAATGGGAAACAGATTTTTGGGGATATTTTTGGATAAAAATATCAGGCGTCCCCTGTTGGTTCTATATTCGAATTAAAATAATTTCAATTTTTTCTTTAGTTTGAATTTTTTAAACGATCAACAAATAGAAAATTTTTTATTTTATTAGAGACATTAATAAGGCATCGACACGTCAAAAGCCTATCATTTGTTTTCAAAACGTATTTGATTACCTTTCGAAAGTTATTAAATACATTCGTATTATTCACTTTCAAGGTTATTAATTATGTTAAAACCAGTTTAAAAAACAATTGAATTAAAAAGTTTTCCATATGGTACAGACTTTTTGGCGGACACTGTATATCTCGGAATTTTGAAATAAAATTTCGACTTATAAGTCGGAATTTTAAAATTCTGAGATATAATTCGGAATTTTTACGTAAAATTCCCAGTTACTTATAACACGGAATTTTAAAAATAGAAATTATTTTATTTTAGGTGTCCCTTCCAGAGCTTCGTAGCGCCCAGAACTACATTTTGAAAAAAAAAATTATCCATTTTGGACTGAATGGTACAAAATGGCGGCCAATTCAAATTTAAGATAACAAATTAATTTGTGTCCACAAGGTTCAATATTTGGGCACCACGATTTCAGGATGTTTTGTTTTCAACAAAAGGTATATTTTCTGAAAGTTTGAAGCCGATCGGAACTCTTGACGTGCATGGGCGTTAACATGAAAAATCAACGCTTTGTAGGCAGTTTATTCCATTTTGCATGCTATGACCGTACTCAAATGACCCAAAACCCACGCAGATTTGTTGTAATTTTAATTGCGAAGGTTTTTAAAAATTTTATGAGCCATCCAAATATACAGTAAAATACAGGGTGTTCCATTAAAAATAACAAAGTTAGATGATACGGCCGGTGTAAGCGGAATTAACACTGCATGAAAATATTTTCGTTAGATCCGCCATATCCAAAAAAAAACCCATACCAATTTTCAAAAAAAACATAAAAAGATATTTATAAAATGATTCAAAAACGACCAAGAAAAAGTGTTGTAATTAAACTTCGCTTTGTAGGGTCTATTCACAGGCTTTAAAAAAATATATATATATCAAGCTAGATTTTTGTATGGACTTTTATTTTTATGTTTTGAACAGGACCTCAAAAGTCCGTAGATAGTTCCCGAACAAAATTTTTACAGGGCGAAAGAGGGTAAAATTCATTTTTTCCCAACTATCTTGGAAACTGACAACTATTTGAGAAAGATGTTTATTGTTGAATATGTAGCTCGTAAAATTAGCCATTGTCCATTGACTCCATGGTATATTGGCTTTTTTTCGTACATCAACCTTTGCAAAGATATAAGCTGAATTCAATCTGAAGGAGGATGTGCACTCCGCAATCATATATTTACTAAAGGAAATATTTATGTGAAGCTTATCTATGAAACCCCATCTTCATATGGATAATAACCAGGCTGCAAATTAACAGCTATTCTCTGGACTATGTATTCCGCCGAGTGCCGGATTACAACTTGCAAGTTTGGCGCATTAGGTGTAAAAATCGCATTTTACCTCAAAACGCTTGGTTTAGATTGCAATAAACAATAGCCGAAAGATTTATTCCTAATATTCCTAATTAAAGAAACTCTCGGCAATTCTGGGCCACTTGCAGACTGTAATTTCAAGCTGTTGACCCACGTCAGAGCAAGGATGGTCTATGACGATTGGACTAAGACTTCTAACCTAGGAACATTTCAAATTAATACAAGGAAGCCTCATCTAGCGGTCGATTTTCATTGCACTAGAAGAAGTAGCCTGACATGGTCATGTTAGTTGTAAAGTATGCTTCAAATAGGCAGAATATTTGCTAAAGGAAATTACATCACATCATACCACTATAAAGTGCAAGCACCAAAATCTTTCTTAATTTTAATACAGTGATAACTTAATGACACTTTTATTTTAACAAGCTTACTGCAACTTATTGAACACCTAAGCAGTTTTTTGACGGAATTTATTTAATAACAAACAGCGGAATATCCCAATAATAAGACATAAGTATGTGAATAATACACTTAATGCGACAGGCTTGCAATTTGTATTCCAGCGCATGGCATGACATATTCTAAAGAAGAGAGTTGTAAATTGCAGTCTGTTTGTTATTATGAAAATAACGATTCATAGAGGAGTATGACAAAAATATTGCGATTAGTGAATTATGATCCAGAGATCAAAAATTTGCGAAAGCGGTTCAGATAACGGTCAAAGAATATACTGGGATTCGGCAAAATTTTTAATAGAAACATCCACTAGCAAAAAAGGACAATTAAAGAATCAGCAATCATGTCGTTGAATGGGGATAAATGCATGCTGACTTGTTCCGTGGATGTTTGTAGATCAAGCAAATGAAGTAAAGCCAAGGAGTATTAGGCGAGTCTGTCTGGGATTTTTCCCAAAAATTTTCTATGCTATTTGAGTTAGCAACGGATTCTTATAGGAAAAATTCCGCTGAACAAGATTTTCTTATGAAACATTTTCCTAAACCGCGAGCTTCATGATCAAATAATTGTTTAAACAAATTTTTTTTCGTTTTTATTTAATAAAATAAAAACGGTTTGACGGATCCGAAAAAATCTTGATTCAGTTGAAAGATATTTTCAATACGCGTCGTTTGGCGCCAGGCACAACTCATTTTGTCAACCCGTTCATTTGTTATAGCCAAAATAAATTTCATAATTAACAAATTGATTACTCCGAAACTAAAGAGGTCAGGATTTTGTTTTTTTCAAAATATATGCCTATTATACCAAAGAATATACCATATTTTTTTTGGCCCGATATCTTTAATACTTTTTGATTTTTTAAACAATTGGCATCATTTGTTAATTTGCAAATAACTTTTTTTTCGATAGTTTGGTCGACTTCAAACCAACTTTAAACGATAAATATTAAACGTCTGCACGAATGCCACTTTTTGCTTTTGTTTATTTAAACTTTACATTAATTTTGCAAATTACCAAATGGAATATCTCGGCTCTGGTATTGAAATGGGGTTTTGTGCATATGAAAGTGTTTGCAAAAAGGAAAATTTTGAGACCAGAAAGATCTTAACCGGATAACCGGAACCGGAAATAAAAGTGACATTGCGTGAGAGACTCTAATTTGTTTATTAACAACTTCTTGGACAGGAGGTTCGGTGCAAATGAAAGCTAACAAGTTTTTCCATCAACCACAAAAAGTTCTACAAAAAATATTCAGTCCCTGAAGAGTTATACGCGTTTTTAATCCTTAACATAATCTCTTCCGCAACGTGAAAATAGTAAGATTTAACGCACAATGGGGTGGCGGGTTCGATTCTCGATGTGGACAAATTTCTTTTTCGTCAAATTTGCTTTTCTTTCATGTAACCAAGTATTTTTTATGATAACAAATGTCTTTCCTTTCTGAGAAATTTTTAAAAACGTCCTAAATATTTTTTGTTGTTGCAATTTTTATTAAATAAATGGTTATCTTGCAACAAACATATAATTGTTCTTATCCAACGAGGGTTTTTCGGTAGTTCTTGTTTTTTTTATTACTTTTGATGAAGAGAAGGCTTGTTTTATTTTATTTAAGGGGGGTGCCTGTCGAAAAAACACCAAAAATAAAAGAAAAATTTTTTTTTTCACTTTTTTCTTATAATGAAAAAAACACACACTTTGTTATTTGTAAACGAGAAATAATCAAAAGATTTAACTATTTTAATGGCATTATTATTTTATTGTTTTAATTACAAATATTTACAATTAATAACTATTAACGCTAATAACTATTAGAGTATTCCACTGTTTCATGATTTCGACTATAAGAAATGTAGAGCATACAAAGCAGGTGCACAGCATCAGCTCGAGAGTTACGGATTTAATGAAGTTCCCAAGAATAAACAAGCTAACCGTTATAATCTTCACCGGTTTACTACACGTGTTATATACTTTTTGCACATTCTATAGGATACTCTTCGCAGTTTTTTTGTAAATGCTATTACTTTCAAACATGTTTTTGTTTCATTACAAAATGTATTTTTTTTAAATTCAAAAATTTATAACTTTTTTATTTATTGATCGATTTTGATAAAAGATAATAGGGTTGTTCCTCTAGCTAACACTAACTTGCTGTCCAAATTTCAATACTATCGGATTTTTCGTTCTTAGTCAGTTATCGTGCTTACAAGAAACGTGACGGACGGACAGACAGACAGACACACGGACATTTGAAAGTCCTTCAGAATTCGATCACCAACACAGTGATATGAAAACTTCTTCTCTACGAGCAATATTACCGGCTTTGGAAATGTGCGTATCGAATGCAATATACTCTTCGTTTTGTATTTGCGAAGAGTATAATAATTATTTATAGCGTTTTTTACAATTTAAAAATTATTTCATTATAGGAAATATTTTATTGCACGAAGAAAAAGTGAATTTGACAACAAAAAAATTTGCCCACACCGAGGATCGAACCCGCCACCCCATTGCACGCCAAAATATACTAATTTCACGTTGCGGGAGAGATCTTTTAAGGGTCAAAAACGCGTATAACTCTTCAGGGATTGAATATTTTTTACAGGACTTTTTGTGGTTGATAGAAAAACTTGTTAGCTTTCATTTGCACCAAGCTTCGTGTCCAAAAAGTTGTTAATAAACAAATTAGTGCCTCTCACGCAATGTCACTTTTATTTCCGGTTCCGGTTATCCCATCAAGGTCTTTCTGATCTCAAAATGTTCCTTTTTGCAAGCAATTTCATATGCACAAAACCCCATTTCGGTACGCTTGCCCAGAGCCGAGATATTCCATTGGTAATTCGCAAAATTAATTTAAACTTTAAATAAACAAAAGCAAAAAGTTGCATTCGTGCAGACTTCTATGGGGGTTATGCCCAACATCAATATTTATGATTTAAAGTAGGTTTGAAGTCGATCAAATTTTCGAAAAAAAAGGTTATTTGTAAATTAACACATTATTCCAATTGTTTAAACAATCAAGAAGTATTCAAGATATCGGGCCAAAAAAAATATGATATATTCTTTGGTATAGAAGGCACATATTTTGAAAAAAACAATATCCTGACATCATTAGTTTCGGAGTAATCAATTTGTTAATTATGAAATTTATTTTGGCTATAACAAATGAACGGTTTCACAAAATGAGTTGTGCCTGACACCAAACGACGCGTATTGAAAATATCTTTCGATTGAATCAATATTTTTTGGGATCCATCAAACCGTTTTTATTTTATTAAATAAAAACGAAAAAAATTTTGTTTAAACAATTATTTGACCATGAAGGTGGTTTAGGAAAATTTTTCATAAGAAAATCTTGTTCAGCGGAATTTTTCCTATAAGAATCCGTTGCTAACTCAAATGGTATACGAAATTTGTAAAATCACCTCTTTTTTACCGCAGGCAGACTCGCCTATATCTACGGAACTAGTTGTCGACATGAAGAGTGGAATTGTTATTAAAGTATCATTCTTATGGTGAGATATGTACCACCCCTTTGTGTTATAAAAACTTATTAACAATAATGATGATGAAATCTAATACGTGTCTTTGATAGATCATAGAATTCTCCAAAGTACTGGTGATAGCGAAAATAAATATTCAGATGATAGTTAAAGTATAGAGACCATTAAAGTCGCATAACGGAGTTTAGAGGCGCTTGTTTTCGTCAATGTTCAATAGTGTGATTTTTCTTAGTCGTCTAAAATGACGCAACAGATAGTTAGACTGGTTCTTGTTTATAGTATTGCTATATAAATAAGGACAAATTATTTCTTCGCATTGTTGTGGTTTGTTGCAGCTTTAGTGTTGTCTTATTTGTCACAAAATTTTCGGCAAAAATGGTATCCACTAATTTTTTTGTAGAACGATCGTTAATTTTTTATTTAAGCGCTGTCATGATATACTGCGTACTTCACTGTAGAAAAGAGTTTTAAATTATAATTTAAAGTTTCTAAACTACAATTTGTGTAATGATAGATTAACTCCTATATAAGAAAGTCTATTTGACAGTCACATTTTTGTTACCTTGCCAGCTATAAAAAAAAGGTGCATCGTTTTTTATCGCCTACAAAAATGCCTGTTTCTCAAAATCAGAGTACATCTAGTAGTCGTATGTCACTTTAAAATCTGTACTGTCGGCTATAACTTTTAAGTATTGTGGAAACTATAAATACTGTACAATATGAGTCGTTTTGGGAAAATTTCCTTCAAGTAATTGTATAAATAAAAATAATTATTGTTGTTATTCGTACACATATTCTGTCGTTAATTTATCTTGCCAAAAAACACTCGAGCTTTTCTTCTATGCATACATTTCTTTTTAACTCAAAATTTTGCCAATTAGTAATTTTGCTCGAAAAACTGACATTTGACATTTCAGTTTTTCTTATAAAATCGCTGATTAGCAAAATTATTTCGTTACAAAGAGAAATTTATCCGATAAAAAAGCTCTTGTGATATTACTGTTGAGAAAAAAAATACTTCTTTGCCGTTAAAAAGACAATTTCCTAACTTATAAGTTACAGGTAATGAAGGCAACATTTTGTAAAAACCTCACAAAAATAATAATAGGATCATCTCTGGGATTTAAGTAGGTGATAACTTGTAGAATGGAATGATGCATTCTTTGCACTTCCAAGTTACGGGAAAATTAAAAAAAAATTGGAAACACTTCTTGATTTTCGGCTTTTTTGCTCTAGCGACTAAAATAATGAAAATACAGAAAGAAGTTTTCAACAGAATTTGTAGCTCGTCCCTTTCTCTATAAAAAAGTTCTTTACAAATTTTTGTCTTACTTAAGCCGTTTAGGAGATAAATCCAGTTCCTCACTTATAGTTTTGAGCCGCCCCGAAATGCGCGGAAAATGAGAATTCTCTGGCAGTTTCGTCCGACCGGACACATCGATCGATAATTCTTACTATTCAGAGCCGCTAAGAACATGAAAATAACATAAAATGTAGAGAAAAGTCTCAGCTTTAATGTGGAACTAATCACAAAATTCATAAAAAATTTTATCATAGAGAAAAAAGTGTTAGAAGATGTCTTAGTAAACTTTATACAGTTGAATTATTCATATCTTTGAGGTTTATGCATCCTGTCTATTTCCCCCGTAATAATGGGTGCTTTTTCACTGCATGGATTCGATTCCACGCACTTTAATCTATATTTCGTGAAAATTTCATTGAAGAATGTTAAGAAAGAAATAAGTTGTATATGTTTTACTGTATAATTGTGCATTTCCTGAACGTATATGAATAATGTAGACAAATTCAGAAAGTACTGAACGCATTTAAAAAACTCTTAAGTCATTCGAAGGAATATCCTTTATTGTACTTATAATCCAAAAATTAAGACTGTGCAATTATTATTTATTAAGATATAGCGAATTGAACTCCAAAATTTGGAGGTGATTGTTCGATGAGAAATATACCCTCTACTTTGATCGCAAGGCATATTTTTCCAACAAAAATAATTGCAATAAAATGTTAATTGGATTAACATATCATTATATAAGATTATTAAACAAAATGAATTATCATTCTAACGACTCCCGGCAAAGATATGAATAAATATGTGGATCAACTGTACAAAGTTTACTAACCCATCTTCTGACACTTTTTCTCTATGATAAAATTATTTATGAATTTTGTGATTAGTTCCACATTAACGCTGAGACTTTTCTCTATATTTTGTGTTATTTTCATTTTATTAAGGGTTCTGAATAGTAAGAATTATCGATCGATAAGCCCGGTCGTAAGAAACTCCCGGAGAATTCTCATTTTTCGCGCATTTCGAAGCGGTTTAAAACTACAAGTGGAAAACTCAATTTATCTTATAAACGGCTTAAATAAGACAAAAATTTGTAGACCTTTTTTGTAGAGAAAGAGACGAGCTACAACTTTTGTTGGGAACTTTTTCTCTATTTTCATTATTCTGGCCGCTAGAGCAAACACGAAAGTCGAAAAGTTTTTCCAAATTTTTTTGAATTTTCCCGAAACTTGGAAATGCAAAGAATGCATCATTTCATTCTCCAGGTTATTACCTACTTAAAACCCAGAGATGATCCTTTTATTAATTTTTGTTACCCCAAATAGCTAATTTGCCTGTACTAAGTGTAAAATAAACAGTAATGTTAAAAACGCATCCTATATGAATGTACACCTTGTACCTCTACCACCTCAAATTATAATGTAAAATTATTTTTTCAGTAAAATATTTCTTGCCTTAGCTACACACCATTTTGCACTTAAATAGAAAACCGCTGCCGCTGAATTCCAATAATATTTGAGGCAGATTTCAGGAGTCGGTTTCTAGCATATACGAAATAAATGAAGTTTGTGGACTCTTATTAGCTTGCTCTAATTATTTTCGAAAACTGTTAATTTCAGCGCTGTCAAAGGGGCGAAGAGTGGGGGCGGCCGAATTCCCCTTCGCTCTCGCTACCCTCACTCTTCGCCCCTTCCACAACGCTGAAATTAATGGTTTTCGATCGCGTTTTTTCGCATGCTTCCAATCTACTTTTGGCAAGACAAGAAAAAGCACGTTGTAGAGTAAATCTCGAAGACCCCCTTTGGTTTAATATCAGTCTGACCGCCACAGGGTATCGCGCCCATTTTCTAGGTCTTTCAAAATAACGCAAAAACAAGCAAATTTGGAAATTTTTATAAGAATACTATTTTGTAGAAAATTAAATTTCCCATTCAACTGCGTTGTTGAAAAATTAGTTTGACTATTTTTAGCATTAAAAATGTTAGACAAAGTTAAAAGTTTACATACATTCACTTTTTTTCCTTTTCCAGTAATTCGTCCATAACTTTTCTTTACGACATCCTAGGTATGTATAAGTGTTCAGAGAAAAAAGTGCTTGAAAAATCAAAGAAATAGATTCTTTTCGGTGCTGCAAGTGAATCCATCTCAGTTTTACTTCCACATCCACGTAGTGGATTGGAAGTATAGTAATCGCAAAAAAATTTTCAAAAATTTTTATTCGTGAAATAGGTTTAGAACGTCGAGATTTTAAATTTGAGCGACAAAAAAAAATTTCTGTCTGTCGGTCTGTCTGTCTGTAACTTTTTTGTCCGCACGTTTTCTCCGAAACGGTTTAAGATATTGACTTGAAATTTTGTACACGTATATATTATAATGAGATCTGGAACTGGATTGTTTTTTCAGGATATCCGGTGAAGGGTTGGGGGTTAAATAGGGGTAAATAGGGGAAAATAAATAAAGCAAGCTTGTAAGAGTACAGAAACTTGAAAATCGGTGTATGTACTAGAAGTTAAGGCCTCAGATTTTTTTATAATATTTTTCAACCCCCCACCACCCCTACCCCATTATTAATGGGATTGATAAAATAAAGTTGAGATAATCATTTGAAATTTCGTACAAGTATGTATTATAACGACGTCTGGAATTAGGTTATATTTTGAGATGATTCCGTTGAAGGGTTGGGGGTTAATTTGGGGTAAATAGGGGAATATAAGTAAAACAAGTTGGTAAAAGTACAGAAACTTGAAATTCGGTATATGTACTAGAAGCCAAAGCGTCAGATTTTTTAATAATACTTTTCAACCCCCACCACCCCTACTCCAATATGAAAAGGGTTGATAAAATAAAATTGAGATATTCATTTGAAATTTGGTACACGTATGTATTATAACGACATCTGGAACTAGATTATAATTTGAGATGATTCCGTTGAAGGGTTGGGGGTTAAATAGGGGAAAATAAGTAAAGCAAGCTGGTAGGATTACAGAAACTTGAAATTCGGTGTATGTACTAGAAGCCAAAGTGTCAGATTTTTTTATAATATTTTTCCACCCCAGGGTTGGGGGTTATTTATGGGTAAATAGGGGGAAATAAGTAAAGCAAGCTGGTATGAGTACAGAAACTTGAAATTCTGTGTATGTACTAGAAGCCAAAGTCTCAGATTTTTTCAATAATATATTTTAGCCCCCCACCACCTCCTACTCTATTATTCAAGGGGTTGATAAAATAAAATTGAGATATTCACATGAAATTTAGTACGCATATGTATTATAACGACATAGGGAACTAGATTACATTTTGAGATGATTCCGTTGAAGGGTTGGGGGGTTAAATAGGGACATATACGGGAAAATAAGTAAAGCAAGCTGATAAAAGTACAGAAATTTGGGATTTGGTGTATATACTAGAAGCGGAGGTCTCAGGTTTTTTTATTAGTATTTTCCATCCCCCCACCACACCCACTCCCTTATTAAAAGAGTTGATAAAATTAAATTTAAATTTTCACTTGAAATTTGGTACATTTATGTATTATAACTATATCTGAAACTAGATTATATTTTGACATGATTGCTTTGAAGGAGTGGGGGTAAGTAGAGGGAATAGGGAAAAATAAGTAAAGCAAGCGTAAGAGTACTGCAACTTGAAACTCGATGTATGTCCTAGAAGCCAAGGCCTCAGATTTTTTAATAATATTTTTCAACCCTTCCACTACCCTTACTACATTATTAAAGGGGTTGATAAAATAAAATTGAGATATTCACTTGTAATTTGGTAGACGTATGTATTATAACGACATCTGGAACTAGATTATATTTTGGGATGATTCCGTAGGAGGGTTGGGGTTAATAGGAGTAACTAGGGGAAAATAAGTAAATCAGCTGGTAAGAGTACAGAAATTTGTGATTCGGTGTATATACTAGAAACCAAGACCTCAGATTTCTTTCTAATATTTTTCAAACTCCACCACCTCCGCTTCATTATTAATGGGATTGATAACATAAAATTGAGATATTCACTTGAAAGTTAGTACACGTATGTATTGTAGTGACATCTGATTGAGATGACTCCATTGAAGGGGCGGGAGGTGGTAGGTTGTGAATAGTGGAAAATAGAAAACTAGAAACTTCATTTTTAACGTATATGGTAGAAACCAACTCCTCAATTTTCCACATACTAGAGTGCACATATAGTCAAAATGTTTCCTTTAAAGTGACTTGGATGAAAAATCTGGATGTGGAAGTAGTGATTCCTTGGGCAGCGGTTTTACTACATGATTCGAAAGAGAATGATAAGTGCCTAGCTAAATGTCGCTTATAATTATTTAAACTATTATCGAAAAATGCGACGTTTACACTATCACAGTTACCTCAAACAGCTGATACTGCTAGATTGCATGGACAGCGAACATATTTACATATCCAATAATGGAAGCGAAACATGTTTCTTTTTTTGTTTAATGTCTTTCAGCTAATTGCCATTAGCCACGTAGATTTGTTAAAATACCGTTCACAATGAAAAGGTATGCGAGAGGGACGGGGGCGAAATATGTTAATTGGTCTCCAATGGGGCTGGAAGAAAACAATCAATGGATCGATGCCAATTGCCATGACTTTGTCTCCTTCACCGAAATATTTACTTGATAAAATATGTGGCTGCTTAAAAGGCTGTCATGGAAATTGTAGTTGCAGAAAGTTTGGCATCAAATGTTCCATATTTTGCAAGGAATGTGCAGGAATTAATTGCGAAAATGCAAATGTGATAGAAATATCAGGAGAAGATGGCGATAAAGATATCGACAACCAAGTTGATACTGCCATCGAAGGTATTAATATTGAAGAATCAACTTCTTAAAATTAATAACGTACAATATTTTTTTACCTTCACGAATAAAAATGTTATTTTTTGAAATGCGTTTATTGTTCATAATGTTTTCCTATAATATTTATTTATTTAAAAAGTCTATTTTAAATAATGAATAAAATTTAATTTTAATATTATAAAGCTCGACCACAAACGTTAATTTTTTGTACTTAACATTACTTTTTCGTAAAAGCCTAATATTTATTTTCGAACGTTAAATAAACATTTGTATTATCATTAAATTATATTAAAATTGTTGTTTTATTGCACAAAAATAAATAGATTTACTGAAAATGAAAAGAAAAAAATCGGTAAAGGTCTTTACACAGAACTTCCCTCGGTATTTGTATGGCGGTCACTCTAAAGAATTAATAATTACAAAATAACATTGAGAATAATAATCGGAATATAGTTATTGCTATTATTACAAAGAAAACTTGATAAGTTTTGGTCAAAAAAATATACAGTTTGCTCATCCAACAGCAAAAGCCCAATACTAATAAACAGGTGCCACATATGGCAGGCTTGCGCAAATTCCTTTACAAATGTCCACCATGACTGAATTATTTCTTGGGATGACCACCCTGTACATTTTTCAATAAAAGTATAATAGGTGTATATGTCAGATATTATTGCCATCCGTCACATCAATCCAACATTCGCGTAATGGAATGGAAGTATAGTGGTGGTTAAAAAATTTCACTTTTATTTTAATTTTTCAAAAATGTTAAAAAAAAAAATTTAAATTTTTTCTTCTGAAATAGGTTTAAAATGTCAAACGTAGAAATTCTAAATTTGAGCAAAAAGGAAAGTTTCCGTCTATTCTATAATAGTGGTAAAAGAAGTTTAAGATTTAAAAATTACACATTTTTTTTAAATAGGTTTAGAATGTCATGAAACGTGAAACTTTTAAATTTGAGTAAAAAAAGTTTCTATCTATTCTAGTGTTATTTTTTTTTTCCAAACTGGTAACAAAATGTTACAAATTTTTTTTCCGAAATTGGTTTGGAATGTCATGAAACGTGGAAATTTTAAATTTGAGCAAACCAAATTTTTCGTCTATTCTATAGTAGTGATAAATAGATTAAAAATGTTTTCAAATTTTTCTAAAAATTTTTCAAAAACATTTTTAAATTTGTTTGAATAGTTTTAGAATGCCATGGAAACGTGGATAGTTTAAATCTGAACAAAGAAAAAAATTCTATCTTAGTGGTAAAATTTTTTAAAAATAGTAAACAAAATTTCTAACTTTTCTTTTAAATAGATTTAGAACGCTATCAAACGTGGAAATTTTAAATTTGAAGAAATAAAAAAAAATCCATCTATTTTAGTGGTAAAAAAAATTTCAAAAATGTTTAAAAAAAATTTCAAAAAATTTTCAACATTTTTTTTTCTGAATCAGGCTTAGAATCCCATGAAACGTGGAAATTTTAAATTTGAAGAAAAAAAAATTATCATTTTAGTAGAAAAAAATGTTTAAAAAATGTTGGTAAAAAAAATTTAATATTTTTTTTTAATAGTTTTAGAATGCCATGAAACGTAGAAATTTTAAATTTGAGCAAAAAAAAAATTTTTATGTTGGCAAAAAATTTTTCAAAAATTTTTTTTTTTCAGAAATAGGTTTAGCGTGTCATGAAACGTGGAAATTTTAAATTTGAACAAAAAAAAATTTTAAAATTTTTTTTTTCCCGAAATAGGATTAGCGCGTCATGAAACGTGGAAATTTTAAATTTGAGCGAAAAAAAATTTTTTTCACTATTTATTCCGTTTAGACGGTCCACCCTGTATATTTTCCAGTGAAATTTCTACCAGTTCTGCGCTGACAGTAGCGTCAACTACCTGCCAAATTTGACTGCTCTCCGTCAAGTAGTTTTTTAGTAAATGCACCAACAGACAGACAGACAGACAGACTGACGGAATTGAAAAACCTATATTTTCGTAATCTACGTGTTCTGAAACGTCAGAATCCGAAAAAATCTCGGAGGGTGATTTTTTCTCGAATACAATACTTCCCTTCGGTATGCGAGGGAAGTAAAATGTATGAGAGCAAATGCGGTAAAATATGGCTAAAAATAGTCAACTTTGAATGGCGATATCCTGGTTACAGTTGGTCGTTCGGAGCAGATAAAAAAAATCTATTTCTTCGTTTTTTCAATATTTGTCTTTTCTCTGAACACTTCTAAAATAAATATCTTCAAATTTGAATTGTTTTCGAGTTATTTTGAAAAAAACTAAAAAATCGGCTTCGTAGAATGGCTCTCAAAAACGCACTACGGAATTTAGTAGCACTTTGTGATCTTATCGGTTTTATGTGTTAAACTAACATATTAAACAAACATCATTTAACGCAATTGTTCCTTACTAAAAAGCATATTCAGTAGCCTAGTATAGTTATACTGACATTTGTCAGTCATATATGAAATCAATATTATTGTCATAAAAATAATATTTAATTACCTCGAGGTCCATGGTCCGGGAGAGCGGACCTCCCTGTCCAGCCATAGCTAAATATTGCTGGTCTCCACCTAGCGTGTGCCTCCTAGGGTCGTCTCTTCTTGTGTTCCGACTCCGACCTCTTACCTCGCCACCTTCATTATCACTTCGCCCTGAAACAAAAAAAAATGAAAAAATTTGATCCAATTACTTTCGAATTTTCAATTTTTTTTTTATTTATAACGATTTTAATTTAACATGAGTTCTAAGGGTACGGATATGCATATGCTTTCTTCGGTTACCAGACTGTCAGACGGTAACTTTTCGTCATCGAATTTGCACTCCATTTCCCTAACTACGAGAATAAATTGGTAGACGCATCTTTGTTATATAGAGATCCGTTTTGCAAAGAGGCGATATCGATGTAGAATCGCGACCTCAACCTTCACTGCGTTCATCGAGGTACCTTCGGCATGTTCGTTCCCTTACGGGAGAGGTGTTATTGAATATAACAAAAATAACGAAAAAATATTAAACCTTTTTCAAATTTTTTATACATGCAATTTAAGACCTTAATAAGATAATTACAGTTTAATTACCGTTCACTAAACGGTTCTCGCGAAATAAATTATTACTGACAAAAAATACCACTTCTCATGAAAACGTGACGTTATGGTAATAGTTAGGGAAATGGCGTCTAAAATCAACGACAAGAAGTTACCGTCTGCCAGTCAGTAATCGATAAGAGTATATAATTACGAAACTTTTTTGGTATGGTGGGAGAATATGAAGGGGGGAGGGGTCTCATCTTCATTTTTTTAAACGAATGTTTCTCGATATCTGTCCGCATAGGTAGTTATTATATGTACTTCACATACTCCAATTACACTGGCAGACGAAAATTGCGCTCGGTGTGCGGTAGAGGGAAATAAAAAAAAAAATCAAAATTCCTTCTACCGCGCACCTTACGGAATCTTTGTCTGTCCGTGTAACTGGGGTATTAGGTAGAGAGCCTGCTGTACAGATTTCCTATGAATAAGATACATAAAAAAAAATACGTGAGTAAGTACAACCACAGACCACCCTTTTTATATAAGAAAATTTTGCCCGCGACATGGAACTTTGATGTATACAATAAGATTATAACGGGGTGCCATGCTTAATTTACCCGCTACCTTGATACACCCTCAATTAAAGTTTCTTTCTTGTTGTTTTCTTAAGTCATCGAATACATGGATGATTTTTTTTAAATGAAAGTACAAGCCATCAAGTTATTAAAAAAAGTAGGGTGCTTCTTCTTATTTGCCCGCATCCCCTCATGGCTGCCTCGCTCACGCCTAAATTCTACGACGTGGGCAAAATTTGCTTATATGACAAGTGGCTCCCTGTAGGTCTGTGGTGGTACTTACTCACTCACATAAAGTGAAGAACATATACTAACTACCTATGTGGACAAATATCATTGACATTGTCTGTAATTCTTTATTTGTGGCATATTCAGATTTTCTTACTTTTTATTGGGTATTTTGCCACTGAAAAATATTTAAAAATTTTAATGAAAAAACCTCTGCGCCAAACGGATCAGACAGAGGTTGGTTCTTGAGTACTTGACTATTTCAAAAAGTCTCACACCTAAAAATATATAAACTAGAACAATGTTATAAACTAAAAACTCAAAATCAAAGCTATAGGTAGTTAACGTTTCGGAAGAGAATCTACTTCCGTTCTCAAAACTTTTTTGGCCGTCAACCATGACAGTTCTTTGTTTATGTATTTCCATAGTCACGTGAGACATTAAATTATATTTATCTTATTTTTACTTACTTCGTCTCTAAGGATGGGCAACCAACTAGTACAAAAATCTATTGAATCATTAGAAACGCATCTATCCTCGTTTAATAAAATAATCGCGGATTCTTTAAGTTTTCTTTTAGTTCCGTTGCTCTCTTTTCCCAAAATCTTCGCCGAGTCCCATTTAATTCTATGATTATTATCCCACGCGTGTTCACAAATTTTGGATTTTTCAAATTCTCCCCTTCTAGCGTAATTTCTATGTTCACCAAGCCTTACGTTGAAAGGTCTAGATGATTCACCTACGTAATGTTTTCCGCACTCACACGGAACACTATAAATACAATTTTTTGAACTTTGAACAATATTTGGAGGTTTGGTTCTTGATAAAACCGATCTTAGCGTGGAGCCCGTTTGAAAAACCGTTCGTACGGGAAACCAGTTCCCAATTTTTCGTAATTTATCCGATAAACCATGTGTATATGGAATTACTGCCATTGACCTAAATACCTCAGGTTGTGAAAGTATATTCTCTCTACTACCAATGTTTAATAACTGACTATCAACAAAACTCTCAGGATATTGATTATTTAATAAGACAGATTTTATAAATTGTTTTTCGTTCCTTAATATTACATCATTTGGAGAAATAATTTTGGCCCTGTCGTACAAACACTTAACAACACCTTTCTTAACACTAATATGTTGATTTGAATTGAAATTTAAGTATCTGTTTGTGTGTGTTTGTTTTCTATACACACTGGTTTGGTATGTGTTATCTAATTTTTTCATTAAAATATCTAAGAAAGGTAATTCATTATTATTCTCTATTTCTACTGTAAATTTAATTGAAGGTTCTTTTTCGTTAATCTGATTCAAAAAATTACTTAAACATTCTTTACTATAAGGCCATATAGCAAAAATGTCATCTACATATCTCCACCATACAATGGGTTTATAAGCTAGATTATTAATATTACTCTCCTCGAAATTTTCCATGAAAATGTTTTACTTAATATTGGAGATATTGAAGAACCCATGGCCATCCCAAAGTCTTGTTGATAGAAGCCATTATTTAATTGAAAGTATGTTGTTTTAATGCAAAGTGTAAGTAATTCCATTATAGTTTCAATGCTTAACTTAGTTCTATTCGTCAAATTCCCATCTTGTTCCAATTTGTTTTTAATTATTATTAATGTTTTATCTACAGGAACATTTGTAAATAGGCTTACTACATCAAAACTGACCATTAGATGATTATTGTTAAAATGATTTTCTGACAGCTTTTCCAAAAAATGTTTGCTATTTTTAATATAAGACTCGGAGGAACCTGATAAAGGATTTAGGATATTTAATAAATATTTTGAGAGTTTACTACATGGAGAATTAATTGAACTCACAATTGGTGTTAAGGGGACGTCAGGTTTATGAATTTTTGGCAAACCATAGAAATGAGGAGGCTTGCTATGATGTGGAGTTAACATCTTTCGTTCAATATCTGTAAATTCGTTTTTGTGTTTAAATAAGATTCTATATATTTTGTTTTCTAAAGAATTTGTAGGATCTTTATTTAATTTGGAATAATTTCCTTCATTTATCAAGTTCGTAATTTTTGTATCATATATAGCTGTATCTAAGATTACCGTGGCATTGCCTTTATCAGCTGGTAAAATTTTAATGCTATGATCATTTTTTAGAGATGAAATGGAACGTTTTTCATCGGATGTTAAATTATCTTTAGTCTTATATTGTTTCTCTAATTCAATTTTAGACCGAATTCGGTATTCATTAGCATCATCTAATGGAAGCTTCTGTGCAGCCTGTTCAATTGCAGTTATTATATCAAATTTAGGAATAACCTTTGGGATGGCCATGGGTTCTTCATTATCTCCAATATTAAGTAACATTTTCATGGAAAATTTCCAGGAGAGTAATATTAATAATCTAGCTTATAAACCCATTGTATGGTGGAGATATGTAGATGACATTTTTGCTATATGGCCTTATAGTAAAGAATGTTTAAGTAATTTTTTGAATCAGATTAACGAAAAAGAACCTTCAATTAAATTTACAATAGAAATAGAGAATAATAATGAATTATCTTTCTTAGATATTTTAATTTAAAAATTAGATAACACATACCAAACCAGTGTGTACAGAAAACAAACACACACAAACAGATACTTAAATTTCAATTCAAATCAACATATTAGTGTTAAGAAAGGTGTTGTTAAGTGTTTGTACGACAGGGCCAAAATTATTTCTTCAAATGATGTAATATTAAGGAACGAAAAACAATTTATAAAAACTTATTATTAATAATCAATATCCTGAGAGTTTTGTTGATAGTCAGTTATTGAACATTGGTAGTAGAGAGAATATACTATCACAACCTGAGGTATTTAGGTCAATGGCAGTAATTCCATATATACATGGTTTATCGGATAAATTACGAAAAATTGGGAACAGGTTTTCCGTACGAACGGTTTTTCAAACGGGCTCCACGCTAAGATCGGTTTTATTAAGAACCAAACCTCCAAATATTGTTCAAAGTTCAAAAAATTGTATTTATAGTGTTCCGTGTGAGTGCGGAAAACATTACGTAGGTGAATCATCTAGACCTTTCAACGTAAGGCTTGGTGAACATAGAAATTACGCTAGAAGGGGAGAATTTGAAAAATCCAAAATTTGTGAACACGCGTGGGATAATAATCATAGAATTAAATGGGACTCGGCGAAGATTTTGGAAAAAGAGAGCAACGGAACTAAAAGAAAACTTAGATGCGTTTCTAATTATTCAATAGATTTTTGTACTAGTTGGTTGCCCATCCTTAGAGACGAAGTAAGTAAAAATAAGATAAATATAATTTAATGTCTCACGTGACTATGGAAATACATAAACAAAGGACTGTCATAGTTGACGGCCAAAAAAGTTTTGAGAACGGAAGTAGATTCTCTTCCGAAACGTTAACTACCTATAGCTTTGATTTTGAGTTTTTAGTTTATAACATTGTTCTAGTTTATATATTTTTAGGTGTGAGACTTTTTGAAATAGTCAAGTACTCAAGAACCAACCTCTGTCTAATCCGTTTGGCGCAGAGGTTTTTTCATTAAAATTTTTAAATATTTTTCAGTGGCAAAATACCCAATAAAAAGTAAGAAAAATATCATTGACCATTCGTCTTAAAAAAAATGTCCCCCCTTCTATTCATATTCTCCTCGATTACTGAGTGGCAGATGGTAACTTTTCATCGTCTACTTTGCACGCCATTTCCTAGACTATAATGCAAAGTCTGGTGGTAACATCTGTCTTTCTTTGTCACTCGTATTTATGGATAAGCAGTTCAAGTGAGAATGATTGCTTATTTCTATACTTGTCTCACTTTGTTCCTAAGAGCGCCGAGTGCTGAGATCTCTGTCGTCGCTTGTATATTGTAGGGTGTGACGTCACGACCTGTTTGAAGCGGTTCGTTCGCGCGCAAAATTTTAATAATTTATAACAAATTTATTATTGGGAATTAAGTCGTCATATTTTGCACATCTTATTTTTTAGTATAGTAGAACATTTTGATGCAGTAAAAAAGGTGAAAGTTCCCTATTGAAGCATATTAAAATTATAGCTTTGTAGCACATTTATTTTACTATTTTTTCTACTTTTGCACTCGTCTGCCGGGCACTTGCAACCGCCACAGTCGCCTGCCTCTTAACATACATTCGTCAAATAGATTACAGAATATTCCCTCAATATTACAGCCTTGTAGAAGCATGTTAAAAATTGCCCTTCCCATGACAACATTACCATCGCCTGCCACGTACTTGTAACCCTTCAAATCACCTGAGATTATGTTCTTACATTCTTACATATGTAAATTGAAACATATTAAAATTGTAGCATTGTACGTATACATTTATTTTACTATTTTTTTTAAATTTTCAAAAATTTAAGGGATGATGGCGCAACCGTGGGACGCCTGGCAGGTCATTACTTTCTTAATTAACTGGTACTAAAACATTAATTTACAAATTTTTAGCCTTGTGCCAAGTATGTTACTCGGGCCGACCGGTAGCTCTTCTACTATTTCTAGAGATGGGTAAAAGCTGTTATTTTTTATAAACAGGTTTAAATTGCTTCTACTAGCAACTCAGCTCTAATTGTTTTCATATGCATTCCTATGTGATCGGATCAGATTTGCGTGCCCTCCAGACTGTGTCAAATCAGGTGTCAAAAGAAGGTGATCGAAAATGGTCAATTTCAAATATAACCTCAACATTCTTGTTTATTACTGTTTAGTTTTTACTTAGAATTAAGAAAATCCAGAGATGGAAATAGAAGACGAAATTTGTATGGATGACGGTCTAAATATATTAAATATAATTGATTACGGTTTTCCTAGATGAAGCATTGAATTCGTATTCAATGTTATTCCACAATTTCTTTATGTCTTCATCTTTTTATCTTCTAAAACTGAAGCATATTTGTTTGCTACCAAATGTAGTACATTATATTTGTCGGTCTTTTTTTTGTTCCATATTAAAAAAATTATTATGGAATTATTATTAAAAAGGAAAGATTATGTCAAAAACCACGCTAAAAACGTAACCTATTAAAAATTAAATAAAACATTGACGTTTTTGTTACTATAACACCACATAAATTTTCTGCTAAAACTACAAATCTCCCTAGATTTATCGACGTTGTCAGATCACTGACAGGATTAACTAATCCACAAATTTGTACCAACGCTGCATAAGAAACAAAACCTTAACTTTCTAATCGCGATTATTTAAACGCGCTTAAACATAAAATCGGTGCATATGGCTATTAATAAAATGACAACGTCGACAGAAAGTAATAAGACCAAGGGCATAACCGAAGTAATTATCGGTAGATCACTGTAAATCGCTTCAAATTGACTCATGTTAAGTTGACATTCATATCAGTCATTATTACACTGCAAATAAGACATAATATATACTTAACATGTCATCAAAATTTTAAGTAAAGCAACGACATTAATCATGGATTTGTTATATTGTTGTAATAAAGATGAACTCAATTTCTTTCACACCATTCAACATTTCCCATAAGAGATTTTCTTTATAGCAGGAGTGATACATATACGGTAGACTTTCATCGAACAAATAGTAAAACAAATATAAGAGATAGAAGCTAATAGAATATTCAAGATATATTAGTGGTCCTCCAAAATCAAAGTAAAATATTTTGAAATTTAAAATTTGAAACTCACACAGATGCCAACGAACAAAAAGAATAAACCGGCCAAGAAAGCTGATAAAGAAGGAGACATACAAGATGAGGAAATTAAATTGAAAAGTCCAAAAACAATGTTCCTTAATTCGAGGCTAAGACAGGTAGAAGAAGGGGAATCAAAATTGTATTTATTGAAAGAGAATGAATCACAAGAAGAGGTAATGCCAATATTCCGAACAATATCTCCAGCCACAATAGAAGAAATTAAAGGTAATAAAACTACTAGTTTTAATGTACGACGTAAGGATATTAAGAATAAGCAGAAGAAGATTTTTGATACCACTTCAGAACCAACGGATTATGGTCATACACAGTACATAATAACAAAACCTCAAGAAGAAACAGATGAAGAAGAGTTAATAAGTAGTAATTTATTAGACGAAACAGAAACCAGTACTGCATTAGTAGAATCAGAGAGTAGTATATTAGAGGATACAGAAAAAGTAGAAGATAAAGAAGAGAAGGAAGAGGAAAAATTGGCAGAGGAAGAAAACGTGGAAGAAGAAAAATTGGAGGAGGAAATAATTAAACCACCTGAGAAAGAACCTGAAAGGGAAGAGCCTAAGAAAGTAGTAATATATCAAATAGTGAATTCATGCAAAAGTTGTAAGTCAGCTAATAAAGAACCTGAAAAGAACAAAGCATTATGTACTTCTGACAAACAAAGATACTATGACCTGAATGTACGAGATGCGACGTCAAAAGTGGATCCATTAATGGAAGCTACAAGTAAATCAGAATTCGATAAGAGGAAAGCATTACATATCTCTAACAAAAAAGGCGGCAATGAAGCAGTTATAATTAAAAGTTGTTGTAATGTACAAGATGTTCTTAAGAAAAGGAGTAAGGTGATTTTTGAAACTTCATCAAATGCAAAACCATTATTAAAAAGTACAAGTAAATCAGGTAACGAAGACTCCGAAAAAAGGAAAGCATTACACGTTTATGACAAACAAGACCATAAAACCGTTATAAATAAAAGTAGTTGTAGTTGTATTCTAGACAATGATCATAAGAACAAGAGCAAGAAAATTTGTAGTATGTCAAAAATGGAAACATTACAAACTAGGTGCAAATCAGGTAACGAACAATTCTGCCACACAACCGTTGTAATTAAAAGTAGTTGTAATGTACAAGACGATCTTAGGAAAAAGAGCAAGGACACTTTTAATACTTCATCAAAATCAGAACCATTAATAAAAAGTATAAGTAAATCAGATAACAAAGACTTCGAAAAGAGGAAAGCATTACATGTTTATGACAAACAAGACTGCCATAAAACCGTTACAATTAAAAGTAGTTGTAATATTCTAGACAATGATCATAAGAACAAGAGCAAGAAAATTTGTAGCATGTCAAAAATGGAACAAACTAGATGTAAATCAGGTAACGAAGAATCTGAAGAAAAGGAGGAATCTGAAAATAACAAGATATTATATATTAGTGACGGACAGAGGTGCTATGAAATTGATATAAATAAAGGTAGTTGTAATGTACGAGACAATGATCTTAAGAAAAACAGCAAAGAATCAAAGGTAGAACCAATATTAGAAGTTGGGAATAAATCAGGTAATGATGAATCTGATTTTAATATAGAAAAAGGATCATTATTAGAAAACATAAGCAAATCATGTAATGAAGAACCTGAAAAGAAGAAAGTATTACATATTCGTCATGGACAAAAGTGTTATGAAATCGACATAAATAAAGGTAGTTGTAATGTACAAGACAATCTTAACAAAAAGAGCAGTAGTGGTTCTACGTCAAAAATAGAACCAGTATTAGAAGGTAGTGAAGTTGGTAATGAAGAATCTGAAAAGAAGTTATGTATTAATGGCGAACAGAGGTGCTACGAAATCAACATAAACACAGATAGCTGTAATGCACGCGAGAATGATCTGGGGAAAAAGAGCATGGAAGTTTTTTGTACTACGTCAAAAATAGAACCATTATTCGGAAGTAGATGTAAGTCAGGTAATGAAAAATCTAAAAAGAAGTTATGTATTAATGGCGGACAGAGGTGCTATGAAATCAATATAAACACAGGTAGTTGTAATGTACGAGAGAATGATCTGGAGAAAAAGAGCATAGAAGTTTTTAGCACTACGTCAATAATGGAACCATTGGGTAGATGTAAATCAGGTAATGAAAATTATGAAAAGAAGTTATGTATTAATGACAGACAGATGTGCTATGAAATCAATATAAACAAAGGTAGTAATGTACAAGATAATGATCTGGAGAAACACAGCATGGAAATTTTTTGTACTACGTCAACAATAGAACCATTACTCAGAGGTAGATGTAAATCAGGCAATAAAAAATGTGAAAAGAAGTTATTCTGTATTAACGGCGGACAGAGGTTACATGAAATCAATATAGACACAGGTAGTAGTAATGTACGAGAGAATGATCTTGAGAGAAAGAGCAGGGACATGTTTTGTGCTACGTCAAATATAGAACAATTATTGGAAGGTAGATCCAATCTAGAGTTTGAAAAGAAGGCATTACGTATTCGTGATGGACAGAGGTGTTATGGAATTGATATAAACAAAGGTACTTGTAACATACGAAATAATGATCTATTTTGCACTGCGTCAGAAATGAAGCCACTATGTAAAAGTACAAAAAGTATATATGCAGTTAGTTGTAATGAAAACATGAAAGTATTATGTATTGGTGATGAACAAAAGTGCTACGAAATCGATATAAATAAGGGTAGTTATGATGTGCGAGATAATGATCTAACGAACAAGAGCACAGATTTTTGTACAGATGACGAACAGAATTGCTACGGAATCGACATAAATGAAGCTAATTGCAAGGTACGAGATAACAGAGGCAACTTAGGTAATAATGAATATAAAAACATAAGAGTACTGTGTATTCGTAACGAGCAAGGTTGTCAAGAAGTCGATATAAATAAAAACAGTTGTAATGTACCTGTTAAAGTTCTTACGAATAAGAATGAGGAAATTTATTATACCATATCAAAAGTAAAATCACTGTTGAATGGTACACAATGTAAAGCTTGTAATAAAGAATCTAAAAATGAGATAGAATTGCCCCTTTGTGATAAACAAAAATGCCATGAAAGTTTTATACAAGCAAAATATGAAATGCTAGATTCAAGCAAAAGTGGTATATTGCAAAGTACAGAAACTATGAAAGTATTATATATTGGTGACGAACGAAAGTGCTATGAAATCGATATAAATAAAGGTAGTTGTAATGTAAGAGAAAATCTTAAAAACAATAGCATGGAAATGTTTCATACTACATTAGAAATGGCACCATTATTAGAAGATATAAAAAGTAAATCAGATAATAAGGAATCTAAACAGAACACTTCTACTACGTTAAAAACTGAACCAGTAATAGAAAATATAAATACTTGTAATGTAAGCGAAAATCTTAAAAACAATAGCATGATAATTTCTCGTACTACGTTAGAAATGGCACCATTACTAGAAGGAAAAGATGAAATAGTGGAACCACATTCGAATGCTACAGTTTATGGCAGGTATAATATGGACACTGAAAAAAATGACACATTTTTAATTACCAGTAGTTTACCACAAGATACAGAAAGTGATCATAACAAGAGTGAAATCAAACAATATCAAGGTGTTGCGACTTCCGTGGAGAGAAGCTCGGAAGAAAGCCATAGTAATTACGAAAGTTTTAGAATAAAAGGAAAAGATGAAATCGTGGAACCATATTCGAATGCTACAGTTTATGGTAGGCATAATATGGAGATTGAGAGAAATTGCACATCTACAATTAGCAGCAGTTTACCAAAAGATACAGAAAGTGATCAAAACAAGAGCGTAATCAAACAACAACAAGGTGTTGGGCCTTCAGTAGAGAGAAGCTCGGAAGAAAACCAAAGTCATTATGAAAGTTTTAGAATAAAAGGAAAAGATGAACTAGTGGAACCATATTCGAATGCTACAGTTTACGGCAGACATAATATGGGGATTGAGACAAATTGCACATCTACAATTAGCATTAGTTTACCACAAGTTTCAGAAAGTGATCATAACAAGAGTGTAATCAAACAATATCAAGGTGTTGCGACTTCCGTGGAGAGATGCTCGGAAGAAAGCCATAGTCGTAAGGAAAGTTTTAGAATAAAAGGAAAAGATGAAATCGTGGAACCATATTCGAATGCTACAGTTTATGGTAGGCATAATATGGAGATTGAGAGAAATTGCACATCTACAATTAGCAGCAGTTTACCAAAAGATACAGAAAGTGATCAAAACAAGAGCGTAATCAAACAACAACAAGGTGTTGGGCCTTCAGTAGAGAGAAGCTCGGAAGAAAACCAAAGTCATTATGAAAGTTTTAGAATAAAAGGAAAAGATGAACTAGTGGAACCATATTCGAATGCTACAGTTTACGGCAGACATAATATGGGGATTGAGACAAATTGCACATCTACAATTAGCATTAGTTTACCACAAGTTTCAGAAAGTGATCATAACAAGAGTGTAATCAAACAATATCAAGGTGTTGCGACTTCCGTGGAGAGATGCTCGGAAGAAAGCCATAGTCGTTACGAAAGTTTTAGAATAAAAGGAAAAGATGAAATCGTGGAACCATATTCGAATGCTACAGTTTATGGTAGGCATAATATGGAGATTGAGAGAAATTGCACATCTACAATTAGCAGCAGTTTACCAAAAGATACAGAAAGTGATCAAAACAAGATCGTAATCAAACAACAACAAGGTGTTGGGCCTTCAGTAGAGAGAAGCTCGGAAGAAAACCAAAGTCATTATGAAAGTTTTAGAATAAAAGGAAAAGATGAACTAGTGGAACCATATTCGAATGCTACAGTTTATGGCAGACATAATATGGGGATTGAGACAAATTGCACATCTACAATTAGCATTAGTTTACCACAAGTTTCAGAAAGTGATCATAACAAGAGTGTAATCAAACAATATCAAAGTGTTACGACTTCAGTTGAGAGAGACTCGGAAGTAAACCAAAGTCGTAATGAAAGTTTTAGAATAAAAGAAAAAGATGAAATAGTGAAAGAATGTTCGAATCCTATAGTTTATGGTAGGGATAATGCGAAAATTGAGAGAAATTACACATCAACAATTAGCAGTACATCATCAGAAGATACAGGAAGTGATCATAACAAGAGTGAAATCGAACAATATCAAGGAGTTACAACTTCAGTAGAGAGAAGGTCGGAAGGAAACCAAAATCGTAATGAAAGTTTCAGAATAATAGGAAAAGATGAAACAGTGGAAGCACATTGGAATCCTATAGTTTATGTTAGGAATAATACGAAAATTGAGAGAAATTACACATCCACAATTAGCAGTAGGTCATCACAGGATACAGAAAGTGATCATAACAAGAGTGCAATTAAACAAGATCAATGTGTTACGACTTCAGTTGAGAGAAGGTCGGAAGAAAGCCAAAGTTGTAATGAAAATCTTAGAATAAAAGAAACAGATGAAATAGTGGAATCATATTTGAATGCTATAGTATATGGTAGGTATGATATGGAGATTGAGAGACATTACCCATCTACAGTTAGCAGTAGTTCATCAGAAGATACAGAAAGTGATCAGAACCAGAACGTAATGAAACAATACGAAGGTGTTGCGAGTTCAGTAGAGAGAAGGTCGGAAAGAAACCAATGTTGTTTTAGAATAAAAGAAAAAAATGAAATGGAGGAACTATATTCGAATACTATAGTTTATGGTAGGGGCAATATTAAGATTGAGAGAAATTACACATCTACAACTAGCAGTAGTTTATCACAAGATACAGAAAGTGATAATAATATGAGTGCAACCAAACAATATCAATGTGCTGCGACTTCAGTGGAGAGAAGCTCCAAAGGAAACCAAGCCCATTATGAAAGTTCTGGAATAAAAGAAAAGGATGAAGTGATGGAACCATATTCGAAAACTATAGTTTATGATATGTATAATATGAAGATTGAGAAAAACTACACATCTACAATTAGCAGTAGTTTACCACAGTATACAGAATGTGATCAAGACAAGAGTACAATCAAACAATATCAAGCTGTTGCGACTTCAGTAGAGAGAAGTACGAAAGGAAACCAAAGTCATTATAAAAGTCTTAGAATAAAAGGAAAAGATGAAATAATGGATCCATATTCGAAGGCTACAGTTTATGGTAAGGGTCATACGGAGATTCAGAGAAATTGCACATCTACAATCAGCCGTAATTTACCACAAGATACAGAAAGTGATCATGACAAGAGTGTCAACAAACAATATCAAGGTCTTGCGACTTCAGTGGAGAGAAGCTCAGAAGGAAACCAAAGTCGGTATGAAAGTTTTAGAATAAAAGGAAAAGATGAAATAGTGGAACCATATTCGAATGTTACAGTTTATGGTAAAGATAATACGGAAATTGAGAGAAATCGCACATCCACAATCGGCAAAAGTTTATCACAGGATACAGAAAGAGTTCATAATAAGATTGTCATCAAACTATATCAAGGTGTTGTGACTTCGGAAGAGAGAAGCTCGAAAGGAAACCAAAGTCGTTCTGAAAGTTTTAGAATAAAAGGAAAAGATGGAATAGTGGAACCATATTCGAATGAGACAGTCTATGGTAGGTATAATATGGAGATTAAGAGAAATTATCCATCTACAGTTAGAAGTACGTTCTCACAACATACAGAAAGTGATCATAAAAAGAGTGTAACCAAACAATATCAAGATGTTGCGACTTCAATAGAGAGAAGCTCGAAAGGAAATCAAAGCAGTTATGAAAGTTTTAGAAGAAAAGGAAAATATGAAATAGTGGAACCATATGCGAATGCTGCAGTTTGTGGTAGGAATAATATGGAGACTGGGAGAAATTACCCATGTACAATTACCAGTAGTTTATCACGAGATACAGAAAGTGATCATAACAAGAGTGTAATCAAACAATATCAAAGTGTTGCGACTTCAACAGAGAGAAGCTCGGAAGGAAACCAAAGTCGTTATGAAAGTTTTAGAATAACAGGAAAGGATGAAATAGTGGAACCATATTCGAATGCTACAGTTTGTGGTAGGTATAATACGGAGATAGAGAGAAATTACCCATCCACAGTTAGCAGTAGTTTATCACAAGGTACAGAAATTTATCATAGCAAGAGTGTAATCAGACAATATCAAGATGTTGCGACTTCAGTAGAGAGAAGCTCGAAAGGAAACCAAAGCCATTATGAAAGATTAAGAATGAAAGGAAAGGATGAAATAGTGGAACAATATTCGAATTCTACAATTTCTGGTAGTAATAATATGGAGTTTGACAAAAATTGCCCATCTGCAGTTAGCAGTAGTTTATCACAAGTTACAGAAAGTGATCATAACAAGAGTGTAATCAAACAATATCATGGTGTTGCGACTTCAGTGAAGAGAAGCTCGGAAGAAAGCCGTAGTCGTTATCAAAGTTTTAGAATTAAAGGAAAAGATGAAATATTGGAACCATATTCGACTGCTTATGGTAGGCATAATATGGAGATTAAGAGAAATTACTCGGATACAGATAGCAGTACTTTATCACAAGATACAGAAAGTGATCATAACAAGAGTATAATCAAACAATATCAAGGTGTTGCAACTTCAGTAGAGAAAAGCTCGAAGGAAAACCAAAGTCGGTATAAAAGTTTTAGAATAAAAGGAAAAGATAAAGTAGTGGAACCATATTCGAATGCTACAGTTTATGGTAGGTCTAACATGGAGATTGAGAGAAATTATCCATCTACAGTTAGCAGTAGTTTATCGCAAGATACCGAAAGTGATCATAACAAGAGTGTAATCAAACAATATCAAGGTGTTGCAACTTCAGTAAAAAGAAGCTCGAAAGGAAACCAAAGTCGGCATAAAAAATTTAGAGTAAAAGGAAAAGATAAAGTAATGGAACCATATTCGAATGCTACAGTTTATGGTAGGTATAACATGGAGATTGAGAGAAATTATCCATCTACAGTTAGCAGTAGTTTATCACAAGATACCGAAAGTGATCATAACAAGAGCGTAATCAAACAATGTCAAGCTGTTACGACTTCAGTAGAGAGAAGCTCGGAAGGAAACAAGAGTCGTTATAAAAGTTTTAGAATAAAGGGAAGAGATAAAGTAGTAGAACCATATTCGAATACTACAGTTAATAGTAGGTGTAATATGGAGATTGAGAGAAATTACTCTTCTACAGTTAGCAGTAGCTTATCACAAGATACAGAAAGTGATCGTAACAACAGTGTAATCAAACAATATCAAGGTGTTGCGACTTCAGTAAAGAGAAGCTGGGAAGGAAACCCAAGTCGTTATGAAAGTTTTAGAATAAAAGGAAAAGATGAAATAGTGGAACCGTATTCGAATGCTACAGTTTATGGTAGGTATAACATGGGGATTGAGAAAAATTACCCATCTACAATTAGCAGTAGTTTATCACAAGATACCGAAAGTGATCATAACAAAAGTGTAATCAAACAATATCAAGGCGTTGCGACTTCAGTGGGGAGAAGATCGGAAGGAAACCGTTATAAAAGTTTTAGAATAGAAGGAAGAGATGGAATAATTGAACCATATTCGAATGGTAGGTATAATACGGAGATTGGGAGGAATTATACATCTGCAATTAGTAGTCGTTTATCACAAGATACAGAAAGTGATCATAATAAGAGAGTAATCAAACTATATCAAGGTGTTGCGACTTCAGTAGAGAGAAGCTTAAAAGGAAAAGAAAAGTATTACAAAAGATTTAGAATAACAGGAAAAGATGAAATATTGGAACCATATTCGAATGCCACAGTTTATGGTAGGTATAATATTGAGATTGAGAGAAATTACACGTCTAGAATTAGCAAAAGTTTATTACGACATACAAAAAATAAGTCAAGTATTCAAAAACCTAGCAAGGAAAGAGCATTAGCTATTTATGACAGACAGAGGTTCTATGAAAGATTTATGATAGAAGAGGACAAAGAAATCGATAATTCAACTTTAAATTCTAGAGACGCTAATAATTATTATTCGGCAAATGCGAGAAATTACACATTTGCTAATACTAATAGTAATAGTAGTAGTAGTAGTATAGAAAGTGAATCAAATAATGCAGGATCTGAAATGGAAAGAGTCAGCCATGAATATTGTATACAAAGAAGATATGAAAGATTGGCTTCAACTGTGATTTCCAGAGATGATAATAGTTATACCTTTCCAACTACGAAAAATAACACAACAGATAGTAGTAGTTCTAGAGTTGGTAAGAGCTATAATTTGGTAGCTGTGAGAAATGATATAATTGCTGGTAGTAGTAGTGTTCTAGTAGAAGGTACAGAAAGTGAATCAGTTAATGCAGAATCTCAAAAGCAGAAAGTCAAGCATGAATATTCTATACAAGCAAGATATAAAATACTGCATTCAACTTTGAGCTCTAGAGCTGATAATAATAATAATTTGCTAACTGCGAACAATAACATAATTATTGACAGTAGTAGTAACTCACTGCAGGATCCAGAAAGTGAAAAATCTGAAAAGGTGAAAGCAATTCACATCTATGACGACCAAAGCTACTATAGTTCAGCAACTGCGAAAAATTACTTATTTGTTGCTACTAATGATGTGGAAAGTAGTTCAGACAATAAGCAATCTGAAATACTGGACGCGTCATGTACTTGTGACGAGGAAGAGCTTCATACAACGAATTATGATGAACCGCTTGATGTACACGGTGAACGGCAGAATACAATAATGATCGAGTATGCTGGAAGAACACTGGAGATACCAATAAATTTTTGTCAATCCACTATGAGTATATATTTGTAAGGAAATTGCAATTCTTCAATTATTTTCAAAATCCCCTCATTTATCCAAACTGAGTGAAGAAAAACCAGAAGACCTAGCTGAAGATAAAAATGAGCATTACAGACCAGTCAAGTGGTATAATTTGCATGCATTACAATTCATATTAATGTCTTAAAAGTATAGCCCGCATTGAATTATATTATATTAATTAACCAATCTTACTGAGTAAATTAAAGTATGTTGTCGGTTAACTAATGTAACAACCTGTATATCAATACAATGATGTACTAAAAATAGAAAATACTTGTATTTTTTATCGTATAAAAAATGCAAAAAATGAAATCGCCTTCAGAAAAATATAAAAATTATTAAATTAAATATTTATTCTGATATTTTAAACCCGTTTTAGCACTTTACTACTGAAAATGACTATACTAGAAACGAGTTGAGTACGATATTTTTTCTACTATCGAGTAAGAACATTATGCACAGCAATAAGATACAGTTATGCATGCAACAAGTGCATAAATGAATTTCACGAGATATCTTTTTTACGACTGATGGGACTAAGAAAAAAAACCGCTGTCTAAGGAATCACTATTTCCACTTCCAGATTTCTCATCCAAGTCACTTTAAAGGAAACATCTTGACTATATTTGCACTCTAATATGTGGAAATTATTGAACATAGAATTTTAATAATATCTGTGGCAAATATCATAGAAATATTATAAAGAAAACCTGAGGTCTTCGCTTCTAGTATATACACCAAATCCCAAATTTCTGTACTCTTACCAGCCTGCTTTATTTATTTTCGCCTATTTACACCTATTTAACCCCCAATCCTTCAACACCATTTCAAAATATAATCTAGTTCCAGATGTCGTTATATTATATACGTGTACCAAATTTCAAGTCAGTATCTCAATTTTATTTTAACAACCCCTTTAATAATGGAGTAGTGGTGGTGGGGGGTTGACAAATATTACAAAAAAATCTGCAATCTTGGCTTCTAGTACATACATAGAATTTCAAGTTTCTGTACTCTTACCAGCTTGCTTTACTTATTTTCCCCTCTTTACTCCTATTTAACCCACAACCCTTCAGAGGAATAATCCCAAAATACAATCTGGTTCCAGATGTCATTCCAATAAATAAAAAAAAAGTTACAGACCGACAGACAGACAGAAAATTATTTTTTCGCTCAAATTTAAAACCTCGACGTCACATGGCATTCTAAGCCAATTTCAAGAATAAAAAAAATGTTTGACATTTCTTTCACGATTACTATACGTCTAATTTACTACGTGGATATGGAAGTAAAATATGAAGTTTCTAGCTTGCTCTACTTATTTTGCGCTATTCACAACCTACCACCTCCCACCCCTTCAACGGAATCATCTCAATCAGATGTCATTGCAATACATACGTATTACTAACTTTCAAGTGAATATCTCAACTTGTAATCAGTCCCATTAATAATGGAGTGAGGTGGTGGGGGTGGGGATTGGAAAAGTTTAAGACATTGACTCGAAATTTTGTATACATATATATTATAACGAGATCTGGAATTGGAACATATCCGGTGAAGGGTTGGGAGATAAATAGGGGATAAATATGAGTCAATAGGGGGAAATAAGTAAAGCAAGCTGGTAAGAGTCCCGAAACTTGAAATTCGGCGTATGTACTAGAAGTCAAGGCCTCAAATTTTTGTATAATATTTTCCATTCTCCCACCACCCCCACTCCATTATTAAAGGGGTTGATAAAATAAAATTGAGATATTCACTTGAAATTTGGTATATGTATAAATTAGAATGACACCAGGAACCAGATTGTATTTTGGGATTATTCCATTGAAGGGTTGGGGGTTTAATAGGGGTAAATAGGGGAAAATAAGTAAAGAAAGCTGGTATTAGTACATTCTGTGTATGTACTAGAAACCAAGACCTCAGATTTTTTTATAATATTTTTCAAGGCCCCACCACCCCTACTCCTTTAAAGGGGCTGATAAAATAAAATTGAGATATTGGGTTAAAATTTGGTACACGTATATATTATAACGACATCTGGAACTAGATTATATTTTGAAATTGTTCCGTTGAAGGGTTGGGGGTAAATAGGGGAAAATAAATAAAGCAAACTGGTAAGAGTACAGAAATTTGGGATTTGGTGTATATACTAGAAGCGAAGGCCTCAGGTCGTTTCTATATTTTTATCCACCTGTCACCCCCACTCCCTTATTAACAGTTGATAAAATGAAATTGAGACTTTCACTTGAAATTTGATATACATATGTATGTATTATAACGACATCTGAAACTAGATTATATTTTAACACGATTCCGTTGAAGGAGTTGAGGGAAAGTAGAGGTAAATAGGGAAAAATAAGTAAAGGAAGCTGGTAAGAGTACAGAAACTTAGGATTTGGTATATATACTGGAAATCAAGGCCTCAGATTTCTTTCTAATATTTTTCAACCCTCCCACCCCTAACACTTCCACTCCATTATTAAAGGGATTGATAACATAAAATTGAGATATTCACTCGAAAGTCAGTACACCTATGTATAGTAATAGTACAGGCAATGAATGCAAAATTTTGTAAAAACCTCACAAAAATTAATAAACGGATCATCTTCGGGATTTAAGTAGGTAATAACCTGTAGAATGGAATGATGCATTCTTTGCACTTCCAAGTTCCGGGAAAATTTTTAAAAAATTTGTAAAACTTTTTGTCTTACTTAAGCCGTTTAGGAGATAAATCTAGTTTTCCACTTATAGTTTTGAGCCGCTCCGAAATGCGCGTAAAATGAGAATTCTCCGGAAGTTTTGTACGAACGGGCTCATTGATCGATAATTCTTACTATTCAGAGCCGCTAAAAAAATGAAAACAACATAAAATGTAGAGAAAAGTATCACCTTTAATGTGGAACTAATCACAAAATTCATAAAAAAAATTTATCATAGAGAAAAAAGTGTTAGAAGATGGCTTAGTAAACTTTATACAGTTGATTTATTCATATCTTTGAGTTTTATGCATCCTGCCGATTTCTCCCGTAACAATAGGTGCTTTTTCACTTCATGGATTCGATTCCACTCACTTTAACCTATATTTCTTGAAAATTTCATTGAAGAATATTAAGAAACAAATAAGTTGTATATGTTTTACTGTATAATTGTGCATTTTCTGAACGTGTATGAATAATGTAGACAAATTTAAAAAGTACTGCACGCATTTAAAAAACTCTAAAGTTATTCGAAAGAATATATTTTATTGTAACGAAATTGAGTAAAACACAGTTTCGCAGTTTCGAAACTGCAGTCACGTTTTTGTGCAAATATAGTGGTAAAAAACATAGTAGTGTTTTACTCAATTTCGTTATTGTCATGGATTACCACAGAGTAACGGCTTCCTCAATCAATTTCATATTTTATTGTACTTACAATCCAAAAATTAGGACTGTGCTATTATTATTAATAAAGATATAGCGAATTGTTGAAGTCCAAAATTTGGAGGTGATTGATCGATGATCTACTTTGATCGCAAGGCATATTTTTCCAACAAAAGCAATTGGAATAAAATGTTAATTGGATTAATATATCATTATATAAGAATATATAAGCAAAATGAATTATCATTCTAACGACTCCCGGCAAAGATATGAATAAATCTGTGGATCAACTGTGCAAAGTTTACTAAGCCATCTTCTGACACTTCTTAACTATGATAATTTTCTTTTATGAATTTTGTGATTAGTTCCATATTAAAGCTGAGACTTTTCTCTACATTTTATAATATTTTCATTTTTTTAGAGGCTCTGAATAGTAAGAATTATAGATCGATGAGCCCGGTCGTACGAAACTCCCGGAGAATTCTCATTCTTCGCGGCTTAAACTATAAATGGAAAACTCGATTTATCTTCTAAACGGCTTAAGTAATATAAAAATTTGTATTTTGGCCGCTAGATAAAAAAAACCGAAAATCAAAAAGTTTTCCCAAATTTTTTTGAATTTTCCCGGTATTTGGAAATGCAAATAATGCATCATCTCCTTCTTCAGGCTATTACCTACTTAAATCCCAGAGATAATCATTTTATTAATTTCTGTTACCCTAAATGGCTAATTTGCCTGTACTATAATGACATCTGATTGAGATGATTCCGTCGAAGAGGTGGGAGGTGGTAGGTTGTGAATAGCGCAAAATAAGTAGATCAAGCCAGAAATTTCATATTTAGCGTATATGGTAGAAACCAACGCTTCAAATTTTTCTATGATATCTGCCCCAAATATTATTAAAATTCTATGACCAATAATTTCCACATACTAGAGTGCAAATATAGTCAAGATGTTTCCTTTAAAGTGACTTGGACGAGAAATATGGAAATGGACGAAGTGATTTCGTAGAGTACGAATATGCCGAAGATGCCACGGACGCGGTTTTGGTCGCGGTCGCGATCTAGGTCGCGGTCGATGTTGACATTGACAGACGGCGAATATGTCGAAGAGGTTTAATGTCAGTTCTTAACGTTTGTTATCAAACCTTCAAAACTGTAGAATAGTGGATTCATAGTTATAAAAATAGTTAGACATGTATAGAAGTGATAGCAGCGAGGACAGTGACGATATGTCTTCAAGTGGGGGATTATTTCCAATTGCTCGAATTGCCGGTTTCATGCACATCCCATAAATCAGAAAAGACAATATTTAGGTGAATACCATCATCTGTTTAAACAGCTAAAGAAACATCCAGATAGGTTTTATACAAATATGAGAATGAATTTTTATCTGAAAAGAAAGAGAATTCCGAGAACTTTAATTTAAAAACAGAAATGATAATTTTCCTGTATTTAAACTCGAGATATTTAACTTTTAGCATCTTGAAAAAAGATAAATAGCAATAAATACAGACACAGAGTTGTCTCTAAACAGAACAAATATTTGACATTAATCAAGAAAAATAAGGTTATAATTTTATAACAAGATCGCAGAATATCAAATTCCTGTAAATACATATGTTAACAACCAACTTAAGTAAGCCAGAAACAATTGAGTAAGGTGCAACAAAACGAGAGGTAATCTTGATATATAAATTTAAAAGGAGCTATTCAGGCCATGGGCTTGTTCAGCATTTTTTTTATTTCATAAATCGAAAGTGCACGTATAAAATAATGGATCTGCAAAAAATCAGAATCTTATTCGCACGTTTAGTATCTTAAAAACTATTACAAAAATCCACCTCGCGAAAATAGGGCATGGCCAGGCGCTACGTCACTATACGCATAGACTCGGCGATCTCAATAAGCTTGATGTTATATTTTAGTTGTTATAATTATAAGTGTTTTCGAAGTATTGTTTGTTTTGCTTACTTGTTCACAATAGGGGAGTACAATTTGATGAAATGTCAAAAAATTACAATTTTCTCTCGCTCCTGTCGGGACGAATTTTCGATTTTGACCCTGCAATTTACGATTAGGATTCATCGCCGACCTTCTTCTTTTCGTAGAGACATAGAACGAACTTCCACTCGATGTATTTAATTAGTTACCAGCATTTGAAAACTCCATGTTTTTCGACCTTTCAGGTAAATTTGAGAGATCCCAGAAAGCCACTTTTCTTACGTCACCTGCGTATAGTGACGTCACAAATGAGCGCTGTGTTTATGCAACTATTACTTATTTCAACTCCTTATATCTCGAGAACGGAAAAAGTTAATAATACGGCATTTTAAGTGCATAATGAGTATATCGAGTACTATATGAAAAAGTATAAAAACCATATAAAAAAAATATCATGGAACAAGCCCAGTAACAACGATGAAAATTAATTTTTATAAGTAAAAAATATTATTTAGGCGTTTCATATGAAGTAAATAAATGTGTTTCAAAACGATACCGTTCAAATATTAGCCAAAAATAGACATTTGTTAATTAACAATTGGCCAAAATTCTAAAAGTTACATATCTCGACGGACAAAAATTTACTTTTTTTTCATTAAATTAAAGTTCTAGCAATTCTCCTTTTTCTGATAAAGATATGTATATCGCATGGTTTATTTGGTCTTTTTTTACTGCACTGTATCCATTATAGGGCGCGTGCATATTTGTTTGTTTGCACTTATTTATGATGTTTTTATTCGCATTTCTAGACTGGTACCTATGTAATATTAATGAATTTTCTCGGATAGGATGCATGTAATTTTTATAAAATTATTGAATATTCAAAATAGACCGCTAATTATAGGCTGGATTTCCAAACTGTAAATATCAGTATATTTTTAAAAATCAATGATTTAAAAAAATTATATGCATCTTATCCGAGAGAGTTCATTAATGTTGCACAGGTCTAGTCTAGTCTAGAAATGCGAATTAAAACATCAAAAATTGGTATAAACTTACAAAAATGTAATATTTGAGGTTATGTTAGTCACATAATGCACACGCCCTATTCTATTACGACAATTTAATAAACCTAAATAAATGTCTAAATATTCTCAGACCTGTCACAATCAGTCGCCAACCGCTTGCTTCTGCTTGAGTGTTAACGCGCCATAAATATGGACCAATAAGCTTGTGTTTACCGCGATGTCTACAGTTCTACCCCTATGAAAAAACAAACTATTTTGACATCGACATCGCTGTAAACCGCGTGGATAGCAACAAGGGTGAACAGGTGAAAGTATATTTTACTATTTTACTGTACTAATCATGAATGTTTAGATAAATGCACATATCAAAAGATCGTGAAAAATAAAGTGACCCGTATTTTTTTATTTTTTCAATAAATCAGTATTTTATTCATAATGGGCTTGTTCCATGATATTCTTTCTATATGGTTTTTATACTTTTTCATATAGTACTCGATATTCTCATTATACACTTAAAATGTCGTATTATTAACTTTTTCCTGTGTTAAACAAAGGCGTCATAAAGGGCACCTTGACGTGAAGTGTGTGTCCCTGTCCAATAATCCTTGAGTCTTGCAACACTAGCTGGTCCTCTCGTGTTAGGTTATAGGTCGATTAGTTTATGGAATTATAGATTTTAAATATAGATTAGTTATTATATATCTAGTACAGCGTAAAATAAAAACATCGTGGCTAAATGGAGACATCCAAAGCCACTGAAGGAAAAAAAACTTTTTCCGTTCTCGAGATATAAGGAGTTGAAATTATTAGTAATAGTTGCAAAAACCGAGCGCGCATTTGTGACGTCACTATACGCAAGTGACGTAAGAAAAATGGCTTTCTGGGACCTTTCAAATTTAACCTGAAAAGTCGAAAAACATGAAATTTTTAAGCCCTGGTATCTAAATAAATACGTCAAGTGGAAGTTCGTTCTATGTCTCTACGGAAAGGAGAAGGTCGGCGATGAATTCTAATCGTAAATTGCAGGGCTAAAATCGAAAATTCGTCCCGGCAGGAGCGAGAGAAAATTGTAATTTTTTGACATTTCACCAAATTGTACCCCCTACTGTCAAGTAGTAAGCAAAACAAACAATACTTCGAAAACACTTATAATTATAACAAGTAAGGAGCATCAGGTCTATTGAGATCGCCGAGTTTATGCGTATAGCGCCTGGCCACGCCCCATTTTCGCGAGATGGAGATTTGTAATAAAAAAAAACTGCCGAACAAGCCCATTAACGTAAACCTAAAAATAGTGGGAGTATCGTCACGTACGAAATTTTATTGAATCTGCGCCATCTGTTATTGAACGCCAGAAGTTATAATTCATAAATATAGGACGGTGATTTGTGAAAGTTGCGATTGATTGCTTATTTTTGTATTTTTATCGGTCTAACTCTAGTTTATCCTCGAGGTATTTGAAGAATAAAGCAAATAAATTTGTTGCATACCGTTTTTCGTAAATATATTCAGATCTTTACACGTTGCCTTTTTAGATTATAAATATGACTTCTTTTAAAGAATTCGAGAAAAAAACATATTTTTGTCAAAACTCGGAAAAGCATGAAAATATGTACTTTCTTGTTGCTCACTCAGTATCTCGAGCCTTGTGAGAGATATTAATCTCAAATTATATGAACATATTCCTCTGATACTGTTCTTGATTAATGTATGAAGCAAAATAGTTTTATCGTGATATCTTTTTTATAAAAAAATATATAAACTATTACATGTTACGCAAAAATACGAAAACGTATTGTAAAATATAGTAAGCGAGAAACTTTTTTTATTATTAAAGATAGAATGATAGTATAACGACAAAAAGTGAATTTTAAAGGTCAAGGGAGTTTTTGGAAACTATATTTCTTTTTGTTGCTATTTAGTTTAGTCGCAAATGAATTGTTAAAATTTGGCGCACCCGCAGCACGGAGTTTCGCTTTTGATATTAGTGACTTAACTATTATAATTATGCCTGCTCGAGAGAGATTACACTGCATTGGGTACGGACTAACTGTCGCATCATCGAAAAGGAACGAACACACACACATTATCTTGTTTCATTTCAATTACTAATTATGAAACACACATTAAAACTGAAGAATTCAAATATTTCATTTAGATTCAATATATTTGTACACAAACATAAGAATTAAAGGATTGTAGGAATGAATACACGATTCCTTTAACACCTCTCATTTCAGGACTTAAAAAGTTCATGTTATTGATGTAAAAGTCATGCATGAATCATATCCACTGAAACTAATGGCAAGTTGTTAGAATATGCTTTTTCATAGCCACTTTCCATTTTTAACTTTTATATTAGCACAAACGAAACGCAAAACAGAACGATAAATCTCAAGCTCTACTTGTTTACTATATTGTTATAACCTCAAAATATGACTTATTTTCTGCGTAATATTGGAAGAAGAAGACGCAGTTTTTCTTGAAATTTACAGAGAGGATTTCTGCATTACTGAGGTATTAGTTCCAAAATTCAACACATATGCTTAAAATTCTCCTACTTCACAAGATTATTTATTTAAATTTAATTTAAATAAACTTATCGGGCGGAAAAGAAAAACTGAAATCACGCAAAACCCATTAACTTTTACTGAAGAGCATAATGAGCCAATTAAAAATACACTTTTTTTTAAATGCAAACACCACATTTATATTTATATCAGTCATGAGTTCCTTCTCTCAGCTTAAACACTACCGCATTAGAAGGTAAATAACAAAAAGTACAACGTCTGATGGGGCTACCATTGAAGTTCGAAGCGTAACGATGCGTTCTAGAGATGCATAATACAGAATTCGAAAATTATAAGATGCTGACGTAAGCGACAACAATCGAGATTAGTAATATAGATCAGTCAAATTAGAATTTATCGAGGAATTCATTTCCAGCAAGCTGGAAATCGTTTTAATAACTTCATTTGACCCTAAATGCGTGTAACCTGAGTTTGCATCATCCCAGGAGGTGAGCATAACTTTTGGAAGCCAAAAAACCGCGAAACTTTTGCACTTTTTTCAGTTTTTGCTTGTAGCTCGAAAACGGTGCGTCGGACGGAAAATGTCGTCCCATTCAATATTGGAGAGGGTTAAATTCTGCGACGAATGAACATCTAAAACTTTAAATTCGGTTCAGTAGTATAACGGAAATCAAAAGTTAGAAACCGGTAAAATTTCTCATTTCAGTGCAAACTTACGTTTTGCGACAAAGACCACTCTTTTGCAAACGTGGTGTTCACTGAAACGATGGCTACAAGCATGCCAAAAGAACAATTTCTCTTCAACGACAACAGTAAAGAAGGGCTTATCTCCATATTGCGTGAGAAATTAGTACAGCAGGGGTGTGAATTGAGGCAAGCTGTTGAGGATGCTGACACCCTCATTGTCAACACCGCCATTCAAGTGGCCGAGAACTTTGCGACGGTAATCATAACCGGAGAGAACACCGATATATATATTAATCCTATTAATCGCCAAAAACCAAATTCTTCAAAAATGTATCTCATGAAACCTGGAAAGGGGGCCTCTAAGAACACATTCTACTCTCCCAGGTAAGTACTTCAACTTCTCTTCTGCTATCAAACAGAACCTTCTGTTCCTACATGCAATCAGTGGATGTGATACAACCCCTGTAGTCTATGCCCAAAGGAAGTTGAAGTTTGTCAAGGTCCTTGAAAAGAACATGGCTTTAAAGGAGGCTGTCAAGATTTTCCACAGATGCTGATCCTGAGGACCTCATTTTAGCAGGTCAATTCTTCCTGGCAGCCCTTTATTCATCTAAGGCCTATGAGACCTCCTTGGACAAAATCCGCCTCGAGATATGATGATACTACTATCACAACAGCGGCAACAAGTGAAGAGGAAATTCAATTACAGGCAGAAAATATTATTAATACTCTAACCGTTTGGTGTGCTAGAAACAAATTAATATTAAATACTAAAAAAACGGTAGTAATGAATTTTCATATTAGAAGATCTCTACCAGCAAATTTCAAAATTTTGGACATCGAACTGGATAATAAAACAAAATATCTTGGTACTATGCTGGACTCGAAGTTATCATGGGATAATCATATTGACACAGTATGCAAAAAATTAAATAAAGCATATTTTGGCATCCTCCAAATGAAAAACACCTTGGATGAGAATGGTCTACTAAATATTTATTATGCTTTGGCGTACTCACACATTTCATTAAACATTATGAGTTGGGGCTGCGGCAGAGAAAAGAATAGGGTATTTATTTTGCAAAAAAGATTAGTCCGTCTAATATTTAATTTAAAATCTAGAGAAAGTTGTAGAACAATTTTCAAGGAAAAACATATCTTAACTTTACCGTGTGTGTACATATTTAAATGTTTAATGTACACTAAACAAAATCTTGATAAATTTATTAAAATATCGGATAATCATTCTTATAATATTAGACATGGCGAACTTTTAGCTATTCCAAGTCATAAAACCACAACATATAAGAATTCACCATGGTACAACTGTGTTATTTTATATAATGCATTGCCCAACGCTGTGCGAGAAATCAGCAGTACGAAACTGTTTAAAAACAAAGTTAGGAACATTTTAGTAGAAGGCGGATTCTACAGTATTAACGAGTTTGTGTCCGGAATATTACAGTGATATAATTTGTGATATTATTATTTTTAATTAGTTAACGTCATCTTCTTTGTATGTAATGTGTTTTTTTTTTCTTTAAGTTGTTTTTGTATGTTTTATTCCTAGTTGTTCACACCACATTTTTATTAGTAAGTATCATACTTATGTCATTGAAAATGTGTGGACAAAGTCTAATTATATATTATTTATTTTATTTGTATTTTGCTATTTTTGAGGGAAATGCTGACTTATCCTATGTCATGTAATGTGATCAAATGGATTAATAAAGATTATTATTATTATTATTATTCTCAAAATCCTTCATAAAGCCAACTTTCAATCTAGCCTCTCTACCCCCAACAAATGCAAATTTTCCCTGTTTCTAAGTTTTTATTTCGGCTATACCACTGAAACAAATTCATTTGACGCAGAATTTAACCCTCTACAATATTGAATGGGATGACATTTTCCGTCCGACGCACCGTTTTCGAGCTACAAGCAAAAACTGAAAAAAGTAGAAAAATTTCTCGGTTTTGTGGCTCCCAAAAGTTATGCTTACCGCCAGGGACGGTACAAACTCAGATTATTAAGGTATTAAAATGATTTCCAGCTTACTGGAAATTAATTAGTCAAGACGCTTTTTTTGGATCTAATTTGACTGGCCTATTATACATTCCAATTATACATACATGCAGCGAATCAATTGAAGCCAAGATATGGGAGAAGTTTATGAGAAAACATTTTTTGATCTAGGACCTATAGTTTATTATTTATATGAAAAATATTGTAAAAAATTTTGAGGCCTTCGCTTCTGGTACACATAGCTAATTTCAAGTTTCTGTACTCTTACCAGATTGCTTTATTTATTTTTCCCTATTTACCCATATTTAACCCCCAACCCTTCAACAGAATCATCTCAAAATATAATCTATTTCCAGATGTCGTTATAATCCATACGTGTACCAGGTTTCAAGTAAATATCTCAATTTTATTTTCCAACCCTCTCAATAATGGAGTAGGGGTGGTGGGGGTTAAAAAATATAAGAAAATCTGAGGTCTTGGCTTCTAGTAGATACAACGAATTTCAAATATCTGTACTCTTATCAGCTTGCTTTACATATTTTCCCCCATTTACCCCTATTTACCCCCCAACCCTTCACCGGATATCTTCAAAAAACTAATCCAGTTCCAGATCTCGTTATGGTATATACGTGTGCAAAATTTCAAGTCAATATCTTAAACCGTTCCGGAGAAATCGCGTGGACAAAAAAAGTGACAGACAGACAGATTTTTTTTGCTCAAATTTAAAATCTCGACGTTTCATGACATTCTAAACCTATTTCAAGAAAAAAAAATTTGAATTTTTTTTTACAATTACTATACTTCCAATCCACTACGTGGATGTGGAAGTAAAATAAGTACTTTCTACTTGTTTCCAAAGTTTTGTCTATACCAGTACTAATATTTAATCTTGCAGTGACAATCGCGCGCCTGCCGAGTGCATGCCATATGTGCTGCGTCACAAAAATATTCATAAATAAAAAACTGTAAGTCCTAGATGATTTTTTTTTCTAAAACTTCTTCCGTATCTTGGCTTCAATTGCTTTGCTGCATGTATATCAAAATTTACAAAAATAAAAAGAGGTTTGTAGCTTAGTGAAAATATGAGTGCATTCTTTGAGAAGTAACAACTTCAATGTTATTTAAAGGAAATAATAAACAATAATCGATATAAACAAAAACACCGTTGGAAGCGCTTGGGTGTGTACTTGAATTTAAAAAAAAACAGATGATAGCTCAATTAGATTTGAAGATGTGGCAATATTAAAAAACACGGATCTTCTAAACAATCAATTTCTGAAGTTTATTCGAAATAAAAAATGTTTGTACCACAGAAGAATATCATAATTGCCCATTACAGGCCCCAATTAACCTTCTCTACCAAATCTACTGAGTTTCATCTGGTTCTGCGACACATTCCTGAATTATTGAATCCCATAATATCTTTCGATACCTAGTAGAAAAAATTTAATAGATTACACGATGCGAAAGTTCTTTTATAGTCGCGTCATTTTAGCATGAAAAATCTGAAAACCTCTAGAAAAAAGGTACAGGGTCAATTATTGACTTCATTTTTGTTGCAAATAGTTCAAAGGCATTTAGAAAAAACAGTACCTTCTATTTTCTGGCGGAAATGTTTAGTTTCATCTCTTTTCCGATAATTGGCCAATATTAATGGCTAATTTAACTAAATTAATTGAAAAATTTGTTATCATACACAATATGCCATAGAATCAGACGAAAATAGTCTGAAGTCCAATTTGGGAAATTCAAAATGGCGGACCAGAAATCGGGCAATTTTCAAAAGGAAATGAGATTGGATATCTTGGCCTTGAAAATATGTTCTCAGGGGTTTTTGAGGTTGCTGATTACGAATCCGAGGTCTGATTTGGTAAATTCAAAATGGCAGACCGGAAGTGAAGTCAATTTATCAGGAAAAACTCGTATTTTTTTCGTCTTTGGGCTGAAATTGAGTACAATCTCTTCGGAAAACCTCGTATTTTTTACTTTTTTGGGCTGGAAGTTTGAAAAATACGAGGATTCCCTGAAAAATATACTACTTCCGGTCAGCCATTTTGAATTTACCAAATCAGACCTCGCATTCGTAATCACCAACCTCGTGAACCCCCGAGCACAGATTTTCAAGGCCAAGAGATCTATTCTCATTTCTTATGGAGAATGGCCTGATTTCCGGTCCGCCATTTTGAATTTCTCAAATTGGACTTCAGTTTGGTGATTAGCGACCCTAAAAACCCCCGAGTAGCTATTTTCGTCTAATTCTATGGCATATTGTGTGTGACAACAAATTTTTCAATTAATTTTATTAAATTGGCCATTAATATTGACCCAAAAATTAAACCAAACATTTCCGCCAAAAAATAAAAGGTACTGTTTTTTCTAAATGCCTTTCTGAACTCTTTGCAACAAAAATGAAGTGAATTGACCCTATACATTTTTTTAGAGGTAAAATGTCAAAATGACGCGACTATTAGGTATTCGGTGTTTTTTGAAAGGCCTCGGCTTCATCTCGGCGATTAAAAAATCACCTCACACCTAAAAGTAAATTTTCGTATCTAGTAATGTAAACAACTATTTTGCACCCATGGAGACTTGTTCAGAAAGATGAAAACTACATCATACTAAAATTTTAAAGAAAATCTGCAGAAAGCCACTGGCAATTTACTTTGTGCGGAGTCCTTTCTCAAGTACCTGCCAGTGGCTCGCTTGGAAACAAGACCCCTATTTGCCTAAAAAACTTCTTTAGTTTTTACATTTAAGATTATACGACCAAGTAACTACTATTATTGCCTACATGTCCAATGTACTCTATTCCAAGCGCATGAAAAGGAGCAGGAAAGAGCGCCGTGCGCCGGTCTGAAACTACTTTGACTATACGTTTTACAGGACGATGCTGATGACGAAAATCGTAAAAGTAGGGGATCACCCCTAATGACGCCAAAAACATCCCGTTTTGAGGATTTTCACGATAATTTCAATATAAATCAAAAAGGACCCTATGAAATCCCCTTTTCTCCAAAATGATTTGCAGAGGTGGTTGATTTATACCAAATATAGCCGAATTATATATATATGATTAGGGATAACCACCCTTAAAACGAAATAAAATTTTAAGAAAAATTAAAAAATGTTCTTTTTTTACTTTTTGCTTCAAATTTCGATCGACCCTTATTTTTCATATGAAACTTCTATAGCGAATGTAGAGTGATATTTGTGTGTGTGTCATGGGAGCAGTAACGTTTGATGCTAGTATAGCGCTACTTGTCAACATTATACGAGAAGCGGTCGAGTTTTTGTGCTTGAATACAAATTGTTTAAATATCTGTTGGCAGTTTTGTGATCAACAAGAGAAAAGTACCTGAAGATAGATATGAATAGTCCAATGAGACGATTTATTTTATTTTTATTTTATTTTAATGCATTATTTATATTAACGTCCTGGCGGAGTTCAGCCATTGCTGCTTTACCACTCAACCAGGATTTGCATTTTGAGTTAGAAGGCATCGTGAAAAGAAGAGGCATGTAGACCAAAAGTTCCTAAAAGTGCGTCGCAACGCGCGCGAGAATATCGACAACGAAAAAAAGCATGTCTTGAAAAAACGTTGTCGTAAAAACAGTTGTTGACAGTGGTGCTCTAAGGAAACGATATACCGCCTCAATATCTTCTCGACTGGTCAATCGACATTTAATTGGGGTGAGGCTGGTAATGGGGGAAACTGATACAAAAATCATCATTCATGAGATATTGCGATTTCAAACATAGAACATACCGAAATGCACTTATGTGCGGTCTGGTGTTCAATATAATAAAATATGGAAATGTAACAAGCTGATAATGACGCTGATGTCCTCATAATTGAAACAGCAATAGAAAGATTCGATACAAATAAAACTATCGTTGCCGGTTTAGATGTTGATTTGTTAATACTACAGACTCCTCGAACTCCAACTGACAAGATTATTTACTTTTTAAAACCTGGGAAAGCTTAAATACAAACAATAATGTATTCACCAAAAAGTTTAACGTCATATCCAAAATCTTCGAGATCATGTATTATTTTTATATGCAATAACTGTTGCGGTACTACATCAGCATTTTTCAAATGGGGCGAAACAACAGTATTTAAATTGTTTGGAAAACGTTATGATCTATTTGATTGCGCAGAAGTATTTACAGAGATTGACTCTCCTCCATACATCATCATCTCAAATGAAATTTGCCTTCTTGCTATGTATGGAGCACCCAAAAAAAAATTGAATATATCGACGAGTATAAGTATTTAAGATTTGTAAAGAATTACACGAAACAATAAAAGAGTACAGTTATCCTGTCTTCCTCCAACATCTGTTGCCGCTCATCAATATTTATATCGCGTCTACTATCAAATTCAAGTATGGCTAGGTAACGAACTAGAACAAGAAGACTGGGGATGGAAATTAATAGACAATAGTTTGGAGCCAATTCAAACTCTTCTCCCGCCTACTCCAGAAAAACTACTTAATACTATTTTTTGTAATTGCAAGACGGTTTGTAGTAATAACCGTCGCTGTAAAAAAGTCGGATTATTTTGTTCACCAGTATGTACCAATTTCCAAGGCCAATCTTGCTCCAATGATGAACCAAATACAACAGATGAGAATATTTATGATATCAATAAGAAGACAAATGATCAATCTTTTTTCTTACAACAGTTTACAGAAACCCAGCAAGGAGAGGAAGAAAAAGGCGAGGAAAAATAAAGCTAAGAAGAAGACATGACCTTTTTTGCCACCTGCCGATCATTTTTATGGGGACGTTTTAGCCGTCCCCCCGATGGTGGCGGCAGTTGGTTATCCATTAGAATAGAACTTCCTGGGTTCGGCCGGCAAACGAGCTATTCGGTCGTTTAACCATACCAAATACTCGACCCGGTTATCTGGAAATTATCCGGTGGATCCTAGTGCTGCCAGGTAAGTCAGTAATACCCTCGCAGAACTCCCTCCAAGATTTCCTTTCTGCCTTCCTGATTTCTTTATTTCTTTATTATAATCTGTTAATGTAGATCTATATTGCTCCCAATTGCCCGAATCTTTAGCTCTATTAAAAAGGCGTCGAACTTCTTTTCTCATTTTATCTAGTTTTCTTCTTCCACCATGGTGCCCCTCTGTTGCCCCTTTTGAATTTTAATGGAGAATTTTCGTGATAAGCTGAAATAGCTGCATCTGTTCCGCCGCAATTTTTATTTCATCACGATTCCTGATTGTGGTGAAAGCGGATCCAAGTTGCGACTCGAAGGACTATTTGTATCCTCCTCTGTCTGTAATACGGGATCCCGATAACTTACCACCGGTCCTGATCCAACTTCTATATTGAATTGAAATATGATGTAGTTCCAGATCTCGTTATGGCACGTACGTGTACCAAATTTCAAGTCAATATCTTAAAACGTTCCAGAGAAAACGTTCGCAAAAAAAGTTACAGACCGACCGACAGACAGACATGCAGACTGATAGACAAAAAATGTTTTTCGCCTAAATTTAAAATCTACATTTTTCAGCAAAACAATTTTTTTTAGGATTATTACACTTTCACAGATGAGGAAGTAATACGTCAAATGTTGAGCAGATGTTTTAGATTGCCATTCAGAAGATTTACCGGTGTATAGACCAGGGGTCCAATTCTGGAATCCTGAACGAATTGATCGTGCACGAACTAACTCGTGCAGTTTGGTTCGCATGCGAAGTGAGTTTTTATAAAAATCAAATTCTCCAGTTATAGTCGAAAAGCGGTACACGAGGCGCACACATTCGTCGACCGTATAACGTACATCGTATATACATTCACATGTAGATATATGTCGACCAATAGCAGACCGTGTAAGTCTGGGAACTTTTCGTTGCGGTCGTGGTGCAACAGTTGAGAAGTGTCAAAGCCAAGAAGTTTAAAATATGTCATCGTGGTGTTATCATTTGTTGTTGTTTCGCGGTTTGCACAAGGATGATTGCTTGGTTTTAGGCGGTTTGGGACTTCATTCTTGTGTTTTAGAGGAATTTGGAGGAGATCCCGTGCTAGGTCCTTACTTAGTCGAAACATTCTTACGAATTTTATATTGGACATATCAAATGCATCGTAAACGCTATTATTATATTCCCTTCTGACTTCTGCAGCTGGCTCCATTTCTTTCAAGTTATTAATTGCTATTAAAAGATTAAGCTTATCCAAAGCAGCCATTAGAACACTGTAACATAATTTCCAATCAAAATAAAGCCGTTTGACTGAAGGTTGACGTTAACTTAAAGGTTATGTTGACATGCGAATACGCTTTTCGCCACCGAAACACCGATCGAGTACTTTCCGTGCACGAATCTGTTCGTTCATGTGTTAGTCGACAGTTCGAGAGTAGAAAAAGTACGTTCGTGTGAAAATTTCAGCGCCATTCGTGCACGAATTGGGTTCGTCTAGTTTCGAGAATTGGGACTCAGGCCGGTTTCGCTGAATCGGTAAGTCACCGGTAATTCTTCTGAATGATGGTTTCATTCAACAATAGTCAATGTCAAGCGATCTACCGATATCTCTCGGTCTTCAGTGGTTTCTACTATTTACATTCAAGTGACTCCAGTTATTATTGTTTATATTGATTAAAACGTCATCAAGGAAAGTCCCTTTACGTCAAACGGTTATAACTGTCATTCTAGTATCTAGCTGTTTTATTAGTGGTTATTATATTCCTTCTCAGTGGCGTAATTCGGGGATGGCAAGGGGTGGCAGTCGCCACCCCATAATTGTTTAATCCAATATTTTGCCACCCCAGAATTTTGAAGTAAAAAGATCAATAATTTCTTTTCAAAAAGAAGCAGACAAAAGTGGCACTGTTACTCAAAAAGTAAATCAACAGTATTCAGAAGAAGTACAAGAAACAGATTGTATTTAGGAGCTTTATGCGAATCATTGATATTTTATGGCAGGCAACTATTGCTCTGATGAATCTACATATTCGAAGAAGAGAAAAAACTGGAGCTGATGAAGCTTTGTTCTAAAGATAATAATTTAATAAAGAAGTTCTTCATTGAACATGGAAAAAATTTTCAGTACTCTTCAGCGACCAGAATGAGCTATTGCCTTATTGGAGAACAAATCAAGCTGCACATTGCCAAAGAAGTCAAAGAGGCAAAAGTTTTTGCCATTATAGCCTATGAGACTCAAGACAAAGCACGTACAAGTAGCTATTGTCTTGAGGCATGTCAATGATAAGTTAAAAGTTCATGACTCATTTATTGGGTTTTATCGTGTTACAAAAACTGACGGCGAAACACTGGCAAATGAACTTAAGAACGTTTTGATTTCACTGGACTTCAACATTAAAAATCTGCGTGCTCAGTCCTATGATGGTACCTCGAACACGAGGGACCGATATAAACTAGTGGCAGCTAGAATTATGGAAGAAGCCCCAACGGCAATGTACATTCACTGCAATGCACATGTATTGAACTTGTGCATTATAAGCTGTTGCATAAGCATGACTTCAATAAGAAATACGTTCATCTTTACAACTTTATTGAAGAATCAACTAGACGACATGCTGTTTTTGAAAACATTAAAAAAGTGGTGGAGCAACACCATTGAAGACTTTCAGTGATGCCAGATGGGCTTGCCGTATTGAAGCAGTGCGTTCTTTGTTAGATAATTTTGAAACCACTCTGGCGACTCTACAAAAAATTGCACAGGCAGACCCTGATAGTGGTGGACAAGCCAATACTTCGTTAAAAGTATGGAGGACTTCAACTTTGCATGTATTTGACCTGCTATTATTAAGGAGAGTTCTAACACAATGTGACTTACTGTCAATGACCCTTCAGGCAAGCAGTACGAAGACATACGAAGTTGTGAAATCTGTAAAGAACAGCACACTTGAAGTGTTACAATTATTCAGAACATATGAGTTTTTACTCAATTTTTCAATCACTGCACAAAAATCGCTGACAAGTGCGGGTTTAGAGGAGCCAAGTTGCCAAGAAAGGGCAAAATTTCTTCCAATATTGGAGGAGGGATTAAAGTTCCATTTGAATCTGTAGAGCAGTATTAGAGTTTCAAACCTTTGGCCAGTTATAGACATCCTAAACCAGGAGATAGAGGCCAGACTTCAAGAAAACAACCTAGATGTACTCAACCATTTAAGCAAAGTTCTAGGTGAAACTGCCGTAGATATAGAAAATGTAAGGTAGGTGTGCTAATATTACACTTTGGACAGTGAGCTTCTTCTGTCGGAACTGAGAAGTTCTTACAATACGGAAGAGTCGAAAAACAAAAATATCCAAGAAAGAGCTGACATTTTTGTTGAGAAGTCTTTCAAATGTACGTTCCCTCTACTTTTTAAACTTTACCGTTTGTTTTTTACAATTCTGATGAACTCAGCATCCTTTGAGAGGTCTCTTTCTTGCTTGCGCGGTTGAAAGCATACATCAGAAATAGACCAAGAGAGGCTGTCCTGGTTAGCTCTTTTGACTGTCGAAAGAGGTGTTGATGTAGACATTTCCAAAGTAATTGACGAATTTAATTCAAGCCAAAAGAGAAAACTTCATTGTCTATAAAAATAGCTTGTGATGATAACATTGAACAAAAGTTGAATAAAGCTTTGTTTTTATTGTATGATGCTTGCTTCATTTTTATCTACATGATAATAGATCAGGCAGAACATTCAATCAATGAAAAATAGCCCTTACTCTTGAGTTGTGTGTAAATGATATCTACTTTACAAATTACAAATAGTTTGGCTATTAATTAAATGAATTAACAATTAATATTTTAGGGTAAATAGAGAATGTTAGCAGTTATTTTATGGTGAAAATAATCTGAAAAAGCTTAAAAAACTAACAATTTAATGCTAGTTTTTGAACATTTCCCCGGGGGGGGGGATTCCCGGACCTCCATTACACGTGGAGGCATTCCATACCCCTCAGACGCCACCCCAGTTAAATAGCTGAAATTACGCCCATGTTCCTTCTCTTTCTAATCTCATCTAATTTTGCAAATTGTAATTTATATTATTTTTGCGGTGCATAAAATACCGAAGCTTTTGATACTTTCAACACGGAACAAAAGGGTTATTGTATTTTTTAAACTATCTGTATATAATTTCTTCGGATACTTCGAATGTTCTCGTTATTCATAAGTCTCCATTTTAGCAATAATATTAGAGTTTAACCAAAAACATCGTTCTAATTGTCCTCAATAATAATAGCTTTTTATCAATTTTGAATCATATTGGATCTCATATTAATTTGAAATATTAACCGGTAAATACCATATAAATGCAAGCGCACTCAATAAAATGAAACGTTGACAGAAAGTAATGAGATCAAAGGCATAACCGAAATAATTATCGGCAGATCAAAGTAGATCGCTTAAAATTGACTCATGTTACGTTGACATTCATATCAGTTATTATTACATTGCAAATAAGACATATACGTTTAACATGTCGTCAAAATTTTAAGTGAAACAACGACATTAATCATGGATTAGTTGCATAAATTATTAATGATGACCTAAATTTATTTTCACATCATTCAACTTTTCCCATAAGAGTGATACAAATATACAATAGACTTTAATCCAAGAAATAGTAAAACAAATACAAGAGATAGAAGATAATAGAATATTAAAGATAATCTAAATTATATTAGTGAATCTCCAAAATCGAAGCATAATATTTTGAAATTTAAAATTTTAATCTCACACATATGACGATGAAAAAACGGAAGAATAAACCGCCCGACGAAAATGGAGATATACGAGATGAGGAAACTAAAATAGAACTTCCAAAAGTAATGTTCCTTCAATCGAGACTACGAAAGGTAGCAGAAAGGGAATCAAAATTGTATTTATGGAGAGTGAATGAAAAACAACCAGCGCAAAAACAACCTAAAGAGGGGGTAAGCCCAATATTCCAAAAAATATCTCCAGTCAAAATAGGAAAAATTGAAACTGATAAAACCACTAGTCTTATCGCACGAGACGAGGATACCAAGAATAAGCAGAAAATTTTCGATACCACTTCAAAACCAACGGGCTATGACGATAACATGGATGTAATAAGAAAATTTCAAGGTACTGAATTTATAGTAAAGGTAGCCTTGAGAGAAGAAATTAAGGAGGTTGATGCAAAGCATGTAGTTATAAAAGAAGAAAAAGAAATAATTGAACCTGAAAAGGAAGAGCCTAAATTGGAAGAGCCTATAAAGGAAGAGCCTGTAAAGGAAGAGCCTGTAAAGGAAGAGCCTGTAAAGGAAGAGCCTGTAAAGGAAGAGCCTGTAAAGGAAGAGCCTACAAAGGAAGAGTCTATAAAGGAAGAGTCTATAAAGGAAGAGCCTATAAAAGAAGAGCCCATAAAGGAAGAGTCTATAAAGGAAGAGTCTATAAAGGAAGAGTCTATAAAGGAAGAGTCTATAAAGGAAGAGCCTATAAAGGAAGAGCCTATAAAGGAAGAGCCTAAAGTAGAGAAGCCAAAATTTCTTACTTGTGATAAACAAAGATGTTACGAAGGTTTTTTAAAACAAGCAAAACATGAAATAATAGATTCAAGCAAAAGTAGTGAGTCAGCTAATAAAGAGCCTGAAGGGAACAAAGCTTTATATACTTGTGACGAACAAAGATGCTATGACCCCAATGTACGAAATACGACGTCAAAAATGGAACCATTAATAGAAGCTACATGTAAATCAGGTAATGCAGAATCTATAAAGAGGAAAGCGTTATGTGTCTGTGACGAACTAAACTGCCATGTAACCGTTATAATCAGTAGTAGTAATGTACGAGATAATGATTTTAAGAAACGGGGCAAGGAAACTTTTGACACTACGTCAAAAACAGAACAATTATTAGAAGGTATAAGTAAATCATTATTAGAAACTAGCTATAAATCAGGTAACGAAGAATATCAAAAGAGAAAAACATTATGTATCCGTGACAAGCAAAGGTGCTATGAAATCTATATAAACAAAGGTAGTTGCAATGTCCGCGGTAATGATCCCAAGAACAAGAGCAAGGAAATCTTCAATACTAGGTCAAAAAAAGCATTATGTATTTGTGGCAAACAAAAGGGCCAGGGAATAAATATAAATAAAAGTAGTTGTAGTTGTAGTGTACGCGATAATGATTTTAAAAACAAGAGCAAGGAAATTTATGGTTCTACGTCAAATATAGAAACATTGTCAGAAGCTAGAAGCAAATCATATGAAAACAAGAATATATCACGTACTAGTAACATACAAAGGTCCTATGAAACAAGTAGATGTAGTTGTACTGTACTAGATGAAGTTAAAAAAAAGATCAACGGATTTTTTGATAATACGCAAAAAACAGAACCATTATTAGAAGATAAAGGTAAATTGGGTTATGAAGGACTTGAGAAGAAAGTATTACATATTAATGTCGGTCAGAGGTGCTATGAAATCGATATAAATAAAGGTAGTTGTAGTGTACGAGATAGTGATCTCTTGAAAAACAGCAAAGAAGCTTTTGATAATATTACAAAGATAGAACCGTTATCAAGAGACGGACGTAATGATCTTAAGAAAAACAGCAAGGAAGCTTTTGGTAATACTACAAAGATAGAACCATTATCAAGAGACGGAAGTAATGATCTTAATAAAAACAGCAAGGAAGCTTTTGGTAATACTACAAAGATAGAACCATTATCAAGAGTCGGGAGTAAATCAGGTAATCAAGAATCTGAGCAGTCGAAAATATTACGTATTCATCACGCACAAAGGTGCTATGAAATCGATATAAATAAAGGTAGTTGTAATGTACGAGATAATGATTCTAAGGGACGGAGCATGGACATTTTTAATAATACGTCAAAAATAGAACCATTACTAGAAGATGGAAGTAAATCAGGTAATGAAGAATCTGAAAGAAATATATTACGTGTTAGTTACGAGCAAATGCGCTATGAAATCGATATAAATCATGGTAGTTGTAAGGTACGAAATAATGATATTAAGAATATGAGCAATGAAATTCTTTCTAAAGAAGACGAAAATGTGAAAATATTATGTATTAGTGACGAACAAAAGTGCTACGAAATCGATAAAAATAAAGGTACTTACGATGTGAGAGATAATGAACTAACGAGCAATAAGAAAGTATTAAGTATTGGTGATGAACAAAAGTGCTATGAAATTGACATAAATGAAGGTATATGCAAGGTACGAGATAATGATCCTAAAAGCAAATACAACGAAACTTTGTACATGTCAGAAATGGAGCAATTATTAGTAGATAGAAGTAAATTAGGCAATACAGAATCTGAAAACCTGAAAGTACTAACTATTCGTAACGAGCAACGGTGTTATGAAGTCAGTATAAGTAAAAGTAGTTGTAATGTACCAGATATAATTATTAAGAATAAAAACAAGAAAATTCATTATACTATGTCAAAAGTGAAATCACTATTGGAAGGTACAAAATGTACCTGTAATAAAGAATCTAACAACGCGATGGAATGGTCCATTTGTGGTAAAGAAGCATCTGAAGACATGAAAGTATTATGTATTGGCGACGAACGAAAGTGCTATGAAATCGATATAAATAAAGGCAAGTGTTATGAACGAGATAATCTTAAAGATAACAGCATGGAATTGGAAATTCTTGATTCTACGTTATGTACTTGTTACCATCAAAGTGGCTATGAAGCCATAGAAGAAGGTTATTCTAATGTACGAGACTATGGTGTGAAAGATACCAGCATGGGATTGGAAATTCTTGATTCTACGTTATGTACTTGTTACAAACAAAGTGGCTATGAAGCCATAGAAGAAGGTTATTCTAATGTACGAGACTATGATGTGAAAGATACGCGCAAGAAAATCTTTGGTACCACGCTAGCAGTGAGACCAACTGATTTTGATCTAAATGTACGAGATTATGATGTGGAAAATACGTACAAGAAAATCTTTGATACCACGCAAATAATGGAACCAACGGATTTTGATCTAAATGTACAAGATTATGATGTGGAAAATACACGCAAGAAAATTATTGGTACCACACAAACAATGAGACCAACGGATTCTGATCTAAATGTACGAGATTATGATGTGGAAAATACGTACAAGAAAATCTTTGATACCACGCAAATAATGGGACCAACGGATTTTGATCTAAATGTACAAGATTATGATGTGGAAAATACACGCAAGGAAATCATTGGTACCACGCCAACAATGAGACCAACGGATTCTGATCTAAATGTACGAGATTATGATGTGGAAAATACGTACAAGAAAATCTTTGATACCACGCAAATAATGGGACCAACGGATTTTGATCTAAATGTACAAGATTATGATGTGGAAAATACACGCAAGAAAATTATTGGTACCACACAAACAATGAGACCAACGGATTCTGATCTAAATGTACGAGATTATGATGTGGAAAATACGTACAAGAAAATCTTTGATACCACGCAAATAATGGGACCAACGGATTTTGATCTAAATGTACAAGATTATGATGTGGAAAATACACGCAAGAAAATTATTGGTACCACACAAACAATGAGACCAACGGATTCTGATCTAAATGTACGAGATTATGATGTGGAAAATACACGCAAGAAAATCTTTGATACCACGCAAATAATGAGACCAACGGATTTAGATCTAAATGTACACGATTATGATGAGGAAAATACACGCAAGGAAATCATTGGTACCACGCCAACAATGAGACCAACGGATTCTGATCTAAATGTACGAGATTTTGATGTGGAAAATACGTGCAAGAACATCTTTTGTACCACACCAAGAATGAGACCAACGGATTCTGATTTAAATGTAGGAGATTATGATGTGAAAAATACACACAAGAAAATCATTGATATCAAACAAATAATGAGACCAACGGATTCTGATCTAAATGTACGAGATTTTGATGTGGAAAATACGTGCAAGAACATCTTTTGTACCACACCAAGAATGAGACCAACGGATTCTGATTTAAATGTAGGAGATTATGATGTGAAAAATACACACAAGAAAATCATTGATATCAAACAAATAATGAGAACAACGGATTCTGATTTAAATGTACGAGATTATGATGTGAAAAATACACGCAAGAAAATCATCGGTACCATGCAAACTATGAGACCAACGGATTCTGATTATAACATGATAGTAATCAAACAACATCCAGGTATTACCACTTCAGTAGAGAGATGCTCGAAAGGTAATCAAAGTCTCTGTAGAGAGAGAGCATTAGCTATTTATGACAGACATATGTTCCATGAAAAATTTATGATACAAGCAGATAAAGAAATCAATACTTCAATTTTGGATTCTAGAGACGCTAATAATTATTATTCCGTAACTAAGAAAAATTACTCATTTGCTAGCAGTAGTAGTAGTAGTAGTACAGAAAGTAATTCGAGTACTGGAGAACCTGAAGTGGAACAAGTCAGCTATGTATATTATATGCACGGAGGACATGAAGGACCGAATTGGAATCTGATCTCCAGATATGATAATAGTTATACCTTGTCAACTGCGAAAAATAACATCATTATCAGTAGTAATGGTGGTGTAGCAGAAGGTACACAAAGTGAATCAGTTAATGCAGAACCTGAAAAGCAGGAAGTCAACGATGACTATTCTATACAAGCAAGATTTAAAATACTAAATTCAACTTTGAGCTCTCGGGATAATAATAGTAATTATTTGCTAACTGTGAATAATAACACAATTGATAGTAGTAGTAGCTTACTACAGGATACCGAAAGTGAAGTATATGAAAAGAAGAAAGCAATATACATCTGTGACAACCATAGCTACTGTAATTCAGTCATTGCGAAAAGTTACTTATCTGTTGCTTCTAATGATGTGGAAAGTAGGTCAGACAATGGGCAATCTGAAACGCAGAACGTGTTATGTGCCTGTGACGAGGAAGAGTTTCTTATAAACACAACGACTTATGATGATGTAGACGAAGAACTGCCGAATGCACTAATGTGGAGTATGCTGGGAGAAAACTGAAAATACCAATAAATTCTTGTCGATCTAATATTATTATATATATATTTGTGACAAAATTGCAATTTTTCAAACATTTTCAAAATCGCAGATTTATCCGAACTGAATGAAGAAAAGCCAGAAGACATAGTTGAAAATAAAAATCATAACACACAAACCCAAACAATTAGCATTTAACAGATCCATATAGATGGACAAGATCTACAGGATCTAGCAAACGGTTCAAAGGTGATAAAAGTTTTCTGTTACATGAAAACTTTGTATCTTAGTTGACACAATCTCTATTCATTAGTCAAGTGGTATAATTTATATGCAATATAATTCATATTAATGTCATAAAAGTATTTCCCGTATTGATTCTATTATATTAGTCAACCAATCATTATCTCAATTAAAATATAAACAATGTGGTGTATTTGGCGAAATAGTAGACAGTATGGTTAATATGGTATAATTTATAAAAATTATCACTTTAGGGAAAACTTGGACTTGTTCTGTGTGTTGCACTCTCGGTTCACAAAGGATGGTTGGGGATAATGGGACTAGCGGGAACGAGTTAACATACGGTTATTGAGAGTTTTACACTATTTATAACTGATTATTTATGCGTAAACGCAAATTAGCAACAATTTTGACCAGAAACTATACAGAATTCATGAAGAATTTTATCACGAATTCAATACCTAACCGCTAGGAAAATTTCACATAATTAAGAGAAAAAGAAATAAACATAGATATGATTGGTTAGGAAGTGGACATAATTTTGCCACTGGTCTAGTATAGGAACAATTTTTCCTTCTTACCACTGTTACCCTAGAAACACCATTTTTACCAGGATATAATTTTTCAATGACTGTTAGTGGCCACTGTAGTGGTGGAACGTTGTCCTGCATAATTACCACAATACCTATATGAGCAGGATTAGTCAAGGTTCCATATAAAAAATGTGACGGAGTTAAAGCTACTGGATCCTTTGGATCAGATCTCAAAGAACACAGATGTGTGGAAATAAGCAATGCCTCGATTTGGGTAAGTGCCGTGTTAGATTCTTCGTAACTTAAAATTCGGTTTCCAATGACCCAATGACGAGGGATGAGATTTAACGCTTTTTATGTTTGCCTCCCAAATTCCGCCAAAGTGGGGGGTCGAAGGAGGATTAAATTTCTAATCGATTTTATTATTAATAAGTTCTCGAGACAGGGAGGGCATCTTCATATTGTTGAGATTGAGATAGGTAATTGATAAATTTCGTCAAGTCCGGCTTTTTCTCCTACAAAATTAGTTCCTTTATCAGAAAACAAAGTCGTACAATTGCCGCGACGAGATATAAATCTTTTGAAATCAGAAAGAAATTAATCGGTAGACAAACTACTTGCAAGTTTGTAACTTATTTCCTTCTTTTTTTTAAATAATAAAAATTTTTAATGTTGATATTAAAGAAATGGACTTGAGGGTTCCAGTTTGTTAGAAGGTACATGTAACAATTACCCCCTAGCTCAGTTCACTCGGTAGATGAGTCGTGTGGTAAGTGATATACTTATTGTATCTTAAAGAAAGTTAGGACAAAAATCTACCCCCCCAGCGAAAACCAACAAGGGGACGCAGAGACCCGCGAGGCCGGTCGATACAGGAATAGTGGTGAAGGCGGAGGGAAAAACCTACGCGGACCTCCTAAAGGAGGTTAAGAACAAGGTAGACGTGGAGAACTTGCAGGTGCAGGTGAGAGGCGTCCGAAAGACCAAAGGGGGGGATTTAATGGTGACGGTGGAGGGAGGCGCAGAAAAAGCGGAGATACTGAAGAAAGCTGTGCAGGAGAAGATGGTGCACGCGAAGGTATCGGAAAGTAAAGCGATGACACCCATGATTGTTTACGACATGGAGGCCACAACCACCGAAGAGGAACTCAGAGCGGCACTTGTGGCGGCGGTGGGAGCAGGAAAGGGGGAGAACGTGATAGTCCAGTCAATAAGAGAGAACGACAGCGGTGTGAAGTCTGCGGTGGTCAGAATAGAAAAGTCCAAGGCAACTACCCTGGCGAAAGCAGGAAGAATAAGAATAGGCTGGGCAAGATGTCGGGTCAGGGCTAGAACAGACGTAAAGCGCTGTTATAGATGTCTAGCGTTCGGACACGACGCAAAAGAATGTCAGGGGGAGGACAGAAAGTCGGAATGCCTGAAGTGCGGAGAGAAGGGGCATAAGGCGGCCGGATGCCCCAATCAGGAATTCTGCACAACGTGCAAAGTGGGTGACCACAGGGCCGATTCGACGAGGTGCCCAAAGTTCAGGCAACTGGTGGAAGACAAGAGAGCAACGGAAAGAGGGGGAAAAAGAAAGAACCGGAAGGAAGATAAAGGAGGGGTGGGTGGAGGACCCGTAAACAGTGAAAATGGAGGGAAGTGACATCCCCCGCACTGTAGCGCAGGGGAGGGAAACCCCTGCACCGGTTGGCGAGGAGGGTGGTAGAGCAGGCCCCCACCGACCGTCTGCCAGAGACTGCTTAAAAGGACGTATACGCATTAGGCAGGTTAACCTGAATAGATGCCGAGCTGCCCAGGACCTTGTATGGGCGGTAGCTAAGAAGAAGGCAGATGACATCCTTGTCATCAGCGAGCCCAATAAGAATATGATAGGCGTAAACCGTCTACCCTGGTTTGCGGATGCAAATAAGGACGCGGCTATAGGCCTAATAAACAGGGATCTGGAGGTATTTGGAAGTGGAAGAGGCAACGGATTCGCGTGGCTCGAGTTGAGAGAGTTAGTGGTATTCAGCTGCTACTTCTCCCCCAACAGAGAGTTTGGGGAATTTGAAGAAGCCCTGGAGCAACTGGGGAGAATGGTCAGAGAGGTAGGGACGAGAAGTGGGAAGGATTGCATAGTGGCAGGAGACTTCAACGCCAGGGCCCCTGAGTGGGGCATGAACGACACGGACAGAAGGGGAAGACTGGTGGTGGAGTGGACAGCTCGGCTGGACCTCCAAGTAATGAATGAGGGAGGGGTGTATACGTTCACAAGAGGGGAGAGCGGCTCCATCCCAGACCTAACGCTGGCGTCCAGGGGGGCAGCAGCGAGGGTCGTAGGTTGGATGGTACTGGAGGAGGAAGAATCCCTGAGCGACCATAGATACATATGGTACGAGGTTGGACAGCGGCGGGAACCTCCCACAAGAAAAGGGAGAGGCTGGAAAGTGGGGAGGCTAGACAAGGCCGCCTTCAATCGGTCAATGAGGCAGAGCCTGGAAAATGGGGCAGACAGGACAGAGGAGACCCTGATGGGGGCAATAATCAGGGCGTGCGATAGATCTATGCCGAGAAAGCGAGGAGGCAGACGGTTAGGGGACGTATACTGGTGGACGGATGAGATATCCGAACTTAGGAGGGAATGTATGGAGGCCAGAAGGCGCTACACCAGGGGAAACCGGAGGCAGGCGAGGGAGGACGGAAACATCGCCACCCAGGAATATAGAGAGGCAAGGAGAAGATTGAGGGAAGAGATAAAAAAAGCCAAACGAGAGAGTTGGAGGAAGCTGTGTGAGAATATAGATGAGAACCCTTGGGGAGATGGATATAGGATCGCGACAAGAAGCATGAGGGTCTCCGCCCCTCCCGCAATACCGGCTGAGAGGATTACGGACATTGTAGAAGCCTTATTCCCTACTAGAGAAGAACTCCAATGGGGGGACATGGAGGCGGGGGAGGCACCTCCCTTCAGGGAGGAGGAACTGAAAAAGGCAAGCAATAAGTTAAAAAACGGAAAAGCTCCTGGACCGGACGAAGTGCCGCCGGAGGTTGTAAAGCTGATCGCAGCGGAATATCCTGAAGCGGTACTAGCGGTCATGAATAGGGCACTCGCGAGAGGGGACTTCCCAGGAAGGTGGAAGCGAGCCAGGCTGGTGCTACTGATGAAGGGGGACAAACCGATCGAGGAACCCACCTCGTACAGGCCGGTTTGCCTCCTGGACGCCATGGGCAAGCTTTTGGAATACTTGATTCTGGGGAGACTGGAGGTGGAGCTGGAGGAAAAAAATGGAGTGGCCCAAAACCAGTTTGGGTTTAGGAAGGGAAAATCCACAGTGGACGCGGCAAAAAGGGTTAGCGGGAAGGTCAGGGAAGCGATTGAAGCGAAAAAGATTTGCGTGGTAGTAACGCTTGATGTCAGGAACGCGTTCAATTCGGCGGGATGGGGGGAGATAGTGGGGGCTCTGGGGAGACTAGGCATTACGCAGTACCTGATTAGGATAATCAAGAGCTATCTGCATGACAGGATGATTGGAATGGAAATGGAGGGGGGAATGGAGTGGAGGAGGGTGACTTGCGGCGTTCCGCAGGGATCGGTGTTGGGGCCGACACTGTGGAACGTGATGTTCAATGACATCCTCCTACTTCCAACGGCGGGGGGGATCACCACAACGGGATATGCGGACGATCTGGCCCTAACGGCGACAGGAGAATGGACGGTGGGTATAGAAAGGAATGTAAATTCAACTATAAGGGAAATGGAACTATGGCTTGGAAGGATGCATCTTGAGCTAGCCCCAGAGAAGACGGAATTTATCGTGGCGACCAGAAAGAGGAATGTGGCACCGATAGTGGTGAGGGTGGGGGGTATGGACATTAGACCAAGCAAAAGTCTAAAGTATCTGGGCATCTGGTTGGACAATAAACTAACATTTGACGAACACGTGACAAGGACGTCAGAAAAAGCGGGAAAGACCGCTACCGCACTGGCCAGATTGATGCGTAATGTGGGAGGACCGAAGGCCAGTAAAAGAAGGGTGCTGTGCAGTGTCGTGCTCTCGACACTGCTGTACGCGGCCCCAGTTTGGGGAGGGCGCATGACGGTACAAAGGATAAGAAGGCGGCTGGAAAGGGTGCAGCGGTGCGCAGCGCTGAGAATATGCAGCGCGTACCGAACAGTATCGTATGAGGCGGCGACGGTGATAGCGGGAACCCCCCCTTTGGACCTAATGGTCAGGGAGAGAGAAGAAGTATATGCGGGGGTAGAAAGAAAGGAGGCAAGACGTCTGCTGTATCAAAGATGGCAGGACAGATGGGAGGGGACGACGAAGGGGAGGTGGACTAGGCGCCTTATCCCAGACGTGCGGGTGTGGGTAGATAGGAGACACGGGGAGGTGGACTATTACCTCACCCAAGCTCTGACGGGGCATGGTAGCTTTGCCGAATACCTACTCGACATAGGGAGAACGACGACTCGGGACTGCGTCTATTGCGGGGAGGTAGACGACGCGCTACATACGCTCTTTCACTGTCCCCAATGGAGAATAGAGAGGACGGGGGTGGAACGCGTCACACCGGATAACTTCTTGAGGGAAATCGGTCAGTCGGAGGAGAGGTGGAACAAGGTGATAAATGCGTGGAGGAATATAATAAAGAAGAAGGAGGAGGAAGAGGATGAGCTCTATCAAAGACCGGAGGATTTCATTTAAACCAACACCACAATGGAATGACCACCGCCCTGAAGTCAAGCGAAAGCAGTTCCGGGGCGGCTGGAAACACTGAGAAGGGGGGGTCCGGTAGGAGTCCGGCACTACCCAGCGCGTTGGACACTCAGCGCTAGGTGTCCATGAAGGATTTCCCCCCCCCCCCCATAAAAAAAAAGGACAAAAATCTACCTTCATAAAAGAGAGTAATAAAGTTATGAGGGCCAATCCATTCTACCATACTTTACATTACGTAGGGGGTAGACTATAAATGGATAAGATAGTCTATTTCAAATTTAGTTAAGTTTATACTGTAATGTAAAGTGTCTTCTATTAGCAAATAAGATATAATTTGTTATTCAATGCTACTCTAATATATAGGATGATAGTTTGTGTCACACACAAATAAAACAATTTGTTGGTTAGGATTTAAATTTGATTTTATTAGAAACCAAACAAACTGGGTAATTTAGAATTAAAATGTTTAAAATCGGTTTTTAAATTAGCTACCAATCAAACTATTATTTATAAACATATGCAAATTTAAGCAATAATGTTACATGTGCATTTATATAGCAACGACGAGGGAAAAATATGACCAATAGTAAGTATTTTTATAAAACATAAATTATTGATGTAAAATATAATCGAAACAGATCAAGTAGCAAAGTCCCTACCTAGTATGGAACTTGTTTAGATATTGTGGCCACAATGTCTATACAGACAAATTTTCCTATACTTAAAATAACAGTTTATATCACCTAAAAAGGTTACGACTTACTATTATACCTTGTTATTCTTAATTTAATTAATAATTCAAATATAAATTTATAAGTGATTAAATTTGACTACGAATAGTACTTTCTAAAATTTGTAAGTTAAAACCACAAATAATTATTAAAAGGAAATAATGTTATATCAAACTTAGCTGAATATTTTCCTTGCTTGAGTCCATGCCAACAGCTACGAATGAAGACGGCAACTCTCCTGCCCCTCCAAATTCCTATCGCAGACCAAGAAGTTCCTTGCGCCCACCACACGGTATCGTCGAGCCATTAAACCTTCTAATCCTCACGATAAAATTTGAAATGAATTAAAGATGAATATAAATTTGTTCGGAAAAGGCCTAAACTTCTAATGAATTCTTATTGTACTGCTTAAACGTTGAACATATTTTTCTGGTTAATTACTCCCTTAAATTGACGCCTTACTTAATATCATAATAACATCATAGCTTAACTCGAAGCTTAAAACGAAGCTTAAGACCCTAGAAATAAAAGAAACGAGGTATGTTACAGTTTTTCTACCACACATGGCTATCACCAAAAATAAATTGTTAAAGATATTTAATTTACTTACGGAAGTACATTTCCGGTATACAAGCTGGGTTCTCCGGTTTTGATTGAGACATCCCTGAGCTCACGCTCAATTTAAATTGGAATCGGACATTCTCTATATCTATGAATCATTATCGTCGCAAAATCCACCCACAATGTAGACATAAAGTCTAACAAATAACCAACACGATATTTTTTATTTATAATAAGGTTTTACTTTGTTCGGCTAACAAATTGTCTACGCTCCTCCTTACAGCGACGGAGTTAATGTAGGACCGAGGCTTTCAACAAGTGCCGGTCACATGTCTATCTTTGTTAGAGGTGTTTCAAAATCTCATGAGCTGTGACCTTCATATGCGCAGAGACAAAATCCCTCTCGTGGACTTAGTTACACTTCTTAAAAATATTAGATTTATTGTTTACAATTTATCCCGAGCTCTTGTTTATGTATACAGCAAGGTAGCTGTCAATGTTTTCAAAATACACTTGTAAACCCAGAACAAACTTTGTCTTTTGCGCATTTCGCGGTTCATAAGATTCTGAAATACCTTTACCATCCGATATATCTTTTTCTGTATAAGTGGTTGCATACTTTAAGTGTAGTTAAAATTTAACATAATTATTTGATGAGCACAAGTTGTCATTCTTTTAAAAGATGTACTAATGGTTTAAACCCATAAGGTGGCAGTTCACATGTCAGTGGTGGAGGGGTTGAAAAATGTTATAAAAAAATTTGAGGCCTTACTCTTACCAACTTGCTTTATTTATTTTCCCCTATTTAACCCCCAACTCTTCAACGGAATCATCTCAAAATATAATCTAGTTCCAGGTGTCGTTATAATATATACGTGTACCAAATTTCAAGTGAATATCTCATTTTCATTTTATCAACGCCTTTAATAATGCACTGGGGGTGGTGGGAGGATGGAAAATATTATTAAAAAAAATGTGAGGCCTTGTCTTCTAGTATATACACCAAGTCCTAAATTTTTGTACTCTTACCAGCTTACTTTACTTATTTTCCCCTATATCCCCCTAACCCTTCACCGGAGAAGTTCGGAAATCAATCCAGTTACAGATTTCATAATAAAAGACACGTGTAGAAAATTTCAAGTCAATATCTCAAACCGTTTCAGATAAAACGTGCGCACGAAAGAAGTTACAGACAGACAAATCGACAGACAGACCGACAGACAGAATTTTTTTCATGACATTCTAAACCTATTTCAACAAGAAAAATTTTGGATTTTTTTTTACAATTACCTATTATATTTTACGCCACTACGTGGATGTGGAAGTAATATATAAATACAATCCAGACGATATATAAGAACAATATAGGAGACGTTTACCGTTGGCAAAAAAGAATATAATTCTTACATCTTTTCAAACTTTTCTTTCATTTTTTTTTTACTTGACACTAAGGGCCGGTACTTTCACTTAAGTATAAATATACTTTATCCGCCGGATAACTATCCGAAGGATAAGATAACCAGAATTTGCTATCTACTGGATATCTTCTATCTGTACTTTCATTCAAATCACACCTTCGGTTAACAATTCGATGGATAAGATTTTAGACACTTCCCAAAGTAAGTGTTGCCAACATAAGATGTGGTAAAACAAGAGAAATGTATGCAGAAGCTATGTACTTCAAATAAAGATAGAAATAATCCCCTACTATTATTGCTTACCTGTTAATGACATTTGACATTTGACTCATTTTGGTTGCTTCATTGTGAGTATAGTGTTTACAATGGCTTTTATTGTGCGATTTTGTGTCTGCATATTTTTAAATGGTATATATAAAATAAAACTGTGTTTCATGTGATACGTTTTTGGACAAAGTGAGGAAATACATAGGTAAATAGCAGTTATTAGATTTTTTTTATTATTCTTCCCGCCGTGGCTTGTGAAAGTCCGTAAAATCACCCAGTTATAAAAGTCACCACTGGCCAAACCTTATCTAAAATATTGTTAAACATAAAACAACAAAGAACTTTTCAAAACTTAGGTTAGAAAATAGAATAGCACTGCCAATCAGAGCGCAAGCGCGTAGGCGTGGCTTCATTTATCCGGTAGATAAAAGCCTTATTCGTCGATTTGGGCGCCGAATAGTTTATCCTAGGAACAAGCATATTTATCTGACTGATATCGCTATTTGTAGGTGAAAATACCGATTTTTTGCTTATCTTCTAGATAAGACTTATTCTAAAGAATAAATGTCGCTATCTATAGATGAAAGTACCGGCCCTAAACAATGGTAATTATCAGTAAATTATTTATTACTCGTCTTCAGGAACTGTACAAGGTAACTAACTATTTATTCCTAATAACAACAATGAACATAATAATGAACACCTTGTATTTATTTCATTGTCCAAAAAACAAAATGTCGAAGTGGCCATAATATATATAAATACAGAATTATTTCAATTTTTATTTAATTTTAAATTATTGTAATTATTCTTATTACTTGTCTTTGAAAATTATTCAAACAAAAGGAAAAAATAAATAAAAACATTGAGATTCGAACCACCAATCTTTACGAATATTTGAACGACAACGCTATGTCGAATTTATGTTACTAGAACTATGTGACAAACGGCGGCATTTAACTTATATATTCAATAAGGACAAAAACACCAACTTCTCGAAGTCTTGTAGTATGTATGGATAAAGATAGTATGAATGTATTGAATAAATGAACGCGTCGCGTCGTCAGTGTCATATTAAATTCTATCTCAGTGGTTCCATCTACCAAAACAGCACTGTACTAAAAAATATTATTTAACAATAAGCTGTTTTTGGCAAATTGGGCGATGTTATTAAACTGAAAATAGGTGAAACATATTCTTTATAGGATTTTGCAAACAGTGGAAAGAAAAGCTATCTATGAGAACTAAAGGAAAAAACTATATATAAAAATATTAATGAAATCTTTGCATTCTTTCGATAACCTGACTTCTGGTTATGCTAACAAGTAAATTTTTTTGTTTTTTTATTTTTTTATTTGCCATTCTCATTTTAACACTAGCATCCAACCTAGTCCCCTACGGCTAAGCAGGCTAAACTAGTATCTATATGATCCCCTCCGATATGCAAATTCAGTTAAAAATGAGAGCAAAGGCCTGAAATTAATTTATTTACGCACCTTGTCTTTAAAAATGTTTTCATTCTAATGAATTAAATAGGTGTAAGTTATACATAAATATATCCTTGGTGAAGAATATTTTTTGTTAAAATTGGCTTATTAGGGAGATCTCTCGTCACTTGATGTGTTACCCCCTGCTCCCCACTAACCTTAGATCGCGTTGTTCCCTCGTAAGGTGATGCGATTATTAGATTATGAACTAATAATTTTTAAATTTCATTAATTATAACTTTTTATTCGCTTGGAAGGGATTAAAAAGACAGTATGGAATAAAATATTATACAATACACGTCCAACGTTCCTGCATTTTCGTACCGAAATAAGAGTTGCAGGCGTCTCTACGCTCGCTCTCAGGCTCAAAATTACGGAAACATAATTTTGCAGCGTATGAATTTATCATAACGATAACTTATTTCTTTTGAATTAGTGATCACATTTAAAAACATATATAATTCAATTATTGTTAACACACCCTAATGTTAAATCACATACAGGGTGTCCCTGAATAAGATACCGCATTGTTGTAAACTTTTTATTGTTGGATTTTCGAGAAAATATTCTTTATAAAAAGTTTTGCTTATCCTGGGAAGTCATGAGCAGGGGTCATATTAGTGATAAAATATATACGGGATTCAAAATATAAAAAAGCAAAGTGCCTTTATTTAGTTATTTTAAAACAAATTTTATTAACAACATTGTTTAAAACTCAAGGCGTGCTAAATACGGGGTTTAATCAGGAAAAGGCATTAATGAGCTTTCACAAAAACTGATTCCACGATTCTGTAACTATTTTATTTTATAAATACAAGCATAATAAAAAACGGTTCAACTTTTTACTTTACATTTAACAGCAATAGTGCAAATATGGTTTTCTCAAAGAGGAAAGGACCCATTAGGAAGTAAAAAAAGAAAATTAACTAAAACTAGAACTATTCAATAATTTTACAGAATCGGCTCAGTGGAAGGTGTTTGGTTGGAACCACGGAGTCCTGGATGCGAATCCTGGTCAGGCTATGGATGTTTAGTGGCATTACTAATTGTGTTACCGTGTCTAGTCGCTCTCCTGAGTTCGAGTCGCAGGTGCGGTAGATGGCAATAATGATAATAATTTATTAGTCCATTCCATCATAAAGTATGATGTAGGATAAGCCAGTAAGGACAATTTGTAATTAGATATAGGGGAATCAAATTAGACAAAAAAAATCACCCGAACTTCGGAAAAATTCCTCGATCGATGATTTTTGTTGAAACGTGTTCAGAAAGGTGTGAAGAACAAAATATCAAAATGCCACCGCGAGAAATTGCGTAGAAAATTTCACACGTCATCTATTTAGCCAATCAGAAGTTTGTTTTTGTGTCGTTATCACGGCAAGCCAAAAAATTTCCGGAAATTTTCTTTCAGGGTACCCTGAACGAAATTAATAAGAGGAAATATTTCTGTTAAATTAAGTATTGACATGATTATATTTGACATTTGCTTTTATATAAAAATAGAATTTTGTTTTTCATATTAAACGAGATACTTATTATGAGCATGAATAACTTATCATTTTGGTTTTCTCCATATTAGACTATTCAATCAGATATGATAAGTATTTCAATTTTGGATGGCTTTTTTAACTTCACAAAGTTCTTCGCAATATGCGCATATTGTATATTATGTTCTTTCTCCTTACTTTATAATCTTAATCCTTAAAAACGTCGAAAACAACTTCAACAATAGAAATATTGAGCTTAAACTGTTAAACTGTCAATGAAATAATAATAAATAACTAACGACGTCTTGTTTCAAAGCCATCTGTGTCATATTATAATGTGCCGAAACTTAGCTATGCCATGTGTATAAAACATGAAAATATATTGAGAAAACAACGTCACACCTATTTTAGTGAATAAAACTTATTTCATAACACACATATAGAATTGTCCTAAACAATTTTCAGTAATTTTTTGAAACCAAAATGAGTGGAAAATATATTATTTATCTATTATACGTATATAGGTATTCCATTTTCAAATAACTTTCATACTATTAACTTTTGACACAACAACACTACTTACCAATTTCGATGTGTTTCTGTCACTTTGTCAACAAGACCCTACTAATCTTATACCTTGTCATGCATTAGAATAATCTTAATGTCACTTGAAATTAGTGTTTATTTAATTTATTTTCGTGTGAAAGTTTCTTACCGAATCCCCCGCGTGCTCGAATTAATTGCAGGAAATTTTTCAAGTGCCTATATGATTTTTTTGAAAATTGTCCTGAGTCGCGTAGCGACGAGGCAATAATTCAAACACTGGGGAGATTACAAGTCAAAATTTTTTGAAAAAATTTTTAAATTCAATTTGTATGACAAACTGACAGCACCATTAGAAAGAACAGAAAATTTTACGAAAGAAACATATACGACATGTGTTTGTCGAATTAAAGTTGAGCGAACAGTAATTTGTTAACTAACGCTCCAAGTCACGCTACGTCGCGCGTCAGCCGTCCGCTCATACTGGAATAGGCTTGCGGGAGCACGCGCGATGTACATAAGTGGCTATAACTTTTGATTGACAAATGAAATAAAACCAATTGGACATTAAAAAGTAACATTCTCTAGAAGTATTACGCGTGTTGCAGTAATTTTTTGAGTACTTTAATTATTGCATATATCACTTTAAAGTGGAGTATTGCATGAATTCTCGATTATTTCATTCAAAATGTATTAAAAAAAAGAAAAAACAATACTTGGATAACATATTTAATGAGATTATCTAAAATACACCTTCAGCCAAGAAAATTAGAAAAATTTATTTCACAAAATCCAGGCCTTCAAATTTTGTCAATTTTCGAAAAAAGCAGTTTTTCGTTATGAATATCTAACTTTGATAGTTAATATTAAAGTTTTGAAAAGTTATATCGGCACTTCATAGGTGATCAAATTAAAGCTGAAGACATGTATTATAAGTAACAATGATTTATTTTGCGATAATTATAAGTTTCCATGCTTGTTTTTTTTTCCTAACAAGACAATTTTTTAATTTTGCAACGAATAAGCCGGAAAATTAAAGTGTGAACAAAGTGAAAAAATTAAAAAACAAATTCTGTTTGACAATTTCACCTTTTGGAGGTAGAAGCTTTGGTATTAATCTTGAAAACTGCACCTCAGTTTTATCATTATCATTTTTAATGAAATAAACATTAAAACGTTGAAAATTACGTGGATTTCAGTATTGTGACGACAGTAACAAAACGTTTCAATGTAAATTGACTAGTATTATTGCAACACACGTAATACTTAGAGAAAATGTTACTTTTTAATGTCCAATTGGTTTTATATCATTTGCTTATTTCAAAAGTTATGGCCGCTTATGTAGACGAAGAGCGCGTGCGCTCCCGCAAGCCTATTCCAGTGTGAGCGGATTATTACCATCAGGTAAAAATAACAAATATGAACGTTGAATGCTCTGACCTAAAAGTAATGTGGTACAATGACAACTTTAACGGATTTGAGCCTTTCAATTAATCATAAAATTAAGCTATGGAAACAACTACCTCTACGGCTCCCTTTTCCTGTTACAATTAACTAATTGAATTCCATCAGTAACTCAATTTTACGTTCGTAGAAGTCAGCAATCAACAATGTCAATAATGGTGCACTTCCCAATCTCAGTTGGGTATTTACTCTACAAGAGCTCGTAATGGATCCCGTTAAATATTGTTACGTGATGTTCATGTTCTCCTATAATCCTCTTCTCCGAATAAGTGAGTTATGAATTATCTCTGCAATAAATCAATTTTCAACGTAACACTGAATTGCAAGACGCACATGTGCCCGAGATTCGATGCCTGAGCATGCTATACTGAACATTTAAAGTAACTTTTTACATGGGTGTGAAATTATCCACATCCACATTTTAAGGTAGGACTATAATCGATAAAGTCGTCGGCTTAGAGATTATTTTTTAAATTCGAAAACAGGTCTTTTAAAATGCCATCATTTTAAATGTTAGACAGTTTCGAAATAGAAATATATACATAGGAAAACATATCAATACATTGTCAGCCCACCTGGAAGGGTGAAATGGGGGTTGAAACACTTTAAAAATCAACATTTTTTTTACCCACGGTAGAATTCTAATTCCAACGTAGATTAATTAAGCACAAAAAAACGCATCAGAAAAATGCATCGAAATTTTTTGTCAGCCCGTCTAGCAGGGTGAAATGGGGGTTGAAAGGCATTAAAAAATCAGCATTTTTTTAGCCCCAGTAGAATTTTAATGTTAACGTGGATTAATTCAGAACAAAGAAATTCATCAGAAAAATGCATTGAAATCATTTGTCAGCCCGTCTAGCAGGGTGAAATGGGGGTTGAAAGGCATTAAAAAATCAACAATATTTTTAGCCACAGTAGAATTTTAATTTTAACGTAGATTAATTAAGAACAAAGACACACACCAGAAAAATGCATTGAAATCATTTGTCAGCCCGTCTACAGGGTATAGTGGGGGTTGAAATACATTAAAAAATCAACTATTTTTTTAGCCAAGGTAGAATTTTAATTTTAACGTGGTTTCATTAAGAACAAAGAAACGCATCAGAAAAATGCATTGAAATCATTTGTCAGCCCGTCTAGCAGGGTGAAATGGGGGTTGAAAGGCATTAAAAAATCAACAATATTTTTAGCCACAATAGTATTTTAATTTTAACGTAGATTAATTCAGAACAAAGACACACACCAGAAAAATGCATTGAAATCATTTGTCTGCCCGTCTAGCAGGGTAAAATGGGGGTTGAAATGAGTTAAAAAATCAACTATTTTTTTAGCCACTGTAAAATATTAATTCTAACGTAGATTAATTAAGAACAAAGAAACGCATCAGAAAAATGTATTGAAATCATTTGTCAGCCCGTCTAGCGGGGTGAAATGGGGGTTGAAAGGTATTAAAAAATCAAATATTTTTTTAACCACGGTAGAATTTTAATTTTAACGTAGATTAATTAAGAACAAAGAAATGCATCAGAAAAATGCATTAAAATCATTTGTCAGCCCGTCTAGAAGGGTAAAATGGGGGTTGAAATGCCTTAAAAAATCAACTGTTTTTTTTAGCCACTGTAGAATTTTAATTCTAGCGTAGATTAATTAAGAACAAAGAAACGCATCAGAAAAATGCATCGAAATCATTTGTCAGCCCGTCTGGCAAGGTGAAATGGGGGTTGAAAGGTATTAAAAAATCAGCTATTTTTTTAGCCACGGTAGAATTTTAATTTTAAGGCAGATTAATTAGGAACAAAGAAACGCATCAGAAAAATAAATCGAATTTTTTTGTCAGCCCGTCTAGCAGGGTAAAATGGAGGTTGAAATACATTAAAAAATCAACTATTTTCTTAGCCAAGGTAGAATCGTAATTCTAACGAAGATTAATTAAGAACAAAGAAGCGCATCAGAAAAATGCATTGAAATCATTTGTCAGTCCGTCTAGCAGGGTGAAATAGGGGTTGAAAGGTATTAAAAAATTAGCAATTTTTTTAGCCACGGTAGAATTTTAATTTTAACGTAGACTAATTAAGAACAAAGAAATGCATCAGAAAAATGCATTGAAATCATTTGTCAGCCCGTCTAGCAGGGTAAAATGGGGGTTGAAAGGCATTAAAAAATCAACAATATTTTTAGCCACAGTAGAATTTTAATTTTAACGTAGATTAATTCAGAACAAAGACACACATCAGAAAAATGCATTGAAATCATTTGTCAGCCCGTCTACAGGGTATAGTGGGGGTTGAAATACATTAAAAAATCAACTATTTTTTTAGCCAAGGTAGAATTTTAATTTTAACGTGGTTTTATTAAGAACAAAGAAACGCATCAGAAAAATGCATTGAAATCATTTGTCAGCCCGTCTAGCAGGGTGAAATGGGGGTTGAAAGGCATTAAAAAATCAACAATATTTTTAGCCACAGTAGAATTTTAATTTTTAAAGTAGATTAATTCAGAACAAAGACACACATCAGAAAAATGCATTGAAATCATTTGTCAGCTCGTCTGCAGGGTATAGTGGGGGTTGAAATACATTAAAAAATCAAATATTTTTTTTAGCCATGTTAGAATTTTAATTTTAACGTGGTTTCATTAAGAACAAAGAAACGCATCAGAAAATTGCATTGAAATCATTTGTCAGCCCGTCTAGCAGGGTGAAATGAGGGGTTGAAAGGCATTAAAAAATCCCAATATTTTTAGCCACAGTAGAATTTTAATTTTAACGTAGATTAATTAAGAACAAAGACACACATCAGAAAAATGCATTGAAATCATTTGTCAGCCCGTCTACAGGGTATACTGGGGGTTGAAATACATTAAAAAATCAACTATTTTTTTAGCCAAGGTAGAATTTTAATTTTAACGTGGTTTCATTAAGAACAAAGAAACGCATCAGAAAAATGCATTGAAATCATTTGTCAGCCCGTCTAGCAGGGTGAAATGAGGGGTTGAAAGGCATTAAAAAATCCCAATATTTTTAGCCACAGTAGAATTTTAATTTTAACGTAGATTAATTAAGAACAAAGACACACATCAGAAAAATGCATTGAATTCATTTGTCAGCCCGTCTACAGGGTATAGTGGGGGTTGAAATACATTAAAAAATCAACTATTTTTTTAGCCAAGGTAGAATTTTAATTTTGACGTGGTTTCATTAAGAACAAAGAAACGCATCAGAAAAATGCATTGAAATCATTTGTCAGCCCGTCTAGGAGGGTGAAATGGGGGTTGAAAGGCATTAAAAAATCAGCAATATTTTTAGCCACAGTAGAATTTTAATTTTAACGTAGATTAATTAAGAACAAAGACACACATCAGAAAAATGCATTGAAATCATTTGTCAGCCCGTCTACAGGGTATAGTGGGGGTTGAAATACATTAAAAAATCAACTATTTTTTTTAGCCATGTTAGAATTTTAATTTTAACGTGGTTTCATTAAGAACAAAGAAACGCATCAGAAAAATGCATTGAAATCATTTGTCAGCCCGTCTAGCAGGGTGAAATGAGGGGTTGAAAGGCATTAAAAAATCCCAATATTTTTAGCCACAGTAGAATTTTAATTTTAACGTAGATTAATTAAGAACAAAGACACACATCAGAAAAATGCATTGAAATCATTTGTCAGCCCGTCTACAGGGTATACTGGGGGTTGAAATACATTAAAAAATCAACTATTTTTTTAGCCAAGGTAGAATTTTAATTTTAACGTGGTTTCATTAAGAACAAAGAAACGCATCAGAAAAATGCATTGAAATCATTTGTCAGCCCGTCTAGCAGGGTGAAATAGGGGTTGAAAGGTATTAAAGAATTAGCAATTTTTTTTGCCACGGTAGAATTTTAATTTTAACGTAGACTAATTAAGAACAAAGAAACGCATCAGAAAAATGCATTGAAGTCATTTGTCAGCCCGTCTAGCAGTGTGAAATAGGGGTTGAAAGGAATAAAAAAATTAGCAATTTTTTTAGCCACGGTAGAATTTTAATTTTAACGTAGATTAATTAAGAACAAAGACGTAGATTAATTAAGAACAAAGACATAAGTTACACACATCAGAAAAATGCATTGAAATCATTTGTCAGCCCGTCTAGCAGGGTGAAATAGGGGTTGAAAGGTATTAAAGAATTAGCAATTTTTTTAGCCACGGTAGAATTTTAATTTTAACATAGATTAATTAAGAACAAAAAAACGCATCAGAAAATACATTGAAATCATTTGTCAGCCCGTCCAGCAGAATAAAATGGGGGTTGACATACATTAAAATATCAACTATTTCTGTGGCCACGGTAGAATTTTATTTCTAACATGGTTTCATTAAGAACAACGGAACACATCAGAAAAATGCATTGAAATCATTTGTCAGCCCGTCTAGCAGGATAGAGTGGGGGTTGAAATACATTAAAAAATCAACTATTTTTTTAACCCCGGTAGAAATTTACTTAATCTACATTAAAACTGAAATTCTACCGTGGCTAAAACATAGTAGATTTTTTAAATCATTTCAACTCAATCATTTTAATGCGTTCCAACCCCCATTTCACCCTGCCAGACGGGCTGACAAATGATTTCAATGCATTTTTCTGATGCATTTCTTTGTTCTTAATTGATCTACGTTAGAATTACAATTCTACCGTGGCTAAAAAAATATTTGATTTTTTAATACCTTTCAACCCCCATTTCACCCTGCTAGACGGGCTGACAAATGATTTCAATGCATTTTTCTGATGCATTTCTTTGTTCTTAATTAATCTACGTTAGAATTACAATTCTACCGTGACTAAAAAATGTTTTAATTTTTTAATACCTTTCAACCCCCATTTCACCCTGCTAGACGGGCTGACAAATGATTTCAATGCATTTTTCTAATGCATTTCTTTGTTCTTAATTAATCTACGTCAGAATTACAATTCTACCGTGGCTAAAAAAATATTTGATTTTTTAATACCTTTCAACCCCCATTTCAGCCTGCTAGACGGGCTGACAAATGATTTCAATGCATTTTTCTGATGCGGTTCTTTGTTCTTAATTAATCTACGTTAGAATTAAAATTCTACCGTGGCCAAAAAAATTGCTGATTTTTTAATACCTTTCAACCCCCATTTCACCCTGCTAGACCGGCTGACAAATGATTTCAATGCATTTTTCTTGTGCATTTCTTTGTTCTTAATTAATCTACGTTAGAATTATAACTCTACTTTGGCTAAGAATATGGCTGATTTTTTAATGTATTTCAACCCCCATTTTACCCTGCTAGACGGGCTGACAAAAAATTTCGACGCATTTTTCTGATGCGTTTTTTTGTTTTTAATTAATCTACGTTGGAATTAGAATTCTACCGTGGCTAAAAAATTGTTGATTTTTAAAGTGTTTCAACCGCCATTTCACCCTTCCAGGCGGGCTGACGATGTATTGATATGTTTTCCTATATATACAGGGTCCTGCAGCTCACCTCCCGTCTTCTACTACACCTAAACGATTTATTTTAGAAAAATGATTCAAACGGGACAATAGACTGTTTGTTAGAGAGCACATTTTTAAAATATGTTTGAATATACAGGGTGTTCCAGAAATTGGTGGTGCATCAAAGTTGTATCTTTTTAAATGGAACACCCTGTAGTTTTATTGATTTTTGGGACCCTTTCGAGCTACTGTACATATCCCTAGAATATTATCAAATTTGATTTGATAGTTCCAGAGGAATAAATTAAAATCAAAAAAAAAAAAAATTCGTCATATTTTAAAAAATTTATAAAAAATAGAAGAAACATCTTCAAACCAAAACTAAGGAACAGGTTGCTTATAATAAAAGGTTAGTTTATCCTACTATGAATATCGTAAAAATAACTTATACAGGATGTTCAAAATTCAATGCCAAACTTTTCAAAATGTAATGCTATTTTTCTCCATTTTTTCAAATGGGACACCCTGTATATTTTTATCTCATCGGATGCAGAATTAAAAAATGAGCATATTTCTTAATTACAATTATCTCGACTATCTTAAAGGTTTCACAGATATTCGTCAAAAACTACTACAAATTGTAAAATTATTATCTAATAGTTTTACTTAACATTTTTCAAATCAATAACTAGAACTTATGTTCAATATGTGTTCCGTTTTATCATTTAGCTCCTCTAATGTTATTAAATAAGCAAATACCTAAATTAGACAGTTTCTCATATAACTGTCTATGCAGTTCTCCTCTTGAAGGCGTAAATGAAGGGGAGTAAACAGAAATCATATTCCTGTTGTTTCTTAACCATAATAAGGTAATTTAGTAGATAGCCATGGAAACAAATTTGCTTACAAACTGTCATACAAATAGACATATGTCAATATTTTAAATTACGTATTAGTAATTTACAAGTTTTAAGCATTTTTTGTGATGGAGTACAGCAAAGAAGAGCTAGTAGATATGATTTTCATATTAGGAGAATCAGAAAGAAACTGTTTTTTGGCAAGTCGAGTTTACGCACAGCGTTATCCGGAACGGAGACATCCAGACAAAAGAAGCCTGAACAACTTATTAGAGAGATTTGTACAAACGGGACATGTAGACTATACAAAATCAGTTAGAAATAGACCCGCTCGAAATGAAGAAAATGAATTGTCTGTGCTATTATCTGTTACGGAAAACCCTTTCGTTAGTCAAAAAGCAGTCGGTGATGCCGTAGGTGTAAGTGAGAGAACCGTTCAACGAATTTTAAAGGACAACCGTTTTCATCCCTACCATATCCAGTTTCATCAACAACTCTTCGATGCAGATTTTGAGCAACGTGTCGAATTTTGCAATTGGGCGCAAGCTAAAATTAGGATAAATTGTGAGTTTTTTGATAAGGTTTTATTTTCTGATGAGGCCACATTTCATAAAAACGGATTTGTGAATCGCCATAACTTTCATTACTATTCCGACCACAACCCAAGGATTTTTAGGCAGGTTGACCAACAACACAGATGGTCAATAAATGTGTGGGGGGGAATTATTGGTGAACATGTTATTGGTCCTCACTTTTTTAACGGACATTTGAATGGTGCTATGTATCTTGATTTTTTGCAAAATCAATTGCTAAATTTATGTCAAAATTTACCAATACCTTTGAGAGATGCAATGTGGCTGCAACACGACGGAGCCCCAGCACATTATTCATTACAAGTCAGGGACCATCACAATACAACCTTTCCAAACCGGTGGATTGGAAGAGGAAGGCCATGTAATTGGCCGCCCCGATCACCCGACTTCACTAAATTGGATTTCTTTTTGTGGGGCTACGTTAAGGAAATCGTTTATCAGGAACCTCCAACCACACCAGAAAACATGCAGCAAAGAATCAGGAACGCATTTCAAAACATTACACCCGACCTATTAGGAAGAGTAGCAAGATCATTTCATACCCGCCTTCGTTTGTGCCTCCAAGAGAACGGAAGACATATTGAACATAAGTTCTAGTTATTGATTTGAAAAATGTTAAGTAAAACTATTAGATAATAATTTTGCGATTTGTAGTAGTTTTTGACGAATATCTGTGAAACCTTTAAGATAGTCGAGATAATTGTAATTAAAAAATATGCTCATTTTTTAATTCTGCATCCGATGAGATAAAAATATACAGGGTGTCCCATTTGAAAAAATAGAGAAAAATAGCATTACATTTTGAAAAGTTTGGCATTGAATTTTGAACATCCTGTATAAGTTATTTTTACGATATTCATAGTAGGATAAACTAACCTTTTATTATAAGCAACCTGTTCCTTAGTTTTGGTTTGAAGATGTTTTTTCTATTTTTTATAAATTTTTTAAAATATGACGAAAAAAATTTTTTTTTTCGATTTTAATTTATTCCTCTGGAACTATCAAATCAAATTTGATAATATTCTAGGGATATGTAAAGTAGCTCGAAGGGGTCCCAAAAATCAATAAAACTACAGGGTGTTCCATTTAAAAAGATACAACTTTGATGCACCACCAATTTCTGGAACACCCTGTATATTCAAAAATATTTTTAAAATGTGCTCTCTAACAAACAGTCTATTGTCCCGTTTGAATCATTTTTCTAAAATAAATCGTTTAGGTGTAGTAGAAGACGGGAGGTGAGCTGCAGGACCCTGTATATTTCTATTTCGAAACTGTCTAACATTTAAAATGATGGCATTTTAAAAACCTGTTTTCGAATTTAAAAAATAATCTCTAAGCCCACGACTTTATCGATTATAGTCCTATCTTAAAATGTGGATGTGGATAATTTCACACCCATACTTTTTACGATACTCCATTTATTCATGAAAATTAATGAAGGGTTAACTATATAGGCGAGTCTGCCTGGGATTTTTCCCAATCATTTTCTATACCATTTGAGTTAGCCACGGATTCTTATAGGAAAAATTTCGCTGAATAAGATATTCTTATTGAAAAAAATTCCTAAACCACGAGCTTCATGGTCAAATAATTGTTTAAACATAATTTTTCCGTTTTTGCTTAATAAAATGAAAACGGTTTGACGAATTCGAAAAAATCTTGATTCAATCGAAAGATATTTTCAATACGCATCGTTTGGCGCCAGGCACACCTCATTTTGTCAACCCGTTCATTTGTTATAGCCAAAATAAATTTCTTAATTAACAAATTGATTACTCCGAAACTAATGAGGTCAGGTTATTGTTTTTTTCAAAATACATGCCTTTTATACAAAAGAATATACCATTGTTTACACAATTATACTTCAAACCACCTTTAAACGATAAATATTGATGTCGGACATAACCCCATAGAAGTCCGCGCGAATGCAACTTTTTTGTTTATTTAAAGTTTAAATTAATTTTACAAATTAACAAATGGAATATCTCGGCTCTGGGTAAGCGTGTCGAAATGGGGTTTTGTGCATATGCTAGTGCTTGGAAAAAGGAAAATTTTGATACCAGAAAGAACTTGATCGGACAACCGGAACGGGGAGTAAGAGTGATATTGCGTGAGAGGCTATAATTTGTTTATTAACAAATTCTTGGACACGAGGTTTGGTGCAAATGAATGCTAACAAGTTTTTCCATCAACCACAAAAAGTTCTACAAAAAATATTCAATCCCTGAAGATTTATACCCGTTTTTGATCCTTAAAAAAATCTCTCCCGCAACGTGAAAATAGTAAGATTTTACGCGCAATGGGGTGGCGGGTTCAATCCTCGGTGTAGGCATTTTTTTTTCCGTCAATTTTTTGATGTAACCAAGTATTTTTTATGATAATAAATGTTTTTACTTTCTGAGAAATTTTTAAAAACATCTCATTAAATAAATGGCTATCTTGCAACAAACATATGATTGTTCTCATCTAACGAGGGTTTGTCAGTAGTTTTTGTTTTTTTACTATTTTTTGTGAAAGAGAAGGCTCGTTTTACTTTATTTGAGGTGGATGCCTGTCGAGTGCAAGGTAAATTTCAGCATCGAGGCATTTTTAGAACTTTTACAGATATATGTATATAGTCGTAAAATCCGAAGAAGTTCTGATTTCTCATAGACATTACCGATTTTCATAATTTTTTTTACAAAGTGTTCAGAAACACTTATTAATCAAGTTTGAAATGTATTTAGGACATGCTTTTCATTTTCATCATTACTTGTTTAACAATTGGCTAATTTTTATTAACAATAAACAAATTACGGATCTCGGAAAATAATAATCAATAGAATTAGACCAAAATCTATACTCGGGGGGTTTTTAAGGTCGCTGATCACGATTTTGGAGTAAAAATTGGAAAATTCAAAATGGCGTATCCAAAATAGCCGATATTTGAGGTTAATCTGATATTTTTAATGAAAATAAATAACAGAAATGAACTAAATCTCTAAGTAGGTAGTGTTATAAAAAAATCGACACATTTAATTAAAAAGTTTAATATATGCGTTTATGTACAACAATTTTTTGCCTATAATATTAATAAAAATAGTCAGTTTTCCAAATATATAATGTTTTAAGAAACAAATGTTTTTTATTTTTCGTTTGTGTGTCTAAAAACTGTAAAATATGACATTAAAAATATGCATTAGAAAAAATATATCTTCAAAAATGTTGTTCACTAAGAATGAGTTTTTAGGTTATAGTTATATATTAAACTTATTGTATGAAATTATGTAGGTCAGATTGTAACAAAATAAATATAAATAAAAACAATAACAAAATCAACATATAGCAATGAAACTTAACAATAAACAGTGTTTTTAGCAAACAAGTTAGACTGAAATTTGATAGCATTAATAGGTACCCACTCGTAAAAAGTGGTCTAACCAAAACTTCTTTCTATCACACACTTTTCACCACCATATTTTTATTCTGTACCTGTCCTCTTTCTCTTTCGGATTGTTTGTCACCCGTTTGTATTTTTGTAAATTTTTATTTTGTCCTTTTTGTTGTAGAATTCCCATTTGGCCCAGAAACTTTAAAAAAATTCAAACTACTTTTAAACGTCAATTTTCCTTTCTACTAATCGTAAGGGAAAACGGCCATATCTCCGGTTCTAATAGAGCGATTTAAAAAAATCAAAATTACATTTTTTCCTTTTTTGATCAGCTATAACGTTGGATAGGTAGAAAATAATTTTCGCCGAAAATGTAAAAATGGGGGGCAAAAGAAAAAATGTATTTTTTTTCAAAACGATTTTTTTTATTAGGGGAAAATGTCAGACTTACCTTTCTGACCTTCGATTTCCCTTTGTGTGTATGTGTAAGTGAGAGCGGTGAGAGAGTAGAGAGGGTAGAGGCCACGCCTACTCTCCCGCCGCTGCAGCTGCTGCTTCAAAAGAAATAAATTTATAAGTATAACTCGCGCGCGTAGGGCAAGTTACTCTCCGATCGAATTGATTTTTTTTAATAAAAAGGGAAATTTGTTCTCTTTAAAATAAGCCCTGGTAGGGCTTTCCTTTACCCTTCTGTAGGACTTAAGCTTCAAGTTGTCGCTCTGCCTGTCGTAATAAAGGAATTCGAAAGTTTATCCCCGCCACTCACCGCCTTCATAAAAAAATCGTTTTGAAAAAAAAAGTATTTTCCTTTGCCACCCATTTTTATATTTTCGGCAAAAATTATTTCCTACCTATCCAACATTATATCTGCTCAAAAAGGAAGAAATCCCATTTTGGTTTTTTAAAATCGCCCTATTAGAACCGAAGATATAGACGTTTTCCCTTTTTGCTCGTTCCGCCCTCTTTCTTCTTCCCTAATTGCCCTAGAGAGCTCCCTACGCGGCCTCGACCTCTTCATATAACCATCCATAACAGAAAAAAAAATTACCATCCTGCCCCATGCCTAATCTCTTAAACACCCCTCATACCTCCGGTCCGATCCCTTTTCCGACCCTGAAACTCAATGCCTTCAAGCGGCCATTTCTCCGGCTCTAATTGGCCGATTTAAAAAAAATAAAAACCAGTTTACGCACCTCGGGGATACCTTTCTTTTTGATCTGAAACATTTTTTGTCCGTCTCCCCGGTCGCGCGCAAACTGAGAAAAACCGATTTTCCATATGTTTAACAGCTCCCCTCCCCCCGACCAAATAGATCTCGGATGTGAAAGTGTCGGGGAAGTGGGGGAAGTCGTCCTCTATAAGACGAAAAAAAAATTGTTTGAAAAAGTCACTTGTATCTCACCCCCTTTTTTCTGCCAGATCTACTCCACTAGTATATAATGAGCAGAAAGGAATGGTGAATTTTTAGTAAAAGAATTACATTGTTTTATTGTTATAAATATATACACAACCCCACAAAAGGAGAAAAAACTTATGTAGCGGAGATATGAATACATAGATTTTGTGTATTTTTTTATGACGAATTCAAATCCGCAGCCAAAAAACTGATTTACTAGGGGATTTTTTAGTAAAACGCAAGAACATCCCCTAAAATAGAGTGAAATAGAGAGGATAAAGTAAAACTTTATAATGAGATGCAACAATTCGTAAATATTTTGAGAAAGCATTTTAAAATAAAATTTTGAGCATTATAAAGAAATCTACGCAAATTAAATCAACACCCACACCTGCGAGGGAGTTAAAAAAAAGTTCTGTACTAGAGACATGAGTACATAGATTTTGTGTATTTTTTATGCTCAATCCGAATCCGCAGCCCAAAAACCGATTTACCAGGTAATTTCTAAGTAAAACGTAAAAACATCCCCTAAAACAGAGTGAAACAGAGTAAGGTAAAGCTTTATAATGAAATGTGTGATGCGCTCACGCAATTCTTTAGCGGTTTCCACCTCTGTGCGGTAAACTTCATTTCTTTAATGCCCCCATAAGAAAAAATTAAGCGGATTTAAATCAGTGAACCGCGGAGGAAATGCTACCGGTCCACGTCGTCCTATCCATTGTACTCCTTGGATTTCATTAAGATAATCTCGAACCACTAGATGAGAATGAGGGGGCGCATTATCATATAATAACCACATTCGTAGTCGCACAGCTAAAGGTAAATTTTCAAGAAGTTGAGGTAGATCGTTGCGAAGAAATTCCAGATATTGCAAACCGTCAATCCGATTTGGTAATATTATCGGTCCACTTAAGCGATCATCGACAATCCCTGCCCAAATACACAAGTAAAAGCGTTACTGGAAATGATCTCGTTTTATCGCATGTGGATCCTCAACCGCCCAGACATGGGTATTGTGGATATTATGTATTCCATTCCTCGTGAATATAGCTTCATCTTTGGTTAATATATCAGCGGCAAATCGAGGATTTTGAGCATTTTGCTGTAGCAACCATTCACAAAATGTAACCCGTAACGGATAATCTGCTACAAGCAGTGCTGGATCACGATGAACATGACAGGGGTACAATTAGGAATCGTGCAATATACGCGTTACTATACACATATGGCATTTTGAAAGAAACTCACTTACAGCACTAAAATTAAAAAAACACCCACTAACAACGCAATTATATCACAAACTGACGTCGCACTAGCGATGGGCTGCTAAATAGCAGTCTGCTACTTTTTAACTGCTATTCGGTTCGATGCAGTAGCAACTGCTACGAGCTCTGATAAATAGCTGCTATTTTTATAGCAGGTTGAAATTACTTGCTACATATGCCAACGCGCCCACATAGCAACATAAGCGGGCAGCGTCACGTCGGCCCAATAGCAGTGGCAATAGGCGCATTTGTTAAACTAGAGCGAGCAGCGTAGTTTGTCCACAGTACAGAACTTAGGAATGGAATATGAGCCACATATTATAGTTATTCACCCTCAAAGTAGCAATACTATTGTATTGCTACTTTGAACTGCTAACTGAAATATAAATTATTATTTATATTTCAGTTAAAATTAATCACATTTAAACACTCCATACAGCGAATGCATTTATTTTGTATTTCTGCTATATGGCTTTAGCCTGTCAGGTAAAGTTTCATTTTCTGTCTGCTACTACACTCCATTTAACCAAAACAACTAGCGCCAAAAAAGATGCTAATAAAATAGCTGCTATTTTTAACTGCTAAATGAAATTAGCAGTCGCAGAATTAGCTGTTACACAAAAATAGTTGGTTTGACCCATCACAACGACGCACGACCCCCGAACTAGTTGCTACTTGTTTGATACGTATTAGTCTAGGACAAAGAATTTATATAAATAGAAGCAGATACACATTTACAAGTGTGTTGACAACAGTTCAGACATTACATTTTATAATCATCTCTTTCTTTATGACCAAAATTACTATAGCCCCATCTTTGTTGCAGCCACCGTCATTTTGACACGACAAATAAATGTAAATATAACCTTAAACGCCCAATTTGTGAAGCGTTTTGATCTGTAAATAAACTATTTTCAAGTGCTGAGGAACAAAATATGACTTAAAATTGCATCAAATAACGTTTATATGCTATTTCTCTAATACGATGACAGTTTAAAGACAAAATATGTGTCGGTCATCGACCTATTTTGAGCTGTATACCTACATATTTATTTTCCTAAAATTAACACTTTGATTTACCGTCAAACTACAGCAATATAATTAATTTTAAGGGGTCATGGACTAGGAAAAAGATGTGTACTAGAGTCAAATTAAGGAGAGGTTGTTTCATTTAATAAGCCGATTCAGAAATTTGTTTGCATCCCTTATTACGAAACAGAAAAGAAGTACCTAACTAATTTACAGGAAATCATGCGGCAGTTTATTTCTTAGGATTTGAAGTAAATGGCCCCTTGGTTCATTTATATTTTGACAAATTGACCTAGACTTTTTATTTAAAAAAAATAATATACCTCCTGTGACAAAAATAAAACTACTTACCAGCTGTTCTTAATTCCTACAAGGCTACAAGTAGTGGATTGTCTAGTAAAATAGGATTCTACCAGGCCACAAATAGGACTGTGAATTTGAGCATCTGCAAGGAATGTTAAGGGGCAAGGGAATAAAATAATCGTTTACAATACTTGCATATTTTTGTACAGAAATATTTGCACTAAACATGAAAATAATTTAAAGGTTAGTTGAGTCAAACATGAACAGTTGTTATTAAATAACTAGATTTAGACATATGTCTATGCTACACTCATATGCCACGGCCTTGGACAGGCCGCAACAGAGATAGCGTTAAGGGCAATGTTGCATCTTAAAAAGAAATGGCGAGAAAAAGGTATGTAGGACATGTTGGTAACAGTATCGTATGACTTTTACACTTTATCTCTGCTTCTATTTATATAAATTCTTTGGTCTAGAATTCAGGAGGTCTGGGCATACAGCAAGGAGTAGGTCAGTATGTCATCCAGTCGTCCAGCTAAGTAGCGTTTAATGATACCATAACTTCAATATTTTTTTACGGCAGTTCTGTTAGGATTTTATTATAATTTTTTTCGTAGTATCGACTCTAATTCTAAGGGTGCATATCTCTTTGAATTCTTCCGGATAAGTTCCGAATCATCCTGCATAAGTAAAAATGAAATAACGTAAATACACCAGCATTGGAACAGATTATTGGTATAATTTATTAAGGGTTACGCACGCTCGTAAAACTATTTTAAAAGGATATAAATTTCAATAAAACTGTAAAAGACCTCAACATAACTCATATCCGCGCTTTTTAATGCTACATCATACATTCCCTCAAAGATCTAATGATTATGTCAACAAAGTTCCATGTGGTGTCCAAAAATAAGTCACATGAAGCTCGGCGGAACGTCGCGTGCCGTAAATAAAGCTGTTGGAATTTAGAATTTAGAGTACCCATTGATGGGAGCCTGTTACTTTCATTGACGGGTTTATCTTATAGGTTAAGAAAACAAATAGATCAGCTTGGTTTACATGATGTAAAGTAATTTGGGAGGGAATTAAGTTACAACCAACAAGAATAAGCATTTGAAATGTTTACAATGTTGCTGAGCATACAGTTTGACAAGCTTTCTCGCAGGGTTAATATAAACTTGATGTATAGTCGTTTTCCGTTAGAAATACAAAAATTCTTGATATTGTAAAAATAAGGATGCATCAAATATATATTGCTAGTAGTTTTTTAAGAACACACTTAAATAATTTTACAGTGTTGCAAAATATACTGAACAATTAATAATAATAATAATAATAATTAATGACTTTATTAAACAAACAGTGTTTGTTTACATAGGCGAAGTTCAGGTGACGTACCACCTGCTCTTCCACTTAACCGTGACTAACTTAGAATTATAACTTAAATATAAAATACATTAAACACTTCAAGGAAAACGTTCATCAGCACACTTCCACTCCACTGCGTGGATGTGAAAGTAGTTATAGACTTTACGAAATTGCCTAAAATAGTGAAATTCACATAGAAGAAAAAATAAAAATAAAATAAGTACAAAATGTCAGAAAAAGATGAAGCAGTAAAGATGTAAATTAAAATGTTTGGAAGTATTTTTTTAAATTAAATTTTTAACACCATTCTTAAATTTATATCCGGTAGTATTCTTAAGTAGAATTGGTAACTTATTATATAGTTTATAAATATTAAAAGAAAAGCTTCGTTCATACATAGTAGTGTAATGTGTCAAAGAAGAAATTAAGTGTTTAAATCTAATATTGACATTATGAACATCTGTGCGAAATTTAATTTTATTATACAGATACGGTGGACTGATAAGAATTATAATTTTATTACATAACACCAATGAATGTAACAATCATCTTTCTAGCATTGTTAGCCACTTTATTTTCCTTAATTTGGCAGAAACTCCCCCTCGCGTCGTCCACGTAAACCACATACGAGGCGAACACAAGAATTCTGAATTCGTTGTATACGTTGACTGTTAGAAATAGTAAGACATGGACGATACACTACATCAGCGAAATTGAAATGAGACAACACCACTGCATCGCATAACATATTTCTAGCCGAAGAATTCAGTATCTGCCTTTGTGCATAAATGAGTTTTAAGTTTGCAAATGCTACTTTTGTTTTATTTGATATGTGGTTAGAAAATCTTAGATCAGCATCTATTTCAGGTCCTACATTTTTTGTTGAATTAGCACACTCCATTTTAATGCCATTTAATGTTATAATCAAATTATTTTTAATGTATTCACGTCTCCTCCCTTCCAAATAGCATAACCTTAGATTTTAAAGGATTAATACTAAGACAATGTGCATCTGACACTTTTATCAGTGATCTTAAATCACAATTCATTATAACATTTGCCTCTGCAACGTCCTTAATATCGAATGATAAATATAAATGCGTATCGTCTGCATAGAAATGTATCGAGCAGTTTTTCATACAGCTCATAAAATGAAAAGTGTACATTGTGAAAAACAGGGGACCTAGAATGGAACCCTGTGGCACATGACAATTATTCCATTCAATCATCATCATCAAGGCCATGAAAGAACACCTCCGATACATTAAGACATTTGATCAGGAGCCCAAAATATAGAACATATCAAAAATCCAGCGAATTTAACGGAGCCACTTTTACCTAAGAATTGTGCGGTGTCCTTTGGCTGAATGGGCATGGCAGGACAAAATTTTTCCTAAGACAGCCGATGTATCCGAATTTCAAGCTTAAAGTAATAAACATCTTTTACCACTTTATCAAATAGGGGTGGTTTTACCATGGTTTGCGGGACGCCTATGTTCGTAAAAAACGTATAATCAAAGTCGTTTCGAACCGGTGTTCTTTCGTGCACCCACCAAACCCCCCCCATTTTGAATAGAGTAAATGTAATATATCAAAATGTGCAATACAAAACAAAAATAAAATAGCATTGTAACAAACAAGAAGTTGTAGGATCTTGTAGAGAAAATTTTAGCTGATGAAGGGTCTCTGGATAATTCTGAACTAACTGTTTAGAAATGGAGAATTAAGAGGAAGGCGATGATATGATTTAAGAAAATATTTGTATTTCTAACCTTGAAGGTTTAACTTTAACAGATTTCTAATAAGACTAATAATAATTTTCGTTCGAAATGGCAATGAAATGGCTGGTCCATCATCAAGTTCCAATTCATCCTTCCATTCTGAAGTTCCGCGTCCAAATAACTTTTCGGGTCTAACTCTAAATGATTTTGCTCTTCTATAGGTCACTTGAAGAATCCTTTCCTTGAGGGCAGCTACGTCGATGACAGGCTCCGCAAAAACCTTGTCCTTCATCATATTCATAGGAGTCATGTCTGGTCAGCGCGCAGCCGACCTATCTTCCCAGAAAATAGCCGTGCAACCATCGGTGGACTGGTAGAGTGTAATGGGCTGGACATACATGTAACTGGAACCATATGTTTAGTCTGACTTAAAGGAATCGCGTCTAAGATTCTCTGAAAATTATTTCCCAAAATTTGGAGAAAAGCTGGACCATTTGGGCGTGAGTGAGTCGTTACATAATCCCATCAAAGCGTTGAACGAAAATTGATATTGAAAATGGCTATCTCGTATAGCATGAGGATTTCCGTGCTCCCAAATGTAAGCTTTATGTTGATTAAAGATATCAGCGCGGATGAAAGCTGCTTCGTAGGTCCAAATCACCCTCCGCGGGAAGTGAGACGTATTTTTCCCTCTTTTTCCTTTTTGCTCTAGCGTTTTTTGAAAACCCTTATAGAAGGAGATATTCTTATTTTAACCCGAAAAATCTATCCTGAACATTTGGCAGCTTAACTCTGGGTCACTCTGGTATATTATTTATACGGTTCTAAAAAAATTGCTTCCTTGTTAGTCGACACTTGTTCTATAATGTTTAAAGAGGTTGACATGAATGTCGGATGGGTCACAATTATAAGCTTATCGACCCTGGTCCTTTGGTTAAATGGTACATTTAGCAGACAACCCCAACAGGTACACTCTCAGATATGCCCCACAGCACAAGAAAACCAACTAAAATAATAAGCGATGTAACAAGTTTTTCCTTAACTTGTTGTTAATTACCTAATTAGTTGCCAAATATCTTCAATTCAGCACCCGTGCTACATAATTTTGAATTGTTCGCGGTAAAACACCAAGGCGAAGTCACCACTGAGCATGCGCGAGCGAAATATCAAAGAGAGATAGAGCTAACAGCATTGAAATATTGAAAACCGGCACTTTCCGTTTCGACGTCAGTGAAGTGAGATTGTTCTAATTCTTACTTAAAAGATTTGGAGTTATTAGAGCCATCCTATAATACTTTGTTGAAATTTTTACTTTTATTATTGAATTATTACTATATTTGAATAGTAACGTAGTTATTTTGGATTAATATTGAATTTTTAGCTGGCATTTAGTTGAATTATTGTAGTACATTTGAGGTTAACCTCGTGTTCAGTTAAAAACCACTTGTTAATAGATTGCCCTAGTAGTAATTTATTTAATTGTCATTTTGGACAATTGCTGCTGGATATGCTGTGTTTAGATGCTGTACCAGTAATTTTGCCAGTAGTTTAATACTATAATATATACTTACATATATTTTTTGTATTTAGGGTCGCTTTAAAATTCTTTATTAGATAGTATCATTTCACGACTAGTATACTAATTTTTGAATTTATTAAAATACGATACGTAAACTCAATTTATTTAAATTAATTTTGTAATAGTACGGAGATCATCTCCAAAATTTTACATTTTCTTGTTTAATTTTTCCTGCTTTCAATCTTAATACATATATTTCCTTTGTTCTACTTTGAACATTTTAGTATTATTAACATTTTCTTTTTTTACTTTGGAAAATTTTGCTTCATGATAACTTAACTTTTGTCAATTTATAGTAATTTTGTGGCCGATTTTTTTTTTGATAATTTAGTAGTAGAGTTTTTTATTGGTAGTCAACCATATTTTTAAATTAATGTTTACATTTTACAAATTCTATTTTTTTTGTGTAGTTTTTATAAAATTCGTGACCTTGGCCAAGTTTTTTATTCTTTTCAATAAGTTCTAAAGTCAATTAATAATTTATTTAGAGTAATTTTAAATTTAAATCAGTAGTTTTTTTTTTCTTTGTGTAATTTAACTTAATTTGTATCCACTGGTTCCTGATTTACCACTGTTTTCATGTAATAATCTGGACCGACCAACCCTGGATCAAGCACATGGTAGTTTTGCTAGTGGCTGGACGAGAATTATAATTGGTTGAACATTTCCAACTTCGTGTCATCCTGGAACTTCCTCGTTGACCTGGATAAACAATATAAGTCCTCAATCCCAGGTACCTGTGGCCATCTCCAGAAGTTGACACACAGGAACTCCGCACTCACCGCCCAAAGTTACGTAAGCAATTACCTAGCATCGTAGCTCTTGGTCAGAAGAAACAATGTAAACCAGTTGATCTTTTCCATTTTACAATTTTTTATTTTAAAATTAATTTATTCTTTTAACAAATTTTCATTGTCAATAAGCATTATATTTTTACTGTAGTAAATTTAGAATTTTTTATTAATTCACATATTTAATTGCAAAGATTTGGTAATTATTTTGTAATTTGTTAATATATTGTTATTTTGTTTTAATTTTCCTTTTGATTGATTCATCCTTAAACAGTTGCAGAGATATCAGTTGTATAAATACGCTGGCGCCCTGTTTCTTTATTTAGTTTGTTTAATAACACTCAAATGTATACGAAAAAAAACAGATACATAAACAACTCTTCTCGTCACAGAGTAACCCTCGACCAACCCCGAGCTAACCGGTTGCTACTCTTTCATAGCTTCATCAGCGCCCGGCTGAGAAGTGGTGGTTGCAACGAAAAACAAAACATTTGGGAAGACACTGTGACTAAAAAGAAGGGACATTATTAAGGAGAAGTATATGAAATAATTTACGGTTCGAATTCAATTTAATACCTTAATAATTTTAACTTGAACTAAAGGAAGAAGACAAATTTATCGCTATGGACGTAAGTGATTAGATTTGTTAAAGGCAATATTTAATTTGAAAAATATTCCTGGAAACACTAGTATGCTACGCGATTAATAAAAAACAGGAATTACTACATATACCAAAAGTAAAATATTTGCAATTTGTTACATGTAAAGTGGGAAATATTGTGAACAGAAATAATGAATAGATTGACACTGAAAATTGAACAGCTCAAAACTCGATATTAATTTAAAACCAATCATCTACTGATGAAGAACTAATTGATATTACTCGTTTTCCTATAGAGTCAGATGTTCTAGCTTCAACAGGCCCCATCGAGTGAGTATCTAATAACTGTTCAGTGGAATTATTTCCGGAGCTGTATAGACAAAATATAATTTAGTTCAAATTAAAATCGTAAAATGCAACGAACTGTGAGTAATTTGAAATTGATTTCCACTGAATTCATTGGAAAAAATCTACATGTACAGTATAAATTGAAAATACTTGTCAATCTGATAACCAGTGATATACATTAAATTCTGTCGAGCTGTTAAATTTCAGATATGGCATCTGGAATTTTTTAAATAATTCTATTATAGAATTACAAAATTAAATATCATTATGATATATGATAATTTTATAAGCATCACTTCATCTTTTCAAACATCCTGAATAACATTTCTTATTTTATCTAATTCAAAGATTATTATGAATATTATTTGCACCTTGTGGATACGTGACAACAATTTTTTGTCGCGTAAAGAGTGATCAATTAAAGCACATACGAAAGTGACTGTGGGAGACTGAAAGATGAATCTATCTTGTTTGTCTTAAGGGGTCAGAGGAGATTAATGTTAATAGAAACTTGATTGAATTTAATGTTACCTTTAAAAATACGGGGTAGATATGTTTACAGAAATCTCCTAAACGCATTATGTCACAGATTGTTTCTATCGACCAATTTTCCTGATAACTTATTTCGTGTGTATACCGGGTGAGTCACGAATTGCGCTCGCCCCGATATTTCCTAAAATATTTGGAACAGAAAATTGAAATTTGGAGGCCTTATCACACGACTAAAATGCCATCTTTTCAAGCATTCCATTGACAATTCCCTTGTTGTTGTTGTTGGGTGTACCATCACAAATCCTAATACATCAATTTCTTTGTCCTCACTTACAATAAATGTTTGATGGTCATCTTGTTGATTGGGTTCGTTTCTTAATTCTTGTTCCATTCTGGCAAACAAGTGTCTGCTGCTGCAGTTGAATTTTTGAGACGCTCTCCATATATCAGTAACATATCGACCTTTTCATTTCTGCTAAAATTATTCATTTTCTTTAATTTTTACTCAAAGAGATTTCCGCAACGCTTTATTTTGTATCTGTCTGACAGCTGATATTGTTTTATTACATTCAATGGCTACTATGATTTTTCCAATGTTATTAGGTCACCAGATTTACACAGAAATGTGCCATTTTAGTTTCCAAAGCCCACTAATCTATTATCTATTAGCCACATGTTTCTAAAAGCTTGGTTGCATTGTATTTTGGCTGAAATCTCCAATATTTCTGAGCGGATTTTCAAAATTTTGGTATCATTAGATTCGTATGAAAATGAGTTATTTAAAAATGTTGGTGAACGATTAAATTCCCATTTAAAAAAACCGAGTTAGTGGGTAAAAATCACATTTAAAAATTTTAAACGCCTCTAGAGAATTAAGTAATGCAATCATATTGCTCTTTTTATTTTTATAGTAACGTAGCATACAAACTAAAATATATTTTGGGCACCACAGCACTCTGGATTCAGAAATAGATTTTTTAATAAAATTTTTAATGTTTATCAAAAAGTGACCAAAATGGATGTATTGTATTCCTCTAGATTCCAAAAATGTAAAAATATATAGGGTGTTCCATTTAAAAATCGAAAGTTGTGGGAATTTCCGGTCAAATCGGATGTGCACCAAACTTGATTTTTTATTGAAAATATGGCATTTTAGTCGTGTAATAAGGCCTCCAAATTTCAATTTTCTATTCCAAATATTTTAGGAAATATCGGGGCGAGCGCAATTCGTGACTCACCCGGTATAATGTCAAGGACAATAAAATATTTACCGAATTAAAGCGACAATTTGTATCAATGTTATTTCCAAACGGCAATGACGCAAAGATTATCAAGAGAAATTTGGGCACCTGTAGTATTGTGTGTTTAATAAATAATCTTCTTCATCTATCACATGAATAGTACAAAAACCATTATACCCTTCGTCGATTTATTTCACTGTTTGCATAGTTGTTGCACATTCTATAGGATACTCTTCGAGGTTTTTTTGTAAATAATAGTTTTAGACGTTTTTTGTTTAATTACAAAACATAAAAAAAAATGTTTTATTGAAATTTAAATATTTACTATTTTATTTTTCAACTTTGCTAAAAAACAAATGGACCAAATTTCAAGTTTTGGTCATTTTTCGCCATTTTGATGGCAAACTGAGCAAAAAATCGCCCGATAGAAATGCCTGCCACTACAGTACAGTCAGTACTGTACAGGCCAAAACAAACATTTTGCGCTAGGTTTGGTCCGGTAAGTAAAAATTTTTCTTTTTTTCAATTTCCGGTTACATACAGCGCACCGACCGGAAGTTTCGTCTGCCAGCGTAATTGGGGTATGTGAAGTACATATATTAATATTACCTACGCGAAAGATATCGGTAACCAAAAAATGTCCCCCTTCCATATCCGCCCACCATATCAAAAATTTCGATTACTGACTGGCAGACGGTAACTTTTCGTCGTCGAATTTGCACGCCATTTCCCTAACTAAAACACCTTTTACATTTAGCTTTCTTTAATTTCCCAATTTCTCATTTTCAGTAATTATAAATTAAAAAATGATGTAAGATATTCAAAAGATTTAAAAATATAACTTGCAAATGAAATGTTAAAATGTAAACTTTTCGATGGCACTGTCATATTTTATTAAAGATTGTGTTATTTCACCAGGAAATATATTTAAACGAGTGATTCAGAAAATGGTGTGATTTTTTTCATATAATTCATCTGATTTGAACCTTTATATTTCAAGACAAATAAAGATAAATGTACAAACTTTCAATATAACAAACGGTTTGTACCTAAAAATTGGTTACGAAAACAAGTAGAATATAAATAATTTTAAAAAAGATGTACTAGTTGAAAAAAAATTGGCTAGCTAATTAATTCATGCTTTGATGAATTTTATTCTTTGGAAGATGTACTGAAATGTATATTGTTGTATACAAAAATATTACAAGTTTCAAAAATATGACTCTATTTCACAACTGATTTAATAATATTTAATAATATATTTATTTCCTTAGATTCTTTTTTATAGTACTCTTACATTGTGGGGAATTTGCATTTGCATTTAATTATAAACTGATTTGTTAACTATTGCATTATTCATTATCGATTTCTCAAAACTTTTCATTGCATCTCTAAACTTTCATACATAGGATTACTATTCCAAACAATATGTATTTAATATTTACAATGCAATAGCTTTTGCTGTAAGAAATATTACTTAGCTTGAAAGCCAAAAGTTTGTTGGCAGCACATTGCTTGCAGATATCTACTTCATGAAATTACAAGACTTGGTACAAACAAGACAACACAGAGACAAAAGCTCTCCACACATTATAAAATCAAAACAAAGCTTTACGTTTCGTGGCCAAAATACGACTAAAAAAACCGATGCCCAGGGAATCACTACTTTCACATCCATATTTTCCATCCAAGTTGCTTTAACGGAAACATCTTGACTGTATTTGCACTCTAGTATATGGAAATTATTTATCATAGAATTTTAATAATATTTGGGGCAGATGTCATAGAAAAATTTGAGGCTTTGGTTTTTACCACATACCTACATTAAAAATGAAGTTTCTAGCTTGCTCTACTTATTTTCCCCTATTGACAACCCTCCCCACCTCCCACCCCTACAACGGAATCATCTCAATTAGATGTAATTACAATACATACATGTACTAACTTTCAAGTGAATATCTCAATTTCATGTTATCAATCCCTTTAATAATGGAGTGGAGGTGGTGAGGGTGGGGGATTGAAAAATATTAGAAAGAAATCTGGGGCCTTGGTTTCTAGTACATACACCAAATCCTAAGTTTCTGTACTCTTATCAGCTTGCTTTACTTATTTTGCCCTATTTACCTCTACGTGGCCTCCACTCCTTCAACGAAATCTTGTCAAAATGTAATCTAGTTTCAGATGTCGTTATAATGTATATGTGTACAAATTTCAAATAAAATCTCAGTTTAATTTTATCAACTTTTTTAGTAAGGGTGTGGGGGTGGTAGAGGGATGGAAAATATTATATAAAAAACTGAGGCCTTCTCTTCTAGTATATACACCAAATCCCAAATTTCTGTACGTACCAGTTTGCTTTACTTATTTTTCCCTATTCATCCCTATTAAACCCCAACACTTCAACGGAATCATCTCGAAATATAATCTAGTTCGAGATGTCGTTATAATACATTCGTGTACCAAATTTCAAGTAAATATCTCAATTTTATTTTATCAACCCCTTTAACAATGGAGTAGGAGTGGTGGGGGGTTGAAAAATATTATATAGAAATTTGAGGCCTTGACTTCTAGTACATACACCGAATCTAAAGTTTCTGTACTCTTATCAGCTTACTTTACTTATTTTTCCCTATTTACCCCTATTTAACCCCCAACCCTTCAACGGAATAATCCCAAAATATAATAATATTATAGTTCCAGATGTCATTATAATATGTACGTATACCAAATTTCAAGTGAATATCTTAATTTTATTTTATCAACCCCTTTAATATTGGAGTGGGGGGTGGTGGGGGGATGGAAAATATTATAAAAAATGTTGACGCTTTGGCTTCTAGTACATACACCTAAATTTCAAGTTTTTTTACTCTTACCAGCTTGCTTTATTATTTCCCCCCTATTTACCCCCGAACCCTTCACCGGATATGTTCAAAAAACAATCCAGTTCCAGATCTGGTTATAACATATAAGTACGTGTACCAAACTTCAAGTCAATACCTTAAACCGTTCCGGAGAAAACGTGCGAACAAAAAAGTTACAGACCGACAGACAGAAATTTTTTTTTGCTCAAATTTAAAACCTCGACTTTTCATTCTAAAGCTATTTCAAGAAAAAAAAATTGATTTTTTTTTTACAATTACTATACTTCCAATCCACTACGTGGATGTGGAAGTAAAATTAGGGTTAGGTGAACTGTCAACTAATCAAAATGTAAACAAATAGTACAAATAGGACATACTACCTTGTTGGAATTATGGGTTTGCCTTAACTCTATTTTAGGGCGTAACAATATACCTAAACTTATTGGGTTAGCGTCGTGCTAATACGTTTACGTATAAGCGTTGCCTTAAGTGTCTATTACAGATCAATAAGTACTAAATCTGATTAGTACGAGAGAGCATAACATTCAAATAGACAAAACCAAGGATCTCAGCGTAGACCTTACTAAAAAATAATGACTTTTGACCCAAAATTTTGCAAATAATGACTATCCTTTTGAAAATACTGACTAAAAAATGACCTTTTACCAAGTCCAAATGATTAATATCTACCGATTTTTTTTTTCATTAAGTAACAAATTAAGCTATATCTCAACCAGAATATTTATTAACGTTTAAGTAACACCAATATATATTATCAAATAAAAAAAGACAAGAACAAAATAACACTTCATGAACAAAACAAGTCATAAGAACAATTCCTAGATTAATACAATAACATCGACAAGCTATAATAAACCTAATACTTTTTTGGTTTTTTCTTTTCGAAGAAGTCTGTAATTAAACTATTTTTCTTTTATTCATGTTTTTCTCTAATTGTCCAGCAACCTTCAGTTTATCTTCCTCTAATATCTTCATGCTTTGGTAAGAGTCAAAATGTAATGAAGCATCCTAAAGTCATACCTCATTACTAAGAAGTTTCAGTGTAGTGCCGTGTGCACATTTGCCACACGACGGCGATTCATACTCGATATACTAAATTTGCACACCGCCCGACTCCGACCGTCTCAAAAAGGAGGGATAGTTTCGTGTATAAAAGCCCAGCCGCGGATCGAGAAGAGCACTGGGTACATCTCTCCGTAAACTGCCGATGGCGCGCTGAGCCGAAGACACTTTGCTGATTTATGCACCAAGTGACGTGACTCTCCGGAGCGAATATATCTTGACCTAGAAAAGTTCTACGGCGCGTTGAACCGAAGAACGGACCTTGTGCCAAATGTTATTTAGCCCAGCGATGTCCCGTCGTCCCGACGAAACCGACACGGAGCAAATATAAATTAACAGAGGAGTGACCCGGCGAGTTGAGCCGATAGCTTGCTCGGGTTGACGGTTATTAGCCCGCCGCCGTTTCCGCCGCCAAAACCCCTACTCGTCGCATCACTGCATTACACTCTCGTCGTCTCTCTCATTCATACGATTTAAATGTCAGCTGATTACCAATAACCGTAAAAGATACGGACCTGAAAACCGATAACCTGTAACTATTGTATATTATGTAAACCTGCATATTTTACCTGTTGAAGATAATAAAATTGTTAATTTTGATTGGGTTGTCTTATTAAACTAATCTGGATCCTGAACTAATCTCCGACTCCAGCTACCCAGAGCAAAACACCGTTACAAAAAATAGACTTAGCGACATGAGCTCCCTGTATATCTCCATCTGCCACAGCCGTATTCAGTCTCTAAGTGCCATCTTTAATAATACATGTGATTGTTTAATACTTTCTTGTTGGTAGTCCTTCATTTTCTTCAGTTTTTCTTCTAATTGGGTTATTGTTTGTTTATCGGCTGTTGCTCTGTTAAGTATCTCCGTCTCTTCTCTTGCACGACCTTGTTTTTCTCTTTCCAATCTCTCTTTCATTATATTTTTTTTCCTTTGTTCCTCCAAGTAATTTTGGAAACTTCGATGGGCCCCTTTGGCTTTGTCTATTAATGTCTGAGGTACATTAAATAAGTGTGGTTGAAAATTGTATTTGGCCATTCCATCATGAATGTTAAGCCTTGCATTAAGGATGCGTAATGGTAACTGGCTTTGGTCACATGTCGCGATTTGGATAGATGTAGAAAACTCCCGTTCCACATCGGCACTACCAAGATTAAGGGCAAAGTAAGTAAGTAAGTAAGTAAGTAAGTATTTATTGATGCATTATACAAAAAGTATTTACACAAGTCAAAAATACAGGGTGTTAAGGAGAGTAAATGTACGAAGAGTAGTAAAAAAAATTATACAGTAAGAGAATGTAAACAACGAACAGGTAAATTTTCACAAACATACATATATTCAAGTTACTTAAGTAAATTGGAGAAATCAGCTGAAAAATATTCGTTCAGTGAAAAAAATGCATTTTCGATTAAAAATGACTTAACGACCGTTTTAAAACGTTTACAATCTAGTTCCCTGATATTGCATGGTAATGCGTTAAAAAACTTTATTGCATAGAACGCTGTGCCATTGCGTGTTTTCGATAAGCGCAAAAATTCGTGGTGTAAGTTCCTGTTGCTTCGGGTGGAATGAGAATGTAGCTGGGCACGTGATAGGTATTTTGATTCATTTTCTTTTACATGTAGAAGGCATTGCAAAATGTAGATGCTATATAATATTGGAATTTTGAGTTTTTTAAAATATTCCTTGCACTCCTCCCTCCAACTCAAAGCATGCTTTAACTACCTTTCCGATGTTATCATACTTGGCATCATAACCATCTTTTTGAATGTCAAATACTTGTCTCCACGGGACGCATCACTTTGTCCTTTGATCATTGCGCGCCGTGCAGTGGCCGTGGCCGCCGGAATAGAGCAGTAGCAGCTGACGTCACAACATGGCCGCCACAGCTGTTTGGTTGACAATAACCTAGTTTTGCATTTGTGACCATATAAGATAATTTGAGTTTTTAAAGAGTTTTTTGTGCTTTTTTAAACGTTTTTCTTGTGTAAAATTTATTGTTAGTGTTCTTTATCTATCATACATTTCGTAATTTGCTGAACTGACTTTTATCTAATGCTTTATTTATATATTCGAATAGGCATGTCATCTTGTTCACATGTCAAAAGTTATTTCTTTTCCATATTGTAAGTGAATTTTAGTGAATTTATTATAATTTTATTTATATTCTACATTTTAGGAGTCCCCTCGTAACATTTCTAAGTTGAAATATATTAATGGAGTTAACCTATAGGATTTAAAAGTGGAAGATTCATACTGCTTCCAACTTAGTGTTGAATTAATGAACCATTGTGACCGTTCTTGGAAATGAAAATGTTACCTAAACTATAAGACTGTTATTATTCATACTTACCTTTATTATTATCTATAATGTGTACGATCTTAAACATCCTATTATGGTGGTTATGTTTATAAGCATCATTTTGAAGAACTTTATTTTACTCCCGCTAAAAGTGTGTTATTTTTTAAGTTCTGTCGCGTTCTAGGTCACTTACCTTCATTATGATATTTTATTTGTAAGCATTATCAATATTTTAAACATCTGTGATTATAATTGTAAGAATGAAAACAAATACCAAACTAGGTAAGTATGCTTATACATATAAAGTATTTCGAGCATATTACGTTGCATATTTGTTTATAATTTTAATTAAATGGAAACTGAAGCGGTCTCACAGTCCTATCTTTATATTATTACTCCTGCATTTCACAATACAAACCTCTGATTATTGTTATTAATGTGTTAAACTATTAAACTCATCAGAAACTGTTGAGCCAAATGAAAGTAAGATATAATCAAAAGTTGATGGGAAATGGTTTGAATTGTCTAAAAACGTTAATTTCACAAAAGATTTATAAAATCATTAATATATGATTGATATGTTGGCATGAATCAACGAATGTTGTGACAACTTTTAACCTACGCTTAGCTGTAACTGAGCCTGTGTTAATTAAACATTTATTGAAATATGTCGTGATATTATATATGTACAAAAAGAGTTCAAAAATCCAATATAGTCTCTATTTTCACTATATTATGGGTTCACAAAGATGTCAACGTATTTGACATCAAATTTTACACTTGGAAAAACAGCACTAATAAAGTATATATAAAATTCTTTCTCACACTAGGCTTTTAAAAAAACATTAACAAACATCACTACACATAGCTGATATTCACTTTAATTTTTATCAAGCGAAAACTGACACCTACTCTTATGGCAAATTTCGAAGTTTTTTTTCCTTCTTCAATTCTTTGGGACTTCCTGCCACATGTATGTTTTCTTTCTAAGCGGCGCTATGGGAATCTACAAAATATATCACAATTAACCAGTTTGTCGAAGTTTGTCCACCAATCACGTGACAGCTGGCATAACTGTGACGTCACTGCTAGTGCTCTATTAGAGGTACAGGTTCATAATTCGTAATAATACTAATTTTTTGTCAATATTGATGAAAAAAAGTAGAATAATGAAATAATGATAGTTTAATTAAAAACATGACTTTTATTGACTGCCAAAAAAAATAATGACATTTAATTACTTTAATGTCTTCGCTGAGATCCCTGCAAGACAGACATTCGGTTTAACAAAGCAATAGTATATTGTTAGTATTATTCAGAGCAAAATTAGTATCTTAAATATGCTGACCCTGGATTATGTTCTCGTTGCAAAGATTCCAGTTATAAGGAGAATTATAAAAAATCAAATTTTACCTTAATAGTATAGGGAAATCATCGTGGAAATCATAAAATATAATCAATCATGTAATCATGATGTAATTTTTAATAATAAGAATGGTCAAAGAAGGAATGTTATGCGTATAGCACTTATTAAATAGTACCTACATCTTACGGAATAAGCAGAATAGAGCACTAGCAGTGACGTCACAGTATTGCCAGCTGTCAGTTGCCTGGGTGGTAAATTCAGAAATTTGACATTTGAGTTGGGGTCAATTTTCGTTCAATATAAATTAAAGTGGAGGATTTCTTAACATCAGATAGATGTACTGATGTTTATAAACATATATTTTTTAAATCTACTGTGAGAGAAAATTTTATATATACTTTATTAGTGTTGTTTTTACCAGTGTAAAGTTTGGGGTCAAGAACGTTGACATTTTTGTGAACCCATAAATTAGTGAAAATAAAGGCTATATTGGATTTTTTACATTTTTTGTACATATGTAGTATCAAGACATATTTTAGTAAATGTTTAATTAATATACGCTCAGGTACAGCTAGGCAGTGACATAGGTTAGGTAGTATTATTACACTAGGTTAAAAGTTATCAAAATACTAATTGATTTATGCCAATATATCAATCATATATTAATAGTTTTATAAACCTATTGTAAAAACTACGTTTTTTGACGATTTAAAATATTTCCCTTCAACTTTTTATTGATTTATATCTTACTTTTGTTAGGCTCAAAAGTTTGTAACGAGTTTAAGTGTTTATCACATTAATAACAACAATCAGAGGTTTGTATTATGAAATGCAGGAGTAATAGTAAATCTAATAAAAAGATAGGACTGTGAGATCATTTCAGTTTCCATTTAATTTAAATTGCGAGCTAATATGCAACATAATACGCTCCGAATACTTTATATAGCTATATACCTAGTTTGGTATCTGTTCTGATTCTTACAATTATAATTACAGAGGTTCAAAATATTGATAATGTACACAAATAAAATACCAGTGAAGGTAAGTGAGCTAAAACACAACAGAATTTAAAAAATAACACACTTTTAACAGCATCGTCTACCATCATTGAATGTTTCAAATTATACATATTATACATAATTATAAGGGTAAGTATGAATAATAATAGTCTTATAGTTTAGATATAAAATTTATTTACAAGAAGGGTCACAATGGTTCATTAATTCAATGCTATATTATATTTTTGAAAAATCATCCGATATAGTTTCAATCTCTCACTTTTAAATCATATAGGTTGGCTCCATTAATACATTTCAGCTTAGAAATGTAATGAGGGGACTCCTAAAATGTAGAATATAAATAAAATTATAATAAATTCACTGAAATTCACTTACCATATCGAAAATTAATAACTTTTGACAAGTACGCAAGATAACACGCCGGTTGAAAAACACAAATAAAACACTAAATTAAAGTCAGATCAATAAATCGCGAAATGCATAATAGACGAAAAACACCCAAAATTGATGTGACACGAAAAAAACGTTTAAAAAAGCACTACAAATTCTTTAAAAACTCGAATTAATCAGAAAGCACACAGTTGCAAAACTAGGTTATTACCACCCAGGCAACTTTGGCGGCCATGTTGTGACGTCAGCTGCTACTGGTCTATTTATTATTGTTTTTAAAAATCGTCTAATTTTTCTGTTGGTTCTCCTTTATTTTTAACTAATACGTAGTTATATATTTTTTGCGTTTTTTAGCTAAATATATGTTTCGGAGTTAATTAACACTGCCAACGAAAATAGCTTCTTTAGAACTAGGGCACGTTATATCCGAGCTTTAATTAAGAGTACACACGATTAGACAAAATCAGCATATAGTAAAAAAGGAAATAGCGTTGGAGAAACATTGTCAATAACACGACGTGCCATGCATGCAAATAGGGGAGCGATTGAGGTTAACTAAATTTTGCCAGAATTATTTCCAAACGGACCGTAACCAAAACTTTAGTCGCCAGCCATGATACTGGTATTCTAGCTGAATTACATGGTTACCATACTCTCTATTGTTATTATACTCTTTGTAAATACAAAACGATTTTATTAAAGAAACTAATATTAAGCTATAGGTTAGTCTCGTAATCCCTGTGTTTTTCCGCATGTTTTTTTTACCTCACTTACCGTGGTCTACCTTGTATTGTCTAAGCTATAAAAATGTCCTGATCGACCCCAGGATGAGAAGCGTGTGTCCCCGTTTTCCCTCGACGTTTTCTTTTAATTGCCTCCCCCTGTCGATATAACTGAGTTTAGGCTCTTGTTTTAAATATAAACAAGTTTTTCCTTTTATTAATTTTGTTAGATTTAGGTTAGGACATTCTTAATTTTAAAACTTAGGTAACTGGCTGCAGGGTCAATGACCTAATGCCATTATAAAAAAAAAAAAAAATACAAAACGAAGAGTAGTATATTGCATTCGATCGGCACATTTCTAAAACCGGTAATATCGCTGGTAGAGAAAAAAAAATTCATATCACTGTGTTGGTGATCGAATTCTGAACAGCTTTCAAAATGGAACCGTCCGTCTGTCTGCCTGTCCGCATGTCTATCCATCTGTCGGTATATCTATCTATCCGTCACGCCTCTTGTATGCACGATAACTTATGAACGAAAAGTTCGATTGTAGAGGAAGAACCCCAATGTTTTTGAACAAAATCGATCAATAAATAAAAAAACAATTATTTAAATTTATTAAATTTACATATTTATGTAATTAGGCGATAGTCCCTAATGTTTATCAAAACCGCAATAAATCTGTCACAAATGCGATAAGATTTGTAACGAAAAGATTTTTTTCATTGAAGCACCCGTGCTAGACAAATTTGAATTATCCGCAGTAAATGCCGACGCGAAGTCAACAAGCGCGCATACGCGGTAGAAACGTCACTGGGGCCATTTTTAATATCAAGGTTTCTTCACTTTCGCTTCCGACGCGGGTGAGTTGAGATCGTTTACTTATTCTTTAACGGATTTTCACGTTTATTTCTTTAACACGTTGGTATTTTGAATATATCTGATGACTAAATGATGTCATATTATTGAGTTAACGTTGCTCTATAGTTAATTTTGGGGATTATTAAAGCATATTCGGTGCAATAATTAATTTTTATTGAAGCACGTATTTGTGCAATTTTGGTGTCCACTGGACATGTATCTTTGTCAACTCATTAATTATCGTGGCAATTTTGTATTTATTGGTCGCTTAAGACACAATACCGTGATGTTTTAAAATTTTTTTTAGATTATTGTGGACGAGGATTAAACTCGGAAATTATCAAGGGATAAATTAGAATCTTTGTTTCTTAATCGTGTGCAGATAATCTCATCTCATTAAGTGTCGAAGCCTAAAGTCGTTTTGTCGCATTTAATTAACCTCAAGAGATAATTTTTTATTAGTTTATTTTTCGGGAGATTAAACCCATAATTTTTTTTGCTTTATTTGTTACAATATCAGTTTTTTTCAGATAGTAATTCAGATATTTTCTACCTAATTCAGTTGTGTTAGATTTTGTTACCTTTATTCAAATTTCTGGTCATAACCAGTGTCAGCTATTTTGTCAACGACTAAAGTTTCATGACAGTAGAGTTTTCTCATTTATTCATTTCCTTCATTATTATATTAATCAGTAGCTTATTCATATATTTTCAAAAGTAAAATTTTACCAATTCTCAGGTTTTTTTGTTAAATTGCTAATAGTTTGGTTTTGCAGTGACCTTAGTCGCCATAGTTTTTTTGTAGTTTTTCTTGTATTCTATTACTTCTTGCCAATTAATTTTTTTGTTAGACAGGAACTAATATCTGAAGTTTTCTCTTTCTCACAATTTAAATTTTTTTTCTATTATCAACTGGTTCTTTACATTACCCCTTTTTCATGTAAAATCCTGGACCAAACCACCATTGAAGTAAGGCATAGATTGAATATTTGGAGTTATCCTCAAACTACTGGATATCATTCCGACGCAGCGTCTCCTGGAAATCAGCGTTGTTAGGACCTGAATATTACGTTCTCCTTCCCGGGTACCCGCGGCCATCTTCAGGACCAGACCTCGTCGGGATTCCACTTCTCCGCTAAGCTAAGTAGCCCAAATTTATGTGCAAAATTCAACTTTTGGTCAGAAGAAAAATTGTAAACCAGTTGATCGTTTCTTAAATTGTAATTTTTTTTGTTAATATTCAAATTTGCTTTGTTTAAATAATATTCCTGTTTTTGTCTGTTAGTTAACTAATCGAATCAAATTCTCACTATTAATATTTTTAATAATTTGTAAAGTGTTGTAAAATTTTCAGTCTTATACTTATTTTAATATAATTTTTGGTTTATATTTGATTTTGATAAAGTTTGCAAGAGTGTTATGTACTGAATACGTTGGCGTCCAAATTCTTTGTAGTTTTTTTAAGTTTTGTTTGGTTAATTTGACAATAAAATAATTCTTCAAAAAAATATATATAACTCTTCTCGCCACAGAGTGACCCTCGATCAGCCCTGAGCTAACCGGTTGCTATTCTATCATAGCTTCCTCAGCAGCCAGCTGAGAAAGTTGTGGTTGCAAATTATGGACCAAACATTGATTGGCGACATTCATTCATCTCATCTCGCAGTTAGACAAGGCCGTCACTCGTTCATGTAACTGGGAAGAGTATCCCATAGAATGTGAAACAATTGTATTTAAAAAAATGCCGTAAATCGGCAAAGAAGACACGTACATACTCGTTGTCAAATTACATCACATTTTACTTGTATGCGCTACAGGGTAATAGTTATCATTGAACCAAGTATTAATAGTATTTTGGCAATCTTGAACGATTACGTAGTCATCATCTGGGTCGACAAACCGATACATTTTTTGATCAGCCACGTACAAGAGGAAATGAATATTAGTATCAGAAGTCCTCCGGGATAACGTACACCTCATATACCAAAAAAATGTAAAATTGAAAAAACAATATAATATCATTAATACTAGGGATTTAATAATATACCGAATTAATATTTATTTAATAATTTTTGTTTGATTGAACATTTAAAAAAATACAAATTGCATATTTTTAAAACTTTACATTATTATCTAAAAATAAAAAAAGATACGTTCATTCATTTAAAAACATCAGATGACGGCATATTTTAATGAATATGGTGGCTGTTGAAGAAGCATCTATGAATGATTTAAACACCTAGAGAAAATTTCGCTTACGCAATTTCTTTTCTTAATTATATTTTAATCTTAACTAGAAATGATCAATAAAATTTAATCAACTCTGTGTGTGTATTATTAAAAATTGTATACAGGAATCTACATCAATAGAACAACGAAAACTAAATTATCATTTTAATTTCGACTGACTATGCAGGAAACTACATTTTGTAGTCATGCAAAATTTCAGTACATAATAAAATATTCTCAAGGCCGCAAATATGCATTTTTTTACATCAGCTGTAAATTTCAGGAAAAATTGAATATTTGCCAATATTGCCACAACACTTCCAACAACTGTGATCTCTCAACACAAATAACCATTTAGAACATTAATTACTTTAATTTATTCCTCTATTTGATGAAGCAGAATTCAGAAAAACAATTAAACAGGACTTACCCCAAAATCATTAAATCAAATTAACTTTTTATTAACGATAGTCTAAAAATTCAGGCGTGCTTGAATGAGTTCTTGCACAGACACTTTAAAAGCTCGGCGTGCACTTTGCATAATATTCCAGGAAAAATTTACATATCGATTTGTTTGCTTTGATCTTCCGCCGTGTAATAGTCACGTTCTGATTTTCTGCCAAAGTTTAACTTGGCGGGCTGAATCTCAGCCTCATCGTCAGGGAACGTTAACTAGAATTTTATAAATTGGCTACAAATAATGGCGACTATATAGCGTGCACTCGTGAGTCCAGAAATACCCGTGACATACTAAATCTGTATTCTGTATACAAAATAGAAACTGAAACTGATAGAAATAGCTTATTATAGCGCCACCAAGGTCAAAATATTTTCAGGTATTTTATGTGTAATACATTCGCTTTGTTGTTTTGTATCCTTTTTCCGATTGCGACTTTCAACATTTTTAAAAAGGAGGAGGATCTCATTATCAATTGTTTGGTACGGTGCACAGTGGGCCTGTGGCAGCCCACTTGCCCTATTTACTATTTTTATTGCAAAAATATGTTATTTTGGTAACTAGGAGAAGAAAAACAAAAAATAATAATAAGATAACAAAATTGTAAAAATTGGAGATTAACCCCAAAATGTCTTTGTAAATTGGAATTGTTATTTTAATCTATATACCGGGTGGCCACGAGTCAATGTACGCCCCCAATATCTTGATTGCTTTTGTATTTAAAAATTTGGTTTTTGGTACAATTAAATTAGACAATATTAGGCTACTTTTAGATTAACAGGAATGAAAATATCACTTCCGGTTGAACCGGAAGTGACATCAACTTTTTTTTCATAAATGGAATGACTATATTTTTTTATGGTTTCTCATTAAGCATAAATTTCTAAGTGTAACAGTTTTTTCAGATGTAAAAAATTCCAAGAAATAAGTGAGATACGAACAATTTTTTATTTTTTTCAAAATGGCCGCGTCAGATGAATGCGATGAAAGAAAATTACTAAATAGGCTATGGAAATTATTAGTTAGGTTGTAGACTTGTCTGTAAAGTAGAAAATAGTTGTTTGAAATACTGATAGGTACCAGTATTTTTAGTTTTCTTTCAAAAAAGCGGAATTTCATTTTCATTTTCGTAGGGGTCCTATGGAATTTTTTTAAATTGAACTGTGCTGTTTCTTTTATTAGTCAGAAAGAATGAGTCATAAACTATAATTTCTTCGTCATTAATCATTTCTTAACGATATCCTTCGTAATTGTAGAATTATTTTTAAAAAGTAAACACAAATTAAACAAGAAATAATTTTAATAGGTATAACGTTACAACCATGAATAAATTACCAAGAATAACCAAACTATTTAAAACCTAAATTATAATAAACCATTATAAAAATTATTCAAACTGTTCACACAGAGTAGCCCGTTGCACGTCTAACATTCTGTAATTGTTGAGGTGTTATTTGTGCAATTTCGTGTCGAACTCTTTCTTCCAGATCTTGCCTTGTGGTTGGAGCAGTCATGTAGACTCTATTTTTCAAATGCGCCCAAATAAAAAAAATCGAGTGGAGTCAGGCAACCTTGCAGGCCATCTGACTGGACCATGGGTCCCCATCTTGTTGGAAGTAAACCTCGTCAATATTGGTATTGGGAATTTGATTAATCTGTGGAACTATCATATTTTGGAGAAATTCTAGATATCTTGGTCCAGTTAGAGTTTCGTTAAAAATTATTGGACCTATGATATGGTCGCACAGTACGCCTAACCAAACATTGAAGCCAAATGGCTCCTGAAACCGCCCCTGTCTCATAGTGTGAGGATTATCAATTGCCCAATATCGAGTATTCCCAAGTAACACAAGTCGTCCTCTTATTACGCTTAAAGCTTTATAAATAATACATTATGGCAACTTATACAGAAAATTAGTTATATTGAAGCTTTATTCAGCACTAAACTGCTTATAAAGTAACTCGGCGGAATAAGATTGCTGATAAAATGCTTTCACAGCATAAATGTAAATCTTCTTTATTAAAGCATCTTATATAGTTTTTTTTTAATTTATAAAGGCTTAGTAAGGTCTATTATACAGACACACACCATGTATATTTATAACAGATGCATAAACCTCTACATAACATGTATACATCTGTTTTACAGTTTGGCAATTTCTCTATAATGGCTTTATAAAATTGAAATTTAAAGGTTTTTAAAGCAAAAATTTGCAGCAATGTAGTTGTGTAATCCAAATGCCATTTACGTCAGCCCTAATATAGATTATTTATAACTGCATTTTATGTGTAGTAGCAATATTTTATAAAGCGCTTATTCAATTGCAATTCTGCTTTGGAGCTATGTAGTTACAATATTCCGTCTTTATAGAACTCTTATACAGCTAAACTTACTCCGCTTTATAATCTTTAAAAAATCGCTTATAGTTTCATTGAAACTCCGTACATTTTTCATGTGCTGTTTGTTGTTAAGTGCTACATTACAATATGCATAAGTATTGGAGAAAGACAAAGCGAAGTGGTCATTTCAGGAGGAAAGTTAAATTAACACTTAAGCTGCCTTAAGCTAGAGTACTAGCTCTCAGCTGCGGCATATGGGAATGTCACAAGGACTGGTTGTTGTGTACTTGTATGTTGTGTGCTTATGTTCTGAGTGAATGATGGAATTATATGGCTAATTCCGCAAGGGCGGTAAAATAAATAAGATCTTAAAAAAAACACAAGAAACAAACGTCGTAATGGAATGCTCGCCACAAATGTATGGAAATGAAACTTAATGCCTGGTTGATCGATGCTTGGTTAAGTATTTTCTTTCAGCTTACTGGACCCTATGCCTCGACAGCTTAATTTTATTTGATATAATGAACCTAATACCACTGGTGATATTTTTGTATATACAATATTAGTGCTAATAAAAGTGATAATTCTCCAATGTCATTTGATTTGCTTTCGAGTTTTTCTTGTTATGTAGCAAAAAAATTTATGCAATCATTTTATCATTACAAACTACAAAAATCTACCAAAATCAATAAAAAATATAGGTCTAACATTGAAATAAAAGTAATAAAATCATATCCCTCAAAATCAAAATGATGTATTCAATTATTACATAAAATGTGGATTTTCTTCATTTAAAATTCACCTTTCTCTGGATATGCCACTGATTACGAGAGAGCACGATGAAGGTTTCATTGGAATATCTTATAATCCTCGAAAAATGCTATTATATCACCTCTAGACAGTCAAAGGGCTGTTTTAAGAATTTATAACAGCTTCTGTAGTGACCTTCTTTCGATACTTATTGGGAACCATATTGTATTTTCTAAAAGTATATATGACAGGGCGGCCATTGTTACCAGTTCAAGGTATAATTAACTATTTATCACTTGGAAAGGAAAATTGTACAAAATATTTAGAGCAATTACTAATAGGGTGTTCAATATACGTGGCTCATCATTTTAAAACAATTCCGCAGAAAAATTTTTTAAAATATATTTTTTTAATAATTTTCAACATTATCAAATTCAAGGAATTTTAGAGGCGCGTCTATTTATTTCAAAGTAGAATAGCATATTTCAACAGAAAAATTTTCTTCGCATGACAAATTTAGTTTTCTACGAATGACAGCATACACTAATTCGCAGGCAATATTCATTCAGCTTCCTTATAAGTTGCCATAACAATTTGCGTCATCATCCCAGAAGAATATATCAACTATAATGTATGTGTGTCTGTGAAGCTGCTAAAGACACTGTAATATCGATGCTTTATAATTGCAAACAGTAACTCACATTTAGAGCAATTTTTACTGCATAGAAACTTATTTGCAGCAATTATATAACAACTTCTTAGCAGTCATATAACATGGTTTATAATAACTGGTAAGTCGAAACAAAGAGGTTGCTGTAATGTTACTTTAAGTATCTATATACCTTTTACAGAGTTTACCGAGGCTGTATAAACTGCGCCTATTTTGGGTATATAGATACCTTATTAATACTGGACTATTGTTGTTAACTCTTAATTATAAAGTATTAAGCTTTATAAAAAGGTGGAGTAGATATTCATAGTGTTTTTAAAAAGCAATCTGTGCTACTTGGGTTGTTTCGATTAAATAACCCAAGGTTTGTAAATCTCGATTCATCAGTGAACAAAATATTTTTGATAAAATTCTCATTTCTTAATTGGCGTAACTGTAACCAATTACAAAAGGCTATTCTTCGTTGATAATCATTCTCATACAAAAATTGATGCAATTGATATTTATGAGAACGATAGCCGTGTGTCTTTAAATTTTTTTCTGGCTGATTCTTTGGAAACTGTTAATTCATGTTCAATTTGTCTTATCGAAATGGTTGGGTCAACACGCACTAAAGCTAAAGCATACATTAATTTCCGTTTCTTCATCCACAATAAATCTTTCTTCAATTTCTACATTAGGTTCAGTTCTAAATTGTTGCTCCAACCGGGCGAAATAGTTTCTCGGAGGTTGTCTTCTTTCTGGATATCTCCGTCCATACAGACTTTGTGCTCTAGTTGCATTACGTCGAGTCTCTCCATAAATAATGATCATGTCAACTTTTTCATCTCTTGAATAATTTTCAGCCATTTTATATTAATTTTCTTGTTTATAACAACTTTAATACACTTGCTTCAGAAAATTAGTGAGTAACTAAAGACTAATTCAATTGTTGCGAATGTCTGTCATTTTCATGGCTATCTGCAATTTTGGATGTAAATGTAGATAGGTACGTTATTAAAATGATTTGTTGGCGCTTACTTTTTAAAAATACTTCTATTATTACGAAGGATATCGTTAAGAAATGATTGATGGCGAAAACATTATAGTTTATGAATCATTATTTCTGATTAAAAAAAGAAATAGCACAGTTCCATTAAAAAAAATTCCATAGGACCCCTACGGAAATGAAAATGAAAATGAAATTCCGTTTTTTTGAAAATAAACTAAAAATACTGGTACCTATCAGTAATTCAAACAAATATTTTTTTCTTTACAGACAAGTCTACAACCTTATTAATAATTTCCATAGCCTACTTAGTAATTTTCTTACATCGCATTCATTTGACGCGGTCATTTTGAAAAAATTGAAAAATTGTTCGTATCTAAACTTATTTTTCCGGTTCAACCGGAAGTGACATTTTCATTCATGTTAGTATAAAAGTAGCTTATTATTGTCTAATTTATGTGTACCAAAAACCAAATTTTTAAATACAAAAACAAACAAAATATTGGGGGCGTACATTGACACGTGGCCACCCGGTATACAACCAAATTTATTTATTTATAGTATATCAACGAAGATTACTATAGGGCCATTTGAAAATTCTAGGTGGACAAAATTCTACAAATTTCTAAATGAGCTTAAAACAGTTGTTAGAAGACCGGAAAAATTGTGAAAAAATTCTAAGCATTAAGGGGGTGGTTTTTGAGGGGTTGAAAAATAAATTTGCTTCTAAAATGCCGAAACTCTGTGAATATTATAATATGATATCTGTGGATATATCAAAAATAGTTAAAAAATTATAAATAGTAGAGGGGTTGTTTTTGAGGGGGTTGAAAGATAAATATTATTTTAAAATTCTGAAACTTTATGACATGATATTATATCCGTGAATTCGCTAAAAACAGTAAAAAAAATTTAAGTAATGAGGGGTTGGATTTTAGAGGCTTGAAAAACAAAGATACACTGGGTTGAATCCTTCAATATCTTGAGTAGCCATGTTGGGATTTTTGTGGATTTGGGTTTGGGGCACCTCAAAGAACGTTTGAGCAAAAATTCAGATCTTTACTCATTTTGTCCAGGTTTCCTCCTTTTTTTTGGCAAATTTCCATGGACTAGGAGGTAATAAAGAATTGAACATACTACCTAATATCAATTTGAAGTCGATGCAAAAATACATAATTTGAGAAATATTTCTTGCTATTTGGTAATTTCTTTTATACTCTTTCATATTAACATTAGGTAGTAAGGTTCAATTCCTTATTAGTTTTTACTAATAAATGGGTAGACATAATATACTTAAAGCTGGGTGAAATTTAATATCAGACATTTTAGTTGTAATTTTTTTGTAGCGGTTCAATGTTTCTTTTCTCTTTTATTTATTTTTAGTGGCCTCTTACTAGATTTTATACATTGAGAAGAAATATTCTAAGAAAATGTGTGCGCTCGTCCTCGTACGAAATGGAAATGGAAAACTATTCCATTATTCATTCCATCAGAGCCCTAAGTGGACGGTAAGTGCCTGAAAAATCAATTGCAAGATTTGGTGCTGACAGAAATAACAAATGAGGTTAAATAAAAGTATGTGTGCGCAAAAATTCCCACAGTAGGATATAACATAATTACAATACGTCACTAAAGAGAAAAAGAAGGGTATCTCAAAACGATTGGATTTAAAATAATAATAATAGTCTTATTAGCAGAAAGAATTACAATTTCTTAATCTAAAGAGCGAAGTTTAGCTCAACAGTTTATTCCACCACTTATACCCTTTAAAACATGAGAATAAGATACATTTTCTACTAGGTACTTATATAATACTAATAAAATTCTTTCAAGTAACAAAACAAAAATAATAATTATAAAGCGTGGCTAAGAATAATTAATAATAATAATAATATATATATTACACGGTTTTACACGTATTACGTTGGTTAAATAACAATTGTTTAATTTTACACTTAAATTTATTTATGAAAAAATGATTAAAATAAGTAATTTTCAAACAGTTTATAATTTGATATAGCATTGAAGGAGAAAGGGCGCAGAAAAATGGCAGTACTATATTGTGGCATGGTCAAATTATCAGTAGATCTTATATTTATTTACATTATGGATACTTCTTCGACTTACAAGTTATTGCTTGAGATAATCGGATACTCAAGTAGCAAGAACTATATGGACAACAGCTGCAGGTAATATTTATAGGTATTTTCGTGATTAAGCCATCCAAGTCGCAAAAACGTTTCTGTGAAACATGTTGAAATTTCTTTAGTGCAAAAATATAACGAATACCTACCTACCTACGGGGTATTTTGAATTTCTTGTAACTGATTTATTGTGCTTTTTTCGATTCATGAAAAATACGCAATAATACCATAATTAAGAATAGATAAAGCTAAAGATTCACACAGTTTTTTCGTTAGTTTATAATTAATTTTAAGTATGTTAGCATAAAGAAGCACAACGTATGTTTTTTGAACACATTTGTTAATGTGTGTTATAAATCTGAGTTTTAATTTAAAGATCATACCTACATTTTTTTGAACTTTCTGCTGTTGGGAGCCTACTATTATCTAATCAAATATTTCACACGGCATTTGGTGATACATATCTCACTACTGTCGATTTATTCGGGTTAATTCTTAAATTACGTTTTGTAGCAAAATTAGAAACTTCTTGAAAGTCAATATTTATTATGTTTGTAGCTGTGCGGTAATTGCTAGGATCGAATGAGAAATAGAGTTGTGTATCATCGGCATATGCTTGCACAGAACAGTGCTGAATGTTTACAAACATATCTGCTATGTAGGCGAGATAAAGAACAGGTCCAAATACAGAGCCTTGGGGCACACGGGATGATATTAACTGCCTATGAGAATAATTATTTTCAATAGAAACTCTCTGACTACGACCAGTCAGATAAGATTTGATAAAATTTACAGTTATGTCGGAAAAACCAAAAAAGTGCAACTTGGCACATAAAAGTTGATGATTTAATTTATCGAAAGCTTTTGTGAAATCAAGCAGAACTAAAGCTATAGCTTGCTTGTTATCTAGGGCTCTAAATATAATTTCGGTCACATTTACTAAGGCAGATGTTGCACTATGATCCTTTCGGAAACCTGACCGAAATAAAGAAATATTTTTATGTTCTTTAACACAATCATTTAATTGCTGGTGTACAATTTTCTTAAGAATATTTGATAGAACAGTTAAAATGCTTACTGGACGCAATTCAGATATATTTTGAGGATCATTAACCTTTAGCAAAGGACCAACTAGTGCCTGTTTCCATCGTTCAGGGAAATACCCTTGTTCCAGGCAGTAATTCATAATGTGAGTGATATTCACCAATTACTGGAAAACTGTTTTAACACTACTAGGGAAATTTTGTCAGATTTTAGATTAAAACGTAGTACTTTATTAATTACTTCAGTTGAAGTCAAAACTCACATTATCATTGTATTTCATAGAACAATAAAAATTAACTGTTGAATACTTTACCCGAAATGTCGCATTTCTTTTTCTTTTAATGGTACAAAATAAGTATATTTATAGATCGGATTATTTGCTACAATTTGTGGAAAGCTGAAACCCGAGACTCTTCTATGTTAGGAAGTAGCTGTAAGTAGAGTGGTTTAAATAAATTTAATAGTAGTATGTATTTTAGGATGCACTTTAGGTATTACTTGTATCGGATAATATGTCAGAAATATTGAGTATATAAAAGGTACATTTTTATATATCTTCAAACTAAAAGGTTTTATATTTTTCAGTTGGTATAAAGTAGTAAATATTTATACAGAAATATAGAAATCGGTTTTAGTTATTATATTAACAAACTAATTAAACTATGATTCAAAAACAGATTAAATAGATCTGACTTAATTTAAATGCAACAAACTCAAGGGAATACTCGCTACTATTTTCTGCGATTACATCGTTAAAGTTATATGTTGGCTAGATAAAAATAATGCATTCGGAAATCATTTCAAGTACAAATTAGAGGTATTTGCGTAATGGCATGGGTAGTAAATTATTAAAGTTTACATAAACAGATCGGCAATCTGATAATTGCGGTTGGTAATGAAAACGAATAACTATTACTCCACAGAGGCAGGGATCGCACAAAAACTCATCATTAGAAATAACCGATGGGTAAAATGGGTGGCTCTTTGTGGGTTTTTGATTTTAGAAAAACCCGTCTGGGTCAAGTCAATATCTTAAATCGTTCCACAGAAAACGTGCGAACAAAAGAAGTTACAGATAGACCGATAGATAGATATGATTTTTTTTCGCTCAAATTTCAAAATCTCCACCTTGATCTCCACATTTCATGACATTCGAAACCTATTTTAACAAAAAAAAATTAAATTTTCGTTACGATTACTATACTTCCAATCTAACACGTGGATGTGGAAGTAATTATAGAAGTACTATGACCTATATCGCATTAACTCGATGTGCTATCGCGTTAACTCAACTTTTATACGGGTGTACATATTTTTTTTTAACTTATTGCCAGATATTTTCTAAAACTGCAGCGCATTTATTTTTAGACGACCAACGTATAAAAACTAAAAAAGTAAAAGTGTTTCATTGACAGCGACTATGTCTCTAAAAAGAATTAGGTGTGTCGGCAGACTAACGTAGTTGGATAAAGAATTGTTTGAACTTAAATAGTATACAATTTGTTATGATATCTTATTATCTTATCAGGAGGTATTTTGAATGGTCTCCGCTTCTCCTACTATTTATTACCTAATTAGTGGAGTAAAACTAAGAGTATAAATCAGCTACTAAGGAACTGACTTAAATCCGTGTGGTGGAAAGCTTTTGTTTAAACAAAAAAATATTCAAAATCGTGTCTTTTCGCAGTTTTTCTTCAATAACTCTGGTTCTATGACTCTTATCGTAATAAGGAAAGAGAAACAAATTATTCACGATGAAATTGCAAAGAAAACTAGATGTATCCGAACTCTCTTGAGCAATTGGTTAAATTGTAAAACACTTCAAGAATAATGCATTAAATTTAACCAAACTTTAAAAGAATATGCCACTAATGGATATATATTATGGTGCCAAATTTCAAGTCGAAATATTTATAATATCGGCTCAAAAACAACAACAAAATCGAAAATTGAGCCGTTTTTGGGCATTAATTTTCTTTTTAAACAAGTGCATTTTACTTATCAATATTTTATCTAAAATTAAAAATTATTGGCATACATTAAAAATACACAAGCCAAGAAATAATTTAAGTAAAAAATTTTATTTACGCCAATTGGGAGCCAAGATATGACATTTCTTGCATTTTAGTCGTTTATAAACAAATGCAGTGAAATAGTGACTTGAAATTAGCACTAAACATTTCATAATATTTAAAACTATTAAATGACACGTTAAAATATTTTTAATCACATAAGTTGTTGCAATGTTATCGAATTTAATTTGCCAGCACGCACGGACTACTCCCGCATTCTAGAACCTTCTAGCGCTCATTCGAGCATTTCCACGGCGTATTGAATCCGGCCTCATAACCCTTCAATTTCATCGTATCAAGAAAATTTTTTTATTTTAAAAATTGTTTTTTCTTGCAGAGTCCTGCTCCACAATTTTGAGATAAACTATTTAATTCAACGATACTACGAAAATGTTACTTTTTATTTTCTTCAATCCTTTGTTTAGTAACTGAAATATAAGTATCGTTTACATCTTTTTTACTTAGTTCTATTATAGTTGCCATATTTTTGTAGTGTAGTAACACTAAAGATCTAAACTACCTAAAGCCTTTTATTCCATTTCGGTAGCATTACAAAAAAAATAATCCACCGTCGGCGCCGTACCCTTTAAGTATATTTGAACGAGATGGCAAGCATGCATAAGTCAGCAAAATCATTCTTTTATGATTTATTTGAATCCATACATTATATAACAACTTTTAATAATCCTATTTTCGTTATTGAAGGTGGTTTTCTTCTGCACAAAATAAGCTGATATCTAGAATTCACGTGTGAAGAAATTCACTCATACACAGACAATACTCATTCGAAAATATTATCCCGAAAATAGTTTTGTTGTTTTTGACGGATACTCTGACGATTTCTGTAATACAAAAAATACAGAGAGAATTCGAAGATTGCAGAAAAATTTCTCTGCAGAAATTTCTTTTACAAAAACTATGAAGCCTGCATTACCGCAAAACAAATTTTTATACAACAGTAAAAATAATGAAAAATTGATCGAGAGTGGCTGACGTCTGGAGTGGATGTGCTGGTGGACGCTTCGGATCTATTAATTTATTTACAATAAAGAATGCGCTAAAAAAGCAAAAATCATGTTAAACTCGATAAAATTTAAACCACACATACATCAAGAAATTCTCCGCGAAATGGAACGCCATAATAGAAAAACAAAGTTCACATGGAATTAATAATTACGCGTACAGTTTTCTAAATAATATCAAATAAAGCAAGTGTAAGTGCCTACACCTATGCAAGACGACCGACCCCTTCTCAAGTTATTAGTGCGACAAAGTCTACAACATCTATCTACAACACAATACATCAGCAGTGAAAGGCAACGGACTGGTTCCTAACGTGTGGAAGTAGTAACGTAAGAAAAGGATGAAAAGATATGTCTTATTTTTAAGTTTTATTTATTGGTTTGTTAATGCTTGTCACACATAGATTTAATAATAAACCTCTATGTTGTCACAGTACAGTTTATTACACAACAGAGACAAATTTTAAGAGTAAACAGGAAAAGGTATTAAATATAGATAATGAAATAGAAAATACCCGAAACTGGAAAGCGACAGTTGAAAGTAATTACTGTGGAAACACACAAAGGATGTGCAAAATATTCTCTTCGGCCTCTTTCTCATAACAAACCCGCCATAAAAAGCTTTGTATCGCGAGATAGGGCACTTCCAATGTAAATGGATATTTACCTGTGGAACGGTTAATAAAAAAAGCTCCCTGCGGCGAGCGAATGCATGTATGTCTTGGCAGACAAACGAAGTGAATACATGCGGGCGGAAGAAGATGCACACTGCTAGATTCAGAAATAGAAGACTTGGAGGAAGAATAAATAAGGAGATCATGATAGATGGAAACTAAAAGAAGCATGGAAACTAAAAAGAAGCATCTTGCAAACGCCTGCACTTCCCATCCGATGATGACAGATGGAAACTAAAAAAGAAGCATGGAAACCTAAAAGAAGCACCTCACAAACACCTACACTTCCCATCCTACATTCCTACCCCATGTCCCATATCGTATGCAGCCGGTCCGGCGGTATATAAAACATCCGAGATTTGGTTCCAGCACGCGGTTTGGCCGTCCGTTGGGCGTGTTCGGCGGACGACCAAGCTACGTGTTGGAACGAACCTCCATGGATGCCCGGAATCGGCAGCAATGCCCACGTTACGCTGGCAAATCAATCAATCAAATAATTAATCAAATCAATCAACAGCAAAAATAAAGAAAAATTAATTGTTCTGTTAGCTGAAGAGCTGCGAAACTGTAAGATCGGTGAGAAGATATGCAAGGAAGATGCGGATGCTGCAATAATTTGCACTGGAATTTGCATCAGTATGAAAACAGGAATTAAAGACGTCGTCATTATTGGAGAAGATATCGATTTTTTAGTAATATTGACGCAAGCCATCGATAACAGAAAATATTTATTTTTTTAAACCCCATTCTCAAGGCAAGGTAAAAAAGAATTATCGACATTCTTAAAATATCCACATTTACAAAAGTACATTGAAGTATTTTACGACAGAGATGCCTCAAAAACAAGCTTATTCGCTACGGGACAAAGTTGCATTAAAGGAATGTACTGTTCGGATCCAAGTAAAGATACATGTTTAAGTACAATACGTTTTAACTGTTTCAAGAAAGGAACTTAAAAGACTTTTTGCAATTTATCGCGTCTCCCTCCCACCAAGGAAGCAGCAAATGAACACTGCTTAAGGGTTTACTTGCAAGTTCATCAGTGGTTAGGCAATTAAAAAAAAAACACAAGGAATATAGCTGGCAAAATACAACAAATGGCTTGATGGCCATAACATCGAAAAAATCGCCGATTCCAGAACATTTACTAGAAGCTATTTCTTGTAAATGTAAAAAAAGCTGCAAATCTAGAACATGCTCATGTAAGAAGGTAGATGTCAAATGTACATAGATATATCACTACTGCACCGGCATAAATTGTTCTAATGCACAAGAGATCCTCGTAGATGATACAGAGAGGGCTGAGAAAAATAATTACGTAGATCACAATGTATCGGATGCAGTGGCAGCCTTAACTCATGTATCAGAAACAGAAGATTTTGATAAAGAATCCTTACTTGTTATACCTGAATCGAAACTGCAACAAAATTCTGAGAATGAAGATGAGCTGTTATGTAATATCGGGGATATCAGAGACACTGGAGATTAGACAGATGATTTTGAAATTATTTAAAGTAAAAAAAAAAGGAAATTGCTTTAAAATTGTGTAGAAGTCAAGTCCATACCGCCAACAGGAGAAGTAGAAAAGGCTTAAACAACAATTACTTCATATGGCTAACCAAACCTATGATAGGCACAGGATATTCTTTTTAAATCACCTATCGAAGTGAGTTTCCCTAATTTTCTCTAATTAAAATATAAAATAAGAAAACCACTTACTCAAGAACGTCTCATTTGAAAATTCTCATTTTCAAATAAGAAATTATACAAAATCATTTAAGGATTTTTAATTTGCAAGCATATCCAGAAGTCAGTTGTTATCGAAAGAATGTAAGGTATTTCATTAATATTTTTACAGGTGGCTTTTCTTTTAGTTCTCACAAATAGTTATTTTTCCTGATGTTTGCAAAATTCTATAAAGAATATGTTTCAACATACCTTTTGTTGAAAACAAAACATCCTGAAATTTTGGTGCCCAAATATTGAACCTTGTGGACAAACATGAATTTCTTTTCAGAAAATTGGAATGGCCCGCCATTTTGTGCCATTGAGTCCAAAACGGATCTTTTTTTTTTTTCAAAATGTAGTCCTAGACACCAGCTTTCCGATGGCTTTAAAATAAAATTCTTTTAAAGTCATTTTGGCCACTATCTTGACATTTATTTATAGACCAAATGACAACAAGTATTTTCTCGGCCATTTTGAAAATACTTTTGAAAAATTTTTATCAGAAAAGAAAGAGAATTGCGAGAACTTTAACCAAAAAATAAAGTTAGTTTTCGTCCATTTGAACTCGAGATATTTAACTTTTAGTATTTTGACCAATTGTTAATTAACAAAGAATGTCTATTTTTGGCTAATATTCGAATTGTATCATTTTGAAACATATTTGCTTCTATTGAAACATATTCTTTACAGGATTTTGCACACAGCAAAAAAAAATAACTATCTATAACTAAAAGAAAAACTTGGTGTAAAAATATTTAGGAAATCTTTGCATTCTTTCGATAACCCGAATTCTGGTTATGCTAGCAAATTAAAATCCTAAGATGAATTTGTCTAATTTCTTATTTGAGAATTGTCAGTCTAACACTAGCATCCACACAGTCCCGTACGGCCATGCAGATTAAACCAGTATCCACATAACCCCCTACGATCATGAAGAGTCAGTTAAAAATGGGAACAAAGGCCTAAAATGAATTTATTTATCTAACGTGTCTTAAAAAGTTTTTTCATTTTAATGGATTACATTTTCATGAAATCTGTCATATAGGCTCCAATACTAGTTAGCTAATAGATAGGTGAGGCTGTTTTTATCAGTCAATGTCAAATATAATTATTTCACACTTATTCATAGAAATTGTCTTGGTTTAGTGTGAAACATCTTTATAAATGGCTCCAGAATAAGGGCGAAAAACGTTTCAAAGGCTAAGCATTTCTAAGAAACAGAATGATAGATTTCATGAAAATGTAATCCATTAGAATGAAAAAACTTAGTTAGATAAATAAATTCATTTTAGGCCTTTGTTCTCATTTTTAACTGAATCTTCATGATCGTAGGGGTTATGTGGATACTAGTTTAATCTGCATGGCCGTAGGGGACTGTGTGGATGCTAGTGTTAGAATGAGAATTCTCAAATAAGAAATTAGACAAATTCATTTTAGGATTTTAATTTGCTAGCATAACCAGAATTCAGGTTATCGAAAGAATGCAAAGATATCATTAACATTTTTACACTAAGTTTTTCTTTTAGTTATAGATAGTTATTTTTTCTGCTGTTTGCAAAATCCTATATAGAATATGTTTTAATACAATGGGCTTGTTCCGCATTTTTTTTTATTTCATAAATCGAAAGTGCAAGTATAAATTAATGGATCTGCAAAAAATCAGAATCTTATTCGCACGTTTAGTATCTTAAAAAGTATTACAAATTTCCATCTCGCGAAAATGGGGCGTGGCCAGGCGCTACGTCACTATACGCATAGACTCGGCGATCTCAATAGACTTGATGCTTCTTATTGGTTATAATTATAAGTGTTTTTGAAGTATTGTTTGTTTTGCTTACTACTTGACAGTAGGGGAGTACAATTTGGTGAAATGTCAAAAAATTACAATTTTCTCTCGCTCCTGCCATTACGAATTATCGACTTCGACCCTGCAATTTACGATTATAATTCATCGCCGACCTTTTCCTTTCCGTAGACACATATAACGAACTTCCACTCGACGTATTTATTTAGTTACCAGCGTTTAAAAATTCCATGTTTTTCGACTTTTCAGGTTAAATTTGAAAGGTCCCAGAAAGCCATTTTTCTTACGTCACTTGCGTATAGTGACGTCACAAATGAGCGCTCGGTTTTTGCAACTATTACTAATTTCAACTCCTTATATCTCGAGAACGGAAAAAGTTTATAATACGAAATTTTAAGTGTATAATGAGAATATCGAGTACTATATGAAAAATTATAAAAACCATATAAAAAGAATATCATGAAACAAGCCCATTATACGCAAACAAATAATAATTCATTTTTAAATATTTACTTCATATGAAACGCCCAAAAAAACATTTTTAACTAATGAAAACTAATTTTCAAGCATTTACATTTATTTCAGTGTTGTTAATTAGCCTGAATAGCTTTTTTTAAAGTTATATATCAATATTACCTCTCGTTTTGCTGCACCGTACTCACTTGTTTCCGACTTACTTAAGTTGGTAGTTAACGTATGTGTTTAGGGGAATTTGATATTCTGCTAACTTCTCTTTATAAAATTATAACCTAATTTTTCTTGACTAATGTCAAATATTTGCTGTGTTCAGAGACAACTCTGTTTCTTTGTGTGTGTATTTACCGCTAAGTTCTCGTAATTCTCTTTCTTTTCTGATAAAAATTTTTCAAAAATGTTTTCAAATGGCCGAGAACATCTACTTATTGTCATTTGGTTTATAAGTAAATGCCAAAGAAGTGACCAAAATGACTTTAAAACGAATTTTTTTTAATATCATCAGTTAGCTGGCGTCCAGAATTAAATTTTGAAAAAAAAAGATCCATTTTGGACTAACGGGCAATTCAAATTTCAGATAACAAATTCACTTGTGTCCGTAGGGTTCAATATTTGGGCACCAAAATTTCAGGATGTTTTGTTTTCAACAAAAGGTATATTTTCCGTTGGTTTGAAGCCGATCGGAGCTCTTGACGTCCGTGGACGTCAAAAATAAGAGAAAACGCTTTTTAGGCAGTTTCTTCCATTTTGTACGTTATGTACGTACTCAAATGACCCAAAACTAATGCAGATTTGTTGAAGTTTTAATTGCGAAGGTTTTTGGTTTTTTGGGTGTCCCGGTCGGACCTTCTTCTTCTTCAAACAATTTATTAAAATTCGAAAATACAACATTGCCTCCCCGAATCGTGATCCGGAGCCAACCAGACAACCACATCGCATAGCGCCGTGGTGTGCGTAGGGTTGGGCGGATCACGACCAGTTCGGCTTATTAAAATGAACAAACAAGTTAAAACTCCTGCCGCCAATGGCGGCTTAAAATTAACATTAAAATTACACTATGTCTGCGTAGCAGGCTTAAAATACTTAACATTAACAATAAAAACTAGAGCACAAAACACTGATTAAATTTTGATTGCTGGTACGGGAAAAAGTTCAACGAAAAAACCCGTTCGAAGCAATTTTGGGTCCCAACGGTCTACCCGCCGTTAGGAAGGTAGGGGAACACGAAAAGTTAGGATTTTTAACAGTTACAATTTTTAGGAATTTTATCGGTCTAAAATGAATTTAGAACAAAATAGGACAAAAGGACAAAAAAGACAAAACTATAAAACAAAATAACAAACAGAGAAGTGAAAGAAAAGGATAGGGGTTGATAGGTGGGGAAAGGCGAAGTATATGGTGAGAGAAAGTTATAGTTAGAAAAAGTGTGGCTATAAAGGCACATAAAGAAACGCTTTTTAAAAATCAAAATTGTTCATAAAAAAAGCAATAGGCTCTGGAACTTCAAAACTCAGATATATAATACTCCTGGTGATGCCCCAGAAGGTATAAATCAGGATATTGAGTCGATACGATTTTAAAATTAAAAGATAATGGCGTGAACGAAAACAATCGTAATTTGAACTCTAATAATGTTTTTAATTAAACAGGCGATAGTAAAATTATGATTTCTTTATTTTTTAATAGCCGTTCTTTTAAGGGAATTATTTTTTTTTCAAATCTTACTAGGATAATTCATCATGAAAATACTATATAACGCATAGAGCTAAATTTCAGTTTTGCGATATCCCACGTGCACAGATGCTTGCGTGCCTTTTTTAATAAGTTTCATCTGGTATTTTTAGCACATTCTTTCGACGTTTAATAAAAATGCTTGTTGAGTTATACTAAACTTATTTGGCGCCAAATAAGTATAATAACACCAAATAAATTTGAAAATAATGTAAATACATTCCTTAAGCATTTCGCATTTTCATCAAAAGAAAGGGTAAAAATAGAATAAAACACTTTGAGCGTGTCGCATAAAATTCCACCGGCAACTCGAATATTGATTGAGGACCCTGCAGACGCGTATATCCACTTTAAAGGGTATTCTGGAAAGCTTGGCCTCATTATATCCTTCTAGGGTGTTTTATATTTCATGAAAAACTTACGTGCAGACTATTCGCGAAATCTTGTTGTCGTTACAAAAGTTGAATAAACCTCAAGTTGTATAATTGGTAAACGATATGCCGGGAGTTGTTACTAGTTGCACTTTGAATAAAATGTTTTATTCAACAGTTTGCTGTAAACTATGTAAAATTGACACGAGATTTGCATGTCTATTATGCTGATAGTTTGGAATTGCAAACGAAAACCATTTCCTGGCTTGGTAAATAGGCGACACCCTTCCAAAGTTCATCAGTACCATGAAAGCTAATGTCAGGCTAATATAAATTTATGGTCCTTAAGATAAGTATAACTTATGTAGCCAATGGCTTAGTGCCAATATCTCGTAACTCATGACTATGAAATTTTACAGGAAATAAACAAATATTCGCAAAAAGGGCAATAATGATTTTGCAATTATCTGAAGGAATCTTTACAGATTGGCAATAATTTTTTCTAATTATTTTGGGGATTCCTGTCACATGTATTTTTTTCTTTTTAACCGGTGCTCGGGCAATCTACAAAATATCACAATTAATCAGTATGCTACTGGTAAATAACCTCTACGCCTGTGACTTTTACGTCAAAGGATCAGTTAGAGGTTGCTTTTCTTAACCAAATAACAAATAAGTATAAAAACTTAAATATTTCGCCGACGTTTCGGAAAATTAATCTGTTTCCTTTTTCAAGGCTTTTTTCAAAAATCTTTTTTGTTGTGTATGATAAATACACAGCTCTAAGAATGTTTGTTATATTCAATATCCATAGATACTTACTATTTACACAGAACTGTTGATATAGTTAACAGTGTTAAGTTTTGTGAAGTTCTTCTTTCAATATTGGCAACCAGGTTGTACGGATATTGTTCTGTAGATGTCTGTACAACCTGGTTGCCAATGTTAATAGAAGAACTTCACAAACTTAACGCTGTATAAAAATAAAAAAATTGTTAACTATATCAACAGTTCTATGTAAATAGTAAGTATCTATGGATATTGAATATAACAAACATTCTTAGAGCTGTGTATTTATCATACACAACAAAACAGATTTTTCAAAAAAGCCTTGAAAAAGGAAACGGATTCGATTTCCGAAACGTCGGCGAAATATTTAATTTAAATTTTTTATATTTATCTGTGTTATTTGGTTAAAAAAGGCAACCTGTAACTGATCCTTTGACGCAAAAGTCACAGGCGTAGAGGTTATTTACTAGTAACATACTGGTTAATTGTGATATTTTGTAGATTCCCCGAGCACAGGTTAAAAAGAAAAAAAATACATGTGGCAGGAAGTTAGAAAGAATTAGAAAAAATTAAGCTAATGCCACAAATAACATTTAGACAATACTGGTAATAATAATCACGTGACTAACTGTCACATCAATAAGGAAATAGCCATCGAGCCTTACATCTAGTAATACTGACGCGTAATAAAAACTTTTTTACTTTTGACTTTTAATTTGGGTAAAATAGTAAAATTACCATTAAAATTTTTGAAAAAAATAACGTTCTTCATTTTCATCTGCTCTTTTGGCACGTTTTTCTGATTTAGAGTTATCAGTGCCTCTCATATGACGGTAAGTATTTAAGAATGCAATTTCACTAGAAGACGGACGATAATGCTCTTGCTGCTTTTTTATTATCACTATTTTTAACATAAATGCAAAATATATCAAACTTTTCTGCCTCTGTGTAACCCATTTGTATCAAATAATAATATAAAATGTCAAACGTTAATAATGTTGTCATAGTATCATCACTCATAGCCTACTGCGTAAGAAAAATGACTGTGCTAATTTTGTCTATATACCTCAAACGTGTTCGGAGGCAGATAATTAATTTTTTTATGAGGTCTCTAAAGTGCAATTAATAAGATCATCTAATGTTTGCATGATTTTCAGACCTGCACATTAAGAAAAAAAATCAAGAACTTTTTTTCTCGGTATTTTTTCAATATTTTTAACATAAGTCGATGTATGGAAAAATAAAAGATATTTTCGTAAAGAGCACACATTTTTAAGCAAAATATGTCTCTACAAAATTTTTTATTAAAGTCGCAGAATTTCCGTAAAAAAATATTGAAGTAGAAGTACTGGAGCAAGGGAGTTGCGAATCTGCGCCGTGTTTTATTCCCAAAATATTACCTCAGGTACGAAACATATTATGAAAATTGCATTACTAAACAATATTTATTAGAGGAAATAATAGAAAATAATATTTATTTATTCTATAAAGAGTCATTGATAACATAATAGCAGTAATATTTAAAAATGAATTATTATTTGTTTGCTTATGATTGTATTGAAACATATTCTTTATAGGATTTTGCAAACAGCAGAAAAATAACTAGTTATAACTAAAACAAAAACTTCGTGTAAAAATATTAATGAAATCTTTGCATTCTTTCGATAACCTGAATTCTGGTTATGCTAGCAAATTAAAATCCTAAAATGAATTTGTCTGATTCTTATTTGACAATTCTCATTCTAACACTAGCATCCACACAGTCCCCTACGGCCATGCAGATTAAACTAGTATCTACATAACCCCCTACGATCATGAATATTGAGTTAAAAATGAGAACAAAGGCCTAAAATGAATTTATTTATCTACCTTGTCCTAAAAAATTGTTCATTCATGAATTACATTTTCATGAAATCTATAATTCTCTTTCTTGGAAATGCTTAGCCTTTGAAACGTTTTTCGCCCTTTTACTGGAGCTCATCAGAAAGACATAAAGCCATTCATAAAGATGTTTCATGCAAAACCAAGACAATTTTCATGAATAAGTGTGAAATAAATATATTTGCCATTGACTAAAAACAACCTCACCTGTCTATTTGCTAACTAGTATTGGAGCCTATATACTCTATGCATGTTTAAAAATGAATTATTATTTGTTTGCTTATAACTGTATTGAAACATATTCTTTATAGGATTTTGCAAACAGCAGAAAAACTTCGTGTAAAAATATTAATGAAATCTTTGCATTCTTTCGATAATGTGGATGCTAGTGTTAGAATGAGAATTGTCAAATAGGAAATCAGACAAATTCATTTTAGGATTTTAATTTGCTAGCATAACCAGAATTCAGGTTATCGAAAGAATGCAAAGATTTCATCAATATTTTTACACGAAGTTTTTCTTTTAGTTATAGATAGTTATTTTTCTGCTGTTTGCAAAATTCTATAAAGAATGTGTTTTAATATAATAGCAATAAAATCGGTGGCGAGCGAAGCCAACGTTATTCTCTTGTCTACTTATTCTGTAAGTATCTGAATTTACATTATATTTCTTAGCGAACTACATCCCCGAGATTGTACATATCGGTAATTCCGCTTATCACGATAGGCACTGAAGATTTATAAAAACATGTAAAAAATTGCATAATTTAGTTTTTAAATATTTGAAACGCTGGTATCTTTTACTTTATAACTGAATTTGTTTTATTGATCTAAGTATTTTTTCTCTGAGTTCCCATAACAAGTATATATATTTGTTCTCAAATTTTCAAATTACGAAATTATAATAATTTCAAAAGTATAGTGTTTATTTAAACTACATTAACTTAAGCAGATGTAAGTTAATGAGGTTCAAACTGACACCCTTCTCGAAAGTTTCCCATAGACCAAAGAAAAGTTCGAACATTTGCTACGGATTATCACACAATGTACAAAAATTAGGTCATTTTCGAAATATAATATACCGGGTGGCCACGAGTCAATGTACGCCCCCAATATTTTGGTTGTTTTTGTATTTAAAAATTTGGTTTTTGGTACAAATAAATTAGAGAATAATAGGCTACTTTCATACTAACAGGAATGAAAATATCACTTCCGGTTGAACCGGAAGTAACATCAACTTTTTTTCTTAAATGGAATAACTATATTTTTTTGATAGTTTCTCATTAAGCATAAATTTCTGAGTGCAACAGATGTAAGAAATTCCAAAAAATAAGTGAGATACGAACAATTTTCTAATTTTTTCAAAATGGCCGCGTCAGATGAATGCGATGTAAGAACATTACTAAGTAGGCTATGGAAATTATTAGTAGACTTGTCTGTAAAGCAGATAATAGTTGTTTGAATTACTGATAGGTACCAGTATTTTTAGTTTTCTTTTTTTAAAAAAACGGAATTTCATTTTCATTTCCTATGGAATTTTTTTTAATGGAACTGTGCTATTTCCTTTATTAATCAGAAACAATGATTCATAAACTATAATTTTTTCGCCATTAATCATTTCTTAACGATATCATTCGTAACAATAGAAGTATTTTTAAAAAGTAAACACAAATTAAACAACAAATATTTTTAATAGGTATAACGTTACAACCATGAATAAATTACCAAGAATAACAAATCTATTTAAAACCTAAATTATAATAAACCATTATAAAAATTGTTCAAACTGTTCACCGTTATGATTAATACACAAAGTAGCGCGACTTATCGTTGCACGTCCAACATTCTGTAATTGTTGAGGTGTTATTTGTGCAATTTCGTGTCGAACTCTTTCTTCCAGATCTTGGTTGGAGCAGTCATGTAGACTCTATATTTCAAATTCGCCCAAATAAAAAAGTCGAGTGGGGTTAAGTCAGGCGACCTTGCAGGCCATCTGACTGGACTATGGTCCCAATCCAACGATCTGGAAATAATTCATTTAAGTAATCCCTAACGATAATAGCATTGTGTAGTCCAGCCCCATCTTGTTGGAAGTAAACCTCGTCAATATTGGTATTGGGAATTTGATTAATCTGTGGAACTATTATATTTTGGAGAAATTCTAGATATCTTGGTCCAGTTAGAGTTTCATTAAAAATTATTGGACCTATGATATGGTCGCCCAGTACACCTAACCAAACATTGAAGCCAAACCGCTTCTGAAACCGCCCCTGTCTCATAATGTGAGGATTATCAACATCGAGTGTTGATTCGATTAAATAACCCAAGGTTTGTAAATCTCGATTCACCAGTGAACAAAATGTTTTTGATAAAATTCTCATTTCTTAATTGGCGTAACTGTAACCAATTACAAAAGGTTATTCTTCGTTGATAATCATTCTCATACAGAAATTGATGCAATTGATATTCATAAGAACGATAGCCGTGTTTCTTTAAAATTTTTATGGCTGATTCTTTGGAAACTGATAATTCATGTTTAATTTGTCTTATCGAAAAGGTTGGGTCAACATGCACTAAAGCTAATACATTAATTTCCGTTCCTTCATCCACAATAAATCTTTCTTCAATTTCTAGATTAGGTTCAGTTCTAAATTGTTGCTCCAACCGGGCGAAATAGTTTCTCGGAGGTTGTCTTATTTCTAGATATCTCCGTCCATACAGACTTTGTGCTCTAGTTGCATTACGTCGAGTCTCTCCATAAATAATGATCATGTCAACTTTTTCGTCTCCTGAATAATTTTCAGCCATTTTATATTAATTTTCTTGTTTATAACAACTTTAATACACTTGCTTCAGAAAATTAGTGAGTAAGTCAAGACTAATTCAATTGTTGCGAATGTCTGCCGTTTTCATGGCTATCTGCAATTTTGGAGTTAAATGTAGATAGGTACCTTATTAAAATGATTTGTTGGCGCTTACTTTTAAAAAATACTTCTATTATTACGAAGGATATCGTTAAGAAATGATTAATGGCGAAAAAATTATAGTTTATGAATTATTATTTCTGATTAATAAAAGAAATAGCACAGTTCCATTAAAAAAAAAAATCCATAGGACCCCTACGGAAATGAAAATGAAATTCCGTTTTTTTGAAAAAAAAAACTAAAAATGCTGGTACCTATCAGTAATTCAAACAACTATGTTCTTCTTTACAGCAAGTCTACAACCTTACTAATAATTTCCATAGCCTACTTGGTAATGTTTTTACATCGCATTCATCTGACGCGGCCATTTTAAAAAATTAAAAAATTGTTCGTATCTCACTTATTTTTTGGAATTTTTTACATCTGAAAAAACTGCTGCAATTAGAAATTTATGCTTAATGAGAAACCATAAAAAAATACAGTCATTCCACTTAAGAAAAAAAGCTGATATCACTTTCGGTTCAACCGGAAGTGATATTTTCATTCCAGTTAGTCTAAAAGTAGCTTATTATTGTCTAATTTGTGTACCAAAAATCAAATTTTTAAATACAAAAACAACCAAAATATTGGGGGTGTATATTGACTCGTGGCCACCCGGTATATAATAATATCTCACTTAAGAGTGTAACAGCGTAATAATTCTTTTGTTCTTTGTCCAATTTAAATCAAACTGATCTTAAAAGATAGAGGTCACCAAGGTCTACTTAAGACCGCAAAATCACTTTTCATTTTTAAATGCAAGGCCATCTACGAGACTAAATTATATGAAAAAAAAAATCAAAGAATCATAGTTGGCATGTTTTAATCAAAAAATTTTGTCAACAAAACTTGTTCGAAATCATTCCAAAACCCCGAATCCGAAATTTAGTTAAAATCTAAAAAAATGAAGTCTTGATGAATAAAATCCTTTTCTGGCACTTAAATTAAAACTATTTCTAAATTTTATTTTTTTGAAACAATTTACACAAATGAATAATAGATACAACCAAACGCATTAAATATTATGTTCTATCAAACCTCTATCAGCCCTAATGCACGCTTGGTTGCAGAATTTAACTGTACTTCGGACTTAGAGTTTTTGAATGATTTTGAACACGCTAACAATATTTTTTTATAAAAAAATGCCCACTATGATTTTTTGATTTTTTCATAAAATTTAGTATCGTAGATGGCCTTGCATTTAAAGATGGAAAGTGATTTTGTGGTCTTAAATAGAACTTGGTGCCTCAATCTTTTAAGATCAGTTTGATTCAAATAGGACACAAAAAAAAGAATTATTACGCTGTTACACTATTAAGCGCGACACACTGTGTATTGATGATTTATATCTATATATTAGCCTTATATTAATATACAATCAAATGCATCAGGAAGGTGAACTTTAAAATGATTCCTTAGTTTTTTAATTTGTGTAAATTTTGTTTGGTTTTTCGTGCGCCAAGTACTGAAAAACGCGCGCTCGGGCGCGGGCAACCTTGCGGTTAATCCAATATCTCCACTTCACTATTTTTTTATGGAAAATCCGTGGCATTAGACGAAACTTTTGTAGATATATTTTTTGTGTGAAAATATATGCTCTTTCCAAAAATATTTTTTATTTTCTCCGACCTCAACTCATTTTCCAAATTATGAGAAAATACCGAAAAAACAAGGTTATTGAATTTTTTTTTATTATTCATCATGCAAACATTATATGATGTTATTGCTTACCATCCAAAGAACTCACAAAAAAAAATTATCAGCTTCCGATTTGTTTGAAGGTAAACATCTCTAACGACTGGGTTATATATGTATGTTTGGAACATATCTAATCTCCGATATATCAAGAAATATTGCAGCTAGACCTGTCAACCTTGATATATTTGAAATCAGGGAAAAAATATAAGATAATATGTAAAAATATACAGGGCTTTTCATTTAACAAATAACCTTCATTGTTGTATCACGTGACATAAGTAAGCAATTGATTTTTTATTTGCATTTAAAAAATAATATTTATACAACCGTACAACAGAGATAAAGGGGAGGGGGTGAAAATATAATGAATAACCATGTACTATAGTACAGGCAATGAAGGCAAAATGTTGTAAAAACCTCGCAAAAATTAATAAAAGAATCATCTCTGGGATTTAAGTAGTTAATAACCTGTGGAATGGAAGGATGCATTCTTGGCACTTCCAAGTTCCGGGAAAATTAAAAAAAATTTGGAGAAACTTTTTGATTTTCGGTTTTTTTGCTCTAACGGCTAAAATAATGAAAATACAGAAAAAAATTTCAACAAAATTTGTAGCTCGTCTCTTTCTCTACAAAATAGGCCTTTACAAATTTTTGTCTTACTTAAGCCGTTTAGGAGATAAATCCAGTTCTCCACTTATAGTTTTAAGCCGCTCCGAAATGTGCGGAGAATTCTCTGGGAATTTCGTACGACCGGACATATCGATCGATAATTATTACTATTCAGAGCCGCTAAAAAAAATTAAAACAACGTAAAATAGAGAAAAGTCTCAGCTTTAATGTGGAACTATTCATAGTTCATTCATACAAATTTTTATCATACAGAAAAAAGTGTTAGAAGATGGCTTAGTAAACTTTATACAGTTGATTTATTCGCATCTTTGAGTTTTATGCATCCTGCCTATTTTTCCCGTAACAGTGGGTGCGTTTTCACTACATGGATTCGATTCCACGCACTTTAATCTATATTTCGTGAAAATTTCATTGAAGAATATTAAGAAACGAATAAGTTGTAGATGCTTTACTGTATAATTGTGCATTTTCTGAACGTGTATGAATGATGTAGACAACTTCAAAAAGTACTGCGCGCATTTAAAAAACTCTAAAGTCATTCGATAGAATATGTTTCATTGTACTTATCCAAAAATTAACACTGTGCTATTATTATTACTTAAGATATAGCGAATTGAACTCCAAAATTTGGAGGTGATTGATCGATGCGAAATATACCCTCTACTTTGATCGCAAGGCATATTTTTCCAACAAAAGTAATTGCAATAAAATGTTAATTGGATTAATACATCATTATATAAGAATATATAAGCAAAATGAATTATCATTCTAACGATTCCCGGCAAAGATATGAATAAATATATGGATCAACTCTACAAAGTTCACTAAGTCATCTTCTGACACTTTCTCTCTTTGATAAATTATTTTATGAATTTTGTGATTAGTTCCACATTAAGGTTGAGACTTGTCTATACATTTTATGTTATTTTCATTTTTTTAGGGGCTCTGAATAGTAAGAATTATGGATCGATGAGCCTGGTCGTACGAAACTCCTGGAGAATTCTCATTTTTCGCGCATTTCGAAGCGGCGAAAACTATAAGTGGAACTCGATTTATCTTCTAAACGGCTTAAGTAAGACAAACATCTGTAAAGACCTTTTTTGTAGAGAAAAAGACGAGCTACAACTTTCGTTGGGAACTTCTTTCTCTATTTTCATTATTTTAGCCGTTAGAGCAAAAAAAAATGAAAATCAAAAAGTTTTTCCAAATTTTTTTGAATTTTCCCGGAACTTGGAAGTGCAAAGAATGGATCATCTCATTCTCCAGGTTATTACCTACTTAAATCCCAGAGATGGTCCTTTTATTAATTTTTGTTATCCTAACTTGTTAATTTGCCTGTACTACTAATATATTGTATTGCCTCATTTGATCGAACTCAATAACAACCCATTTTTAATATATATTTTTTTAAATTGGCGCTGCCCATCAATTGAAAGTAAAGGGCGTATTAATTTAGTTTCTATACGAAGGTATTTTCCACATTTTCCATATCAAGTAATGTGATAAACAACGCAGCACATATTCCACGCTGAAACGATGAAAAGGGGAAATTCTTCCATCGCTTCAAAACTCTATTTACGAGAAAGCCAAACTGTTAACTCTGAAGTAAGTGAGTTTAGATTTAGTTAACTCCTCAATCTCATCGAATTTATAATTCCCTAGTTAGATTCCGTTAAATTGAATAGGTATTGAGATTATGTTTTAATGGTGTTTGTGAAGTTGATTTTGAGTAGCGCGCATATTGAAGGATATAAATTATTCATGATTCTATGACAAACTGTTTATATAAAAAGTAATTGGAGTACCAAATTAATTCATTTGTGTACGAGGAGAAAACTCAAGAATATTGCAATTATACGTAGAGTTCATTCCATATTTATATGACACATAAAAACTCTAATCTGCCGACTGAGCTAATAAAAAGGGAAAAGGGAACATGTTTTATTCTTCGACCCTTTATTAAATAATAAATATAATGTATTTACTTTACGCAAATCACTCCTAACTAGAACGTCATATCCAGTGAACAGATAAACAGATTCGTACATAAAACAGAGTAAGATTTTTAATGTAGCACAAACGTCATTAAGTTTCTACCGAAAATACGATTTTTAAATCTCTAGTATTATTTTAGTCATTGTAATACGAAAAAATTTGAAGTACGGGTCTGTAGTAATTTATCAGCATTAATTGATATTTTGATGGCAGACGGGTTGAGGGTTGACTAGCCGCGTGCTGTAGAATACTCCCGAAAAAAAAAGCGCTAAAAAAACGGTAAAAACCACGTTAAATTCTATGAAATTTAAGCCACCACAATACATCAAGTAATTCTGCGTGAAGTGAAACGCCATAATAGAAAAACGAAGTGCATATGGAATTAACAATTACGTGTACAGTGCTTTTTAATAGTATCAAATAAAGCAAGTGTAAGTGCCTATACCCATGCCAAGACAACCAAGCACCATTTTCAAGTGGTTTTATTGCGATAAAGAAAACATCTGACAATATAATATAAGCTGTGCACCATCAGTGAAGGGCAGCGGGCTGGTTTCTAACGAGTGGAAGTAGTAACATGAGCAAAAGATGAAAAGATAAGTTATTATTTTTAAGTTATATTTATTGGTTTAGTAATCATTGTCACACGGTTCATATATTGGGCTTATTTACAAATACAGGTGTGCCTCTCACGTCAAAGGAGTTGGCATATGCTTGATATACACAGATTCCTAAATGTTTTCCTGGATCCCTTTTAATTTTTGCTGATTTTACTTCTTACTTTTTATTTTGCTTTACCTTGGCGGATCGGTATACAGGGTGTCGCAAATGTTCGCTCGGGGCTCTTCCTTGCACCCTCCACTCTAAATGAATATTTACCTGTGGAACGGTTAATAAATAAAGCTCATTGCTGGGAGCTAATTTATATATGTCTCGGAAGACAAACGAAGTGGACGGCACGGATGCAGGAAGTTGAGATGAAAACACAGATCTCTGGGAAACATGAAACTATATATTATTATGTACGCAAATCACTCCTAACTAGAACGTCATATCCAGTGAACAGATAAACAGATTCGTACATAAAACAGAGTAAGATTTTTAATGTAGCACAAACGTCATTAAGTTTCTACCGAAAATACGATTTTTAAATCTCTAGTATTATTTTAGTCATTGTAATACGAAAAAATTTGAAGTACGGGTCTGTAGTAATTTATCAGCATTAATTGATATTTTGATGGCAGACGGGTTGAGGGTTGACTAGCCGCGTGCTGTAGAATACTCCCGAAAAAAAAAGCGCTAAAAAAACGGTAAAAACCACGTTAAATTCTATGAAATTTAAGCCACCACAATACATCAAGTAATTCTGCGTGAAGTGAAACGCCATAATAGAAAAACGAAGTGCATATGGAATTAACAATTACGTGTACAGTGCTTTTTAATAGTATCAAATAAAGCAAGTGTAAGTGCCTATACCCATGCCAAGACAACCAAGCACCATTTTCAAGTGGTTTTATTGCGATAAAGAAAACATCTGACAATATAATATAAGCTGTGCACCATCAGTGAAGGGCAGCGGGCTGGTTTCTAACGAGTGGAAGTAGTAACATGAGCAAAAGATGAAAAGATAAGTTATTATTTTTAAGTTATATTTATTGGTTTAGTAATCATTGTCACACGGTTCATATATTGGGCTTATTTACAAATACAGGTGTGCCTCTCACGTCAAAGGAGTTGGCATATGCTTGATATACACAGATTCCTAAATGTTTTCCTGGATCCCTTTTCATTTTTGCTGATTTTACTTCTTACTTTTTATTTTGCTTTACCTTGGCGGATCGGTATACAGGGTGTCGCAAATGTTCGCTCGGGGCTCTTCCTTGCACCCTCCACTCTAAATGAATATTTACCTGTGGAACGGTTAATAAATAAAGCTCATTGCTGGGAGCTAATTTATATATGTCTCGGAAGACAAACGAAGTGGACGGCACGGATGCAGGAAGTTGAGATGAAAACACAGATCTCTGGGAAACATGAAACTATATATTATTATGTACGCAAATCACTCCTAACTAGAACGTCATATCCAGTGAACAGATAAACAGATTCGTACATAAAACAGAGTAAGATTTTTAATGTAGCACAAACGTCATTAAGTTTCTACCGAAAATACGATTTTTAAATCTCTAGTATTATTTTAGTCATTGTAATACGAAAAAATTTGAAGTACGGGTCTGTAGTAATTTATCAGCATTAATTGATATTTTGATGGCAGACGGGTTGAGGGTTGACTAGCCGCGTGCTGTAGAATACTCCCGAAAAAAAAAGCGCTAAAAAAACGGTAAAAACCACGTTAAATTCTATGAAATTTAAGCCACCACAATACATCAAGTAATTCTGCGTGAAGTGAAACGCCATAATAGAAAAACGAAGTGCATATGGAATTAACAATTACGTGTACAGTGCTTTTTAATAGTATCAAATAAAGCAAGTGTAAGTGCCTATACCCATGCCAAGACAACCAAGCACCATTTTCAAGTGGTTTTATTGCGATAAAGAAAACATCTGACAATATAATATAAGCTGTGCACCATCAGTGAAGGGCAGCGGGCTGGTTTCTAACGAGTGGAAGTAGTAACATGAGCAAAAGATGAAAAGATAAGTTATTATTTTTAAGTTATATTTATTGGTTTAGTAATCATTGTCACACGGTTCATATATTGGGCTTATTTACAAATACAGGTGTGCCTCTCACGTCAAAGGAGTTGGCATATGCTTGATATACACAGATTCCTAAATGTTTTCCTGGATCCCTTTTCATTTTTGCTGATTTTACTTCTTACTTTTTATTTTGCTTTACCTTGGCGGATCGGTATACAGGGTGTCGCAAATGTTCGCTCGGGGCTCTTCCTTGCACCCTCCACTCTAAATGAATATTTACCTGTGGAACGGTTAATAAATAAAGCTCATTGCTGGGAGCTAATTTATATATGTCTCGGAAGACAAACGAAGTGGACGGCACGGATGCAGGAAGTTGAGATGAAAACACAGATCTCTGGGAAACATGAAACTATATATTATTATGTACGCAAGCGGGCGGCAGGATATGCACAGTGCTAGATTCAGAAACAGAAGAAACAGAAAACTTAGAAGAAGAATACATAAGGATATGATGATAGATGGAAACTTAAAAGAAACATGGAAACTAAAAAGAAGCATCTCACAAACGCCTACACTTCCCATCCTATATTCCTACCCCATGCGTTACGTGGCTTTTGCTGCTGGAAACAAGCATGTCCCATGTCCAATTCAGCGTATGCAGTCGGTCCGACGGTATATAAAAAGGTCCGAGGTTCGTTCCGGCAGGCGGTTTGATCGTCCGTTGGGCGGTCGGGTGGAGCCGCCCAGTCATGGCATGAATATGTCACAGCGAGTGAAGGATGCAATAATAGATGACTGATCGACTGCATTTGGCCGTTCGGCGGGCGATCGAGTGTTGGAACGTACCTCCAGATTGGATGTCCGAAATCGGCAACTATGCTCACCAATTCATCAAGCAGAAATTGATATTTTTATGGCTGGATTTTACGGTCCCCTTTATGTGCACTATGCAAATGGAGACGAGTATATAAGCGAATTCCCAGATATTTTATAGTTTTACATAATAGTCCGGTTGTTCCTCAGTGATTAATGTCAATCTTGTAATGTGGAATGTCTAAACTTTTTCTTCCGATTCTTGTTTCTTTGGGTGTTATCTTCTCAGTTTTAATAGATATCATGTTGACATGCTTCGGGTTGCATTTTTAATAAGACTACTATGTAACAAGTATGAGTTGTGGTAGGTCGTTGCAGACTACGAATAGTTATTTGTACTTAATCTTAGTGAGTCATGTAAAAGTGTTCAACTTCCATGGTCAAAACAATTACTTTCATCATTGCAATTCACGCGGCAAGTAAAAAAAAGTACAAATTGGGTGTAGCCAGATTTCATCTAATATTATCCAATTGCTATTGATAGATAAATCATTGTTTGGTTTTGGAAACAATGCAATTAAAGCTAATGTATCAGTAAGTATTCCTCATGATAGCGTTATTAAGTATTGCAAATGTTTTAATAATTTCAGTGTTAATGAATTTTCTAGTTAGAGGCATTGGAGTAGCATTTCTGGAGAAAGGCATTTTAATGTTTAACAATAATATAATACATTTGGCAATATGCCGCAAAATAACAACTATATCCATTTATCCAACCCTGTAGCAGTTGATATTCCTATTGGATTTTGCCTACCTCAAATAAGTTGACGACCTATCATGGCGGCGATCGTTGGGGGTATCAAAAATTTAGCTTGGGAACCATGCGTTATGAAGTCCAGTTTTATTTATGACGTTCTTAACTCATAGCTACTAACCATGCTAATAGCTATTCAGGACGATTCTCTAAATAAGCACACAGAGAGAAATCGCTTTGGAACATTTTGCACAATGTTGTGGAACATCGTCTTGTTGCATTTTTTAAAACAATTGTAAACTTTTAAGGCACAACGTTATATATTTTTATACATTTTAATTGTGCATAATTCTTGTGCGTTTTATTTATCCAATATAAAGATTAAGTTACGATGAATTTATTGGAAACTTCGACCAACAAATTGACGAAATTTAGAGTCAAATTTTTTCATTTTTTCTCAACAAATCATAGCAAATTTAACTTAATTAATTGTTAATAGTATCCTCAAACTATATATTCTGTTGCCATTCTATTTACAATTAGTTTTAAGTAATTGTTTAAAGGATTTGCACAACTTGTGTAATATAAAAATGTGATTTTATTTTATAAATCGTTGTTGACAAACTTGTGAAAGTAGGAGTCCCAATATATTTATTTTCGCTGAACAATAATAGTAATATATGCCGCCCGCACAAACTGCACAATTTAATGACATACTGTTCACTATCAGTTTGGTGATATTGTTTTATAATTTTGTATAATTATTTAATTCGTTTCACGTAAAGTTTATTGGTTCAAAATTGTACTGACCACGCTACGCATATACGCGCAGGCAATTACGCATCAGATCCAGGTATGGTATTTCGTTAAGTGAAGACGTACACTTCCGAATTATACAAGTACACAACTACTTACATTTGTGATGGAATTTGTTGAAAACTTATTAACCGAGTGGGGTTTCCTAGATCTAATTCCAGCATTCACATAGGTAAGTACTTCACACAGAGTTTGAGATTTGTATATATGTTCTCTTAAATTAACTTCGTTAACATATAAATATAAAAATGGTTTCTTGTTTATATGTGAAGAATGCATGATACCTATCTTCTAATACTTGATTTCGTTTACAGCTAGAGAGTAATTTTGGTTTCTTGTGCGAAGCGACAGAAAGCTGTTCCTAAACAACTAAACCCAAAAGGCAAACTTGTAAAAGAACTGCTTCAAAACGAAGATAACACTTCTGGTGGTAAGCAATACATTTGATTTTGGTGATGAACTGATAAATGTAATTTTTTTTAAGAGTTATGACGTGACTACGACATAAGCTTTATTACTACAAACTGCGTTAATAGAAGCTAAAAAGAAGAAGCACTGGAAGCCTTCCAATTTAGAATTATTAAGTGGATTTATTTTAAGCATAAATGTAAGTCATCTACTTCTTTTCAACTAGAACTTTATGCATATAAAATTTATTTGTATTTAAAAAAATAGAAATGTTTTCATTTACCATATGATAATATATAAATGCATGCTCTTTTATGTATTGTTGTTCTGTTAAAATAAAATATTTATTCTTTAATTTTTTTTATTGAAATCCTTTAGGAATACCTCAATTTTGGAAACAATATTTCACAATCTGTGTTACAGAATAATACAATTAAAATGAAGTGGGTACATATAGTGTGTGAAATGAGTGCACGGTGAACCAAAAAATATGTACATACTTTGGAGATTATAGAGTAATAAATTGTGCAAAACTAACCCCAGTTCATACATTACTGAACAGCTTCTTTGAATTAAGTGTATATATTGTGCAAAATGAATTACAAAGTTGACAAAATAAACATACAATTTGTGGATTTCTCATTTAGAAATTGTGGAAAACTAAAAACACATTCTCTTAAAAAACTATAAACATTGTGTCACTTAAGAGCACAATTTTTTGTAAATATGTTTTACAAATGAAGAGGTTTAGATGTGAATGTTTGTTTAGGAAACCTTCAGAAAATATTTAAAAATTTCACACAAATTGTAGAAACTAACTTAATCTGTTCAGAGATTTATTCCACAAGTGGAATAGAATTATGTATTTTTATGCAACCATAATTCAAATTTGAAAAGAATTCAATGTATGTGATTTTTAAGTTTGTTCAAAAATTTCAAACAATGTTAATACATAAACTGTACAAAATCATTGCCCCAAAAATGTATTATTTATTTGCACAAATTGTTCCTGTCACCATTTTAAGACCAATTTGGAGTACAATTTTTTACAATTGTGGTAAAATATCACACACATTTTTCTCTGTGTAGCTATCTAGTGGTTAAATGATTAGCAACTATCAACTATCATCATCATAGTAAGTAAATACAAAAGATGTATTCTATAGGGTGATTCACCACAACGCAACGTGCGGAAAATTTATAAGTAAGTTGTCTCCACCGAAAGGAGTTTAAAAGAAAAATTTAAAAAAATGACAAAAAAAATTACGTTATTTTTTTGTAGAAATGCGCCACCCATGACTTTAATCAATCTGATGTAACTTGGGACTGACAGGGAAGCTGGCGGGGTTAGAAGTGACTTTTTGGATTTAATCACATAACAAAAATAGAAAAAATTAAAATAATCTCGAAAATAATTTTTGTAGAACACAGCACACCAGAAAACTTAAAAGTAACGAAAAGTTAAAGAAAATGTTCCAACGTTTAACCATTCACACTCAATGCACTGTTCTAAGCGCAGATAATATTTTCGTGTATGCGATCACATTTGTCTCTTTCATCACGAATTAGATTTGAGGCATTGTCAATGGCTTGTTGTTACTATTCTAGGGAGTCTATTGGCTTAGCGTACATTAAACTCTTCATGTAACCCCACAAAAAACAATACATAGGGGTGATATCTGGGCTTCTTGTTCTCTCATTTCGCACATGCATGCCGGGAAATTTTCTCTCATATTCTCGTACAGCGGCTGCAAGATTTTCATTCCTGCACTATAAGTTAAAATCATATCGCAGTATTCATGCGATGTAAACGCTGGAATATTGACCGGCATCGATCTACGAATACAATTCTCAAAACGTAAAAATCCAAACGGAACAGTGTTGCCAATAATATTAACTGTAATTATCCGCCGACTGACATGAAAATGTCCGATTCAGTGTTGCTGCAGCCTTTCCGGCGATTTCAGTAGATATTAAGGCAGGTAGATTTCGTTAAAGGTGTTTTCTTACAAATTTTGAAGAGTGGAGGGGGGAAATTTCTCTCTGCACATTTTTTCCCCTCGCAAATTTTGAAGAGTGGGGGGGGGGGAGATTTTTCTTTTTCCTCGCCATGTCTCCAGCATTAAAAAAGTCCGAAAATCGGACAAAAATCCGCCAATCGGCAACACTGAAACGGAAGTTGGAAAGAAACTGACCATACGAAAACGTCGTAAACAACATCTGATCGCTTGAGCATGACACGAAGCAGCGCACGCATAAATACGCGTAAACAATTGAGACATAAGGGTAGCTGAATTCCATGGTTCAGTAGCTTATTACAAGTTTTAATGCAAAAGAATGTACTAAATTATTTAGAATCACTTTAAAATTTCGTAAGGGGTTTCTCACATAGAAAACTGAAACACAATTTTATTTTCGGAATGTTGTGGTAAATCACCCTGTATAACTATAATTTACCCACAGTCGTTAAAAAAAATCTCCGAAGCCATCGGTGACTATGAATGATATGAATCTAGCCACAAATCACACATAAATTGTTTTGCTGCCTGTCTTTCTCATTTTAGCTTGGGTTAGCTGATATTTGAAGTTAGATGTGTTGCTACTTCATCATTTTTAGGAAATTTTACTTTTAGATTACAAATATAATGTCCAAAAGTACATATTATTCTGTTAACTGGTGAAGAAATATTTACAATGTTGCAAAGCTCAATGGCAAGTTATCAATTTTTGAAAGTGTTCATCTAGCAATATAAATGGTTTGCTTTGATATCTAGGCATAATATACCTAAATCTTAAATTATTTCTGTAATGAATAATAGATATCCTCTAAATTCAAAAAACAATACATTATCATTCCTTTCTAATAAATGCCTTTTATTTACTGATTTCTAATATTACTGGAAAATAAAACCCATTTTTACGCTTTAATTCGATATTTTAAATTTAACAACCGCAGTCAACTACTTACTTTTCTAAGCAAAACACTTTTTAGACACTTGCCAAGTTTGCCAGCTATAACCATTAGTTACTTAGATATAGTAGCTTCACGTTTTACAGAATTTCAAATTAACTTACAGCTACTGACCTTGTTAATAACTACTAATTTAGGTGGCTATTGATAGTAACCTACGTTACAGAATCTTCGCATTTTTAAACGCTTAATAAAAAATATTAGTAACATTTTGCTCCAACATTATGATAATGTATTATTTTGAAACATGTATTGGTAATACCAAAATAAATAATATTTTTTATCATATAATTGTAATCCACGTCTCTGTGACTCCGTATGAATGTGGGCAAACAGAGACCGTTCATTCCGTATCGATTAAACGGAGATTAGATTTATAAATTGAATTTCAATCCTATTGTCAGTTAATCTGATGCACATTCTGAAATTCAATTAAAGTTCATTGCGTTTAAATCACTACACCGAAGACAATTCCGTTCAATAAACCAAGCCCTCAATTTCCTGTTTTCTCGAGCGGGAATTCTAAATAAAAAATAATTCATAATTTATCTGTCTCAGCATAATAATTTTCTGATAAATTGAAAATATCCGAAATGCCGAGTTTTTTACTTACTGCCGGGACATTTCTGGTTGAGGTCCGGTTAGGTCAATTTTTGTTAACAGAAAGCACAATATCAGGGTATGTGTCAATTTAATACACATACCAGCAAGGGATATAAATTTGCATTTTTTACATTTTTTTTCCTCATAACAAATTTCCATGCCACGAATTTCTTACTACAATTTTTGTTTATTTTGCACATTTTTATCAAGCTAGGCAATGTCAAACTCGATGTCAACCTGTAAAGATTCGTTAGTTTATTAAATTACAATTGAAACACGTATTTTATGTACATGAAACTTCGTTGTGATTTCATAAGTAATTGTTTAAATTTATTTTATTTTTGTTTACTATCATCACCTTCACTGTGAAAAAGTCCATAATGGATGATTTAATGCATACTGCTATTGCTAGGACTTCAGCAATGATCAATCTAACAGTACCGTTGCCGATATGTTGATTATGTACAGTTCGCTACATATATTTAAGGCACATAAAAAATGCCATAAAAACCGACCGTAAATCACTATCTTGTTAGAAAATGGGATATCCCACAGAGCCGCAGTTAATCTTTTATGCACAATAACAGTAGACATTTAGAAGTATTGTTTTTGGTAAAAAAATATAATTATTTGACACAGTGATAAATAAAAAACTTTACTCTGTTTTGTTTATGTCAAGTTAGGAATAACATCTTACATATTTGTATGGAGCATTGACAAATTCGATATTCCATGATATACTGAAAACATTAAGTTCTACTCTGTCGAGGGTAGGGTTTACATAGCCCCATGGATCTATTGTGGTGCTCCTGTTTATTTTCCTTAGAGCAGCTTATCCAGCTTTGTCCTTCGTATCCGACTCTACAGCCTTGATAAGGGCCCCTTAGTGTAGTTGTCAGCTCTTGGTTTTTCCTCACCAAGTAGTTGGAATCTCTAGCAAGGCCTTCACATTGGCCACAATACATGGACTGAGGTTTCCTCTGCCTCTTGGCAGATCCATTTGTTAATGGATGCTCGTATGCGTGGCTTAGCCACACCGCAAAAGGGTTCGGGTTTTATAAGGGTGTTACACGCGTCTTCTCTGGTAAGTTAATCAGCCTTTTCATTTCCCTTGTGTCCCTTGCGTCTTGGTACCCAAGCCACGGTCACTTTATTCTGACTTCCTAGGTCTACAAGGGTATCTACGCAGTCCCATACAAGTTTCGATTCAACTTGCATGGAACTAATTGTTTTTAGCGCAGCCTGATTATCGGAAAAAATGGCGATCGACTGATTAACAGTTACTGGCCTTATAATTTCCTTTGCGCACCACTGTATTGCGGCCACTTCAGCCTAAAATACTATGGCACGTTTTTCTAGACTTATTGGGATTTTCGTTTTTCACCTTATTCCATAAATCCCAGCTCCGACTCCCTGTTCTGTCTTAGAGCCGTCTGTATACCAAACTGTTTGTGCCGGTATTGGAGAATCGTTTGTCCAGTCTTCCCTGTCTAGTATTTTAACTTTGAAATTTTTGTTAAAGTTATACATTAGGACTGCAGGATCCGTGGACATTCCCAGAAGAGGATCTGCCTTCAGCTCTAAGTGTAACTTCTAATGACCTGTTCCGTGCTGCTGCCTTATTGACATTAGCCTATGCAGCACAGATCGAGATTCTCCTTCTGTGTACTAAATAATACGTTATATTTATAATTTACCATTTTCCACGAATATAAACATGCCCCGCTCTCTCATCTAAAGCGGCAAAACTTTGAAGTTTTATATGTACCTTAAATGTATGTAGAGAACTACTTGTTTAGTGTGATATTTGTTAATAATTTGTTAATAAATTAGTGCAGTCAACGGGGGGGGGTTCACCTATAACTTGAGTGCTGGTGAAGGGATTTTGATGAAGCCTAGTGCAATGTGTAATGGCGTTAATAAAAAGTTGAGAAAAGGTTAGAGTAGAAAATGACCGGATGGGGCAAAAATCACCCCTTTTATCACGGGTTCGGTAACATGTAGAATTAGGTCAAACATTAAAAAAAACAATATGCTTACCTTTTTTGCCCAAAATAAGTTTATACTCGGGTGAATTTTTTCGAGAAATGTTTATTTTTCGGGATATGGCTATTCGAAAATTCCTAAAAATGGGGGAAAGGAAATGTAAAAGTTGGAAAAAAGATCTGAAAGATTTCACGTGAATATATCATCGAAATACAAGACTTTCTTTATCTGCAACTTTTCTGTAAAGTGCATTTTCTGGAAAAACATGAAAAACTACCCCTTTCTTTGAAATTGTGGCGCTTTAAAACTACGTAATCTATAAATTTGAAAAAGATTCAGACGTATGCACTGAGGTCTCCTAAACATTTTTTGTCTCTTGGATTTTTTTTGTAACTTGCTAATTACAGGAAATTCTTCACGATGAATAATGTACTATATTCGTTGCAAATTTTTAATTAAAAAATTCATGAAAACTCAAAAAATGAGCGTGATTTGTATATGTTGTTATAAAAAGATACGAAATTTATATAGTTATACCATTTTTAAAGGTTCAGTATACAATTTTACTTCCACATCCACGTACTGGATTGGAAGTATAGTAATCATAAAAAAAATGTTTTTACTAAAATTGGTTTAAAATGGAATGAAACATCGAGATTTTTAATTTGAGCGAAGAAAAATATTCTGTCCGTCAATCTGCCTGTGTGTCTGTCGATCTGTAACTTGTATATATTGTACCGGGATCTGGAACTCGATTGTTTTTTTAATATATCCGGCGAAAGATTGGGGGGTAAATAGGGGGAAATAAGTAAAATAAACTGGTAACAGTATAGAAACTTGAAATGTGATGTATATGTACTAGAAATCAAGGTCCCAATTTTTTTATGAGATTTTCCAGCCCCCCACCACCCCCCATTCCATTATTAAAGGGGTTAATAACATAATATTGATGATATTCACTTCAAATTTGGTATATATTATAATGACATATGGAACTAGATCATATTTTTGGAATATTCTGTTAAAGGATTAAGGGTTAAATAGGGGTAATAAGGGAAAATAAGTAAAGCAAGCCGGTAAGAGTACACAAACTTGAAATTCGGTGTATGTACTAGAAGCCAAAGCCTCAAAATTTTCTATAACATTTTCCATCCCCCCACCATCACTCACTCAATTATTAAAGGGGTTGATAAAATAAAATTGAGATATTCACTTGAAATTTAGTATACGTATGTATTTTTTGTTGAAGGGGTGGAGGAGGTGTGTAATTGGGAAAATCAGTAAAGCAAGCCAGTAAGAGTCCAGAAATTTCAATTTTGGCGTATGTATTAGAAACCAATGCATTAATTTTTAACATTGAAAATGTTTAACAAATCGAAGAGTTAACGATAATACGGGGGGTCCAGTAGCAATTTGTGTAACTCTTGGAATTTCGGCTGTTTTTTTATTCACGAAAACGTCCCATGCCGTTACATCGCATACTTTTTGAAAACAGCCCAATTTGATTTTGAATTTGATACATTTTGATACCTAGAATTATATTCTTGCATTTTTACGTCTCAACGCCGACGGACGCGCAACGCCTAGGGTCGTTTTAGTAAAACTTATGTATTTAATAAATTTTAATACCTAGATTCACACTCTTACATTTTTACGTCGCGACGCTGACCGACGCCTAGCGTCGTTTTAGAAAAACTTGTATATTTGATAAATCTTGATATCTAAATGTATGTTCTTGCATTTTTACATCTCGACGCCGACCAATATCTAGCGTAGTTTTTGTAAAACTTGTATATTTGATAAATTTTGATTCCTAGAGTCATATTCTTGTATTTTTTTAAATTGTGGTACCTGGATTCATATTCTTGTATCTTTACGTCTCGACGCCGACCGACGCCTTGCGTCGTTTCTGTAAAACTTGTATTTGGTTAATTTTGATATGTAAATTCATGTTCACGTACAAATGCGTCTCGACTCCGATCGACGCCTAGCGTCGTTTTTGTAAAACTAGTGTATTTGTTAAATCTTGTTACCTGGATTCATATTCTTGTATCTTTACATCTCGACGCCTTGCGTTGTTTCGGTAAAACTTGTATATGATTAATTTTAATATCTAAGTTTATATTCTTGCATATTTACGTCTCGACGCCAATCGACGTCTGGCGTCGTACTTTGTAAAACTTCCGAATTTGATAAATTTTGATGCCCAGATTCATATTCTTCCATTTTTTCGTCTCGACGCCGGCCGACGTCTAGCTTCGATTTTGTAAAACTTGTGTATTGGATCAATTCTGATACCTCAATTTATGTTCTTGCGTTTTTGCATCTTGACGCTGACCGACGCCTAGCGTCGATTTAGTAAAGCTTGTGTGTTTGATAAATTTTGATACCTAGATTCGCATTGTTGTTCAATTATTTTTACGCCTCGACGCTGACCGACGCCTAGCGTCGTTTTTGTAAACTTGTGTATTTGATACATTTTGATATCGAGATTCATTAATCTTGCATTTTTACGTCTCGACACTGACCGACGTCCCGAGTCGATTTTGTAAAACTTGTGTATTTGATCAATTTTGATACCTAGATTCATGTTCTCGCATTTTTACAAAAGCCATCTTGAATATTAATGTAACGCCTATTAGAATTACTCTGAGTTATGTAACTTTTTAATTTTTTTATCCGCACTTTAATAAAAGTTTGAAAATTTCCAAAACTTTTCCTTATTTCTATCTCCAGTACATTTTGCAGATTTTATAAATATCATGCCGGACTTGAAAGTTAGCCAAGTTCATTTTCAATGTCTTGCTAAATTGCGACCTCTGTACATTTTTATGACAGCTGCCTCTGACATTAATTAAATTATTAAAATTCTATGACCAATTATTTCTGCATACTAAAGTGAAAATATAGTCAAGAACAGGGTTGGCAGTTTTAAAACAAAATGTTTTAAACAAATGTTAAAAAACTTCTTTCAGACAGCATACTTGAGTGATTATTTTAAAAGCGTCGACATTATCGGGTTAAAGTTGAAACTTTCTACATTTTCGTAGTAGACTTATATGTATACAGTGTTAGTACTATATCTGAATAGAGTTATACACTGCCGCAGCAAAGTTGAACATGCTGATAGAAAATGCATTTTTCCTCGGAAATTATGAACGATTTTTCAATACTATTATTTTTCTTTAATAAATTTTCTTATCAAGAAAATTTCTAAATATTTCTTTCTCTTTGAAAATTGGAATTTAAAAAACTATATACATAAATTTTATGCCTTTTGGCCGGTTCATGTGTTAAGTAGTAGTGTAGTAAGAATTGCACTGACCTGCAAGGTTTTTGTGTCTTAACCCAAATAAGTGATTCCGATGGTTTTTGACGTGCTGAACACGATGCCGTTGGCCGTTTTGCGCCATGACGTCATAATTTTGAGAAAACCTAACCTAAAAGTGCTAAAAAGGTCATATTCGTATTGTCTAAATGTTATTTGTGGCATTATCTTAATTTTTTTCCTTCTTCAATTCTTTGGGACTTCCTGCCACATGTATGTTTTCTTTCTAAGCGGTGCGAGGGGAATCTACAAAATATATCACAATTAACCAGTATGTTACTGGTAAAAAACCTCTACGCCTGTGACGTTTACGTCAAAGGATCAGTTAAAGGGTTTTTTATAAATAAACAACACAAATAAGTATAAAAACTTGAAATTAAATATTTCGCCGACGTTTCGGAAATCTAATCTGTTTCCTTTTTCAAGGCTTTTTTGAAAAATCTTTTTTGCTGTGTATGACAAATACACAGCTCTAAGAATGTTTGTTATATTCAATATCCATAGATACTTACTATTTACATAGAACTGTTGATATAGTTAACAGTTTTTTAGTTTCTATACAATGTTACCAAATATCACAAAGAACAGAGGAAGCCAACAGTCAAGAATTACAACACGATGACATCATCCTGGCGACATGGAATGTCAGAGGCTGCATAACGAGAGAGAAAAGAGAAAATATCGATGAGGCTCTCATGATGGAACACATACACGTTGCATGCATACAAGAGACACACATGATAGACGGAACTGCAGTTACTCAAAACTACAAATGGCATCTAAGTGGAGGGGACAAAGAAAAACCAGCAGAGGAGTCGCATGGGCAATAAGACGGAACACCCCTATCCAGATAAAGACAAGAAAAGTAAACGAAAACATAACCATGGCAGACTTACAAATTGGAAAGGAAAACATATGCATATTAGGAGTACATGTGCCCTCCGACAAACGGGCAGGACGAGTATTCAGACAGATCACCCAAGAGACTAGAAGAAATAGGAATAGAAAAATGAACATAATAATACTAGGAGACTTCAACGCGCATATAGGAAAGGACGACCAAACACATGAAGACAAGAATATCATAGGAAAAACCTTACTTCACACATGGACAAATGATAATGGAAGCTCGCTAAAAAACTTGGCACATCTGTTCGATCTAACAGTTAGAAACACATGGAGCAAGAACCTAACCTGCCTTAATACCTGGAGTAAAGGAAACATCAACTCTCAAATAGACCATATCCTAATGGATAGAAAAATAAGGGACAGGGTCAAAAACATTGCCTGCTAGCAAAAACAGGAAAACCACAAAAACGACAGAAAACGTCAACATTACTAGAGGGAAGAACAATAATCAAAAGAATAGAATCATACGCAATGAAATACTGGGGACACGTCCAAAGACGGGACTCGACACACCTACTAAAGAAAGCGCTGCGAATGAACAGCAACAAACTGAAAATAGGGAGGCCATGCTACACATGGATAACAACAATCGAGATGATTATGAATAAGCTAGGAAAGGATGATACACACTGGGAAAAGCTGGCACAACAAAAAATGGAATACAATAAAGAAATATCAAGGATATACACACTGCCAGACTCAGAAACAGAAAACTCAGAAGTAGAATAGGAGAGAAGATGATCACAGTCAGAAACTAAGAAGAAGCATATCACAAAAACCTGAAAGTAAAAAGAAGCACGAAAACCTAAAAGAAGCATCTCACAAACGCCTACACTTTCCATCCGATGAAGACAGAAGGAAAACAAGAAGAAACATCTCACAAACACCTACACGCTCCATCCTATACTCCTACCCCATGCGTCATGCGGCTCTCGCTGCTGACAACAAGCATGTCCAATGTCCAATCCAGCGTATGCAGCTGGTCCGGCGGTATAAAAAAGCACCGGGGGTTTGTTCCGGCACACGGTGGGATGATCGATGTGCGATCGGGCTGCGTGGTGGAACAAATCTCCATGCACCGGAATTGGCAGCAATGCGTACCTTACGCTGGCAAATCAATCAATCAATCAATCAATGTTAAGTTTGTGAAGTTCTTCTTTTAACATTGGCAGCCAAGTTGTACAGACATCTACGGAACAATTCGACACGCAATTATCCTCATTCAATAATATTATCGCGGATTCTTTAATTTTTCTCTTTTTGCTATCTGCCTCTTTTGTTAAAATTTTTGCCGAGTCCCAGTTTATTCTATGTCCGTTCTCCCACGCGTGTTCGCAGATCTTGGACCTCTGAATCTCATTTTTTCTGATATAATTTTGATGTTCGCCCAATCTTACACTAAAAGGTCTGGATGACTCGCCCACGTATTGTTTGTTGCACTCACACGGAATACTATAAATGCAGTTTTTTGAATTTTGCTCGTGGTTTGTTGGTTTCGTCTTTGTCAGAATAGATCTTAAAGTGTTGCTTGTTTGAAATACCGTCCTAATATCAAATCTATCACCGATGCGGCGCAACTTTTCGGATGATCCGCATACATAAGGAATTAACGCTGTGTAACGTTTTTCAGGTTTTTGTCGTACCTGATTGTTATTTTCAATATTTATGAAGATTTTATCGACAAAACCCCCAGGGTATTGGTTATTAATAAGAACTTCCTTTATAAACCGCTTCTCATTGTTTAGTATTTCATCATTAGAAGAAATGATTTTGGCCCTATCATACAAACATTTTACAACACCCCTCTTAACGTACATCGACTGATTTGAGTTGAAATTTAAATAAATGTTTGTATATCAACAGTTCGATGTAAATAGTAAGTATCTATGGATATTGAATATAACAAACATTCTTAGAGCTGTGTATTTGTCATACACAGCAAAAAAGATTTTTCAAAAAAGCCTTGAAAAAGGAAACAGATTAGATTTCCGAAACGTCGGCGAAATATTTAATTTCAAGTTTTTATACTTATTTGTGTTGTTAATTTATAAAAAACCAACCTTTAACTGATCCTTTGACGTAAACGTCACAGGCGTAGAGGTTTTTTACCAGTAACATACTGGTTAATTGTGATATATTTTGTAGATTCCCCTAGCACCGCCAAAGAATTGAAGAAGGAAAAAAAAAAGTCATATTCGTGTCTTAGTAACTGGACAAAGATAAGAGATTGAATAAAACGGACCAGACCATCATATTCAGTTGTCCAATATCTTCAAAAACCAACAGTAACAATAAAAAGAACAAAACTATAGACGGCGCAAACATTATCTTACACCCACGTAGTGGCTTAGAAGTATAGTAATTGTAAAGAAAAGTCAAGCATTTTTTTTCTTGAAATAGGTTTAAAATGTCATGAAACGTCGAGATTTTAAATTAGACCGGAAAAAATGTCTGCAACTTTTTTTTGTCCGCACGTTTACTCCGGAATAGTTTGAGATATTGACTCGAAACTTTGTATACGTATATATTATAACGAGATCTGGATCTGGATTATATTTTTAACATATACAGTTAAGGGTCGGGGGTAAATAGGGGGAAATAAGTAAAGCAAGCTGGTAAGAGTACAGAAACTTGAAATTGGTGTATGTGCTAGAAGCCAAGGCCTCAAAATTTTTTATTACATTTTCCATCTGGAACTAGATTGTATTTTGAGACGATTCCGTTGAAGGGTTGGGGGTTGAATAGGGGTAAATAGGGGAAAATAAGTAGAGCAAGTTGGTAAGTGTACAGAAATTTGGAACTTGGTGTATATACTAGAAGTGAAGGCCCCAGGTTTTTTTATAATATTTTCCATTTCCAAAAGCGCAGCGTTTTCTAGTTTAGTAATTATTTGTTATTTTTTCTTAGTTTATTCGAGAGACTAATAAATGCAATATCACTAATTTTGGGCTCGGGTGCCCCCTTCAGAGGCCCACAGCGCCCTTAGAAGGGATTTCGGGACCCATGCTTATACACATTTTTTTTATTTTTTATTTAATTGCCTTATTTATTTAATGTCCTGGCGAACTTTAGCTAATGCTACTCCACTACATAACCAGGACGACGAAATGATATACGGTCACCCATCCAAGTAATGGACTCGACCGACGCGACGTGACTGAACTTCGCCGATCGAGTTCTCGCCTTCCTGGTTCGCATGTAGTTCTTTAAGCAGAATATTCCAGTCATACATATTATTATGCGAATTCTGATTTATGCGTGCTTTACGATTCAGATCTAAAGAAATAATATTACTAATTCATCACATTTGAAAGCAGAACTTGCGTACAGTAGGTTAGCAAAGAGAAACCATATATTCTGACATATATTCCATTATGTCTTTATTGGAAAATCAATACACTACTATGCATGAGTACTATGTCCTTGCAGTGCGAATATTTCAGTAAATTAATTTGTATTTTGACAGAATAGTCTAAGCGTCAGAGATTCTTTTGCGTCTAAATGAGGTAAAGAATTATGTACCGTCGTAATTTTAAATATATTCCTAATAGGCTAGATGGCGAGAGATTTTGATTGGATTTTTCGCCCATAAGCGAGGTTATTGTTGGATATGCATGAGCGGATTCCCTAAAATTAAAATATAACAAGACATTTTTAGCGCTCTATGTACAATTGTTCTCGAGTAAAGAAATAGTGAAAATAACGTGTTTTAAAAGCTTTGAAAGCCATTTGCAAGTTAACAATTGCACCTAGCGACCTCTATCGGTGCTCATTTTTTAGAGAATTTCACATATACTTATAGTTAATATGTATTAATTTAGATTTATTATTTAAGCTGTACGTAGATGTTAGATATATTATTTAGATTTATTATTTAATTATTTATGTCAACACTACAATGTTAATTTTAGATCAAAATGCATCACCGGCTCATTTACAAGGTTACTTTCGTGAGCCCTCGCTTCATTTATTTACCCCTAACATTATTATTGAAACATATTTTTGTTAGATCCGTCATTTACATATCATATAAGAAATAGATATTTTGGACATATTGTCATTATTAAGTAATAACTGTATTAACTATCATATCTATCATTTGGGAAATAGATGTTATTATTATTATTATTATTATTATTATTATTATTATTATTATATTATTACATGGAATTTCATAACGAACACTTTTCCTAATGTATTTGTTATACTAAAAGTTAGTAGGAACGGAGATATTTAAACAAATTCAGAAAAAGGGCCTATTTTACTCACTAATTGTTACTTAATTATAAAATCAAGCGGTTTACTAATTTGTAAGCAAATTTAGGGTGTTCAACAACACCCCAAAACGAAGCGATGCCAACAATAATCTCGCATATGCACAGTGGGTCAAAATTCTTAAAAGCTGGCCAAAATTCCAAATTACCAACTTCTCAGAAGTTTTACCACGGAAGAGAAACCTCCAGAGCACACAATACAAAGGGTTTTATGGTGGTAGGTAGGCAAATTTGCCCTGTACAGGTAGAGGAGTTCGGCAGTTTTTATCGTGCTATTGGTGTGTACAGTTCGCTACTTTGAGGCAAGTTAACTTTCGCTGTGCCGTGAGTGAATTTGAATGACGTTATCAAGGAAATTTAAGACGAAACGTCTTCCTCTGGGTAAGTACAACACAGTATTACATGTTTTTTAAATAACCTATCACTTTTAATTTGTCAAACGTGCATTAAAAATACTTAATGCCGACGCTTTTAAAATTCACGAGAAATAAAAGTTTCTGTTGAGCTACAAATCGAAACCCGCTATATATATTTTAAAACAGGAAATTTGCAATTACGTGCTGTTCTGTAATTAAATAATAATAATGACATTAATACCCTTAAACAACGATTTTATTATTTCCAGCAAAATAAGAAGCAGAGGTATTATTATAATCATTTTAGTAATCAATTAATTGTTTCTTTACAGAAAATAAATCCATCAAATACCAGAAGTACCCAAACCTTCAGCGACTTCGATGACACAAACACCACAGGAAAGCATCTCCGAAACCATAACTTCTGATGACGACATCGATTCGGACAGTAGGTAGACAAATACGTATTTTTGATAGGTTTTACTTTATTTATTATTTGTGTACAAATATCTATAATAAATTTAACTTTTGCATGCCTTTTATTTCTTTTTATTTCACAATGTTAACAATACATATTTTTTTTAATCTTTCTAAAAACATTGATTAAACAATTTTTTAAACTCTTACATATCACTCCCAAGTATTTAAAAATATTTTTCTCATAAATACCTAAGTGCAATAAGCACGTATGCCAAGTTTGAAAAAAATCGTGGAATATTTATATTTTCAACCCTTATAACTCATTCCCAGAGGATCGTATTTTACTTCCACATCCACGTAGTGGATTGGAAGTATAGTAATCGCAAAAAAATTTTCAAAAATTTTTATTCGTGAAATAGGTTTAGAATGTCATGAAACGTCGAGATTTTAAATTTGAGCGAAAAAAAATTTTCTGTCTGTCTGTCGGTCTGTCTGTCGGTCTGTCTGTAACTTTTTTTGTCCGCACGCTTTCTCCGGAACGGTTTAAGATATTGACCTGAAATTTTGTACACGTATATATTATAACGAGATCTGGAACTGGATTGTTTTTTGAGGAAATCCGGTGAAGGGTTGGGGGTTAAATAGAGGTAAATAGGGGGAAATAAGTAAAGCAAGCTTGTAAGAGTACAGAAACTTGAAATTCGGTGTATGTACTAGAAGTTAAGGCCTCAGATTTTTTTATAATATTTTTCAACCCCCCACCACCCCTACCCCATTAAAGGGGTTGATAAAATAAAGTTGAGATATTCATTTGAAATTTCGTACACGTATGTATTATACCGATGTCTAGAATTAGATTATATTTTAGGATGATTCCGTTGAAGGGTTGGGGGTTAATTTGGGGTAAATAGAGGAATATAAGTAAAACAAGTTGGTAAGAGTACACAAACTTGAAATTCGGTGTATGTACTAGAAGCCAAAGCGTCAGATTTTTTATGAATATTTTTCAACCCCCACCACCCCTACTCCAATTTGAAAAGGGTTGATAAAATAAAATTGAGATATTCATTTGAAATTTTCTACACGTATGTATTATAACGACATCTGGAACTAGATTATATTTTGAGATAGTTCCGTTGAAGGGTTGGGGGTTAAATAGGGGTAAATAGGGGAAAATAAATAAAGCAAGCTGGTAAGACTACAGAAACTTGAAATTCGGTGTATGTACTAGAAGCCAAGGTCTCAGATTATTTATAATATTTTTCAACCCCCACCACCCCTACTTCATTATTAAAAGGGTTGATAAAATAAAATCGAGAATTCATTTGAAATTTGGTACACGTATGAATTATAACGACATCTGGAACTAGATTATACTTTGAGATGATTCCGTTGAAGGGTTGGGGGTTATTTAGGGGTCAATAGGGGGAAATAAGTAAAGCAAGCTGGTATGAGTACATAAACTTGAAATTCGGTGTATGTACAAGAAGTTAAGGCCTCAGATTTTTTTATAATATTTTTCAACCCCCCCACCACCCCTACCCCATTAATGGGGTTGACAAAATAAAGTTGAGATATTCATTTGAAATTTCGTACACGTAACGACGTCTGGAATTAGTTTATATTTTGAGATGATTCCGTTGAAGGGTTGGGGGTTAATTTGGGGTAAATAGAGGAATATAAGTAAAACGTTGGTAAGACTACAGAAACTTGAAATTCGGTGTATGTACTAGAAGCCACAGGGTCAGATTTTCTTATAATATTTTTCAACCCAACCACCCCTACTCCAATATGAAAAGGGTTGATAAAATAAAATTGAGATATTCATTTGAAATTTGGTACACGTATGTATTATAACGACGTCTGAAACTAGATCACAATTTGAGATGATGCCGTTGAAGGGTTGGGGGTTAAATAGGGGCAAATAGGGGAAAATAAGTAAAGCAAGCTGGTAAGACTACAGAAATTTGGGATTCGGTGTATATACTAGAAACCAAGGCCTCAGATTTCTTTCTAATATTTTTCAAACTCTACCACCTCCGCTTCATTATTAATGGGATTGATAACATCAAATTGAGATATTCACTTGAAAGTCAGTACACGTATGTATTGTAGTGACATCTGATTGAGATGACTCCATTGAGGTGGTAGGTTGTAAATAGTGGAAAATAAGTACGGTAAACTAGAAACTTCATTTTTAACGTATATGGTAGAAACCAACTCCTCAAACTTTTCTATGACATCTACCCCAAATATTATTAAAATTCTATGACCAATAATTTCCACATACTAGAGTGCAAATATAGTCAAGATGTTTCCTTTAAAGTGACTTGGACTAATAATCTGGATGTGGAAGTAGTGATTCCTTAGGCAGCGGTTTTTTTTCTTATTTTTGTCATAGAAATTTAGGTATCGAAAGTACGTAAACTGAGTTTCAAAAATATCGAAGGTTGTTTATATTTTCAATCCCTATATCTCACTCCCAGAGGGTTTCAATTTTTTTTACTATTTTTCCCTTAAAGACTTATGCACAATAAGTCCATTTCCAGAGTTTCAGAAATTTGGCCAGAAATTTTGGATTCTGGCCCACTGTGCTATGGGCCAGAACATTATTTTTTAGCATTTTTTCCTCCCTGCCGTTGTTGAAAAAAATCTGTTCTGCTTAATCAAAACAAATCAATTTTATTTGCGCTGTTAACATTCATGTCTTCCACAAGTCAAATGGTATCTAGAAATTCTACAAAATGTCATAATTCTCTCTATAGTATAATGCAATCTGATTGAACATACAAATCAATAAGCCTATATACATCCAATGTTCGGAATTTGGGTTTAATTCCAGTGGCGCACGCATATGAAATTTTACATCAAAATATTAAATGTAAGTTTGTTCTCCCTTACAAATTTAAATGTAAACCACTCTAAAGCCTTTATCTTAGCCTCATCTATTCGACTTTGAACGACATCAAAAGTTATTGTCAGATACCAGTAGTGATAAGTTAAAAACAGAGTTGGTCCTAAAATTGAACCCTGTGTCACACCACTTCTTATGTACTGAGGTTTCGAGCTTGTTTTGTTACAGCCAATAGAATTTTGAAAACAGGTTTTTACGATAACTTTTTTGAAATCACCAAAAAAATGTAGTCAAAGAATTATCTATCGGTTTGTTCAAACCAGGGACCCAATTCTCGAGTTCACACGAAATAAACCGTGCTCTGGCGGAATTCGTGTGTACCACTCCGCATACGAATTACATAAATCCAAAAAGCGTATTCTCGATGTTCCATCGAAAGAATAAGTCAAGCCGTGCAGTAGTTCGACGAGTCTGTGCTTGGTTCAGGTAAAAGTCTACTATTATATGGGGTTTTTCTTGTTGAGCAGGCTGGCATCAGTCGAGAGTGTGGTTATGTTTGGCTGTCACCGGCTCTTATATTATTGTTCTTGTTTATTTTAGCCTATCATTCAAAAATAAGTACATAGAATAATTAAAATCATGAATTGTTAAAATAATAGTATCTAATATAACTGCTAACAGTAGTAAGTACTATATTTTCTTATACCCGACACAATGTTCGTTACTATTTAAAAATAAAAGCACGTATTTATTTACACTACAGAAGAAAATAATCATTACATTACAGCGGAAAAGAAAAAAGTCATCAAGGATATTGAGGAAGAAAACTCCACTGGAGGAGGCCATTCAATAAATCATTTACATGCAAATGCAATCATGACTCGTGGAAAACTAACTTAGGACTTTACGAGGGAGACATAAAAAATGTGAGGGATTTATCGCAAAACCTGAATACCAATCTTATGAACTTATTAACTATATAGTAAATGGATCACAGAGTTTGCTGTTGTACATTCGTCGAAAACCTGCATTTTCGAGGTAATTCTCCATTTCTTCCCAATTGTTTATGGTTTGTAAAATAATATGTTCAAACAAATCCATTTTATTATCGTATGTAAACTCCTAAACTACAAATAAAAGACTGACACTTAACCTCTAAATGGAAAATACGATGCAATCCGGACACAACTTCTTGTTACCGTCTGTTGTAATAGCACCCGAAATGAACCGTGTAGAAGCCTGTCGAAAATATCCGCACACGACCACTGGAGAATCGAAAAACCAATTCTGTGTGCGAAAAATCGTCTTTTCGTATGCTGCTTCATTCCGTGTGAATCTGACCCTTTATACATTCACTTAAACCCAACATTCTTTAAGTTGAAAATTTTGTTTATTAAAGCTGATAGTGTCCCTAAAATGATGACGGCCGATTTTGAAAATAGTAATTTGTACTTGACAACCTCAAAAGAGTAAATATCCGGAATATCCCTATAACTTTTAATATTACTTCTACTTTCATAATCCAAAGTGAAAATATTTATTTTGATTTTTGTTTATTTTTTTCCCATTTTGAAAATCCAAAATTGTCTGGCACATTTTGTTTTGGTTTTTATCTCCAACGCTTGGTCTATAGGTAAAATAATAAAACGAACATATTTGTCTGCAAAACTTTCAGTCGTATTAAACGATAATTAAGACGTACTGAAATGTATTTACGTGGTTCAAAGTGAAATATTAATAAGCTTGTTTAAAACGTTTATTTATCCACTTTTGAAGTTGGAATAAGCGTTAGTAATGTTTGTACGCTTTAATTAAACAAACAAATTGTTGCAAAATTATTTAATAATATTAAATTTAAAGAAACATCATTATAGGTAATGCACTAAATTAACCGAGGTACCAACCTCTCGAATATTGAATTTCTGATACAGTTTTGGACAAACATGTACATTAAACTGTAATATATTTTAATTCTGCAGACTTCATCGAGAAAAAAATATCCTTTGCGTATTTTGCAAACAACTTACATACACTCCATACCTACCATTTAATATGAGAAACAGTGAATTACTTATTCATTATTATTAGTCTAATAATTGTACAGATATCTGTAATATGAGATATTCCTTCAGTATCTGTTAGTGGAGGGATTATACACCACAAAACCGCATAAATCAGTTCTGGGGTACTGCGCAACCCCCCCCCCCCTCCAAAAACACTCCTTCGGTGAAAAAAACCTTTTTTTTATCATTTTCGGACTCAGCGGAAAATTTTACCAAAGATAGGTGGCTTGGATGACCAGTAGGGCGGGCCGAAAACGATTGAAAAAATTTTTTTTTTGAAATTTGATTTGGCATAGCAAAAAAAAGTTGTAAAATAACTTTAAAAATGTCCTGTATTTTTATGAAAAGTATTAAATGAAATTTGGCCGCGCTCCAATGGCCTTAAAATAAATGTTTTGTAAAATTACTATTCTGGATATGGTATAGCCGTAAATACTTTTTAAATAATGGGTTTAAATCACCAATCAAATTTCATAATTTTATCTTAATATTTAGCCGCGCCCCAACCTAAAAACATTTTTTACGCTTCATCCACACTTAGCCTGGTCCTGGTAATAACTGCCTATTGTGTAGTAGTTACGAGTGTCGACCTGTACGTATGTGGTACAATGCAAGTATAATGTGTTTATTTAGTTTCACGTTAAGTGAGCCTTCTGAAACCTTGGTTGTACTGACAAATTTTATTATGAAAGTCAGGGGCGCGTTTAGGTAAATTGGGGCCCTAGGCGCTGTGAGATTTGAGGGCCCCTCGATTAAAAAAATATGCAAGATTTGAAGGCAAGTATATTTTTACAAATACATATTATCATATTATTTTTTTTTGGCTTTATATGTTAGCAAACTTGTCAATTTGAACGTTTGATATCACAGTTTTGTGTTTCCTCTGATACAGTATCCAGAAGAGACAAATTTTGAAGTCGCTGTTGCCCCGAAGTACTTCGTAGGTAGTTATTAATTATTTTGTGCGCCGAAAAAGTGCGTTTACATTAGGGATTACTGACAGGAATGGTCAAGTACATACACAAACGGGTTTCAACATCAAAAAATGTCGCCTGCAACACATTGAGAATAAAGGACTCCGCAGTTTTTTATAGTAAGAATAGGTTTCAGTCGATTGTTCTGAAACTTGGGGAAAATATTCTCCTGGATCCCCTGATTAAAATTCTCTCTGACCACCAGTCCGACCGAATTCGATTTTTTGATCTAGAGGCGACTGAAACTGTGAACATCTTCGACGGTCTGCGTAAATGTTCCATAAAAATTCTGAAAATATTCATGCTCATTTCTTGAAGAAAAATAAGCATCTTTTGTCTCTTGGCATTTTTTTCAAAGTGCTTCCTTCTTCCGGAAAAAAATAACAAACAAACAAAAATATTTTTTGTATTTTTTTACGGGAAAAGGAAGCACTTTGAAGATAAACACCAAGAGACAAAAGATGCTTATTTTTGTTCAAAGAATACGCCTACCGGTTTTCAGAATTTCTTAGACAAAAATAATTTCGACCAAGAATTTCCCTAAAATTTTAATTTTTTCAGAAAAATCCCAAAATATTCAGGAAAGTTCTTTAGGTAAAAATAATCAACTTATGCCCCTTCAACTTTTTCTTCAAAGTGCTTCCTTTTCTCGTAAAAAAATTGCAAAAAAATTATTTTTTTCTGTTTTATTTTTTTCCGGGAGAAGGAAGCATTTTGAAAAAAAAACACCAAGAAACAAAAGATGTTAATTTTCTCTAAAAAATGAGTCTGAATATTTTCAGAATTTTTATGGAACATTTAAGCAGACCTTCGCAGATGTTCACAGTTTCAATCGTCTCTAGGTCAAAAATCGATTTCGATCAAAGGGAATTTTAATCAGGGGGCCCAGGAAAACATTTTCCCCAAGTTTCAGAACTATCGACTGGTCCTTTATATATTTCAGCAGGCGACTTAAGCCGACATATATCAAAAATTGATACAATTTATCTGGAGATAGCTCGGAATCTATGTCGCCTCTATAGGTTGATACTAATGCATTGATCATTGCAGTGCACTGATTATTAGCTTGTTTTGCATCCTCATATTCCTCATACTCTTTTTCCAAATTTTCTTTATTTCCAGATTCTTTTTCTATTTGTTCATCATCGCCAGATTCACTAGAATCGTTTCCTAATGGTTCTTCCTGTTCGCAATCCTCACCACTGGTTTCAAAATCAAAATTTTCTCAGTTATTTTCTCGGGTTTTCTAGATTGTTTGTCTCAGGTTCTTGAATTTTCGCATCATCATTATCAGTAGATTTATTTTCATTAATGTGAAATATACCGAAAAGCTGATTCGTCATCTGGCACGTGCTGACTGCCGAAACTTAAATAGTAACGTCTGAGGAATTGCCAAATTGGTCTGTTAATTGATTGCATCTTTTTTTAATACACTGAAAAAAATATGTTCAGTGAATGAAAGTTCATTGAGAATTTATGAATATGTTTATTGATATAATGTATATGTTCATTAATACAATGTACACATTTATTGTTACTATGTAAACGTACATTATATTAATAAACGGATTCATCACTTTTCAGTCGATGAACCGATTCATTAATATTACGAACATATTTTTTTCAGTGTGATACAGTGAATAAAGATTAAAAAAATGATTATTCAAGAATATTCAAACATGATAAACACAAACAATAAATTCCTATAGACTTCTACATTGAAATATGAAAAAAATTGAAATGCAAAGGAAGAACTATAAAATGATTTCAAGTTCAAATGATATAAAATGTAAATAAACGACAAATGTTCGTGAACACATTCTCGCATGAACCATTCTTATTTTGTAATTTTTGTTGCAATTGAGATCTGATGAGGATGATATGGAAAAGGGAAGAAATGTATTTCATGATACCTAGTTGTAAATATCATTATTGCTATCAGTAAAGCGAAAATAAATAACGACATAACAAAGAAATAAAATTTTTACATCGCTATTTTACCTCAATAAATTGGTAAATGGGGGCCCCTGGAAAAGTGGGGCCCTAGGCGCGCGCCTAGTGCGCCTAGGCCTAAAGGAGCCTCTGATGAAAGTCTGCTCGTCATTATGCCACTATGGAGCGGCTACATTTATGGAAATCGATGAGTCTATCCAGAGAATTTCCAAATGAAATAAAAAAGATTATTGACAGTGTTATTAGCACAAACGCTTATTTTGGACACCCCGAAAACATTTTATTAACCATGATCACAGATTTTCGGAGTCATGTAAGAGAACTTGGGATATATCGCATTTTGAGGGCTAGGAATTCGAGAGATTCAAAAAATGTAAGAGTGTTTAAAATATCTGCTTTCAACTAGAATGCTAAGGACTATATCGATTTAATTGACTGGAACAAATGCACCGTAACCGAACCGCCTCTTACAATGACCATTTCTACCGACGATTTAATGACAGCACTTCAGAGCAAATCTGCCATCACTATTAAACAATTTCCATGCCAAACTCAAGCTGTCGAGTGATGTGTAAAGATCACCACTGAAGCTTCAGGCAAAGTTTGTAGTCGTGATTCAAGAGACGGGTACATTCGCGTAAAATTTGGTGCGAGGAGTGATCTGCCATCATTTGAAAACAAAAATCTATACTACACTATAGATCCAAAAAAAGCAAAACTGAGAAATAAGTAAGTTAGATCTACGATTAGAATAAGTACAAGTACTCGAAAAAGGGAGGAAGGGGTGGGAGGAACTTGGTAAGCAGCCACCTCCTCGCGGTGAGTTCTGGGTTGAGTAATTGATAAAGTATGTATATTATATTAAATAAAGACAATCAATACAATAATATTAGACAGCCTATCACTTACTCAAACGAAGAGCTGCTTTTATATGTTTTAAGGGCCCTGTGGCGCGAATAAAAATTCTTTTATTTCTTTTATATTTTTTTTGGTTAGGTATACATTGATTCCTAACTTTTTGACGCTATAACGAAAACCATACATGACCTTGAAAATTTGGCCCTTTTAAGGCCCATGGGGCGCGGCCAAAAATTAAGCGAAAATTAAAAGAAAAATTTAGCGAACATGTCTTTATACCCTTCAACTTTTTATGACTATACCAAATTAATTTTCCGAAAAAAATTTTTTCGGCCCGCCTCGACTTTTTGGGGGGAATTGAGGGTGTATGGAGAGTAATCCATACGACAGAAAATTTTTATTTTATCATTTTCGGATTCAGCGGAAAATTGCACTAGAGAAGGGTGGGTTGGCTGGCAAGTTTGGATTTTTTAAATTTTTCGGGGGAATTGAGGGTGTGGGGGGGAATCCATACGTCAGGATTTTTTTATCAATTTCGGATTCAGGGGAAAATTTGACTAAAGACAGTTGGATTGGATGACCAGTTTGGATTTTTGAATTTTTGGGGATGTTTGGGGGAGGGGAATCCATACGTCAGAAAATTTTTATTTTATCATTTTCGGATTCAGCGGAATTTTACTAAAGATCTGTGGGTTGAATGGCAAATTTATATTTTTTGAATTTTTGGGGGAATTGAGGATGTATGGGGGGAGGGGAATCCACACTTCAGATTTTTTTAATCATTTTCGGATTCAGCGGAAAATTTTACTAAAGATAGGTAGGGTCACGTCTCAAAGACACAAGCTTTTTCTTTGTAGGCCTGTGTTATTTAGCACTGTTGAAATATTCAGAGCTTAGCGAGTTCGACCATGATATTATAGTATATTATTATAAGAGCGATTATGATAGCCACTATTCACGAAGATGATCTTTGAATCCACGAGCCAAAGGCGAGTGGCACAAATCTTCAGAGTGAATAACGGTCATAATCGCAATACTATGCTGTTCCTACATCTATTAAACAAATAAATTAGACTGAAATTTGATAGCATTAATCGGCACCTACACGTAAGAAGTGGAAAACGTAAGAAAACAGTATGGTGATACACTTGGTTGTCACTGTCAGCGAGTTGATTGTCAGCTGCAACAGAAGTTGATCGCAGTCGATTTAAAATATCATTAGATCAGTGAAACAGTGATTTATGAATTTGTATTTGTGATTGGCCGGATGCAGTGAACTATGAATCGACGATTCACTACAGTGAATTACAGGTACGATTTTTCACCAAAACATGCTAATAACTGTCATATAATTAAATAAGTGTAGAAAAAAGGATATCTTGATTAAATATTAATGAGAAATTGAAAACGTTACCTTGGCTTATGTCGTCCTTTTGTAATGATGTCGATCAGTTTTTGATTGTTAAGATTTATGATGACAAGCAGGTCTGTTGAAGTTTTCTTTATTTTCTAATCTTAAATTAAAATCAGTCCTTGAATTATTTTAATCCTTGTTATCATCGCAGAGCACAAAACTTAGATATAAATTGAAGCCTATTTTCAAGCCGGTGTGCTACTTAACGGAATTTGAGAATACAGTCACAGTTAATGTTTGGACGATTAACACTTGGCAGTAATACCAAAGAAAAAGAGTCCAACCATCTTCCAAGCAGAAAATGCTATCTATGTGTTCAGGAATGCATAGCATTTGAACATCAAAGATCGATATACTCTCAGATAGTCAAGCAACGTTAAAAGCTTTCAGGTATTACCTACACATTTGGGTCTAACATTGCCTGGGAACGCAGACAATCCCTGAAGCAACTAGCTAAAAACAATAAGGTTACATTGATGTGGGTGCCATGGCACGAGAGAATAGAAGGAAATGAATTGCGAAAAAGGTGCTGAAGCCCCATTTTTTGGGCCTCAACCGGTTTGTGGTTTATCTAAGGGGCACATAACGGAGGAGATCCTAAAATGGGAAAAATAACAAAAATAGTTCTACTGGAGGAATATTCCAGGCCAAAGACAAGCGAAAAAGTTCATAACTTATTCGACAAAAAATGCCACAAGCCTTCTCAAACTCAAAATGTTCGACTTGAGGCTGTTGAGATGACAGACGTTTTAACATGCCATTTCCCCTTGAGATATCATCTTAAAAATATGGGCAAGGCACGTGATGATACGTGCAGATACTGTGATACTGCAATAGAAGCTGCGGAACATATGCAAGGTGCTAGGAAATTAGCCCCCAGGAAAATCACTTTGCACTTTGCAACATCACTTTGCAAAAAGTTTGGGAGTTCTGGGCAACAACTAATTATTGTAAGGTAATTCGCAGAGGATCTTTTAGGTCGATGTGAAGAAGGACTGTTCATACCGAGCGGCCCCTTGAACAATCTACAATCTACATTACCAATAAATTTATATGTGTTGGTGTGTCTCGTGAGACTGGCTGAGTGAGTCATAATAGAGGTGCTGGTAGTTCAATCCTTCGTGTAGAGGAAGCAGTTAATGGCATTCGACAACGTACGTAACAAGAGTCCCTAAAACCTATGAAACGTTAATCTCAAAAAATTGGACTTTCTCATAGAACATGCCAAACGATTGTAAATAAGGGCTTGGGCGGGGATCCATATGAGATGAAATTATATCAATCTCGTTTGTCCACAGGCCTCCTACATACTGCTAGTAGTGGGTTGTCCATAATTTTAAATAATGAGGGCTTATTAAACCTGATATGTTTTTTTGATGTATTTGTTCAACACCTACACGATGATTAACTTCAGCAAAGTTATTTTCAGCAGGACGGAGCAACCGCACATATGGCAAGAGAAAAAATAGATTTTCTTCGCGAGTTTTTTCATAACCGATAAGTTTGCATGCATAAGTTGAGGTTTCTCCTAGGTCACCTTATCTGATCATGAGCTATTTTGTTACCTTCTATTGAAAAAAATAGGATTTTTCAGAACACCTGTACCTAATTTTCAACAACTGGAACGAAAACGATGATGAGTATGCAACCATAACGCTGTCAATGCTGCAAAATGCTTTTCGTAGCATGAGAAGGCGCATAAACTCATGCACTGAACACGACGGGGACATAGTCATAAGCAGCCCAGTCATGAAGAGGTATTTACCTCTAAACAAATCGGAGGCGGATGATTTTTTTAATGAGTTTTTTTTATGCTAAGCAATAACATCACGTAATGTTTGCATGATTTCTAGACCGACTACAAAAAAAAATGAAAAACTTTGATTTTCCGGAATTTTTCCAAAATGTCGAAAATGAGTAGCGGTAAGAGAAAATAAAAAATATCTTTAAAAAGAGCATAGATTTTTACACAAAAAATACATCTACAAAAATTTCGTTTAATGCCACGGATTTTCCATAAAAAATTAGTGAAGTGGAGATATTGGATGAAGCGTGGTGTAAGGTTGCCTGCGCGAAGCCCGAGCGCGCGTTTTGTAGTACTTGGTGCGCGAAAAATCCTTTGCTTAGGGAAACAAAATTGTTTAAAATTGGAAGTCTCACTTTTCTAATGCATATAATTGTATATTAATATAAGGCTAATATATAGAAACAAATCATCAATAATATATTGTATTTCGAAAATGACCTCATTTTCAAATGTTCGAACTTTTTTTGATCTACGGGAAACTTTCGCAACATGTGTCAGTTTGAACCTCATCAACTTACATTCGCTTATGTTAATGTAGTTTAAATCAACACTAATTCTGAAATTATTACAATTTCGTAATTTCATAATTTGTGGAACAAATATATATACACGTTATCGGAAAAATTACTTACATACATAAAACATATTCAGTCATAATGTAAAATATGCCGGCTATTAAATATTAAAAAAAAGTAATTCTACATATTTTATAAATCTTCGCAGTGCATCTCGAGATAAACAAAAATACCGACATACAAGATATACAAAAAAAAAATTCTGATACTTACAGACGCATACATATAATGCATTAAAAAAGGACCAAATAAACGATGAATATGCATCCTGTAACAGCAATATTATGATTTCATGCCTTCTGGGGTATCACCAGGAGTATATATCTGAGTTTTGAAATTTCAAAGCCTATTGCGTTTTTTTATGAACAATTTTGTTTTTTGAAAAGAGTTTTTTTTTTTAGGTAAAAAGGTGAATATCTCCGGTTCTAGAAGTCCAATCGGGACAAACTAACAACCAAAAACCCTAGCAATTACAATTGCAACAAATCTGCGTTAGTTTTGGATCATTTGAGTACGTACATAACGTACAGAATGAAATAAACTGAATAAGAAGCTATTTCTTTTCATTTTAATGTCCAGGGACGTCAAGAGTTCTGATCGGCTTGACATTTTCAGAAAATATACCTTCTGTTGAAAACAAAACACTGTGAAATTTTAGGGCCCAAATATTGAAACTTGTGGACACAAATGACTTTGTTATCTGAAATTTGAACTGCCCGCCATTTTTGCCATTAAGTCCAAAATGGATCATTTTTTTTTTCAAAATGTAGTTCTGTACTCAAGCTTTCCGATGACATTAAAAAAATTCTTTTGAAGCCATTTTGGCCACAAATAGATTTTCTCGGCCATTTTGAAAACATTTTTGAAATATTTTTATCAGAAAAGAGAATTGCGATTTAAAAAAAAATAACGTTTGTCCATCTGAACTCCAGATATTTAAGTTGCATTTTGGCCAATTGTTAATTAACAAATGCCTATTTGTGCCTAATAAAAGTAGTAAAGATCACTACAATGTGTCAATAAATATAATAAATAATAAAAAACACCTTATAATTGTTCATCTTACCAGTCAAATTAATCAATGCATTAGCCCAGGTGTTTATCCAGAATAGATGTCACAAAGGTAGTACCAATTCATAAAGGAGGTTCTTTAAATAACAATAATTTTCGATCTATCTCAGTTGTTCCAGTAATATCAAAAAATTTCGAAACATGTCTAAAAAATCAAACAACATGCCATTTTGAAAACAATAATTTATATTGTTGTAAACAATTTGACTTTCAAACAAAAAAGACCACAAATGATGCAATTATATACGTAATAGACAAAATCGTTAAAGGAAATGGGAATAGGGATTATATCGGAGTCACCTTTTGTGACCTTCAAAAAGCTTTTGATTGTGATTCTCATCAAATTCTAACAGACAAATTAAAACTTTATAAATTTGACATTGATGATGAAGCTGTAACTTAATAGAATCATTTCTAAAGTATAGACAATAACAGTACATAAGCATAAGTAATACTAACTCGTATTCCCAGTACATAATGAGCGGAGTGCCACAGGGATCAGTCTTAGGACCAACCCTATTTTTAATTTTCGTAAATGACCTCAGTAACTCTGTACCTGAAGTTGACTTGGTATTATTTGCATACGGTGCCACACTCCTGGTATCTGACAATAAATTGAAGGTTGTTCAAAGGCAAACAGATAAAGCTAAGTTAAATGCTTTAGAATGGTTCTCATCAAATAAATTATCACTGAACGAGCATAAAACTACGAATATGATTTTCAGTCATAGGCCAATTGACAATTATAAAAACCCAGAGAAAGTTAAATTTCTAGGCGTTTTTTTTTACCCAAATCTCAACTGGTGCCACCATGTCGATTACACAGCAAAAAAATATAAAAAAATATATTCTTGCTAAGGTACTGTGACGTATAGACGGACACTTTATGAGTTTAAAACTAAAATTAAATTTGTTTGGATATACAGCAAGGTATATTATTCATTTCACACGTAGTAAAAGCGAGAAGTACTTTCCTTAAGATAGGTAACCAGCAATACCACATGTAAGTGGGTAGGTTGGTATACATTTTCAAGGATTAGTTTCAGCCATGGGCACCGATCAACTAATGTAGGGCATTTCCCGTTTGATTTTCGTTGCGTGAAGACTCCAATTTCTGTTGTCTGTATAAAATCAAAATTTGAATAAAGTTACAAAGTTTTGAGTGTTTTGAGTAGAGGGATTCGTTTATCTTGTATGTGAAGGGTTCAGCTGATTTGATGGCTAGTATTTTTAAAGATTATGGTAAGAATAAAATATTAATATCAAAATGATAAATTTTAAAATGTCGGTTTCCAATTTTTTTTTATAGTCAAACCTCTTACCTCGTGTTAACTCAAAATGGCTCGGAATTTATGGATGTCTTTGATGCTTTTCAACTCTACACCGGAATGTTATTCCGTAAGTAAACAAATTTGCCTTATATTCTAACGTTTGTGACGGCCTAGTGTGGTAGAAAAACTGTTACATGCCTTGTTTTATATCTTTTTTAGGGTGTAAATGATGGATGTTAAATTCGGCACACGTTTCCGGATCATTCCTTAACTTAGTCTATTTTTTTTTGTTACTTCTTGATAAATTAAAAGTATACACTTCATGCAGAATGATGGGAAGGAACATTTTTGACAGGCGCTCGGAACTCCGTGGTCTTTGGTCAAAACTTTAAGAATACACTTCATGTAGAATGGTAGAAAGGAACATTTTTGACAGGCGCTCGGAACTCCGTGGTCTTGGGTCAAAACTTTAAGAAGAGAGGCTGCTTATGGTCTTACTAGTAGGAAAAATAGAACAACAAGTTATTCAGCTAAGTGTATCATAAAAAAGTTTCTTTATTCGATAATCTTACTTATTACTACCTTTTTTATCTAAATTTAACATTTACTTTTCGGCAAAAATCTCACTAAAATTTGGGATATTGATAATAGCTTAAATATAAGTATACATGTACCTATTTAATTATACAATTTTCTATATTTCAAATATCAGTTAATATTTATAGTAAGTCCTTTTGGTAGTGGTATTTTTATGTCTAGGTGAAATAACAAATTGTTATGTGAGGAATTTGTGGCCACAAACTCTACGACAATTTTACAGTATTTAAACAGGGACATTACTACTAAAATTCTTATATTTCCTATTAGTTAGAATTTTATTAATAAATGTGAAATTATCTTTTATCATTACACACAACTATTTTTATTAGTTGCTGTGTATTTCAAGTTGTTTGTAAATTTGTACTTTAGCTAGTTTGATTGGTGCCTAGTTCAAAAAACCGATTTTAAAATTTAGTTCTAAGTCTAAGTTTGATTGATTCTTAAATAAAAAAAAATCAATTTTAAATTTTAAATGATATTTGTTTCATTTCAGTGTGATATAAACTATTTCCTAAATAATGCTTAACTTTAAATTTATTTAAACTCTATGAGTGATTAGATAAATATCAATATTTCAATATTCAAAGAATATAATTTCTTTGATAAAAAATATTTTAAGAAATCAACCATATTTGTTAACAACTTCAAATTGCATAGGGTTGACTATCTTATCCATTTATAATCAACCCCTATATCCGTAGTGTAGAAATAAAATAGAATGGATTGGTGCCCATATTAAATATCTCTCTTTCTCGTTACTGTTTTAAACAATATCACCTAAACATAGTATTTTATTTTAACTAAACAGAACAGTATACTTACCACACGACCCATCTACCGAATTTTCTGAGCTAGGGGTAAATTGTCACTGCTGCCTTCCCTTATATGGTTTCCGCTATATATTTATAAATTAACAAATATTATATTTTTAAATAAAAACGAAGGTAACAATGTAACAATACCTAAAAAATAGTGTAACTTTTAAAATTTTATTAACGGCCTATTACTCGCTAATAGTGTCCCATATGACTTATGGTCTGATAAACTGGGCCCATGCCTCGCAAGCTAACAGAATTTTCGGGTTACAGAGGAAAACGATCAGGATAATTACAAATCGAGGATATAAAGAGGATTTAAGACGTAAATTTGTTGAATTGGGCATTTTAACATTTCCATCACTGTACATTTTTCATTGCTTGATATATATTTATAAAAATATAAACCAATACAAAAACATGAGGATAATTACAAATACAACACGAGGACTCAACATAACTTAGTGATAGATCTTAATAAGATTATGTCAAGTGATTGTGACTTTAATTGTTACGGTCCTAAATTTTTTAATAAAATTCCAAATTGGGTGAAAGCCTTACCAACGGTGAAATATAAACTATTAATAAAAAAAAATAGTAAAATAATGTTTCTATAGTATACATGAATTCCTAAATTTTATTAGCACTGAAACCACAATAATGGAAAATTTTATATAAATTTTTAGTATATTTCATTGTGCATGTTTGTATATATGTATAATATTTTTTGTGTATATTTGAAATATTTTTAAATTAGTTATGTTATTTTACAATTTATTTATATTTCTTTTTCACCTGCATATTATTTCTTTATTATACCTTGGATACGGTTACCACAAAGACACTCATAATGACCACGGGCATAATGTGTGGGCGTTATAACGCCTTCTTAATATGAGAAACAAAGAAAAAATAAGTGTTCCATATTTCATATCGTATATTGGTTTGGATTTGATCGGCAATACATTTTCTGTGGCTTTTCGGATATTTTGTGGTATTTCCATATTAATTTTCCTTTTATTTTGTTAAACGTATTATCTACGTACAAAGCAAAGCAATATCAACAAAACATCAACAACTGTTATATCATAGACTATTTGTAGTACAGGCAATGAAGGCAAAGTTTTGTAAAAACATCGCAAAAATTAATAAAAGGATCACCTCCGGGATTTAAGTAGGTAATAACCTGTAGAATGGAATGATGCATTCTTTGCACTTCCAAATTCCGGGAAAATTCAAAAAAATTTGGAAAACTTTTTGAATTCCGTTTTTTTGGCTCTAGCAGCTAAAATAATGAAAATACAGAAAAAAGTGATCGACAAAATTTGTAGCTCATCTCTTTCTCTACAAAATATGTCGTTACAAATTTTTGTCTTACTTAAGCCGCTTAGGAGATCCGGAGATCCGGAGAATCCAGTTTTCCACTTATAGTTTTGAGCCGCTCCGAAATGCGCGGAAAATGAGAATTCTCTGGGCATTTCGTACGTCCGGACACATAGATCGATAATTCTTACTATTCCGAGCCGTTAAAAAAAACGAAAGCAACATAAAACGTAGAGAAAAGTCTCAGCTTTAATGTGGAACTAATCACAAAATTCATACAAATTTTTATCATAGAGAAAAAAGTGTTGGAAGTTGGCTTAGTATACTTTATACAGTTGATCTTTGGGTTTTATACATCCTGCCTATTTCTCCCGTAACAATGGATGCTTTTTCACTGCATGGACTCGATTCCAGGCACATTAATCTATATTTATAGAAAATTTGATTGAAGAATGTTAAGAAGCAAATAAGTTGTATATGTTTTACTGTATAATTGCGCATTTTCTGAACGTGTATGAATAATGTAGACAAATTCAAAGAATACTGCATGCATTTAAAAAACTCTAGAGTCATTCGAGAGAATATGTTTTATTGTACTTATAATTCAAAAATTAAGACTGTGCTATTATTATTCATTAAGATATAGCGAATTGAACTTCCAAATTTGGAGGTGATTGATCGATGAGAAATATACCCTCTACTTTGATCGCAATGCATATATTTCCAACAAAAGTACTTTACTTTACTTTACTACTGTACTCTTACCAACTTGATTTACTTATATTCCTCTATTTACCCCAAATTAACCCCCAACCCTTCAACGGAATCATCCCAAAATATAATCTAATTCTAGACATCGTTATAATACATACGTGTACGAAATTTCAAATGAATATCTCAACTTTATTTTTTCAACCCCTTTAATGGGGTAGGGGTGGTGGGGGATTGAAAAATATTATAAAAAAATCTGAGGCCTTAACTTCTAGTACATACACCGAATTTCAAGTTTCTGTACTCTTACAAGCTTGCTTTACTTATTTCCCCCTATTTACCCCTATTTAACCCTTATTCTGGCAGGAAATGAAAAAACAATACAAAAAATTTTTTGTTAGTGTATTGGCAATTGTTATGGTTCCAATAGGACAAAAAACACAATTTTATAGTTTCCAAAAAAACACAGCAAAAAAAATGTAATTGTATTATATTTGATACATTGCCGAGAATGCAAAACACTACAAATAACTCAATGTAACGCATTTATTTCAAAAAGCAGTTTCTATTCTCCACAAAACACAGACGCATGTTACATTTTTGGCAAGTAATATTTGTTTGGCCTTGGGTACAAAATTTGCAACGACCTCTAGTTCCAAAATAGGGAAAATGGTCTATGTTGTAATATCGAACATCATCTGAAGGTCGTTCAGCTTTGGCATTTATAATGTTTCTTGGTATAAAAATTGGAGAATTATTTCTTGAACTGGAATTCTCTGAAAGGACGTCCACGCTTGATTCTATGTTTTTGTGTTAGAAATTGAAATATTCGATATCGAAATTGTTTTAGGCGCATAGGTCTCTCGGTATTAGGCAATAGTGATACATCTATACAACAAGCAAGAGTTATTGACTCTATTATTTGCGTGAAACCGGCGTGTCTATCTCATTTTGTTCTCTCAAATTATCGCCTGGCAATATACTGTCCAGTTCAGCTATCACTTTTTTCTGGTCTGAAAGTTCTGGAGTGTTATTATCAACATGAAAAAAATGTCTCAATTGTTCTTCAATTACATGTTCATTGACTATTTGAGATTCACCATCTGATTCATCAATATCTGAGGGAATTCTAGGCTTTAGTAAAAGCGCAAATATTCTCTGTGTTCTAAATTAGGTCTAAAAACAAAAAAAATATTTTGAAAAAATTCCATACTAATCATGGCAACGTATTACATGTAATACTGTTTACACTGACTGCTACCCTGGCAACGTATTACATATAATACAAACATTTGCAAAAGGTATATTCACCTTGTTGAAATTGTTTGTTATATTCTAACTAGCAATGGATGTTCATTGTTATGTAATAGGACATATTCAAGTACAATCATTCAACAAATAAACGATATTATTACAAAAAATTTACTTTGTTTGATTTTATAACACGGCAGGGTGACATTTTGACAATTCGCTGGCACTTCCCGCCAATTTGCGCTCCCTACACGGCACAATTTGTACTAGATTGGGATGCAAAAATTTTGTGCGGTTCTATTAGTGTGCACTACATGGCACATGGGGAATCATACGAGTGTAATAATGTTTACTGTTTTTCAAAAAAATAATTATGGTATAGTAACACCGGTAATACGTTGGCTAAATAAGGGTTAACGCCCAACCCTTCACCGGATTTCCTCAAAAAACAATCCAGTTCCAGATCTCGTTATAATATATACGTGTACAAAATTTCAGGCCAATATCTTAAACCGTACCGGAGAAAGCGTGCGGACAAAAAAGTTACAGACAGACAGACAGACCGACAGACAGACCGACAGACCGACAGGCAGACAGAAAAATTTTTTTCGCTCAAATTTAAAATCTCGACGTTTCATGACATTCTAAACCTATTTCATGAATAAAAATTTTTGAAAATTTTTTTGCGATTACTATACTTCCAATCCACTACGTGGATGTGGCAGTAATTCTATGACCAATAATTTCCTCATACTAGAGTGCAAATACAGTCAAGTGACTTGGACGAGAAATCTGGATGTGGAAGTAGTGATTCCTTAGGCAGCGGTTTTTAAATAGGTAGGATAGGTCTTAAACTTCATTTTAAAACGAAAATCAAGGATGTCTTATTAAGTGTACTTTCATAAAAAAATTATTTACAAAAATTAAGTCTGACAAATTAATTAACAAAAATTGCCAGACAGACCAATTTTTTTTTAATGATTCATTATTTGCCACAAATTGAGAACATTTCAAGCAGGTGTTCTGAAATGTAAAATCATTTAAGTACGTAAACTAAAAAAATCATAAAAAATAACAATTAACAAATTTTGTATGGTCTGGCGGGACGTCACATGATATTTACATATTTTGCAACCATATTCATCTTTCAAATTTGTGGTGTTCGATGGGGTACCTTTTTGCCATGGGAGCTAAATATCATTTACAATAATTCTTTTCTATTATTTCGTCTAACACATATTGTTTAATAATGCAATATTCATAATATATTTCGTACCTGGGGTAATATTTTACGAAAATGTCACGACGCTGATTCGTACGTCGCTTGCTCCACTACTTCTACTTCAATAATTTTTTGCGGAAAACCTGTGACGTTACTAAAGAATATTGTAGAGATATTTTTCGCTTAGAAATGTATGCTCTTTCTGACAATATTTTGTATTTTTCCATACATGGAATCATGTCAAATATTTTGAAAACATACCGAAAAAAGACAGTTTTTGATTTCTTTCTTAATGTTGTCGATCTGAAAATCGTGCAAACTTGATCTCTCATTAAATACTCATGAAACTCATGAGAAAATAAATCATCTGCCTCTGAACATGTCTGAGATTTACGGGCAAACTTAGCTACACCGCCTAGGTTAAAGCTCAATTCTATGACCCTCTTTTACCATGATAATTAGGTGTTTTCACTATGTGCAAATTTGCTTATTTGATATTATTAAAATGAAGTACTTGTTATACTAAAGCACTTATTGATATTTAAACAGCATTCTATCGTCCATCAAATTAAAATTTCAACAAATAAATAACATAAAGTTTTAGTTGAACGAGTACGCAAAACACGCAGTGACATCATCGGTTATAGAGGTATTTTAAAATCTCATATGCGCAGAGACATAATTCCTTGTTTACAATTTATCCCGAGCTCTTGTTTATGTATACAGCAAGGCAGCTTCCAGTGTCTTCAAAAAAATACTTATTAGGCATAATAAACGTTGTCTTTTGCGCATTTCGCGGCTCATGAGATTCTGAAACACCTCTATTAGTTTCTTAAATCGCGTTCAAAAATTGTTAAACACAACATTTTATTCACTTTATTTACATTTTACATGTGATTAAATAAGTAACGCCTACCTAATACGGGATTTGTAAAAGCTGCTTTAGAAAATTTATCTGCAAAATAACGTGTTTATAACACAAAATGACACTGACAATATAACTGATGACGCCATGAGTGCGTAGTGAATTGATATAGTGTTTTGGCGAAAAAATGTCAACACAAAATTAAAATGGCTTATTTTAAGGTATTCTTCGACTGTTTATCAAAATCCAAATTCAAAGTGTCTTTAACTATAATAGAGCATTATCTTCACAGTGAAAGCAAATTTAAAATTTGTGAAAACACCTAATTATTGATATCACGGTGTATTGCCACACTTGTTCCCAAATTTGACAAGCAACATGTAAGCGAATAGTTAGTCAAATTAGCTAGATGCATATTTTCGCTGTTATATTTACGTCAAAATTATTTGTCAAAATTATTTGTCAAAATTAAGAGTAAGATATCAGTTTTTTAAAATGCGTGCAGAAAAATTATTTGTGAATATACATCGAAATGTCTATGGCTAGCAAGAAAACCTATAATGACAAATATATAATACCTACCTGCGCAACATCTAAACAAATTTTTAAAAACAACTCTGGTCACAGTGTTAACGCAGAAGTCAAACCAAGAAATGAATATGTCTCACCAAATTCCATAACCAAAACACCGGTTGAAGAAACAAAGGGTAAATGTAATAAGGTAATAACAGAAACTTATGACGATATTTTGGATTTGCGCAATTCTATATTTTCGAACGATCAGTTAAATAGTCTGTTCGTCTCGGTTTCCGAACCTGAATCCCCTACGAATGTACTGAATAACTATTTAAAGAGGGTGTATGATTTTCCACAAAGGCCCTGTACGAACTTATATTCCTCGAGAAATTCACAAAAAGTAAGTCAATCATTTACAACAAAAACAGATCTAATAGCTGACCGAATTATAAATAAAGAACACGAATTAAGTAACGAAAAACTCAAGATGAAAAAAAAGGAGCAGCCCAGAGCTCTACTTCAATTGAATGAACAAAGAGTTGCGCAAAGAATTTTCGCGGAACAACGAAAGACGGAAAAAGTTAGTAGTTTCAAAATAAAAAATACCACGAAGAAACCAATAGAAAGTACGCTGAACATCTTTGGAGGAAGAAATGAATTAAGAAAAAGAAATTCATCATCAAAACATATATCGTTAGAAAATAGACCAAGATTTCAGATAGTTTCTAATAGTAATAAGAGAACTATGATAAGTAATTTGTCGGTACAAGTAAATATTGAAAAAGAATTTAACCCTTCGACATTTACCCAGACAGATGATGAACTAAAAGACATTAAAAATGAAAATTTGCAAACCGATATAAAATTGCTTACGAACGCCAAAAAAATGCAAACTCGAATATGCAAACCAAATAATGTGGAAACAAGCCCTGTTTTGATGAAATTGCCCACAAAAGGTACCAATACATGTACCGCTCTTAACTGCGTAGAGCACCATACCCAGATGTACGAGCATATTACTTTCAGTGATCTATTTTGTTTGGATTGGGTGAATAAATATCTATTCAGTGCTAACATGAATCCTTTCAATGTCGTTGTAGATGATAAAATTAAAGACATTAGTGAAATAGCCAGCAAAACGACCTTCCTAAGTGTTGCTGATATATCTTTATAAACGTACCCTAGTCTTATTTGTACATATTCAAGTCTTGTCATAATAATTGATATTTAGGAATAAATTTGGGTGTATTATAAGCTTGTAGTTTTTTTCCTAACTACTAACACTTAGTACAAAATTTTTAGTGAATGGAAATTAGGCGACAAAAAGGTGAACGGAGAAAATTGTCTATAGTTCATTTTCTATGAATTTTGCCTCATAAATAATTCGCTAGATAAGCAAATTTTGTACTCGCAAGTAGTATTTTACGTACATTATAGACACGTTCCAATATTATCGATATGATACCAGTAAATGACGGTGTATTATAAGCTTGTAGTTTTTTTCCTAACTACTAACATTTAGTACAAAATTTTTAGTGAATGGAAATTAGGCGACAAAAAGATGAACGGAGAAAATTGTCTATAGTTCATTTTCTATGAGTTTTGCCTCACAAATAGTTCGCTAGATAAGCAAATTTTGTACTCGCAAGTAGTATTTTACGTACATTATAGACACGTTCCAATATTATCGATATGATACCAGTATCGAACTTTTCATTCGATACCAATAGTAGGAGAGCTGACGGACACTATGGTGAACGAAAATGATCAAGATATTCACTCGTGGGAATCAATTCTTTGGTCTTTGGGTATGTCAAAACTGATCGTCTGCCGTCTCAAAATGGTAGCATTAAGTTGTGGGATGTATTAGAAAAGGGGTAGTTTTAGGTTTTGGTAAACCATAGTGATCAAGAAAAATAATGCAAGGCTGACTAAATACATGACATGTTGCTACATCTACATAATAGGGAATTATTGGAAATTTCAAATACTGCCACGCAGTATTAAGGGGCTACCTTATTTTATTAGCGCATCATCCTTATTTTATCAACGAAATGTTAGTTATTGGAACACCTGCTTCGTTTTTCGTGTCATTATTTCTGTGCAATTCGACGCTGGCGCACTCATTCCCTAACCACAAAATTAATAAATAAATAATTTTTGTATATATTTTTTTCTATCTTTTGTGCTCTGGTGCGTGTGTACTGTTTTATTAAAATTCAATATGGAATCGGATCAGATACTTATAGGTTATATGATCTATGTATTATTGAAAGTTGCCAAATGTCAAAATACTGTAAATTTAACGCATTGCAGTATTCCTTCACAAATAAGGACAAGCACTATCCTTAATAAGGGATCCCTTATTTGCGGTTCAAACTGCGCAGGCGTACATGTGAAAATAACGCTTACTTTAATACTGCTTATCCTTATTGCACGTCCAATAATTCCCTAATATATCATATTTAATTATGATCTGTGGTATTCCACCTTGTGCCATCTGTGAGATACTGGCGTAAATAAAAATACATTGAGATCGTATTGGTTACGTAGACGGTAGCGACAGTGAACCACAGCCAGCACAGAGTGATGCGCAGTCATACTACTTTGGAGTTATTACATACAAATGGCCCATGCGAAACAAAACAAATGTGATGATCGCAAGATGAGTAATAGTGCCAGATCTGAAGATGTGCGGCTGTACTTCAAAAGTCCGGTTTCTCCTTTGAAATCTCAATAACTTCAAATCTGGAAAGATATGAAACAGGCTGTACAAATTGGCTCGGTAACATTTCGTTATTGTAGCAACATCGGTGCCGGTAGAACACCACCTTTCAAAAGCAGGAGCGACGATGACCAGGGACCGGAATCGGCTATAGAGGAAGAGTTTGACGAAAGTTTTATTCTTAATGGGACTGCAATGATGAAGAGTGATTAAATTATAATTAGACTTTGAAACAAAGTTTATTTGTTTGTATTTTTATGTTATACATACCCTCATACGGGGTCTCATGAGGAATAGTTCCAGGAGTGGTAGAAGACCACTTGGGTATTCAGGAATACACATTGAAATTTTACCGTCGCTCTTAATTTCTGAGATACAGGGTGATAAACTCATTATTGGATGGCGTATTTAATTAAAAAAACGTATAACTGGGCCGAAAACAATCCTCATGCTATAAGAGAAGCCCATTCTCAACACAAGTTCTCGGTAAATGTTTGGTGTGGTATGATTAGCAACAACCTAATTGGCCCGCGTATTCTTCAGGCAAGACTAACTACAGAGGTTTATTTAGATTTCTTACAAAATATTTGACCTAGTTTAATATAAGGAATTAATCTAAGATAATACTTCCAGCATAACGGAGCTCCTCCTCATTTTGGTATTGATGTTAGAAAGCATTGGAATGATGAATATCCAAACACATGAATTGGACTTGGCGGACCTCATCCTTGGCCGGCTAGATCACCAGATTTCAACCCTGTCGATTATTTTCTATGGGGATATCTCAAAACTGAAGTCTACAGTGTTCCAATAAATACTAGAGATTAGTTACTTCAGCGAATTTTGTGTAGTGACCAAATTAGAAACAGTCCTGCACAAATTAGAAAATCTTTGGCAATTTAAATAACCTGGAGGGCTCATTGTGAATATAACATTTACTCTAAGTATTTTGTAATGTTTTTAAATAATTTTCCTAAATAAATAGTGTGACCATTTTTTATTATTTGGACAATTAATGTAAGCAAATAAAGCTGTTTTCTTCAAATTCCACTCTTTCCCAAATTCAATCGCTTGTTTGTAAAAAATTCAACAAAGGTGCGAAAAATAATCCAATTACATATTTATGTTTAGTGATGTATAGAGTTTTATAATTGGCACCTGAATGTTAAAAAAAATATTACAGAGTGATCATTTTTGCAGGAGTCGGAAAAATCTAACTAAAAAAGTCCGGCACTGGGATTTTAAAAAAAATTATATATAATAGCAATCTATCAACTGCAATAAGTGTATAAAGTGTCTAAAATTTAAACAAAATGGGGAAAGCCAGAAAAATTGAAAGAAGAAATAAAGTTTAATAACAATATAATTGCAGAAACAGATGAAATATGTGAAGAGTTTAATAAATTTTTCATTAAATCAATAGAAGACATTAGAGGAAATTTACCTAGAAATGGCACAAATAACAATCATTTAGGGAACGTACAAACCCTGCAAATAGAAGATAGTACTTGGGAATCTTTTGAAATGTGTAATTTTCCCAAACTTAGAGACGCTATAAACAACATGCCAAATAAAAAAAGTAGCACTGATGGTATTACAGTAAAAATATTAAAGCTAGCGTTTGAAGCAATAGGAAACAGATTCCTTGATGTAATCAATATGTCGCTTCAAAAAGGTATGGTACCAGAAAACTGGAAAAATTCTACTGTTGTTCCTATCGAAAAAAGGGAAACCACTATTTTGTGCAGCGAATTCCGTCCAATAAACATGCTGCCTCCGTACGAAAAACTTTTGGAAATCATTGTAAAAGATCAGTTAGTCAACTTCATAGAGAACAACAATATTTTGACGAAACATCAAGCTGGGTTCAGAAAGAGTAACTCTTGTGAAACAGCACTACAGTCGGTACTTTTAAATCGGAAAGATGCAGTGAGTGGTATTTCTGGATTTCAGACGCGCATTCGAGACTATAGACAGAGAAGTGTTGCTAAAGAAAATAGAAAAGATAGGATTAAAAGGAACAGTGCTACATTGGTTTCGATCTTATTTGTCCAATAGGAGGCAATCAGTTAAGTTTGGTAACAGTACATCAAGCTTAAGAGAAATTTAATATGGTGTGCCTCAAGGCTCTGTATTGGGGCCCATATTGTTTAATCTATACACTAATTATATAGTTAGTGTAGTACAAAAATGCCAAATTCAACTATTTGCAGATGATACGCTCCTTTATTGTGTAGGCGATGATATTAATTTTATAGAACACACCTTAAATATGGAATTAGGAAATATTTATAAGTGGTTAGGTGAAAACAATTTAAGTTTGAATTTAGAGAAAACCAAATGTATGTTACTAAAATCCAAATATCGTGATAACCAAACATTAAATATTGTAATTGAGGGCCATAAAATTGAAAGTGTTTTACAATTTAAATACCTGGGTATTATCATTGACAATAATCTAAGTTGTTCTAATCATTGTGAATATTTATGTAAAAAGGTATCAAAAAAAGTTTCGTTCCTTTCTAGAATAGGAAAATTTTTAAGTACATGGACAAAATTAGTGATCTATAAAACAATAATTGCACCACATTTCGCTTATTGTCCAACAATTATGTTTATGTTCAGTAAGAAGGAATATTACAGCCTACAAGTGATTCAAAATCGTGCTTTAAGATGTATATTAAAATGTGATAGATATACTCGTGTTAGTTATATGTTGGATAATTTAAAAGTCTTATCTATGCAACAAACTGTTATGTTAAATGTTTTTATTTTTATATACAATCTATTAAATAATATGCTACCCAAGCATATGTTGGAATTTTGTATATTTGTGTCGGATATTCATAACTACGATACTAGGTCTCAGGGCAACTTCTATATTCAAAGAACAAACACTCAATATGAAGAAAATCAGTTATTTATAAAGGGACTAAAGATGTATAATGAAATACCGAATAATGTAAAAAATAGTGTAAATGTTAATATATTTAAGCATAAAAGTATAGTGTACGTTAAAGAAAAATGGCCCATGTGATAATTTAATAGTATATGTTTTATTTTTACAAGTCATTCAGTATGTATGTATTTAAAATCTAGTAATTTAAGTTATTGTTTATAATTTTTTCTGTATTGTGGTAAATCAGTTACCGATGTATTTGTTTTAGCTAAGCTAATAAAGTTAATTGAATTGAAAAATCTGATCAATAGTAAGGACGTGTATCAGTGTATCACCCTGTATCTCAGAAATTTAGAGCGACAGGAAAATTTCAATGGTCGTCCCTGAATACCCAAATGGTCCTCTACCGCCCCTGGAAGCATGTACAGTTCCTCATGAAGCACCCTGTATATACACTGTGTCTCACTTTTCACGGTAACACCTACGTAGCTCAGTTATTAATAAATCGATTTATTTTAAACTTGGTTAAGTTATACACCGCTTGAAGGTAACTAAACGCGCATGTACCTATTTAATTTATTATATTACAGACGTGCGGACTAAGGGGGTGAAAATGGGGTAAATTTTCAGGTAAATTGTATTAGGGATTTAAAAAAAAAGATTATCACCATCTCATAGGGCATCCTTTAAAACCCCTTTGTGCCAAATTTTGTTAAAATGTCTCTAGTAGCTTTAGAGGTATAAACAGGTACATATGATGGCGAGTATGAATGAATTCGCGTTTTTGGCGAGTACGAAGATATTTTGGATTATTACTTCAAAGAACATCTCACACCTCTAAGGGGTTTTCAAACACCGACAGATCTTCTTGAAATTTTGATATGTTGTTGGGGCTGTCAAAATATAGCATTTTGTTCAACTGGACCGGCCTAGCTATACAGGGTGATATAGATAATTCGGTTCAAAGCATGAATTATCAATTGTGAGATCTCATATTCTAAATTCAGTTAGCGTCATACTTTTCCGGCAAAACATGTCTATTTTTATTTTGTATTCAAAAAATATGTATATGTTATTTTAGGCAGTGGCGATTTCTTGGGGGGGGGGGGATGTAGATCACTTTTCCAGTGGTCCACTGACAATCATAAGAATTAATGGAACATTCCGAACTACCTGTATGATTTTATTGTCTTAAAAGTAAGCATTTTAAAATGATAAATATGCGGACTAACCTAGTACTTATTTATAAAAATATATTTTTAATAAAGTGACAAGTAGACATTACCTACTCATTTATCTTTACTATCAAGACAACAATTGTTTTTGGAGAAAAGCCTACTACGTTTAAATATTTGAAATGGTACTTACATTTTAAGAAGTTTCCCAAACATTTGACACATACCAAGTAAAACTAGCTCCAGCATACATTTAAGACACCGCGGAAAGAGAAGCAAATAACGAATTTATTTTCCAACTTCAACAGTTTGAACCCGCATTTTTAAGAGCATATTTGCTTCCTCCAATTGATGACGTCCAGCTTGATCCTATCACTGGTACCTATTGTACCTGTAAAGTGGGTGCAAGAACTCTTGGTGTCTGTGCTCATGTTGCTAGTGTAATATGGTACTTAGGTTATGCGAGACGCCAGCAAGCAGTGAAATATCCATCATATGGTTTATTAACTTATGTATTAAATGCTGCAAATAGGGCTGAAGGGCCTCAAATAATACCGTAATAATTATTATTTTGTTCCAAAATTGTTGTTTTGGTCCATAGTTTTGTCAAAATGAAACGATTTAGAAGACAACCAGCACGAATCCTAACTAATTGATAATTAATGTTCTTAAAAATACCAGGTTACTCTGCATATCCATTATTTTAAAATGCTTACTTTTAAGACAATAAAATATAATCAGTCATACAGGTAGTTCGGAATTTTAAATTAATTTCTATCATTGTCGGTGGAGCACTAGAAAAGTGATCTACCCCCAACCTGCCACGAAAATACCACTGTCTAAAATAATATGTACGCATTTTTTTAACACAAAATAATAGAAGGCATGTTTTGCCGGAAAAGTATGATGCTAATTGAACTTAGAATATGAGATCTCACAACTGATAATCCATATTTTGAACCAAATTTTCTATATCACCTTGTATAGTAAGGTCGGTCCAATTGAAGAAAATGCTATATTTTGACAGCCCCAACACATACTAAAATTTCAGGAAATTCTGTCGGTGTTTGAAAACCCCTTAGAAGTGTGAGATGTCCTTTATAGCAAAAAATGTGAAATAACTTTGTTTCTAAATTCACCTCGTTTGGAGTTAAAAGCCATTAATTCTTGACAAAACGTCATATGTGCTTATTTATACCTCTAAAACTACTAGAGATATTTTAACAAAATTTGGCACAAAGGGATTTTAAAGGATGCCCTATCAGATGGTGTTAATCTCAAAAAAAAACCTAATACAATTAACTTGAAAATTTACCACATTTTCACCCCCTTAGTCCGCACGTCTATGGAATAAATTAAATAGGTATAAGCGCTTTTAGTTACCTTCAAGAGGTGTATAACTTAACCAAGTTTAAAATAAATCGATTTATTAATAACTGAGCTACGTAGGTGTTACCGAATCCTAGAAATCATCACCAACGCATGGACGGAAACCACACCCCTGCCTGAGGAATGGAATACAACCATACAGGTACCGCTCCCTAAAATCAAATCACCACAAAACGTGGACGATTACAGAAGAATAACACTCTGCAGTGTAGGGTACAAATACTACGCACAATTCCTCCTCAGAGAAATGGAGAAATACATCGGCGAACTACCAGATTATCAAACGGCATTTATCAAGGGTAGATCGACAGACGACCACATGTTCACCACCAGACGGATCCTGGAAGAAAAGTGGAAAGAAGGAACAAAACTATATATAGTCTCAATTGACCTCCAAAAGGCATTTGATACCATAAGGCACGAGGCTATAGTCAACACTTTGCTCAACAGGGGAGTACCGCACTACTTAATAAACAGAATAATAAAAGCATGCCTACACGAAAACACTGCAATACAATGGTTTGGACAGACGACGGAATCAAAAATGAAGAATATAGGAGTCAAACAAGGATGTCCCCTATCCCCCCGACTATTCACCACAGTCCTGGACCAAGTGATAGAAAGCACAATAAAGGAGAATCAGAACTTCAATGGAAACGATGGAACGATAAAGCCCCCCATCGTACTTGCATACGCCGACGATATACTCATCATCACCCAGGAAGAACAAGACATCGTTAAATTTCTAAGAAACATGACACCACATCTGGATTCCTCTGGAATGAAAATAAACTTCAAGAATAGCCTAATAATGGTCCGAGACCCATTGACAAAAACGAGTCCAACAAGTGGGGGAGAATACAAAATAGGAGACTACACCCTAGAACCACGAATAGAATGAAATACCTAGGAACATACCTAACGAATCAACTAAAATGGAGGGAGATAGTAAGGCAAAGAATCAAAACAGCCTACAGAGTCACAAGAGCTCTACTACCCTTCATTGAGGACAACAAACCACCATGGTGCCTAACCAAAAAGGTATACACGAACATCATAATGCCTACGATGATATATGGAGTCAAAAACGCGGCAACGACAAAGGCCAACAGAAGAAGCCTGAGAAGAGCTGAAAGGGACATTATCCAAAAACAGGAAAACCACAAAAACGACAGAAAACGTCAACATTACTAGAGGGAAGAACATTAATCAAAAGAATAGAATCATACGCAATGAAATACTGGGGACACGTCCAAAGACGGGACACGACACACCTACTGAAGAAAGCGCTGCGAATGAACAGCAACAAACTGAAAATAGGGAGGCCATGCTACACATGGATTACAACAATCGAGAGGATTATGAATAAGCTAGGAAAGGATTATACACACTGAGAAAAGTTTGGCACAACAAAAAATGGAATACAATAAAGAAATATCAAGGATATACACACTGCCAGACTCAGAAACAGAAGAAACAGAAAACTCAGAAGTAGAATAGGAGAGAAGATGATCACAGACAGAAACTAAGAAGAAGCATATCACAAAAACCTGAAAGTAAAAAGAAGCACGAAAACCTAAAAGAAGCATCTCACAAACGCCTACACTTTCCATCCGATGAAGACAGAAGGAAAACAAGAAGAAACATCTCACAAACACCTACACGCTCCATCCTATACTCCTACACCATGCGTCATGCGGCTCTCGCTGCTGACAACAAGCATGTCCAATGTCCAATCCAGCGTATGCAGCTGGTCCGGCGGTATATAAAAGCACCGGGGGTTTGTTCCGGCACACGGTGGGATGATCGGTGGGCGATCGGGCTGCGTGGTAGAACAAATCTCCCTGCACCGGAATCCGCAGCAATGCCCACCTTACGCTGGCAAATCAATTAATCAATCAACTGAGCTACGTAGGTGTTACCGTGAAAACTGGGACACAGCGTATGTTTTTTTTTCCATTACATTATTGTATTGTTACCACTCATTTAATCATTTATGTATATATATGCAGGTCACCTCATTAAATTTCAAAAAGGGACATAAAAAAATTTATAGAAAATAATAACATTCTTAAAGTTACAAAATATAAGTCTAAAAGGTCTGGGAATATACTTACATTGACATAATGTTTTATTTGATATTTGAATTAAATAATATACTATATATTATAGCCTATGTGCAAGAGGTCGGAGCTATTACTAAATCCGACTCCAGAGTTTGCGGTGAACACCGCTAAAAATTTTGAACTTCTATTTTCCGGTTATGTCGGTGAGCATTGTTGTTTAAAAGTGAAAATAGTTCTAATTTCCTACAGTTCTTCAATTACAAACAAACATGAGTAAAACTAAACTATCTTGAAATACCTGTTGCATTCCAAGCTACTGTGCTAATGGCGATTTAAGTAAAATAAAGTCTTATACATTTCCTGTGTGGAGTTATAACCTCGAAAAACGAGCAAAGTGGATCAAAGCGTTGAAAAGAGTCAAGTAAAACCATGATATTACTTATAACTCTTGTTGAACATTCTTTTTAGAAACGCTCCTATCATTTATTAATGCGGTGAATTAATGCTTCAATATGTTTACACTCGCCAGTCTCCTTGACGACGCAAGTATAATGCACCCGCATTGCCTGTATTCATCATTAGTCTAAACAGAAAAAGATATACTTAATTTAATTGCAAAATTTGAAAAATTCATTACTGATTTGGGATTTATGAATTCACCTCTATTTACAATTTGTAAGGTGGCTCGGTGATAGAACTTTGCCGGATGCACTTTGCAATAATTGTACCCCTAAATCAAAGCAGGCTTTGAAAAACGAGGTAATTTTCTTTTGTATTTTATATTTAATGAAATATTACTGAACATTTTTAAATATTTTTTTTATTCCGATTTAGGAGTGGTTTAAACCTCCAAAAAGGCAAAAGAAGAAAAAGCGTAGGCGGATAAGCATGGGTAGCTGCCCCGCTTGAATTTAGTTCATATTTGGGAGGTAAGTGCCCTGCCAATATGAGAATAATTTAGTCCAAATGCCAACTTGAAAGAACCATTTTTACAAAAGTTATGAAAGATTTTTAAAAAATTAATAAATTGTATTTTCTCAAACGTGAACGAGCCGAATCCGTTTGCAAATTAATATATAAAAAAAGCGGATTTCATATTATCCTTCCTGATTTTTATTAAAATTATCGCATAAAACCCTCTAAAAGGGGTGTTTCTTGCATTTTTAGGGGTGTTCCTCAACTTTTAGGATTGTGGAATCCCAATTTTCGTAATTAGCGACCCAAAAACCGTACAGTCAAAATAGTTTCGGACCGGTGCTCTCTCGTGCACCCTTTGGCGCGTTTTTAATGGAGTATTTGCAGCACCATATGACCTCTCCAGAGAAAAGAAATTAAAACAATTAGTAGAGAAAATTGTTCGCAATAAAATGATCTACAAAATACATCTGATGTGTTTTTTCAATAAAATCGATAGAAAAAAAGTTAAAACCCTTAAATAATATTTTACTTGAAAATTTTAGTCTATTTTTAATTAGGTATAACTTTTTTAATTTCAATTATCCCTGCCAGAGGTATCTAGACCAAGATTGTAGAGAATTCAATTCTGTATAAAAAATGTACCTAATCCCTTAGCAAATAGAGACTTACGGTTCTCAAGATGGCGACTAAATGGGGAAGCTTTCAACCCCGAAAACTGAGTTTTATAGTCACACTGGACCCCCTACACATCAAAAATGTCCTGTCTAAAATGTAACATTTCAATGAACTAATAATAGAATATCAAGAAATTTGCAGTGAACGAGTTGCTGCGGTTGCCCCGTAACCCCTTAACTCTGAAGATCCAACGAAAAAATAGAGATTCTAAGTAGGGGAATTTGTGTCATCGTGAAATTGGATTCTTGGAATCAAGCACCCCATGGCACCATAGCTCTTCAACAGAAAACCCTCTAACCTCACAACCCCATATAGACCAAGCGAATAAAGGTTTTGACATACATAAATAAATTAGTAGACGCAAAGCTTTTACAGAGTGGCTTTGGGAGAGGTCATGAGAGAGGCTTTCATTTGCTTCATCATTTTTTAAAGCTTTTATTTAACTTGCAATGTTAGTGTGTTAGTTTGTTTATTCAAATCTTGCAAGCTGAATTAGTACCACTCCTATCCTGCGGAGTTCATCCACAGTATTCTATATTTTTTAAGTCCCGGGGAGAGGTGGAGCCTAACAGGTGCAAAAATTGTGCTTCAATTATCTGGGCTTCTATTGATGCTACGACAAAAGCGATGAAATCAGCGCGCAGCGTAGAGGATGCGTAGAACACTGAAACTTTGCTCTTGACTTTCTACGTAACTGCAACAGTTATTGATTACAAATAAACAATTTCATTAAAAGAAAATAGCTGTTCCGAAAAAGTTTTTGTTGCTGTGAATTGATGAATTTGAAAATTAATGACGTAGAAGACAAGGGCGCATATATGCTTGTCTCTATACCAGATACCCAGACCGGCATCTCACGAAAATTCATAATTATGGAAGAAGGATTCTCTATCAATACTGTGGAGATGTGTAGAAAATACATGTCCTTTCGTCCGAAGAAGTTGTCCAACGACAGATTCTTTTTACGATATACTAATAAAAAATGTACTTCACAATCTGTTGGAATCAACACTTTGTCGAAAGTTCCTTCAAGAGTTGCTTCATTTTTGAATCTGGCAAACGCAGAAGCTTATAGCAGCCATTGCATGAGGCGCACTTCAACAACTTTACTGGCTAATAAAGGTGCTGACCTCACAACAATTAAACGACATGGTGGGTGGAGAAGTTCCGACATAGCAGAAAGTTATATCGAGGATTCTATATCCTATAAGCTTGATATCGTAAGGAAAATCCAAGGTACTCCTGGTACTAGTCGTTCCCTAAAAGAGGAGACATCTATTGTCTCTACAGATTTATAAAAAATTTCGACAAGCACTATGCATTCTGAAACCGATGACAACTACAAGTTTGTTATTAATGGAATCGAAGTGAAATAAGATAAAACAAATAAGGAAATATCTATTAATATAAATGTTAATATTAATATTAATAAAAATTAAATAAAATGCAATTGACTTAAGACTGTATTTTTCATTATTCCACTAGTGGAATAAACTAATTGCATTATTCCACTAGCGGATAAAGTGGTACTTTATATGCTTCATAAGTGTGGATAAAACTTCAATTATAATGTGTTAACAGGTTTAAACTGCTTATGCTAGCAACTCATCTCTAATTGTTCATTTGCATTCCTGCGTGATTGGCTGAGGTTTGTGTGCCCTCCAGATGGCGGCGTCAAATTCAGGTGAGCGAAAATGGTCAATACTCATTTATAATGTTTTTATTCGCATTTCTAGATTGGTACCTGTGTAACATTAATGAACTCTCTCGGATACGATGGATATACTTTTTTTAAGTCATTGATTTTTTAGTAGATAAATAGTAGATAATGAAACATTTTCTTTATAGGATTTTGCAAACAGTGGAAAGAAAAGCTATCTATGAGAACTAAAGGAAAAACTATATATATAAAAATATTAATGAAATCTTTGCATTCTTTCGATAACCTGACTTCTGGTTATGCTAGCAAGTAAAATTCTGATTTGCCATTCTCATTTTAACACTAGCATCCAACCTCTAGATAATAGTAGATAAATTCCACTCGACTGTAAGCTGGGTTATTTAGGCCCAATATGAAATCAGGAACGATCAGTTCTAATTTGGGAAGCCAATTCTGGACGTATACATAGTAAATAGAACTTAAGTCTTTTAGAATTTAAATATAGTCAATCAACAATAAAAGTTATTGAAGTTTTCGTAATACGGTGATAAATCGAATTTGTGGTGCAGTGCTAACGTGTTAAGCTTGTGCCCCGATCACGACAATGAGAAAACTGCAGGTCCTGGAGGATAAATTTATGCGCCTCATCTCTGATTCGGATAGGTCCACGTACACCTTCTCAGAGATTTGTATGATCGTTGCAAAGACATAACGCCACTGGCGGATTACGTCCGGTAAATATCACAGAAATTCTATTCCTTTTAGCTGAGCGATAGTCCGCTAACGCGCCACATAACTAGAATGCATAATGCTCCCTTCCCAATCAAACACTTCATATCAGGCACTGCCTATCTTCTGGCAACCTCCCTATCCAAGCTTTTCTGCACCAAAACTTTCCCCTACCATGCACTTCGTCTTTCCACACCTCTATATTCTATCCCTTCCTTTTACTTTCCATCGGTCATTTTGTTTGTCTTATTGTCTATTTTGTCCTTTTCTGTTCTAAATTCCATTTCGACCGAGAAATTTCACAAAAATCGTATCTTTCAAAAGTTTCCTCACCTATCTTCCTAGTGGGATACCAATTGCCTCGAACGGGCTTTTTTGTTGAGTTCTTTCCCGTGATAACAATCAAAATTTGTAAGTGTTTTGTGAGCGAGTTCTTAGTTTATAGTTAATTTAAAGAAGGTATTTTAATGCCTGTTGGGTTATAGACAATTTAATGTTAATTTTAAGCTACATGGGTAGCAGGAGTTTTAACGTTTTTTACCATTATTGTTTTAAAGCCGGTCGTTACCCGCACAGTCCTACATTCACCACGACGCTGCCCGCCGTAGTTGTCTGACCGGCACCAGGTCTCTATTCGAGGAGGCAATTTTTGTACTTTTAATCTTTTAATAAATTTGCTATGTTAATGATGAGGCTTATTGTGACCATGGAGTTCCGGGTTCGAATCCTCAACAGGATATGTATGTTAGTGGCGCCTTTAATATGTTACTGAGACGGTAGCTCTGGGCTAAACAGCTGTTGAGTGGCATAACATATCTAGTCGCTGTTATCTCTTTTGTATTCGAGTCTCAGATGCGGTAGAGGGCAATATCGCAGGGAATGGTAGTCGTGCTGAAGTCCATGTGTACTATTGTGTACGTATCCTGGTTAAGGAGGTTGAGGCGTTACAGTAACAACCAAAAGTAAGTCGAATTCTAAATCGGAACTTTTCCATAATAAATTATTACAACAGGTTATAAGTCGATGATACCAATAATTATTGTCATAAAGGTATAAATAAATCATTTTTTATTATTAATTATTTCATTATTTTACTTAATGAACTAACTCTTGGATGTTTTGTCCAAACTTATTTAAAACAAAATAAATTTATGTAAATATCTGTGTATTTTGCAAATTTGCTTCAGTAAATAATTTTTAAAAAATGAGAAACACTAAAAATTAAAATTAAATCATTAAATAATTGAAAAATCAGTTAAAAATCATTAACGAAAAGAGAAATTTGACAGTTTACAAATGTTTAATAATTCTTTTTATTTAGTAAAAGTCTCCTAATTAGATTGAAAACAATATTAAAATATGCGTAAAACATCAATGCTTTACATAGTTAGTTTTCGGAACTGCTATCATTATTTGGTTATTTGCTATAAATTAAAATGCACAAAAAAATTGATTGAAGGAGCCGTTACTCTGTGGTAGTTAATCATTTTGCACAAATAACTAAATAAAACACAGTACTATGTTTTCTACCTCTACTACTATGTGGTAGAAAACATAGTAGCGTGTTTTATTTAGTTACTTGTGTTAAAATGTACCGTTTGCATGCTGGGTTGACATATTTTCCATAAGACTACAGGCAAAAGTTTTTAACATTTTTTAACTTTATGAGTTTCCTAATGACTTTGAATTTTTACAAAAAATTGTGTAGAATAGCTATAGTTAAACTCCGCCAGGACTTAAACATAATTAAGATGATTTAAAAAAAATATTTATAACACTTAAACTCCGCCAGGACTTAAACATAACTAAGATGATTTAAAAAAAATATTTATAACACTTTGTGTTTAATACATTATTATTATAATATCCATCTAAAAGAGACTTGGCATAGATTTTATTACATAAATGGAATAAAGGTACTTATGTTTTCATGTCCATAATAAATGATCAATAAGTCCACGCCATAGTCTGGTTTAGGAGACATATAATTTACTGCTTACTTTACTAGAGTAAGTAGTAAGTTTATAGTTTGTGAGTAATATTGACGTTTTAGTCATTAGTTCGATTGTATAAACATAGAAGTTTATCAACCCACTGTACGAATGACGAACATAAACTCGGTAAAGGAATGCCAATGACATGAAAGGCATTTAGAGCAGAATCGAATTTGCTTACATTTTAGTGCATTTTTACACTTGGTGTTTGAGAAGAAGTAACTATTTATTTAATAAATAATGCAACTGAATGATATACCGCATTTATAACGTGTTATCATTAATGCCTAGTTGGTCGTAAAGTAAATGAATGCACTTGAATTTACGGTAGGGGTTTTAATTGAGAATCTGAAATGTCTACGGAAATAGAAATAATAGAAAATATTGGGGAACTTTGTTAAATTATGATTTTGGATATAGCAAATAACTTGAGGATGCAGTTCTATCGCTGTAAAACTCTATACACAGCTTTGTCACTGTAAATCGTATTGTAGCCACTAAAATGTCATGTTGTATTTCGTAAAATATTTTTCGCGTATATCGCTTGCGATCTTAAATTTTGCCTCTAAATGGGGTTAAGTATTTCATGTTAAAGAAAAACTTAAAAATATTTATCAATTTGAATAGTACCTAGAATATTATACAAGAATAATGTATTGGTAAATACTATTTCTTTATTATTTGTTAATTATTCATAAATCAGTAAGAAGTATCCTCAATAATTTCAAATTTTATTAACTTCTGACGTCCCGGTTTACAACTAAATCTAGGAATATTTGTTTGTGTTAAGATTCCTCACATCCTCACTGGCAATATAAAAGAGGTAGAAGAAGAGTCACACGTATGACAGTTTGCATTATTGTAGTCTGTGTTAGTTATCATTTTTTACTAATTATCACATTATGGAGCCTAATATCGGTCAAGCTAACACTGGAAATTTACCAGAAGTGAACTACGTTATAATTCAGGAATTGTCTGCGAAAAATATGGATAATTTGTCGAGTGTCTTGGAGTAGAAACTTACCTGATGTCTTTAACAGTAAGTACTCGTAAAATTATATTATTTAATGATGCAAAAAATAAACAACAGATTTTATATAACTCCATACACAACGTCTTAAAAATTAACAAATCAAAATAAAACTGCAAAACAAAAAGAACACCAGAAAAAACTAACCTAACTGCTACACTGTTACTTTAGCTGTCAGTTTTTCTTAGTGAAGTTTGAAACTCAGTGTTGCCACACAGATATTTCATCTACGCATGCGAAAACATGAACGTCACGACTGTTGGCGGGAACTAATATTTTCAAATTACAAACCGAATTTAAAAACACGAAGCCGCAAAAAAATGTTTTTTTTCATACATATTGAGTTTTTCAGTCCTCCTGGTTGTACATTTAACATAAACATAAATTGTATTCTTTCTCGAGCCTGAGCTGTTGCCGATATGTAAATATTCCAATTTAGGGAAAGTACAGTAAGCAGCTTTAGCTTTTAGCACTCTTCTCAGAGTGAGTGTGATTATGTAGCTTTGTGTCACTCATTCTTACACATGTCATAATAGATTTGCCTACTTGGTGGGCATTTCTATTTAATTATACATTTCGCAAATACAAAGCAAATTCAAAGCGAAGAGTATAATGCATTCGATCGCAAGTTTCATATTACTGTGTTGGTAACCGAATTCTGAACCACTTTTAAAATCTCCGTCCGTCTGTCTGTCTGTCCGTCCGTCACGTTTCTTGTATAACTTAAGAACGAAAAGTCAGATTGTATTGAAACTTGGACAGTAAGTTAGTGTTTGCTAGAGGAAGAACCCTATTGCTTTTGAATAAAATCGATCAATAAATAAAAATGTTATTAATTTTTTAATTTGAAAAAAAATTATGTTCTGTAATTAAACTAAAAATATTTAAAACTAATATTATTTACAAAAAAGAACTACGAAGAGTATCCTATTGAATGTACAACAATTACACAACTAGTACTGTATAATATTGTTACATTGCAAAATCGGCTAATTAGGCAATAGTCCCTATAGCTTATCAACTTAATATCAATAAATCTGCCACAAATGCGATAAGATTATGGACCAAGCTTTGGCGACTTACATTCATCTCGCAGGCCGTCACTTGCTAATACAAACTAACATTTTTATACTCCTCGTAAATGTGTTTTTATTTACGATAAAAATGCAGAGAGTATTCTATAGAATGTGCCACAATTATATGTAAAAAAAGCACAGTAAATCGGCGAAGAGTATAATGGTTAGCTTGTTTAAACTTGTCTCTGTACGAGCTATAACAGGCATCCTAAACGGTCAAGTGGTAAGCTCATTCAAACTGCCACCAACATTAACGTCAGAGAATTATTTGGAATTCCTTTAAAACAACCTACCGGTCTTACTAGAAGACTTCCCTTTATCCCTGAGGCTGACAATGTGGCTATAGAATGACGGATGCCCTGCACATTATGGGAGAAAGGTGAGAACATTCCAAAATTTGAAATATCCGGGCAGATGGATCGGTCGCTTGTGTGGCCACCCAGGTCACCAGACCTAAATCCTTTAGATTTTTTTTACTGGCGATGTATGAAGGAAAAAGTGTGCTTCCGACCTGTTCAATCCTTAAATGAATTGTATGAGCGTATCGGAATAGCCACCGAAGAAATCAGCCGATCCGGATATTCACGCCATCTAAAACGTTCCTTTGTTAAACGGTGTAAAGCCTGCATCAGGGCTGGAGGAGAGCAATTGGCACGTTTATTTTAGTGACTTTTTCTATTTAATTATAATGATGATAAATTCAGGAGAAATTACTTTTTATTTTATTTCGATCTTTCTTCTTCCTCCTAACTCATAATTTTTAAACATTTTATAATATAACAATAAGTGGGCAAGTTTTTAAGATAAATGGCAAGTTTCGCTTGGTACTTTTCTTTACACTATCAAAGGTCAAAGTCGACAGACGGAATCTTGGTGGAACAGAAATTTATGAAATACTTCTTTTTTGAAAATACTGTAGTCGTTATCTAAAAACTCCTATACACGTTTGATAGCACAACTATTCTAGAATACTCACCTAAAAACAGAATGAACAAATCTTTACTTTGTGGCACTGGCATGTAAAAGACTATCTTAGAGTCGAAATTTTCAAATATTTCAAAAAAGTGTCCATATCTCGAAAACCGTAGGGTTTTTAATAAGGTCAAGTTGTGATATTCTTAGAGGTCATGGCCTGGCCTATTTCCAGTTTCAGGATTATCCATTATTTACGGGATACCCTGTATACAGAGTGATCCAGAGTTTTTAGGACAATTAGTCAAAAAGTGAGGAATTTCGACAATTCTTCCTATATTCTGAAACCGACTCAAACCATTTTCTTATGGGTTTTTAGAACAAACTATTTCTAAAACGGTCTTTTTCGCAGTGCAAGTGGAGATTTAGTTAAAGGAACCAGAGTTTACGGATAATTTAGAACTAGAAATTACATACTTTTATTCTAATGGTTCGTAGTTACCACACGAATGTATTTGTACTGCTGTTTCACCCACACATAAATACATCCGCAAGATAGATTGTATTGAATCCTTTAGTAGTTATTTAACCTTAAACATTACGGATTTCATTAAAATATTATATTATGCGTGAAAATTGTCATATCATTCATATCGCCTTGAGTCGATTCTGGCTTTGACGTCATGACCAACTCAGATCTGGAGTCTGGTTAAGAAACTTTTTGTGTGGTCATTTCGCACCTTCTCCATGTATTGACAGACACATATAAGTTTTTATCGTATTTTACAACTGTAGCATTTACGAATAATTAAGTAATAACTTTTCATTTGTAGAATTGTTTATTTGATTATTAAATAAAATATTGAACAGATTGGGCCGTTACTTGATGAAAATCCATGATAATAATTGGGAAGAAAACTATATTAGTTTTTGATTTTCACTTTATTTCTTGTCAACATGACAATTGTTTCGCCACACAGTGGCTTCTTCAGATATTGAGTACTGGTATACTAATTTTACAATGCACAAACTATATGGTTTTATACAATTTTGATGTAATCCTAATCTTAATTGCTAAGCGGAAAAGTACAATATAATTTTAATTACTAAATGGAAAGGTACATATAGTTCTAGGAAATTTATTGAATCTAATTTTAATAACTTATAGGCTACATTCCATTATTTTTGATACTTTAGATTTTCAAGTCAGAACACAAGTCAATAGCTTAATCTATAAAAAATACAAAAAACAAAAACAAAAAATTAAATCATTGTTAAATAAGAAATCAAATTCAGACACAGAAACAAAAATATTTTCAGAACATAAGTTTCACAAGAGATTTGTAAATTTATCAAACACTAGGTTTAACAATAACGAAATTAAAACTTTAGAAAAAGGATTCAAACATAACATTACACAAAATATCAATAGAAATAATTTAGAATACTTAGGAGTAGAAACAGACATAGCTTTATCAAACTCTTCCAATAACATAATAGACAAATATTCAGCCGCTAAAATGATTAAAAATGATCTTAATAAATCAAATAAAAATTTTCATAACAAAGATCGCGATGCTATTAAAACAATAAAAAACAAAACAATAACTAATGATATAATTTTTACAAAAGCTGATAAAGGGAATACAGTTATTGCTATAAACAAAACAGACTATGTAGATAAAACTAACAGTTTTTTAGATACAGCACAGTATAAAATACTCGATAAAGATCCTACAAATCGATACCAAAAAGAAATACAATCAGCAATTAAAAACTCAGACAGTGTTATTACTGCGTCTGATAAATATAAATTAAAGACAATGAATCCTCAAATACCAAAAATGTATTCTCTAGTCAAATTACATAAAGGTAATCTCCCGATAAGACCTGTAGTTTCGTTTTTAACAGCACCATCATTTAATATTTCACACAAATTAATAGATGTAATAAAAGAAAACACTAAATTCACCCCAAAATATAGTATCAAAAATTCTTACGACTTAATAGACAAACTAAAGAATATGACACTACCGGACAATGCAAAATTAATTTCCTTTGACGTACAGAACTTATTCCCTAGTATACCACCAAAAGAGACAATAACCTTAGTAGAAAATCTTTTAGATAAAAATAATACAAACATTGTTAAAAAACAGGAGATTATAAATCTTTTAACCATTTGCCTAGAACAACATTATTTTCAATTTAATAATAAGATTTATACGAGCGACGAGGGTCTAATTATGGGTAATCCTCTCAGCCCACTTTTATCCGAAATATTTATGGACTTTTTAGAAAACCAAATACATAAAAACCCAGAAAGCAATAAATTTCTTTATTGGTATAGATATGTAGATGATATTTTAACTTGTTTCACAGGAACTAAACGACAACTCAACAATTTCCTAAATTTCATAAACTCACTCCACCCTAAAATTAAATTTACTTTCGAAACTGAAACCGAAAACGCTATTAACTTTCTAGATTTGACTATTACAAGACTCAATAAAAAACATAATTTCTCAATTTTTCATAAACCATCCCACACTGACATAACAATACACAACACCTCAGCACATCCTCGCCAACACAAAATAGCAGCATACAACAGCATGATACACAGGCTTTTGACTGTCCCCTTATCAGAAGAAAATTATATCAAAGAACTACAAATAATAAAACAAATTGCATTCAATAATGGTTACAACCCAGAGGTAATAGACAATATCATTGTGAAAAAATCGTTCAATAAAGCTATTAAAGAAGTATATCCAACAATAAAAGATCAAAATAATAGTTTCAAAGTTCTCACTTACATTGGCTACCCAACAGAAAAAACTTCCTCTTTTTTAAAAAAACGTAATATTAATGTAGCTTTCAAAACTAATAACACAATAGGAAAACATTTAAAAAATGCAAAAGACAAAATTTCATCAGAAAATAAATCAGGCGTCTATAAGTTGACTTGTGGTGCTTGTCCTAAGGTATATATTGGACAAACAGGAAGAAATTTTGGTAAACGGTTGTCAGAACATAAAAGAAGTTACATCAGTAATAAAACAGACTCAACTTATGCTAACCACCTAATAGAAGTAGGTCACGTGTTCAACGAAGAGTTTAAAATTTTACACACCGAGAAAAAAGGGTTAAAACTCGATTTACTAGAATCTCTAGAAATAAATAAATTAAAGTCGTCTGATATTTTATTAAATGACCAAATTGAAACAAACTCATCTCCCTTACTAAATTTATTTACTTATTAAAATTAGATTCAATAAATTTCCTAGAACTATATGTACCTTTCCATTTAGTAATTAAAATTATATTGTACTTTTCCGCTTAGCAATTAAGATTAGGATTACATCAAAATTGTATAAAACCATATAGTTTGTGCATTGTAAAATTAGTATACCAGTACTCAATATCTGAAGAAGCCACTGTGTGGCGAAACAATTGTCATGTTGACAAGAAATAAAGTGAAAATCAAAAACTAATATAGTTTTCTTCCCAATTATTAAATAAAAGTTATTTTCAAAACACGTTTTTTTTAATTTAATGGTGTCTCACCTATGCAAACATTTTTATTTATCGCACGTGAAATTTCAACTTGTTTGACTTTAATGATAGGTCAAAACATCTGGACACTGGGATGTAATCACAGCTGATACATGTGTAAATATCATCTGTTAACTATTAATTCCGCCTTAAATATTTACTTTCAAAATGGAATGACGTAAGTAAAAAGTTTGAGAGTTTGAATTTCTTTAATATATGATCTAGTGAAAAACATTAATTAATTGAAAAGCGATTATTCGAATATAAGGAGAGTTATGAGTATCAGCTATATCAGTGGTAATATAATAAGTAGTACACTTATTAACAATTTTTGTTGTGTTAGCTAGGCTTTTACAACTTAGGCAATAATTAGGCAATAACTACACGTAAAGGTTCTAACAGCTCATGCAGGGCCAAGTTAAAATAAATTAAATAGACATACCCACCAGTAAGCAAATCTATTATGACATGTGTAGACACGAGTGACATAAAGCTACAAAAACACACTCACTCAGACAAGAGTTCTAAAAGCTAAAATTGCATCAAAAAAGGAAAAATGCGTTAATAATTCAGCAAGTCAAAATTGCTTATTAGAATTATTCATAATAACACTGAATTAATGCCAGGATCTATTTAAGACAAGAGCAATAGAATATTTATTACACGAATGTCAGTTTTCATGTTTTAGAGCGATTTCTCACGAGTAACTCCAGAACCCTACGTTTTACCAAAAAAACATCAAGAGCAGAAATGAAGCCTATAAAATACCAAATTGGTTGGTTTTTTCTTATTTCTGTAGATGCATTACAAACTGAGTTATGGCTCGTTGAAGGTGACTGTTTGTTTGCCGAAAACTGAATTCGAACATTTCAACTTTAAATAACGGAATAACGACGACCTTTTTTAACATACTTGAAAAGATCTTTAAACCGGTTTCTGGAGCGATTAGAAGATGTCCTAAGAATTAAGGAAGTTAAAAAGAATATTTTGCGGAGCGTTAGAATATTTTGATTATATTTTCAACCACATTTTTCATGCGTTACATTATTCCCAGGCCACAACTGATCTTGTAAATACACCCTCTTCAAATGTTCAGCTGCTTAGTTTTTTGTGGGAGGCAATGCACTTAGTTGTAGGTACCTCTCTCTTGCTCTTTGCAGTAGCTTTGACAAAACATTCGTATTGGTTTTTACGATAACTTCCTTAATTCTTAAGACATCTAATCGCTTCAAAAACAATTTCACAAGGAATTTTAAGGGCTACAAGGGCCTGTAAAACTGACCTTCCTTGAACGCATCGTTTTTGAAATTTTTTAATTTAAAAGGCTCTGGGAAGGTGGTCCTCGCACTTAAATGCGAACTTAAAACAGTGACATCTCTATTAATTTTCATCCTAGAGATTTTTTTTGCAAAAAACCTATTTCTTGTACTCTTGCAATTTTCCGCATCTTCTTTAGTTTTTGAGTTATTGTGAAAAGAAATTTTTTTAAAAAATTTCAGAATTCATTTCAAAATTGAATCAAACTTTTTTTCAAATCTACGCATTCTAAACCATTCAAACTTCTAGAAGACATTGTTAGTACCGAAATAAAGCAATTTGTGAATGGATTACATTTAATTTAAATTCTTGCTGTTAAGCTATTGGTTTCATTGCTGATTCTTTCTCCGAACGAACAAGACAATCAGAGCTGTGCAAGTACCCAAAAAAGAAGTACTTAAGTACAAGTACTTAAAAAATGTTCTTGACGGAAGTACAATTACTTTAGGAACAGCATGTACTTAAGTACAAATACAAGTACATGTAGTTTAAAATGGACTTTCAATTACTTTTAAAAAGTACAAAGTACAATAAAGCAATGAACATAAAGTTGGCACCCAGAGTTAGCACCCCAGATTCACACTAGGTCTGAAACGGCAACGTAAAGAGCGGCCGCGCCACCGCTGCACAGTGTGTCATTTTGCAAATCTAGCCGGACAAAATTACAATAATAATAAAATAAGTTTGATTGTAGCAGACATTTATTTATAAGTGAAAACCAACCTTTATACGTAAAAATAAAGAACATTATAGTCATAATAATAATAATAATTGTAGCAAAAAAAAAGTTTGAATATGAAGTAATATTACAAATTGAATAATTTATTTTCTCTTCAATAATTAGAGCAATCTTCGGAGTCACTGCAGCTTTCAGGGCCGCTGTCGCTGTCATTATCTTGCGTTTGTTTTTTGTAGTATGAATAGTGGGTGCCTTTATTAATTTTAGAACTTCTGGGTTAATGCCTGATTTATTTTTTTCCTGCTGTTTTAAAGACGTCATTAGGGGATCAGAACTTATCAACAGAGTATGTAGTATATCTGTATTTGTGTCGGTCCTACAAAATTTTCTTGAATGCTCATGTCAAAATTTTCGGAATTCCTTGTGCCGAGCCTCCTGTGCTTCTTCGGACATCTGTCCAATTGCAAGAAATTTTCTATCACGTTTGGTCCATGTATTAATATTTTGTGCAATGTTACAGGCATTGGGTACCAGTTATACAACGATACATACAAATTAACAGTTTCTAAGCAATATTTTTTAAATTCATCTACGGCAATTTCATAGCCGCAAGTTAGTGTGCGTAATATAACAAAATCGCTTAATTAAGGATTCATCAACTTCTGTTATCTCTGATGATATTCTGGCATTTAAAAAAAATCTTCTTGCACTGTTGCCATCATTTGAGTTTCCTCCTCTTTGCTTTGGAGTGTCCAGTAGCAAACCTGTTTCTGCTCGAAATCTTTTTATTATTAATTGTTTTCGTTTTGCAATATTTTCCTTTTCTTCAGTTTTGCGGCATTGCCATTTTTGCACTTTCAATCTGTATGCAATGTGCAAAACACATTCCATTAGTCTCATTTGGGTATGTAATGTAGACAATCCAAAGGAAACTGTCTGTCGATCAATTGGACGTTGGAGAATTAAATTTAAGTTATTCATGTCTTTTGACGTTGCGTGTCAAATATAGCATTTCTGCGTGTTTTTGTTTGATGCTAAAATGTTACAGACCTTACCATCCACCATTGTTTCTACAAATTGATGAATCACTTGGAGTATGTGGCCGTTAAATTGAACATAAGTTGGTTGAAGTGTTGCAATTTGTTTCCTGACGTTTTCAAACTCTTCAATAATGGAACTGTCAGTTTCCTTAACAAATCTAAACCGTATGGGTCTGCAAAACGATGTTGATGACTGATGCGGATTTTTCCATATTATAGTTTGGTTTATTTTCTGAAAGCCATGAAGTTCTAAAGGTACCAAGGATGTTGTTAAAATATTGTTTTTTTTATAAGTCGAGCCACTTGTACTGGTACAAATTAAAGTGTTCTATCGATATATTAGTATTTAACCAATCATAATATTTGTTTAAAAACGTTTTCTTATTGCGATGTTGTTTGGAGTATCTATAATGTTTTTAACGGATTAGGAGTGCTTATTTTGGGAAAAGGTTTTCTGGTATTTTGTCCGGCTAGATATGCAAAATGACACACTGTGCGCTGGCGGGGAATATCTTGTTTCAAGGAGTAGAAGAAGCCTGGCGGGGGTGGAAAGCGGCAGCTCGTTGCCGGATCGAATTGCACTTGCAAAGAGCTGCCGCGATTCCCGTTGTGGCAATCATCATGATTCAGTGTAAACTAACCGCCTTCCAATTTTCAGCGCGGCAGCTCAATGCCAAGTCGAGTTTTCCGGGAAAAGAGTCTTCCGACCGTGGAAGGGAAGGGCCAAGAGCTGCCGCGATTTTCTCTCTGTGGATGCTTCTCTGTTACCCATGGGTACCTTTTGACCTATTTTCAGGGCGGCAGCTCAATGCCAAGTCGAGGTTTCCGGGGGGAAAAAGAGTTCTCCGACCGTGGAAGGGTAGGGCCACGAGCTGCCGCGATTTTCTCTCTGTGGATGCTTTTCTTTTAACAATAGGTACCCTTTGACACACTTTCAGCGCGGTAGCACAATGCCAAGTCGAGTTTTCCGGGGGGAAAAGAGTTTTCCGGCCGTGGAAAGGAAGGGCCACGAGCTGTCGAGATTCTTTCTCTGTCCCCCGAAAAATTCGACTTGGCGTTGAGCTGCCGCGCTGAAAATAGGTCAAAAGGTACCTATTGTTAAAAGAAAAGCATCCACAGAGAGAAAATCGCAGTAGCTCGTGGCCCTTCCCTTCCACGGTCGGAAAACTTTATTTCCCACGAAAATCTCGACTTGGCATTGAGCTGCCGCATTGAAAGTGGGTAATAGGGTTCCCATTGGTAAAAGAAAAGCATCCACAAAGAGAAAATCGCGGCAGCTCTTGACCCTTCCCTTCCACAGTCGGAAAACTCTTTCCCCGGAAAACTCGACTTGGCATTGAGCTGCCGCGTTGAAAATTGGAAGGCGGTTAGTTTACACTGAATCATGATGATTGCCACAACCAGAATCGCGGAAGTTCTTTGCATGTGCATTTCAGAGCTGGAAAATTTTTTGCATCGGAAAATTCGATCCGGCAACGCTTTCCACTCCCGACAGGCCTCTTCTACTCCTTGAAACAAGATATTCCCCGCCAACATTGGCGCGGCCGCTCTTTACGTTGCCGTTTCAGACCTAGTGTGAATCTGGGGTGCTAACTCTGGGTGCCAACTTTATGTTCATAATAAAGCACCATGTAGGTACGTTAATAATTACCGTAATATTGAATAATGGTAAAACTTTTTAGAACATTCAGAAACTAAATATTTATTCATGTAATTATAATGTAACATAAGATCATCAAAAATACTAAATAATATATAAATATTAAATAAACCATATTTTAAAAGAAAAATTTTAAAAATCTGAACAATTCACCCTCAGAATAGCCTACTCAAACAACACACAGTTTGCTTTCATTACTACTAATTGTTCAAAGTGGCTATCTGAAAGTGCATGCCTCTTCGGCACATTCACAATAGTAGCAAATGAAAAAAGTCTCTCCACTGGTGCGGATCACGGCAAAGGGGTATTATATTTAACAAATAACTACTTCATCAATGGGTAATTATCTAGTATATTTAAGGTTTTTCTTTTATCGTCTAAGTACTGCAAAACCTCAATGTTTGCTAGTTATGTTGTACTTTTAATTGCAGTTAATTGGTCCAAACTTTCATTAAAATCGAAAAATTCTGCCATCATCCGCATCCGCACACTCCTCATTTACTTCTGATTCTTAAATTCCTACTTCACATGCTGAAATTATCTTTGTCTGAATTTGGGTCATAGAAACACTGACTTCGTCTTCAGATAACAAGAGGCACCAAATAACAATCTTTTGCAGGTTGGAGCTTGCAAATGTGAGTATTTGTACTTGTAAAAGTAATTGTTCTTATATAAGGAGTTGTACTTATAAAATGACTTGTACTTATAGAAGTACTTGTACTTGTAGGAGAACAAAACCGCAAGTACAAAGTACAAGTACCTTCACTAAATTTAGTAAAATACAAGTACCAAGTACTTCAGTAATTACTGTACTTAAGTACATGTAAAAGTATTTACTTGTGCTACCAAGTACAATTTGTACTTGTACTTGCACAGTTCTGAAGACAACCGATTTATTTTCATCATAACTCCGTAAGTTCTTACCCTTACGACTTTTACTAAAGCTCACTTTAAAGATACTTTCAAGTACTTTAAAAAAGATTCAATAAGTTTTCCTCCAAAAGTTCTTCGTTCTTCCGTTATTTAAAGTTGAAAGGTTGATATTCACCTTCAACGAGCCAGTCGGTTCTTACTGCATCTACAGAAATAAGGAACTGATCGATTTGTTATTTTATAAGCCTCATTTTTGCTCCTGATGTTTTTTCTTTTTTTGATAAAATGTAGGTTCTCGAGTTACTCGTGAAAATTGCTCTAAAACATGCGTTTTTGGATGAAAAATCAACATTTTTAATCGCGAATAACTCGAAAAATATTGATTTATCGAAAAGCTTCATAGAACATTTTTTGCTTAGAATTCCCCCCATCGATTTCTGCGGTTATTTTGAGTTTACTAACTTCCACCCCCGAGAAGGGATGACATCCACCCCGAAACAATATAAATCTGTGGCTTTGTTCTAAAAGGGCCAATATCACTTTTTCCTTATAATGACTTTGGTACCAATAAGTCATGAACTACATTTATTCCGAATATATTCAGATAAAAACGCCAATGTTGAACTCACATAAATGAATGAGAATTTCTAGTCGCAAATGCAATATAAATCATCGTTTGATAGTAATGAAGGATTTCAAAGACTCGATTTAATGAGAAAAAATTCGCATTTATGGAAACTAACACCGATGTTGAATACACCATTAGGAATTCCTGAAAACAAGCTAAACCATGTAAAAGAACTTGAACCATATATTGATGAAAGTAAGCAGACTTTACTACAGCAAATTTCTTACGGTATCACCTTCACCAGTTGACACTATTGCTGATTATGAAGGTATTTTTCATGATTTGGATGATATTTAATAATTTAGTTCTCTGATTTTTTTCAATAACAGTATAAGAAATTAAAATAAATTATTTTAATTTCTTGAACTATGATTGAAATAATCAAGCAATCAATTACATATTTGCTAGATTTTTTCAATCATAGTATAAGAAATTAAAATGAATTATTTTAATTCCTCATGTTATGATTGAAAAAAATCAAACTAATAAATTTGTTAAATATTATCTTCATTTCTGTCTTGAATATTTTATTAATTTATTTATTGCGTAACTAAGAAATGTTTAATGATTTGGAAGATGTATAATTATTTAAAAAAAAATGTCTGTTAATGGTATAAGAAATTAAAATTATTTTTACTGCCTTACTTGTTTTATTGACCTTTTGAATTTGTACTTAAACGGTCAAAGTGGGTAACTAAGATTTTTTTTTGCTAAATAAAAGGCCAATTTTCATATAGGCCATTTTGTTTTAATCAAAGACATTTTTTATTAACCGTCTCACGTATATAATCTATTTTTCCAATATCATTTTAAAAAAATCTATATTCTAAGAGATATAATAGCTGATATTTTTCACGAAAACTTTAAACCTCATTTTCTCAAATTGTTAATTTTTGACCTTTTAGAACCACGCCACAGAAATCATTATGCGCCACTTGGGATATTTCTAATTTTGAATAATATTAACAAATACATATTCAAAAAAACAATTTTCAAAATCGGACCCGTCCCTAAGGACTACAAAGTAAAAACCTTCATTGACTCGACTATTTAACACATTTCGTATTGTACATTAGGGTGGAACAAAAAACGAGATTTTCAAATTTTTTTCGAAAATTATTACCACATAGTTATCAAAAGGTGCATTTGGTGGTTATTAATAACTGTGCAAAAATTGAAAACGGTACTTTGTTATTTTCAGATTCCTCAATGGGTTCAAAATATTAGAAAAAAGCTCCCTTTAGACCATTTATTTTTTCTTGGTGATTTTTCCATTCTTTTGGATATTGGTAATGCCATAGTCACCAAAAGGTGTCTTAATGTACCATTGATCACTGTGCAACGTGTTTAAATGCTATTATCCACACTTCAGTTTCCTCAAGGAAGTCAAAATATGCTTTTCTAAGCTATTTCTTCCAAAAACATAACGTATTGATCGAATCGTATTTATTATTTTCTTCTCTACATTTAATAACTATAGAAGGATGAACACCAAGTAAAATCAGACGTTTTATTTAAAAAAACACACAAATAGATATGGAAAAACAAACAAAAACAGAACATGTTTAATATTTCAGTTATTATCCATTTTTAAAGTAATCTAATTTCGTTTCAAATGATGGCAATATTTGTCTTGATTTTATACAGGCTTGAATGAAGCCAGTTTGGTTTTCTTGGCCACAGACAGCTGGTGATGCTTCATTTGCAAGACGCACGAATCGTTCAACAGCTTCATTATTGCAGACTATAAAAAATCAGAAAAACTTATGTCTAACACTTTGATAACACACATTTCCATATTACCAGTCATTGGCGGCTCAGAAACATTTACGTCATTCCAAGAACTTAATTCCCCGTAATGTTTGGCCTCAAAATGTATTTTTGGTATACTAAATTCTCGTGTAGCTGTTATCTTAACGGTTTGTGCCGTGAAGACACGTTAGATATCATTTTCCTTTTCATCATTATTTTCATACTGCTAGTAAAGCTGAACAAATGACAGGTGATGCATCTTTAATAACGGCGAAGCTTATGCATGTTTTTCAATGCTCTGGATGCTGGCATTGCTTTCCTTTCTTCTGTCATTTTCATTTTCTTGGTTTCCAGGGTCACAGTATTTTTTCTAGATTCTAAATTCTTCTGATTTTCCTTATAACGGCCATGAATTTTTTTAGTTTATCCCAGAAGTAAAAAACGTTAGGAATTGATGTACTTTGCCAAATCCCTTAAATTTTCGGTACAATATTTTTGAGTATTTCATGAGCACTGATATCTCTCCCGGCATATTTATATTTTAGCCCATTCAAAACAAATAAATAATGAAAGTAAAGTCCTTATGAGTTGTTACCTACTCATAAGGACTTTACTTTCATTATTTATTTGTTTTGAATGGTCTAAAATATAAGGTCACTTAATATTTTAGATTGACCAAATATCTTGCAACGAAGTTGACTTAGAGTTGCCATATTAACGTAAATATTCTAACACTCGACGAACAATTGGCATACATCCACAAATCGCGTAAAAACCCACAGAAAACACTAAAAACAATACTTAGTAGAAGTATTCAAACAAATGAAAGCAGGCTTGAACTTGTTACCTTCCCACCCCAGCCATAGACGCCTGCCGCTTGGATTGTGATTGTAGTATCCGAGAGCGTTATTTGTCGCGCAATTCCCATAAGCGGCGCGATTTTCAAAGACAATGAGGAAACGGAAAATATTAGAATAAATCAAATTGACTTGGAGGGGCTTTTTATCATACTTTAATAATTATTTTAAATACTGTGTTTACCAGGAATACATATTTTTAAATAAACCAAGGCAGGTTATAAAAACCTATAAAATCACCAAAATTTCTATACTATCAGTCCCATGAGGAATCTGAAGATACTAAGATAGGTCGATAAGCTTTTAGGAACGATTTTTATTTATCCAAATGAACATTTTGACACCTATGTCAAAACAATTTAACAAGAAATAATTTTTCGTTCCACCCTATTGTACATTTCTATTATGCTATACTCGTGTTGTATGTATGGCTAATTTTAAATTATTTCTTTATAGATGATTGTCTATACTTTTGAGAGTTTTCTTGTCGATAGAGTCTCGATGAATTAAATCATTACTCTTACAGTATATGTAAGAGTTACTTTACGTTCTGAGAGGAATAGCCTATAAAACAATAACCTATTATAATATTTCATGCGGTGAACCTAAAGTGCACATACATATTACATATAAATTATAAAATTGCTGACACGTCATACACATAAAAATATTTTATAGCCCGACATATATAATAGCTCATGCACATAACAGCTTTCAGTATTTAGGTGCTGAAATAAATATTGAAAACAGAAATAACTTTTTTAAAATAAAATATTTATCGTTATGCTTGCTTTGTGTTTAATGAGAGTCTAGGTTCATTATTTTTACGGTCATAAAATTTTTCATTATACATTCCAGATGAATCAGAAATATTTATGGCCTGGTTCAATACACTTTTTATTTATTTTCCTAATGAAATATGATTTTTTGGAGAAAAATGTTTCGAAATTAACATATTCTTTAAGCTTTAGTTTCCTTTTATGTGTTATTTAACAAATACTCCTGTCAGATTAGGATCCGCCTGCCGAAAAAATCCAAGTTAGCTAAAATATTGCACATGCCTCTATTAAGAACTTAGAAGTAACGTTTCAAAAGTCTCCATAGATATCGCGCTTGTGATTTCAGTTATTCAAAGTCAAAGGTCACAGAAATCAGTTTTTCGAAAACACCTCTCTTTCTATGGGTCGCATGACTTTTTTAGTTATTACAGAAAGTGAGGACTAGAAAGTTCTCTACAGGAAAGGTTATATACGTCTATTACGTACAACCAGCCGTTTTCATGCTATAGTTTAGAGAAATAATGAGCAGCGGTTCATCCGTTTCTGCATCACCTCAGAGGTATGGTGCAAGGCGCGCTTGTTATATGATTTCCCCAATAGGCCTATCCATGTTTTTCCTTGTTTATGTTATGTTACAGCTCGTTCTACAGCTCGTTCTCGTCCTCTTCCTCGCCCTCCATGTATTCCTTTTCGTTCTCTTTTCACTCCTCGTCAACTTCTTCCTCATCGGTTTCTTCTGCTTCTATAATATTTATCATGATGAGATCAACAACATTAACCTCAATATATTCTTCATCTTCAACAGTTTCTATTATATCTTCAATATTCGACATTTGCGTTAAGACATGACTGACCGTGACAATGGTCACAAAGTACTGAACAGGACAGACCAAATTTTCTGCACTCGCAATTTGTGTTACATCCTTTAATGCAATTGTAAAATATGGTGTTTAGAAGTACAGCTGGTGCAGATGGCAATGGTGTCTTAATAGGCTCCAAAATATCATCATTATATCGCCCACCTTCACTGTTCAGGATTTAAATCATTGCCAAGCTAATTCTCTACCTAATAATATACTCGACTTAGATGCTGGTGAGCAGCTGTGGCAGTAGGTGCAAGTGACAATTTTACAGCGGTGCCAGTGTTAAACTTTGTTAACATCACTAATGCCATATATCGATAGTTATCAATGGATACTTCTGATTTAGGAGCTCCATACATTGCTCGAAAACCTTTGCACCTATTAACAATATATATAGGACATTATTTGTGACAAATTTTATATAAAATTGTTTCAATGGATATATAAAACTTTCTGTGGGATCAACTGTTTCACGGTAAAATGCGAAAAAGCACGAGGAGTGATAAAGGTGGCTTTAAGGGTGATGCGATCGCCTGCTATGTGGGAACTCTTTTACTAACAAACAACAACGGATTACACTTTTTCTCTTCTATTTTCCTAATTGCAATGGACTAATTATTTTGATGTGTGAGTGTGACTAACACATTTTATGCAGCTTGTAGTTTTTCTCTGTCACCAGTTTCAACTAGCAATCTGGTGATATTCGATAAGTTACCCGTAGTGATATCCGAGGTCAAACGTTTTGCACCGTATGAGATAAGTAAATACGTTGTAGGCTCCTGATCTATATTCGGTTTACTTTATTAAGCTTCGATGTGTTATTCCAAAATGGCATAATTAATAATTATTTCTGTTACAAATCAAATATTCAACGATATTTGGTTATTATATTGAAAAGGAGGGTAGGGTCATCTAAGTTAAAAATAAATGAAAACTAATTATTTATTCAGTTGAATAAAAATTATCTCGCTTAATGTCTGTAATAACCTCAGTATTAACAATAACATTAACCATATATTTTAAGAAAAATCTTTCAGAAATTAAACTGCTGACCAGTTAATATATGCTAAAAATGAGGGGTATTTATTTTCAGTAATATTTCACCCTTTGACTAAACTTATGCTGTGTTAACGTTAATCAAATTTTCAAGCTTGCATTAAAGTTTCACTGGAATTTGCACATAGGTATTTATTTGCCTGATGGCTTCACATGCATAAAGAGATTTCAGGAATTATCAACCCCGAACTGTTCCGAAGTTAGAAGCAGAGTATTAACAAAACAAAACAAGCTACCCTCTATACTCTTCGCCAATGCACTGCACTTTTTATATAATTGTTGCACATTCTATAGGATGCTCTTCGCAGTTTTTTTGTAAATAATATTAGTATTAGACATTTTTAGTTCGATTACAAAACATAAAAAAAATATTTAAAAAAAAATATATATATTTTTTATTTATCGATCCATTATGCTCAAAAACAATAGGATTCTTTCACTAGCTAACACTAACTTACTGGCAAAATTTCAATTCAATCGGACTTTTCGTTCTTAAGTTATCGTGCTTACAAGAAACGTGACGGACGGACAGACGGACGGACGGACGGATGGACGGACCGACAGACAGGCAGACAGACAGACAGACAGACAGGCAGACAGACAGACAGACAGACAGACAGACGGACAGACAGACAGACGGACAGACGGACGTACGGACGGACGGGCATTTTGAAAGTTGTTCAGGATTCGATCACCAACACAGAGATACGAATTTTTTTTCTCTACGAGCAATATTACCGGTTTTAGAAATGTGCCGATCGAATGCAATATACTCTTCGTTTTGTATTTGCGAAGAGTATAACAATAGGCAGACTGAAATTATAATGACCTAATGACAATTTTTATTTATAAATAATGTGTTGAACAAAACTTAGTTTGAAAATATCTCCAATCCACAAGTATTACACCTAGAACCAATGATTTGGAATATTCGATTGTGGAAGCCGTTACTTTGTGATAGTTAATCATATAAGAAAGGAGACTAGTTTGTTTCCTAACACAGAATTTATTGTAACATACACGTTACTGCAGTTTAGGGACCTTAACGTACCGTTTACAAACGTTGATTCAAATGAATCAATAAATTAACAAAGGTCTATGCATATTTATACCAAGTATTATGATTGCCCTATTCTAGGCACTAATTGATCAGATCTTAGAACCAACAAACACTTAGAATTTAAATAAGTACATATCTAAATTGCCGGCTACTGTGCAAAAAAAACCACGAGTAAAAGTGGACGCCGGAACTTTTGACTCGAAACGCTGCCAATAAAACGGGCATAGACAATTTTATGGAGAATTAAATGTTCTATAAAAAATCCAGATGGTATATATCTATCTTCAATATTTTAGGCAAGAGAGTGATTGAAGATTTAATACAAAATGTACAGTTGTCCAGTGCGCGACTTTCAACCATTTTCTCGCCAAAAGTATTTAATATAGACATATGCTATAACTGACATTTTTATAGAAAATTAAATTTTCTATAAAATTGTTTACGTCCATTTTCTTCGTAATTTACAGAGTTTCAAGTTAAACGTGCAGGTGTTCAGTCACTGAAGAAACCGTGGTGGAAAGACAATTCTTCCAAAAGCGCAAGCCAAACATTCGACAGTGTTGTACGTCTCTATCTTCGTCGTACAGCTGCATTAAAATGAAACGAAAGGAGGTACCTACACGGATTAATGACAGACGTCGTAGTAATTGCCCGCATGCCGACAGTGTAAAAGAAAGAGATTCACGGCATTTCGTAGCTTGGCTGGACACTTTTACAACTCAGAATGCTTTAAGTTTGGTATAGTGTATAGTTTCTAAAATATCATTTGCAAAGGTTGAGTCTGTTCTTTGAAAATTAAAAAACGTAAATGTTCTTTGTATCTAATTTCAAAAGAACGACCAGTTTGACCTATATACAAGGCATTACAATCTGGACATGTAATTTCACAAACTCCTGATTGTTTTAGAGGATCAGTTTTATACTTAGCATTATACAATATATTGGATAATTTAAAAGCTGATTTAAAATTGACTTTCAGATTATGTTATGACAAATTATTACATTTTTTTTGTTACTGCTGCTGTCTTTTATTTGCGGATATATATACTGAAAGTAACTAATTTGAATTGTTTTTTGTTAATTAATTAACAAAAAACAAATCAAATTAACTTGTTTCTGTACACATCTGCACAAAAAACAATTCAAATTAGCTTGTTTCAGTATATATCCACATATTTAAGACAGCAGCAGTAACGAAAAATATGTAACCCTAACCTACTATGGTGATATGTCTGATAGAATTGGTAACATTTTGTCAGCACATAATCTGAAAGTCAGTTTTAAACCAGCTTTTAAATTATCCAACATATTGTAAAATGCTAAGGATAAAACTGATCCTCTAAAACAATCAGGAATTTATAAAATTACATGTCCAGATTGTAATGCCTTGTATATAGGTCAAACTGGCAGTTCCTTCGAAATTAGATACAACGAACATTTACGTTGTTTTAATTTTCAAAAAACAGACTCAACCTTTGCAAATCACATTTTAGAAACTAGTCACAATTTTTCAAATATTAACGACCGGATACTTATTACACGTGAATGACAAAGGTTTTACATTAAATTTACTAGAATCAATAGAAATTATTAAATCCAACAAAATTCCCGGAAACAATTTTGTGAACCTATATCAATCCACTCTATTTAATGCATTAAAATAATCCTTTACTACGTAACTCACCTAATTTATATAATTTGGTAATTAAATTCTAAATGTTAATTGGTTCTAAGATCTGATCAATTAGTACCTAGAATAGGGCAATTATAGTACTTGATATAAATATGCATAGACCTTTGTAAATTCATTCGTTCATTTGAATCAACGTTTGAAAATGGTAAAGTTGTATGCAAAATATAACATTCAAAGACGCATCCCTTAAGAATTACATCACAAAGAGAGCCGCCTCGAGAGCCACGCGCTTGCAAACGAACACCTATTTAAAAAAAAGAATAAAGGAAGCCGCAAATGCTGCTTATATTTTGGATTTGAGTTTACGTTAAGGTACCGAAACTGCAGTAACGTGTATGTTGTAATAAATTCAGTGATAGGAAACAGAGTAGTCTCCTTTCTTTTATCGTCTGGAACACTGTCAATTTGAACAGTAATGTTGGAATATTTTGTTACTGTGGTGTATCTAAAGTTGGGTGTCCCATCGATTGGACATAGATAATAGGACGCGTGAAAACTAGATGCGCGAGAACTGGACGCGCGACAATAGGACGCATGTCAATTGAACGCATGTGTCAATTTGACTTCGCACAATGTGATGCGTGCTACATTGATTTTATCCATAACAGGAGTTAAATGAAAATAAGAGTATATTTAATTGTTTTAAGAGATAGATCAAGTACACCTATTTTACTAGACTACTGGGTTGCTCACAATATTTAACTGTAAATATAAATAAATAATATTTTATAGTTTGTACGATATATATTATTGTTGGTAATTTCTTTGGACGATTGTCATGTTCTTGCATTACTATATCTTTGGCAATAATAGCAGATTATTCTTGAAAAATAGTAACATTTCAAGTATACACAGGGATATCCGATAAATAAATATCCATTGACAAAGGTTTTGTAGACGACTTGGCAACATATTCATCAACTTGAAGGATATTATTACTATAAGGAACAAATAATAAATGATTCACTTTTAAACATGCAGGCTCCAATACTAGTTAGCTAATAGATAGGTGAAGATCTGCTGTTTTTTATCAGTCAATGTCAAATATAAATATTTCATATTTATTCATGGATATTGCCTTGGTTTTGCATGGAACATCGTTATGAGTAGCTTTGTGCCTTTCTGATGAGCTCAGAATAAGGGCGAAAAACGTTTCAAAGGCTAAGCATTTCCAAGAAACTGAATGAGAGATTTTATGAAAATGTAATCCGTTAGAATGAAAAAAAAAATTAAAGACAAGGTAAATAAATAAATTAATTTCAGGCCTTTGTTCTCATTTTTAACTGAATTTACATACCGTAAGGGGTCATGTAGATACTAGTCTAATCTGCTTAGCCATAGGGGACTATGTTGGATGCTAGTGTTATAATGATAATGTCAAATAAGAAATTGGACAAATTTATTTCAGAATTTTAACTTTCTAGCATAACCAGAACTAAGGTTATCGAAAGAATCAAAGATTTCATTAATATTTCTACATATAGTTCTTCTTTTAGTTCTCAGAGATAGGTTTTCATTCCGCTGTTTGCAAAATCCTATAAAGAATATGTTTCATTACTATAAGCAAACAAGTAATAAATAATTAACTTTTAAACTTGAAGGAAGAACAATAATCAAAAGAATAGAATCATACGCAATGAAATACTGGGGACACGTCCAAAGACGGGACTCGACACACCTACTTAAGAAAGCGCTGCGAATGAACAGCAACAAACTGAAAATAGGGAGGCCATGCTACACATGGATAACAACAATCGAGAGGATTATGAATAAGCTAGGAAAGGATGATACACACTGGGAAAAGCTGGCACAACAAAAAATGGAATACAATAAAGAAATATCAAGGATATACACACTGCCAGACTCAGAAACAGAAGAAACAGAAAACTCAGAAGTAGAATAGGAGAGAAGATGATCACAGACAGAAACTAAGAAGAATCATATCACAAAAACCTGAAAGTAAAAAGAAGCACGAAAACCTAAAAGAAGCATCTCACAAACGCCTACACTTTCCATCCGATGAAGACAGAAGGAAAACAAGAAGAAACATCTCACAAACACCTACACGCTCCATCCTATACTCCTACCCCATGCGTCATGCGGCTCTCGCTGCTGACAACAAGCATGTCCAATGTCCAATCCAGCGTATGCAGCTGGTCCGGCGGTATAAAAAAGCACCGGGGGTTTGTTCCGGCACACGGTGGGATGATCGATGTGCGATCAGGCTGCGTGGTGGAACAAATCTCCATGCACCGGAATTGGCAGCAATGCCCACCTTACGCTGGCAAATCAATCAATCAATCAATCAATCAATCAATCAACTTTTAAACTTGAAGGACATGTTCCATTAAGTTTACGTAATTTAAATAGTTATTTATATTCTTATTATTAGTACAAGTAAAATTGTTAATATGTCAAAATTGAAATCGGGCTCGGTGATAGTGATCTGGTAATAGTTATTTATTGTATTAGTCACGCCAGAAAAAGTTAGCCACGAAACCGTTAGGTCGAGTGGCTAATTTTTTTATGAATGTGCAATTACCAGAGATCGGAATTACCTATTGGATATGTGGTAAAGCCAGGGTTGGCTTTAGGAGGTTATGTGTCAGCGTATAAATATTTGCATGCATGTGTGAAACAATATCTTACTTTGAAATTTTCTTTACCGAATTCCATATTATTCAAGGCTGATAATATAATGTCAATTTATTATAAACACTATCTCGAAGAGAACTGGAGATATAAGGGGACGTACTTAACACTGAATTAGCATACACAAGTATTTTTCAATGCCGATTACAAGAATAAAAAAATATTACTCACATCTGTTTTGAATGTTTTGGGAGTTAAACTTCGGCGTCTTTCGTTGAAAATCCATTTATATTGCGAGAACGGCGTCGACAGATGTAACTAGGGCATACTTAAAATATCGAAACTTTCGCAAAGTCACCACATTCATGAAAAAGTGTGGCAAAGTCTACTTTCTTGCCTTGTAAAAGGTCTGTTACATCTGTCATCGTAACAAATCCGGGATTTTTTTAAAAACCGACTGGAATTGTCTTTGTATCCTTGCAGCAATATCTCCTTGTAATTGAAAAATATATTGACGAAGATCGAACAGAATGTTTATTGCATGCACTGTATACGACTTGGTGCTTTAAGAAAAACTTTCCTTACACTAGCGATTAATTTATCAACATTAGGGTTAACACCTCCTAATAGTTTCAGCAATCCTATGAAGCTCTTGTGCTAAACATGTTACATGCGGCATATTCCGATATGTTTCCTTCAAAATTCTTCGAGCAGCTTTCATATAATTCACTCCATCGGTAAGGAATAATAAGAACTTGTCCTTATTTTCTGCATATTTTTCACCTCAAAAGTCTTGTATACCTGAATTTACTGCATACGTTATTGTGCGAGAATATGTAGCTTCTATAACTTTAGGAGCGATCAAGTATCCGCTCGTTGCGCAATTTTCGTACAATGCACCCACTAAAATATTCGCTACCTTGAACCCGCAAGCATTGATTGTTTCGTCCATGCTAATCCAGTTGTACTTCCCATTAAGACCTAGTGTGTAATATTTTCGCACTACGTAAATAAATATTTTTTTCTTGGTGTAGACTCCGAAGGCACCTTAACATTGCTATATTTGCCACTAATACGTTTTTCCAAAAAGTGGATTGTCTAGTTTCGACCACGGTATGTTACATCCTATCATAAATTCCACTAACTCTAAGTTAAAATTACGTTGCGTGTTACTGTAAGTTAAGCCACCTAGTTTATGGTTCTCCGAAGAAATATGTGAATCAATATTTGTTTTGCATGACCAGGAAATTGCTGTCACATCTAGTGCAATACAGTTCTCTACCATCAAAATGTAAACCGACATTATCGCGAATCCAAAAACGTACCGTAGCTTCGTACTTATGTCCGAATAAATCTCCAGTAAGAGAGATACTGAGTAATCTTCTTAAATGGTAAATTACTTCCCTCCCCGCCTGGGATTGGGTTTCAGGTAAACAGCCAGTAGGTATACCTGGTACAGGTACATTTAAAATAATCTATTACGCATTTCGTTTTTGTTTAATATAGTGCGTTTCTCGATAAAACTAAGTTAGTATTAACATAGTAAAATTAAATAAAATTAATTTAGTACGTTGCACGACTTTCTGTTTTTATACTTTGCGAAGATTTAGATTAGATTTTAGATGGAGGAGCTGGCGATTGGCCTTACCTACTGCGACAGGTATAGGTCTATTGGAGTACTACTTTTTGTACCTTAGGATTCCTTATATGGTCCTTACAAGACTTCGAGTCTTTTGATAAGGAGCTCCTTGGAAAAGTTATCAGTCTTCTCTTTCTATTTTCTCGCCAACCCGTCTCATTCCAGTCAAGGTTATTACAGCTCATGACATAGACTGACGTACCTGAACGAGAACTCGCCCATCCATGCGCTGGACCCGACCATTCTTCCATTTTAATGTTTTTTATTTTGTTTAACCAAATATAACGTAAAACTTAAGATATTTCAGTAATTCAATATTTCATTTTATACACATCATCATATTTAAATTGTACATAATACAAATAAAAATGATGGCCGCCGATGGTATGGCTGCTAATCTTAAGGAAGGATTTTACTTTTATTTTATATATCGATGGGATCACACACAAAAATGTGATTTGTATTTATTTTTAATATTCCTCGAAAGAGAATTTGAATAAACAAGATTTGATAGGACACGTGCCTGGACCCGACCGACGTTGCTTAACTTCGCCGATCAAGTGCCGGCACCTAAACCAGTGACCGTACAAGGAACTGTGAATGTATCGGTACATGTTTACAATATCTGTAAAAGCCATCACTGGAATCCGATAAATAATTCCGAGCTCCTGGTAATTACACACGTGTGTAATACAAAATTCTCTCCAACACTGTCTGTTAATGAAGTTCTATTTGAATAAATATATTTTCTTAATTTGACAATCTAATATTTTTATTATATGCAAAAATTGTAATTGGGTAGATCATGGAATGGTTGCTATGGTGCTGATTGTTATTTATTATTAACTAGTTAATACACATCAAATAAAGCTAAAAAATAATCACTAGTTGTGAAAAAACCGCTGCCTAAGGAATCACTACTTCCACATCCAGATTCTTCATCCAAGTAGTTTTAAAGGAAACATCTTGACTATATTTGCACTCTAGTATGTGGAAATTATTGGTCATAGAATTTTAATAATATTTGGGGCAGATGTCATAGAAAAGTTTGAGGAGTTGGTTTCTACCATATACGTTAAAAATGAAGTTTTTAGTTCACCCTACTTATTTTCTACTATTCACCTCCCACCACTTCAATGGAGGCATCTCAATCAGATGTCACTACAATACATACGTGTACTAATCTCAAGTGAATATCTCAATTTCATGTTATCAATCCCATTAATAATGAAGCGGAGGTGGTGGAGTTTGAAAAATATTAGAAAGAAATCTGAGGCCTTAGTTTCTAGTATATACACCGAATCCCAAATTTCTGTACTCTTATCACCTTGATTTACTTATTTTCCCCTAGTCACTCCTATTAACCCTAACCCTTCTACGGAATCATCCCAAAATATAATCTAGTTCCAGATGTCGTTATAATACATACGTCTACCAAATTACAAGTGAATATCTCAATTTAATTTTATCAACCCCTTTAATAATGTAGTAAGAGTAGTGGAAGGGTTGAAACATATTGTTAAAAAATTTGAGGTCTTGGCTTCTAGTACATACACCGAATTTCAAGTTTCTGTAGTCTTACCAGCTTGCTTTACTTATTTTCCCCTATTTACCCCTATTTAACCTCCAACCCTTCAACGGAATCATCTCAAAATATAATCTAGTTCCAGATGTCGTTTTGATACATATGCGTACTAAATTTCATGTGAATACCTCAATTTTATTTTATCAACCCCTTGAATAATGGAGTAGGGGTGGTGGGGGCTGAAATAAATTATCAAAAAATCTGGGCCTTTGCCTCTTGTACATACACCGAATTTCAAGTTTCTGTAGTCATACCTGCTTGCTTTACTTATTTCCCCCTATTTACCCCTAAATAACCCCGAACCCTTCAAAGGAATCATCTCAAAGAATAATCTAGTTCCAGATGCCGTTATAATTCATACGTGTATCAAATTTCAAATGAATATCTCAATTTTATTTTATCCACCCTTGTAATAATGAAGTAGGGGTGGTGGGGGTTGAAAAATATTATAAATAATCTGAGACCTTGGCTTCTAGTATATACACCGAATTTGAAGTTTCTGTAGTCTTACCAGCTTGCTTTACTTATTTTCCCCTATTTACCCCTATTTAACCCCCAACCCTTCAACGGAATCATCTCAAATTATAATCTAGTTCCAGATGTCGTTATAATACATACGTGTACCAAATTTCAAATGAATATCTCAATTTTATTTAATCAACCCTTTTCATATTGGAGTAGGGGTGGTGGGGGTTGAAAAATATTATAAAAAAATCTGACCCTTTGGCTTCTAGTACATACACCGAATTTCAAGTTTCTGTGGTCTTACCGGCTTGCTTTACTTATTTTCCCCTATTTACCCCTATTTAACCCCCAACTCTTCAACGGAATCATCTCAAATTACAATCTAGTTCCAGATGTCGTCATAATACATACGTGTATCAAACTTCAAATGAATATCTCAATTTTATTTAATCAACCCTTTTCATATTGGAGTAGTTGGGGGTTGAAAAATATTATAAAAAAATCTGACTCCTTGGCTTCTAGTACGTATACCGAATTTCAAGTTTCTGTACTCTTACCAACTTGTTTTACTTATATTCCCCTATTTACCCCAAATTAACCCCCAACCCTTCAACGGAATCATCTTAAAATATAATCTAATTTCAGACGTCGTTATAATACATACGTGTACGAAATTTCAAATGAAAATCTCAACTTTATTTTATCAACCCCATTAATGGGGTAGGGGTGGTGGGGGTTGAAAGATGTTATAAAAAAATCTTAGGCCTTAACTTCTAGTACATACACCAAATTTCAAGTGTCTGTTCTCTTACAAGCTTGCTTTACTTATTTTTCCCTATTTTCCCCTATTTAACCCCCAACCCTTCACCGGATTTCCTCAAAAAACAATCCAGTTCCAGATCTCGTCATAATATATACGTGTACAAAATTTCAAGTCAATATCTCAAACCGTTCCCGAGAAAACGTGCGGACAAAAAAAAAAAAGTTACAGACAGACAGACCGACAGACCGACAGACAGACAGAAATTTTTTTTTTTCGCTCAAATTATTCGCCATTATTCGTGGCAGATACAGTACATCAGAACTTTATTTCTTAAATTCACGATAACAAATTGTTCAAAACAGATCAAGAATCTCGTAGAAATCCTGTATAAACAGTACACAGAAACAAAAAATAAGATTCAATCTGGTAATATATAGATTTTTATTCAATTTATTTTATTTACTTTTAATTTGGACCGCCCTGTGAGTAAATGATGACACTGAGATTACTATAATCTTGACATTTTCCTTGGCAAGTCTCTCTGATATCTGTTGATTACAATACACTTTAAAAACAAACCGTCCGTCATCAAAATAGTTATAATTGTCGAATTGCATGACATCAAACCTCTAAATAAACGTAAACATTGTTGAGTTAACAGTCGCTAATTATAGCTTTCGACACTACTATAGTTACTTTATATAATGATATTCTAATTATCCTACCTTAGTACATTAACTTTGGAAGGACCACCAACCAGACAAGAAAAAATATAATCCCTTATGAGTTGTAACCGTAAAACTCAACCACTTGCACTGTTAATATTCCACTTTTACGATATGAACATGCAGATGAAAACCTGAAAACATCCACTACATTACTGAAACCTCTCAGTGTCCGCCAGATTACAATGATTTTATTAGAGGAATATCGAAAACCTGTATAAATGCACCGAGAACAGGCCGACTAAAATATAGTATTCGAAGCATCGGACAGATGAGTAAGCGCGTGAGATTAGTGGGACTTGGGCGTCGAGACGCGGTCACGGGTCGGGAACCCGACAAAGTTGATAAAGGGGAGCGTGTCGTAGCTTACTCGAGCGCCGGCGCACGCGGCTTGTCAATGCGACCATGAGTACTACACTGACGGACGCCGGTCTAGGAAACTCGGGGATTGGGTTTCTTTCAATGCGTTTATATTACTGTCTGTGCAACCCTACGTGTACTACGGTGCATGTGTGTTCCATGTGAAGGGGTGTGCATTTTAAGCGCCGGTAGTAAGGCCAGCGGACACGAATGAGATATCGAGCGACCTGTCTATGCAATTAGACTATGCAAAAATTAGTTGCAGTTTTTTGTTAATATTGTTTAAGGTGTTTCACGTATAAAAGGCGAAGCGATAAAAATAAATAATACTTCATTTAGCACTTTGTTATATATGTTCAGAATGGTAAGAAGACAAAAGAAATATACCACATACAGGGTGTTTTACTAAAACTGACCAAGAACTTCCTAATCAAAGATAATATTTTAAAGCTGCGAAAAGGATTGCATTTATATGTTATTATTTAGGAAATCAATTACGGCGTCTTTTGTTGCAGTTCCGGTGTCACGACGCAAAGTGATTTGACTAATCTAGAGACACAAAAATACTGCAGTTTTTTTTTATCGTGTGTATGTAGATTCCTTAGCAGTGAGTTGGCAAAATAAAACTTTTTTTTGAAACCTCTATAGCGAGGGTAAACCCGTTTGAGAGCATAACAAAATCTGAAATGCCTGGAGTGGGGATACTGTAACTGTAATGAGGGTACCCCTACCATGCTTGTTAGTTCGTATTATGCTAGCATCATGCGTATACGTAGAGTGATACTTGTGTATGTGTGTGCGTGAACATTATACGAGAAGCAGTCGAGCCTTTGTGTTTGAATACAAATTGTATAATTTTAATTATCCGTTGATACCTATTGTACTCACGGACAAGTGTTTTGTATCAAGTGATTCACTATGCCCGAATTAAATAACCGCAAAATTGTGTTGAATTGAAAAGTGACAATCCTACATTAGTTGATATAAATTAGCATAAATTTGGCTATTTGATATAGCTGATATTTGATATTTGATTATGGCATCACTAAAGGCATATATGGGCAGCTCAACAAAGGTACAGTCATCTGGCAACATAAGATAACTCTGATGAAAGAAAATAAACACGTCCAATATGACCATGGCATAAACTCGTAAATTATCCACAAGTGCATGTACGTAAAACAATGTAAGCTGGCTTCTAACGAGTGGAAGTAGTAACATAAGAAAATGATGAAAGATAAGTGTTATTTTTATTTTATTTATTACTAAAATATTGGTTTACAGATGGGAACAATGTTGTGATTCGGAAATGAATGAATTCTTCATGTGGAACGGGTACTTTTGTTAAAAAATAATTTATTTACTATAAACTTTTTGTTTCTTCCTGCAGAGTTATTAGTTTTATATGAGGAATTTGATTATTTGCTTACCGGTTGAGGCAGCAGATTCTTGATTCAGAATATTGTTTTTATCCCTTCTTCAAGTGGGCAATATGAGGTGGGCAGCAGCCAGCCAGCTAGGTGTGAAAGAGACAGATAGGTTTTGTTTTCTTTATTCTAATTTAGCTTAGCTCATTAATGAAATCTGCTTCCTTGTTTAAATTGAAAAGTCGGAAATTGGAATTGAAGGGATATTTGTTTATTGGTTTGTTGATCCTTGTCACAGGACAGCCTGGTATACAAAAGAGAAAACATAGGTGGTGCAATGGAGGGTACCCTGGGTTGTGGGGCGGTAGATGAGAATACTTACTGTAAATTGAACGCGACTGTTTAAAAGAATCGACATACCTACAAGGTCAGCAAACTATCCCTCCAGACCCTTTTTCTCATAACGCGCAAAAATATAACCGCGAGATAAAGCCCTTCCCAGCAACTCCACCGTAAATGGATATTTACCTGTGGAGCGGTTAATAAATACAAACAAAACAAAAAGTCAATAAAAGTTAAAAGCTGCCAGATTCTGAAGGTGGAAACGAATTGCCTAATGAGATTCATATTATAACACCCTATGGTACAGGGGCATAAGTAAATTTTTCCTAGTTCGTGGAATTTTTAATGAGGGAATGGTGTGAATATATGGAATGGATAGCTCATGAACCATATAATTCCGTGTTACTAGGTGTTTTGTCAGCTATTGTGCAGAGGGCCTATATGACATCATGTTTTCAAGATGGTCGCCGGAATAGACGCTAATCTCTTTTTTGCTCTGTAACTCGTTTGTGGTTGGCTCTACGGAAATATTGCTAGAAATCTTTTTTATTCCTAGTGAAATAAGGAATAACTTTTTTGATCTGTTACCGTTTTTTAGATACATCTTATTATTCGAACACAGAAAAATCATGAGTGATTGTTTGATAACAATGAAAATAATACTCCACTTGATTTTACTAGGATATACAATTATAATATAACTTATTATTACACACATTATTTCAATTGATACATAAATATCTAGTCCGGGGGTTATCCTTCATTGTACGCAGTCATTGTTATTGGAGATCTCTTCATTGCCACCACACTTCCACATTTCTGTACACCTTTAAAACTGTACTTTAAACTTGCAATTTACAGCACACTGTCCTTTCTCACAACCACGACGTACTAGATTAAGTAACCATTCTCGTGCACATAGCATTGAACTTATCGGAGAATACTGGCTTCCAAACTTTCAGGTTTCACGGTTATTTATCAGCACTGCGCCGTGCCGCGCCACTCTAATACTTGGGATAGAAGGGTAGTTTTTCACCTTGCACATCGTTCTTTGTGAACATCCACCAGCGCAATCCACTAATATCTGATATTCTTTTCCCTGAAAAATAACCTTGATAAATGAATTGCTCGAATAGTTGTTCATCTGGTGTAAATTCTTCTAGAGATTCAAGTAATGCCAAAGCATCAAGAACTTCTTTCACCGCTATCTAGAAAGCTTTCCAAAAAGATAGTTTGCCTTTATTTTTGAAGTACTCAGTAATATCACAGCCAGAAAGTGAATGGTGTCAATAAATCGTCTATTAGCACCAACTTCTGTGACAAACATGCTGTCTGTTGGGAAAAGTTGCGACCACCACAGTGAAAGGATAAAATAATAATAATAATAATACTCTTTATTTAAGTAGACATGCATTACATGTATATAAAAAAACGTCACAATAATATAGGATAAAAATATTGGTTTTCAGTAATTAGATGAAAACCTAGTCAAAACGTAGGTATGGGAAGCTACCAACAACAAATATTATTGATAAGTCAACATAAAACCCCTGTAAACGTAATAATCATAAAATAATAAAATCTCTTTTTTAAAGAAAAGAGTAAGAAAAAGACGACATACGAAAAGAAATGATATAAAACAGTAATACAATATTTGTCATCTGTGTTAAAGGGTAACACTAAAAAATTTTTGTAGACTATAAATTGCTTTTTGTAATCGCATTTTTTAAATTTTAATTTAAACAATTTTAAACCACCTATTTCTTTCAAATAATTAGGGATGGTTGTATATCTTAATAGGCATAACTGTCACACCACTGCTAGCAGCAGAGAGATTGTGCTTAGGCAGCAAAATGTCATTCGTGTGTCTTAAGCTATTTTGTATATTTCGATCGAAAAACTGGATAAACTGATTAATATTAGACTTTACAAACAAACAGCATCACTGGTAGCGTAGCGAGTTGCCCCAGCAGAGAATGCCATAATTTAATAATGACTGCACCTGTGTAAAATAATAAGTTTTAAGTATTTCTAAACTCACATAGAAGTTGCCAGATGACATAGCTTCTAACTGAATTTTTTCCAATATGTTGAAACCAGTTTAAATTACTATCAATAGTCATGTCTAATACTTTTGCAGAGTGACTGTTTTCTATAGATAAATTATTGATTTTTATTAATAGGCTAAGTTTATCGCAATAACTATTCATAAGTGAGGTGCAGATGTTTTCATTACTTGACAACTCATGTGCGTTGTCAGCCGTTGATTCAACTGACACGTCATCAGCAAATTGAGTAACATGGAAGGCATTCGTTACTTTTAAGTGGCTTTGCAGATCATTTATAAAAATAAGGAAGGGAAGAGGTCCTAAGGTGCTACCTTGAAGAACCCCGTTGGTACCAGTTTATCATCTGATTGATACGATATGCTGCATACTTTTTTTATGACTTTCTGAGTACGTTGACTTAGGTAGGACCTAATCCAGGAGTCAGGTACCCCTCTTATACCATAAACGCACATTTTATTAAGTAGAAATTCGTGATTTACTGTATCAAATGCTCTCGACATATCCAAGAATAGACATTCACACTTCTTTTTTGTCAATATTTTGAAGTAGAAATGTGTATAAGGAAGTAACTGCATCCTGAGTGGAGTGTCCCTCCCTAAAGCCATATTGACTGAAGATAGTATATTATTTTTATTAAGGTAAACTTTTAACTGACCAAGTTTAAAAAGCTTAGAAAAGACAGATAGTAAAGGAATCGCTCTATAATTTGATATTAGTTAGATATTTTTCTTATGAATGGATACCAGCGCTGCTTTTTTTAAAGAAGAGGGAAAAGTACCTTCGATAAAAGAAAGATTTATTAGTTTACAAAGTGCATCGGCAATATAGTCTATAATATGTGCGAGCAGTGAACATGGAATATTGTCAGAACCCGCAGAATGCTTTTTTGTAATTTTTTTCAACAAATTACTTATATCAGAGGCCACAGTTGGTGCCAGAAACATATTACTCGAACAATGTGTATCCAGATGTGCATTTGTATCAATATTCATATTGTCCGTAAGTTGTTGAATAGACTCTAGAAAGTAGCGGTTAAATTCATATGCTGCTTCATTATAAGAATCGACCTTCGATAACAAATTTATTGACTTTGAAACGTTTGCTTTCAGCAGTACTCTAGTTATCATATATGATTTACCATGCTGTACTATTTTTATTAGACGAATTAACATCAGTATCTGGTGAATATATCTGCGGGGTAGTAGAATGACGTGAGATGTATAAGTGTAGAATAATTTTTGTGTCTGCGTCTTCTTGCGATTTTTAAATTCTCTAATGTCATTTCCATTTGATGACCTTGCCTGATTCCCTCAACTAACTATCAGTTTTTGTTTAAGCTTCTGTGTATGTAATACGGCTTTACTTGCCAGAGATGCTTTGGCATTACTTGGATCTCTGGAAGAATTTGAGCCAGGAGCCAAGCAATTAATTTGTCAATTTTACTTACTACACAATAAAAGATGTGCAAAGTGAAAATCTACTCTCCACAAGATCTTCCCTAACACCATATATCTTAAGTATACATTATCAAACATTAGAGTGGACCAGTGCTGATAAACAACACCAAAACCACCCAGAACCTTCACAATTTAAATGAGAGAAGTCTGGAAACCAGTATTCTTCTTCGATGAATTCGATGCCATGTGCACCAGAATGGTTGCTTGATCTAGTACTTTGTGGTTGTGAGAAAGGATGGTGTGCTGTAAATTGCAAGTGTGAAGCACTGTCTTTATGGTGCACACAAATATGTAAGTGTGGCGGCAATGAAGAGATCTGCAATAACAATAACTTTGCGGACAATGAAAAAGAATCTTCGAACTCAGAGGATGACCTATGAAATATTATTTCTACTAAATTTCTGTATCAATTAAAAAATATGTGTAATAACAAGCTAACCGTTATACTCTTCGCTGACTTACTGCACTTTTTATATAATTGTTGCACATTCTATAGGATACTCTTCGCAGTTTTTTTTGTAAATAACATTAGTTTAAAAAAAAAATTATTGCCCTGTCGGGAGCCAAAAATGAGCCTACCTTCTTACCACCAACTTATTTTGACCGCAAGACTGCCATGGTAACTCCATGTACATGGAATATTGGGACACCCTGTATACTCTGTATGGCAGTTACATTGATTAAGACCTTACAGTTATGAAACCCTGTCACCGAAATTATATGGTAATTGACCTCGGAACAAGGACTAGTGGAGGCATCAGTAATAAAGACGAAAAGCACGGTCTAATTTAAATTAGCAAAATTGGAACCTAATGAAACTAGTAAAGGAAAATAGAGGTAAAAACTTCCATAACAAGGAAACTCAATAGCTCAGAGCAAAAAAATTAAAAAGTAGGTAAAAATCAATTATATTTACCCCCTGACCTTGCAAAGTAGTATATTATTTATTAACGACTAAGTATTTGAAACGTACTTTAAGAAAAAAATCAGCAACATTTCATGGACATCTGCGAAAGTTAATAGGAATTCACGAAATTTCATAAAAAACAAGAATATCTGTTGTTGTTGGTTGTAATATGAATTCAGCTCGTGGCTACATTTGAGTTCATAAAGTGGAATTTGTTTTATACTAGCAAATAAAGAGCGAGCGGAAATATTGGCTCTGGGATTTCAAAGGAATTTCTTTCACAAAGAGACTTTAATGATCAGGATGTACAATTTTCATAAGCGTTTCTCGTCATTATTTTTTTGTAAGATGAATTAATTAATACATTTCTTTTCTATATTCGTAAGATCTACCAATCGCTTTTGACTCCAATATTTTACAAAGTTCCAGCATTATCAATTTTTTCTCCTACTATGAAATTATAATAACTAACACTCATTAATTTAAAATCCTTAAATGTTAACCATTTTCAATTTTGGCCTAAGTTGGGCAACGGAGAATGAACACGGTTTCTGATAGCAATTTTCCGGTAGAATGATGTTTTCGGTTTTACAGAAAAATGGCGAGAAAATGTGGAAAAGTTGAAAAAATGCTTGAGAATTTACAAAGTCCTGTTTAAAAATGAATTATTATTTGTTTACTTATAATTATATTGAAACATATTCTTATAGGATTTTGCGAACAGCAGAAAAAATAACTATCTATGACTAAAAGAAAAACTTTGTGTAAAAATATTAATGAAATCTTTGCATTCTTTCGATAACCCGAATTCTGGTTATGCTAGCAAATTAAAATCCTAAACTGAATTTGTCTAATATCTTATTTGACAATTCTCTGTATATTCACATACTATACATGTATAAAGTGTTGTTGTGATTCCGGGTGTTTTCCTGCGTAGTTGACAGTCTCCTATGGGAGCCATGGTTGTCTAATCGACGTTTCGGCAGAATCTCATCTGCTATCATCAGGTTCTCGCTGAAAGTTGGCTACTGCTGCTTCTCTGAACCGGTTAGTTCAGTTCGAGCAACGAGGAGCAGCAGTAGGCAGGTTTCAGCGAGAACTTGATGATGGCAAACGTCGTTTAGATAACCGTGGCTCCCACAGGAGCCTGCCCACTACGCGGGGACGCACCTAGAAGCACAACAACACTTCATTCAACGCCCGTGATATACCGGTATATGCCAAATATATGTCAAATTTTGTTTTGTTCTGTTATTTATATTTAAGGGCATATCTTTCATAAGCTGCTAAAAAACGATAAGAGAAGTTAGTAAAAATAGTTGGCACAAAATTCTGAATCATAATATTATAGACTACAATCCCATCGTAATGCTTAAAGAGTCAAGTGACCTAGCATGGATTATATTCAATACGATTTTGCTATATGAAACCATAACTTTAGGCAGTAAACCGTCACTTTTGGGCGGTACAGGTGAGTACACAGGTAAATTAAATTTTCCATTCAAAAATGCGTTCTTCAGCCAAAATATTCTTGCATACTCATGATAATAGTCCATAAAAAAATTATCACCTAGAACCCACTGCCGTACAAGAATAATGGAACCGGAAGCCAGAAAAATGTTTGATTTTCCGAAAATTTTCCCAGACATGTATGTGGGTAATTTAATATTGAAGAGTGTTTGTACAATTAGACTTGTATGCTTTCATAGATTTATTATTCAGAAATGCTATCTACAGAGTGAGAAATCCCACTTCTCTAGACACGTAGGGTGCAAGATCATTGCAAAATGTAACCACCAAATATGTACGGCGTTGCTAAATAATGAATCTATGAAAACATGTAAATCTAGTTGTACAAACGTCATAGAGTATTAAATTACCTATATGCCTGGGAAAATTTTCGGAAAATCAAAAATTCTTCTGGCTTCCGGTTCCATTTTTTTGTACGGCCGTAGATTCTAAGTGATTAAAAGAATAATCACTACAAGTATGGTTTGTCTGAACGGCGCACTTTCGGATGGAAGATTCAACTTACCTGTGTACTCACCTGTATCGTATTGAATATAATTCATGCTGGGTCACTTGACCCCTTAAAAATCACGATGGGCTTGTAGTCTATTTGTTTTTGATATTACCTGTAATTTAGAAATGAGCTTCCATTAACATAAACATAGCAACACAGAGCTGACAGACTTTAGCCAAGACTGTTTACTGCAACAAGCAACGATACCCGAAATATAACTTTTTTTAGAAAAACATTTAAAACAACTTGTTTCTTCTTAAATCGGTGATTTTTTATTTCTATCGACCCCGCCCCCCTAATTTGATATCAATGATAAAGAATAAAATGTCTATAAATAATTAGCAATAGCAATAATAACTAAAGTAAAATGCGTAACTCTAGTTTATATTACTTGTCTCACAAGGAAGACAAATTGAAAACCTAGTGAACAGAAAAAACTCAGTTCCACTTCGCTCTCTGTAACACTTCCAAATTGAACGATGAAAAATAGACAAACTATGACTCAAAACAAATTTCAGGCCTCCATGCTATATGCTACCATTAAAGTTCCAAATCGATAAATTATGTCTAAAAACCAGCAGCTCTCTCAAGTATGATCCCCTAGCAAGATACGCAAACAAATATGTTTGTTTGTGAAATGGTAGGGTATGTCGATCATACAATAACTATAGAACAATTTACATTGTTCAAGTGAATCAATTTATTTTCACAAAGACTGCCTGCTACAACATTCCTGCTTAGCTTTATCAGATTATTACGTTTTTGAATTTAAAATAGATTTGATAGTTACTAAGGTTACTTATGTCGACATGACAATGTGAAATTAACAGACAATTCACTGGCGATTGAAGATAATGTACATTTTGAAACGATGTCGACGTGGTAGTAATAGTATTAGCCTGTTGTAACTTTTTTATATTATTTCTTTGTTCACTCATTCTAATTCCGAGTGGTACATTTAGTTGGGGACCTACGGTCCCGAAATTGACAGGGGTGGGGGGCGGAGAGTCAACTAAAGGGTATATAAAAACGAGAACTATATAAAATTTCCTGCAGGATTCGAATTTCAAGTTCGCCAATTAATTTTCTCATTCAATATAAGGCTTGGCATTGGAGATATCGAACTTGAATTTTAACCAAATATTCCTTTAACCTTTGTTTTAAGTATACCGAAACGAAAAGTTCCTTTTCTATGATACATTTTTTAGATAAAAACCGCTGCCCAAGAAATCATTACTTCCACATCCAGATTTTCCATCCAAGTCACTTTAAAGGAAACTTCTCGACTATATTTGCACTCTAGTATGTGGAAATTATTGGTCATAGAATTTTAATAACATTTGGGGCAGATGTCATAGAAAATTGAGGCGTTGGTTTCTACCATATACGTTAAAAATTAAGTTTCTAGCAAGCTCTAATGATTTTCCTCTATTCACAACCTACCACCTCCCACCCCTTCAACGGAATGACCTCAATCAGATGTCATTACAATACATACGTGTACTAACTCTCAAGTGAATATCTCAATTTTATGTTATCAATCCCTTTAATAATGGAGTGAAGGTGGTGGGGATGGGGAGTTGAAAAATATTATTAAAATAATCTGAGGCCTTGTCTTCAGTACATACACCGCATTTCAAGGTTCTGTACTTTTACCAGCTTGCTTTACTTATTTTCCCCTATATGACCCTATTTAACCCCCAACCCTTCAACGGAATAATCCCTAAATATAATCTAGTTCGTGATGTCATTATAACATATACGTATACCAAATTTCAAGGGAACATTTCAATTTTATTTTATCAACCCCTCCAATAATCTAGTGGGGGTGGTGGGGGAATGGAAAAGATTATAAAAAATATTGAGGCATTGACTTCTAGTACATACACTAAATTTCAAGTTTCTGTACTCTTACCAGCTTGCTTTATTTATTTCCCCCTATTTACCCTTCGCCGGATATACTAAAAAAACAATCTAGTTCCAGATCTCGTTATAATATATACGTGTACAAAATTTTATGTCAATATCTTAAATCATTCCAGAGAAAACGTACGGACAAAGAAAACTTACAGACAGACAGACAGAAAATTTGCTTTCTCTCAAATTTAAAATCTCGACGTTTCATGACATTCTAAACTTATTGCAAGAAAAAAAAATTACGATTACTATACGTCCAATCCACTACGTGGATGTGGAAGTAATATAAAACCCGTACGTGATGACCAAAAATTCCCAGAAAATGCGATTTTGCAGCTCGTTTAATGGGAATCCCCCTTAAGTCTGACATAGTAAAAAGCATGTTTTCGATAACAGACCAATTTTATTCCATAAAAAGGGTTTTCTAACTTTATTTTAAATATTACAAAAATAATTTGTTATGTGATATCAACGGTCAGATCTTCAATTCATCTCGTGGGTGAACGTTTCTCAAATAAAATGTAATCTGACATAGTAAAAACGTTTTTTCATTCTCAGACCAATCTCAAAAAATTATGTTATGAGATGCATTCTTCGTGGAGAAATGAAGGTATAAAAATAAAGTCTGACAGGCATTAATTAACAAAATCCGTAGTCAGATACGGTTTTTCAAAAACTATATATTTTTCTCAATAAATAATAAAAATTTCAATTTACTGTTTTCATTTGCAAAGGTATTTTATTTTCGTCGATTTCAAAATATAAGAAAAAGTAGAAAATAACAAATGAAACGTTGTCTGACAAGCTTAAATTTTTTTTAACAGGTTTTCCTATCATTTTCATATGTTCAATGTTTGATGTTTTATGAGGTACAAGTGATATGGGAGCTTGAATTATATCTATAACTACTATAGTGACGACATGATAAGTGAACTATCGAAAATAATTGCTATCATACATTTTTTTTTCAAAAAGCAAGATATTTTAAGTAGCTGTATAACATATGGGGATAATGAATTATAGTGTAATATAAAATAAAACAGGAACGCTCTTCCTGCTTGAAACATAACCCTGCGTTTGTCAGTTCAATGAACATTTCTGAGCTTTACATGAACGCCGAAGCCATAACAAGTACGTGGCATTATTATCATAACATTGGTGGAAAGGCTCCCTACACCCTTTGTACGTAAATTACACATACTACATGGTACGGTGAGCTTTCTATTCACTATGGTAGTGGATTAAAGAACAATATGACTCTGTAATGAATTACACGAGCATTTATAATCCGGCTCATTATTAGCCACTAATTAACTCTTACGAATATCCAATATACGCGCAACCAGCTACCCGAAAATTCAGTATTAATTCGCGTTACATCAGGTTTAATTATCTACTGGGTGTTAATAAACAAGATTACCTTTATATTTCACGTTCAATCTTAATCTGTTATTTAATCTAATAATATAATATTATTATACGCATTCGATTTAATCAAATTAGGGGTGTCAAATTGGAGTTTCACTTCACAAATTCCCCGATTGATGATTTTTGTTGGAACGTATTCAAAGGTGTGAAGAACAAAATATCAAATTGCTATCGCGAGAAATTCTGTCGAAATTTTTTTATTAAACAATTAAGATATCTTTATGTTTTTGTTATTATTTTCACTTGTAATCTCCCTAAATGTGTTTGAATTATTGCCGGAAATTTTTTGAATATATGAATTTTTTGAAAATTATCTGGCGTCGCGCAGAGATGAGGGCAATTTTCACTTATAATATCACAAGAGCTTAAATTATTTCCAGGAATAATTTAAGCTTGCGTGGTATTCGGTAAGAAAATTTCACACCACTGAACACCATAATTTGGAAAAAAATTATTAATCCAACCTGACATTTTAAATTAATTTCACTGCTTGCCAAGTTGGCCAGGGTATTGTTGTTTTTGACATATGTTGATTTGTCATTTTTGTTTTTTTTTGTCACAAAGCTTAATAATTACTAGTTTAAAAGGTCTGTACGTTGAGTTTAATAAGTGTATAGCGAAATGTCGCGATTTGGTAAAGAAAATCAACAAGTAATTATACAAGAAATTCAAAATATAACACCAGATAACACCCGAAAATCAAAATCAAGTGTATGGAAACAGTTTGTTGAATTTTGTGACGAAAAGTTGTATAATATTCATGAGTGTATGAGTGTAGTACAGGTGACTACTATACTGGAGGACTACGCATTTAATATGAACAAGAAACATTTTGAAGATTATAAGGAAAGTGTGGTCAAAGTGATGTGGAACTCTACTGCTAAGCAGTTTCAAGAAATTTATTACGAAAAATATAAAATAAAATTTAATCCGTTTTCTGATGTGGAATTTGCGACCGCCAGAGCTGCACCCGATGCTAAGCGCAAAAAATTACACAGAGGCCCATTAAAAAGAAAAGTGAGTGCTTCAGCCTTAACCAGTGACGAATACAATAAAATTATTGAAATGTGTGGGATGAAAATACTTCAGATTGATTGCAACGTAAATTTTTTCACATAGTTTCACATGAGCTGGCATGGAGAGGAGGGGAAGGATATTCTGCGTGTATCCAATACTTCAAAAAAGAAACTGATAATTTCGGAAACCCAAAAGGTCAGATAGAATATAATCCAGTATTCTCCAAAACCACAAAAGGTGGTTCTAAAAAACTGTCGGATAGTAAATGGTTGATTACAAATTTCGATAATCCACAAATGTGTTCGGTTCGTTTGTTTAAGAAGTTGATGGAAAAAAGGGGAAACCTTATTCAGACCGACAGATTATTCTTAACACCAAACCCATACTGGAGTCAACCCAATTCGAAAAGATGGTACAAGAATAGCCCAGTTGGTAAGAACATTGTATCTTCATGGTTTAAATCAGCAGCCTCTGATATAGGAATTGACACTAAAAAAGTAAAAACAACTAATCATTCTGCAAGAGCAACAGCTGTTTCGAAATTGGCCAAGGAAGGAGTTGGTGAACAACAGCTCATTAAATTTACTGGACACAGTAACAGTCAGTCAATCAAACCTTACTTCCAATTGGACGTTGAACATCATCATCAGATGATTGAATCCATGAGGAGAATTTCATCAAGTACTAGCAAGTTTAATCATGATCAGAGCACAATGCAAAATAAAACAGAAAGTACCCAGATTCAACCCACCAATTCAAGCCAGTCCACAAACATTTATAATAATTGTGTTTTTAATATTAATAAAACATTATTATATAGAATAATTAAATTTATTTCGTTATTATTTTGCTTATTAGTCGATATCATTAGAGATTTGCCAATGAAGGTATTAGTTCAACATGAAATAAATTCTAAAAAAATCATATAGGTATATCCACCATATTTCGTTAAATAAAAAAAAAATTACCAACTTTAGTTACACCAAATACTAAAACTCAGATGGGTATTAGTTCAGTCTATCGCCCTTTCTTAATTTTAGGTTACTAAAGGTGGTAGAAATGTATTTTTTGTTAAAGTAATCCATAACACTTCTAATTTAAAAAATATAATATTAACATGGTTTGTTGCAGCAGGTGGCCGTGTTATAGGCGGCCATGCTTTTGACAGATGAGGTTTATATTGGTAAATTACATTAAGTTACTGTATAGTAAACCAGCAAACAAAGATATTTTTATGTAAAACATTTCTTGTAAGCATTTGCGTTAAACAATTTGAGAAAAATGGAATGCTTTGAAACGTATAATTTATGTAAATACTGCAAAGAGTTGAGTCAAGTGCAAATATGTCATCCAAGATTAACATATTTAACGAATTTAATGGAAGATTGCGATCAGGAAGCGTTAGAGTCGAATGGTTTGTTTACGAAAATCCAAGAAAGTCTGCTGCAGATGTCAAGTAGATATGGCCTTTTGCGTAAAAGAGATTTGAACAAAATTGTTTTAAAATGTTACATATATGTCTTAAAACACAGACATCTGATTCGTTACCATCCTATTCACCATTAAGAAGAGAGGATGGGTTAGAATTCAAGCAACATTTAAATCTTATTATGTTTGTACATCCTACGTTTTTTGAATTATAAATTGTTAATGCATAATAATTTAACAAATTTGTGTTTTCTGTTTAATGAAACTTTATAGCGAATAATAAATAATAATGTTCATTCAGAAATTTTGCATTATTCACAGGTATATCTATATTAATTAATGGTTGTAGATCATATGTTTACCTTTTCAACTGTCAAAAAATTTTCACTTAAATATCGTGGCGCCTCGAAAAAATTTCCGGAATTTTTTTTAATTGCCATGGTAAGTAACTAGTCAAAATTAAGGTATCTTATTGGTTAAAAAGTAGAGGTGTGAAATTTTCACTTATAATCTCCCTAGTGCTTGAATTATTTCCAGAAATTTGTTCGAGGTCCGAATTTCCTTTAAAAATTCGTGAGCGACAAAAAATTTCCCAATTTTTTTATTCAAGAGCGAGTGAGATTCGGTAAGAAAACTTTAGACCAATATTGTTTGACAAAAAAAAAACTTCAGAAATGTTTGCAAAATCTTGTAGGCTGGTGCCAGTGTTGCATCTTCTGCATAAATAAGATGGCCTTGATTATTGTGTGAGAGCCACGGCAGTGTCAAACTTGGCAAGAAATGGTGTTCAGGAACAACAAATCATCAAGACTACCGGTCACTGCAATTCCCAGTCCACAAAGTCATACCTTCAGATGGATACGAATAACCATGGATGTGGAAGTAATTACATATAAATATATTATAAAAAATGGTACACGGTTTTGATTGCAAATTAAATTATTTGGTTTTTATCTTTTTGTGTGGTTTCCTCATGTCTTATAGTCTGTTTTTAAACCAGGAGGAGTAATCATGGAAGTTCCATTCACACCATAAAAGTGACCAGAAAATACACTAAAACCTTTTTGGCGTTTTGAGCAACCAACAACACACGACTACAGTGTTTTTGTGTGTATTTTATTAAATTATATAATGCATTGACCTCTATTTACCCCTAGGTATTTATACAGCATCCGTACCGTTAACGCAATATAAAGGCACCAAGTAATTAGCCACGTTTACCTTCAGATTTATACAAAAGAGATTAAAACTGATATACAATGTGCAAACGATAAAATAAAAATTATAACTAAATAATTCATGACATGATATTAAAATTTTTACAATATGTCAAAATTTACGACTATTTCCTGGCGTATCCAATCACAGATGTATGATTTAGCTGGTTAAATTTAAAACGCTCCTCCTGGTTTAAAAACAGACTATAGTAAAATGAAATATTTAATAGTAGATAAAATATGGTAAAATATATATTGATTGTTTATATTTTTCATGCCAAGATTCAGGGGAACGCTAGTATAGGGTAAGCGATAATGAGAGTGAAGTAAAATTAAAACAAGTTTAGTATGCCTATTTTTAATATTTCCTAAGCATAAAAATAATATAGCGCATTAACATTAGTCATAATAATGTATTTCGTATACAATCTTTATACTACAGTAGAGGGAAACCGAGATGATATTTGCTGTGATTTAATGTGGTGACAAATAATATCGCCTAAAAAAATCGCTAATAGTTAGCCATGGAATCACAAGTGTCTTGATATATGTCATAAAACTCACTTGTCAATGTCAATATGAAAGATGCGTTGTAGTTTGTAACACCAGCAAGCAAGCAAGATGACAGCTAAGCAAGAAATTGTTAATAAAATAAACAGTAAATCATAAGACTCCGTTCTTTTTGCAAAAAAAGCTCATTAAAGCCTATCATAAATATGTAAAGTATTTTATATATCTAGCTGAAGAATCTGGATTAAATCCAGGGCAAGAAAATCTATTTCAGGAGATTACTATAGTCTGTTTTTAAACCAGGAGGAGTAAACATGAAAGTTCCATTCTCACCATAAAAGTAACTAGAAAATACACTGAACCCTTTTTGGCGTTTTGTGCAACTAACAATACACGACTACAGTGTTTTTGTGTGTATTTTATTACATTATATAATGCATCGACCTCTATTTGACCTCTAGATATTTTATATAGCATCCATACAATTTACGCAATATAAAGGCACCAAGTAATTAGCCACTTTTACCTTCAAATTTATACAAAAGGAATTAAAACTGATATATAATGTGCAAACGATAAAATAGAAATTATAACCAAATAATTGATGACATGAAATTAAAAATTTTATGTCAAAATTTACGACTATTGCCTTGTGTAAAACTGGCGAGGGTCTGTCCAATCACAGATGTATGATTTAGCACGTTAAATTTAAAACGCTCCTCCTGGTTTAAAAACAGACTATAGCATTCTTCGTGAAGTTGTGTCTTGTCTTGACGACAAGTCTTGCGTCCAAAAGAATAAATTGGTGTCGCAGTATCATTTGTATCTTATGAAACTCAGATATATAGTGACAAAAGCTAACGGCTCTGTGCTTTATTCGCCACTGAGGAAAGAAAATGTACAAGTGGAATTTAAAGCATTTGGAATTAGTTAATGACGTTGTAAAGAAACATAGTAAGCCAGAACTGTACTAACTTAATTTAAAATAAATATAAAAATATTTTTCACAATATAAACGATATTGTCTAATCATTGCTGTCAAACTAGGGATATTTCCACTTATTAAACACATAGGTAGATGCTCATGGGTAAGATTTCCAAAAAAATGTATGGCTGTCATACAACAACGACAATAAACGTGTTCAATTGGTATAAATTTTTCTAAAAAAATTTCATGTACGAGAAACATTTCCTGCGATTAATCCATGCACGCGGGAGTCTTTAGATTTACCACATTAGGTTTTAGTCAGAGGCGTCCGATTGCAACATGGAAAAAGGGGTCAATTTTCAAGCGATTTAGTGATTTAAAAAAAACTAGTAAGATATTTTTAATCAGTACCTTTAGGAACTCCTTTGCACAAGATGACGTTGTAGCGGGTTCAAAAGTGTTGGAGATACGGGCTGCCAAAGAAACAATTTTTTTAACTAAAAATAAGTTTTGTGTAAAGCGGATTCTAAAGTAAAAAAAATATAATCTGCATTTTTTCTAGAGAATAATGTTCTGTACTGGTTTGATTTGATTTAAATATAAAAATCGACCTGTCCCTGGATTTTTAAAAAACCATGTGCCTATGAAATAATGAATTTATTCCCTACATTATCACCATAGTGAAATATAAAACGAAATTAGTTACTGGGTGAAAAATTAAATATAAAAAGAGAATAGAGCAACCGTTATTTTCAATACAATAAATAGAATGTCACATTATACTGTAGATATCTATTTGAATTTCTGTGTTACTTCTAATTTTTTTCTTCGGAAAGCTTTCGAATATTTTTTATAATTTTCCGCTGAGGCGGCAGCCTCTATTTCTATTTTTTTAAATGAAAAATCAATGTTTATGGAATATACGTTAAAAAAAAATAAGACTTCTTATCATTTATAATCCAATGGGGTATTGTAAAAAATGCACTACAGATTAATACCACCATGGTTAGCGAAACACGTGTCGAGTATAGCGTTCGAATATAGTGTTCAACTGTTCAAATGCTTTTGTGTTTGTGGAATTACTTCGTCATCTCAAAGTTTACTCATTTTGTACATATTGAATGAAAACTTATAGTCCTAGGCATGCTATAGTTCTACATAGATATTTTGCACATATGTAACAAAGAAGTTATGGCCAAAAGTAACAAAAATTTCCTCATCTTATCTCCCTATCTTTCTTGAATATGGCAAATCAAACAAATCAGTTTGAGATTCTTAAGTATCTGTGCTAAGTATATCATGAAATGAATAATTCAGTTTACCGGAACAATGCTTTAATTATAATTTGTAATGTACTAGCGTCAACAATACCGGACGATTTCTAAGCCGCACTAGAGATGCATAACGCCGCCGTGGTGAGTGCGCTAGATCTGACAATGAGAGCTCTTTATCACTTCAAAACAATAGAGCACTCAATGGACGTTAGCGAATAATGCCGTTAAGTCTCACTTTGTATTGTAGCAGTTTATAAAAAGTATGAGCGGATTTTTCGGAGCGGTAATACACGACGAGATTAATGCGTCTGTAGTACATTGAAATTTCAAATTTTATGGATGGTCAGTTTCATACCTTTACCAATAAATTGAGTTTGATTTATTTCTGAAATTAATGCGATGAAGCTGAAGCGTATATAGTCATAGAGCTGTGTGTTCTATTCTCGAATCGAGGTGTCTATTCTCGAATCTCAGTAGAAAGTTTCACGAGTGGGTAAATACCAGACGGTATTGTATCTCGCATGCGAATTAATGATAAGCTAATTTCCAATTTTTGCATTCTCTCTTGCATTCTCTCTGGCATTCTGGTTATGCTAACAATTAAAATTCTAACATGATTTTTTCTTTTTCTTATTTGCGGTGATCGGAATTTAGGTTTAATTCCAGTGGCGCACATATATGAAATCTTACATCAAAATATTAAATGTATGTTTATTCTCTCTTACAAAATTAAATGTAATACGAACCTACCTTTTGAGCTTATGATGTATTTTGGCATAAATGTATGCACACATATTTCACACATAAATTATTATTATAAATCCCCACACAACTTTAAGTTTCAAATTTTGTACTTTTACATAGTTTCAGAGTATACAGTAAGTATTTTTTTCTAAATTTTCATGTGAGAGACAATTTCTTTTGACAGTAAATGTCCACTGTAAGGTCGAAAATGATTTTTCGCATTCCACAGAAGTGAGGGAAGCATATCTAAAGATATTCATAGGCATCTGATTAGGAAGGCTGGTTCTGTTACAATTTTTTTAATAATGGCAAATACCTTTGTTAAACAGCAACCCACTTTTTTTTATATAACTAGGGATTCATTAATTGTGTCTTGAACAGTATCTACTTTGTTAAATGTTTCTTCCAAGGATAAATTTGGACATTGAAGGTTTCCTACAATTCTTGTCATTATTTTAAAACGTTCGAACATAAATTTTAAATCAGTTTTAATATTTGGAATGTTCATTAAATTCTTTGTATGCTTAATCGCAGTAGCATCTTCATTTAAGGTGTCTACAACTTCCTTTAATGAGTTGAAGCTAACATGGTAGTAACATGCTGCGTTTATCGATGTTCCCCAACCTGTGATCACTGGTTTTGGAGGAAGCGGCAAATTGAGACATTTTTTTTTTGAAATGTTTTATCCTACTAGGAGCTTTTAGAAATAAGCTTTATACAGGATGTAATCAGTTTCATGTCATTAAAAAAAAACTGGTAATGGAGACCGACTAAACAAACAAAAAACCTTTATGACTTTTCCCTCTAGAGGCACTTTGAAAAAACTGACCTAGATCAACATATTTAATATTTTTTTTAATATTAATGTAGAAAATAATTGAGAACCACTGCTTTTCTTGGTCAATGAACTTGTAGTTCCCAATTATACAACTTTCAAATTGTCATAAAAAAGTGCAAAGGCCTTGGATCATAGACCGCCTTTGATCGACCGCCTCAACCGAACTGAGGCAATTATAAAGAGGCAAATAATTCGTTACCTTTTCCTGCACAGCTGCAAGCAAGTAACGGCCGTAGAAGTTTAAACAGAGCATTTCTTTACATGTGTTTCATTTAATTTGGAACAAAATATTGGATTAATATTTATACTTTAGAATATTTAAATGTGATTTATTAACGTTTGTAACATAAATGAGTGTCCTGGGTTAAAAGCTTATTAAACTCAAATCCAAAATATAAGCAGCATTTGCGGCTTCCTTTATTCTTTTTTTAAATAGGTGTTAATTTGCAAGCGCGTGGCTCTCGAGGCGGCTCTCTTGTAATTCTTAAGAGATGCCGCTTTGAATGTTACATTTTGCACACAACTTTACCTAAGTGAATTATTCGAAATCTGCATCTGCATCAATACACAGTTCGGTACGTCGAATTAAGGACATACGTACTCCGTTCAACACTAAACAATAAACTATCAACTAACGTTGTCAATAAAGAAAAATAAAAGAAAAGCTTGGTCCAAAATCCAAAACGGAATACAAAAAGAACGAACAAGTAAGTTGTGTCTGTACGTAATCAAGAATTTAACGACTTGAACGGTAAAGTCATTAAAATAAATCTTCACTATAAATACACAGCGACCCGAAATTCAAAAATAACGAAAACAACGAACGGCGGGTTGAACGTGTGTACATAACGAAACACCCACACAAACTAAAATATTGCACGAGAGAGTCAGAGTATAGTTTTCTTCAGATCAGATCTACTAAACACTCAGAAAATGTCGACGTCATTCATCTTATTTACCGCACTATCTACACAAATATTTAGTATCATAGGCAAAGACACGCGCGACGATCTAAACCTACCTCAATATTCCAGCAGTTCTCAAAAGATTTTATTGAAAATTTGCGAAATTTTAGTTTTTTTTTTTTTCTCCAAAACTATGACTTTTAGACTCCATGTTATATAAGGTTTTTTTTGTTTGTCTTGTCGTTCCCTACCAGCAGTTTTTTTTAATGACATGAAACTAATTACATCCTGTATTAGCAATAAGTTTGTCAACATTTGTGAAACAATCTCGTACTTTTTTTAATACGCGGCGTATTGTATGCCCAACAAATAACATCTAACACTTGAAGGTATTTCTTTTTAATTTTTTTTCCAGCACTTAACATATACGGCACTGAATCACTAGTAAAAACAACAACTTTCTTTAAATTTTGTTCAGCCAAGTCTGCCAAAGCCATTTTAAAGTGTTTTCAAAAAAATTAAACACTGACTCGCATTAACTGTTTCTAAAACCTTGGAAGCTACTAAATGGCACTTGCCAGGAGCATCAACATGTAATTTTGTAACTAACAAATTGGCTACATTATTGCCTAAAACGTCTGCCGTTTCATCTATTGTAACCCAAAGTATACTACCTTGAACTAAAAGATAATGCATTTATAACTTATATTATAGTCAGTTATTTTTTATTGGCCTGTGACTAGTTAGATGCACAAAAAATCAAGAAATAACTATATTATATTGTTATTTTTATATACTAATAAATATCAATAGCCCTCAGAAATGGCAACACAAAAGAGTATTTTATATCCCCTTTAAAACCCATTTTGATTTTTCTTCCTAGCTTGTTTGGTTTTCGAGCAATTCACTTTTTTCTATAGGCCGCGCGCAAAAAATTTTAAATAAACGAAAATTCGCGCGCAGTAAAAACACATTTTTTGCAATTTTTGTCAGTATCGATTTTCTCGAAAATCATGTCTTCATCATCTTCAACTGTTAACGAGTTATCAGTAAAATTATAATTTTTTCACCGAAGGGGTGGTTATTTTCGGCAGTTGCGTGGCACCCCCAGAACTGAATTTTGTGGTTTTGTGATGTTTAATCCTCTCACTAACAGTTACGGAAGGAAACTATCAGATAACATTTTTTGCGAGCTTCTGGTGTATTTTTTACTTTACCGGCTGGGCTAGTAATTATTGCATAAATAATTATTGCCTAAGAAATTACTATTCAGTTCATTTTAAACCTTGAAAGAAGTAGCACTGAAGAGTGTATCCTCGGTGTAGGATACTGAAACACGTGTATGTGAAAATTTCTAAAGTGTTTTGGTAATTGTTTTTTGTCTTTAGCTGTTTTTTGGTTTTGTTGAACAGAATAATTTAAAATTACAAATAACATTGTTGTGAAAGTTATGCTGTACGTAATGTGCATATTTCTTTCTTATAATTTAATGTTGTTCGTGGCATATAGCCAGCAAAGTATTTCGTTTAGAAAGATATATGTTTCAGTACTTATCTATGATAAGTCTTTAGTAAAAGCTTGAAATAATTACGAGTATTTCTTGCTAGTAATATATTTATTTCCTCAGATTCTATATTAAATATTATGTTCTATCAAACCTCCATCAGCCCAAATGCATGCCTCAATTAGCTTTTTGTTATTGTTCATAACTTTCAGAATTTACAAAATTTCGGATTTAGGATTTTTGAATGATTTTGAACAAGTTTTGTTAACAAATTTTCTTTATTAAAAAATCCCTACTACGATTTTTTGATTTTTTTCATACAATTTAGTATCGTAGATGGCCTTGCATTTAAATATGGAAAGTGATAGACCTTCGTGGCCATTATCTCTTGATCAGTTTGATTCGAATCGGACAAAAAACAAAAGAATTATTACGCTGCTACACTCTTAAGTGAGACACACTGTATATTCTATTTTTAACAAATCATCTGTAGTTGACTGTATAGTCAAGATCCCTGGAACTACACATGACGAAAGTATTCCTAAGCATTTAATAAACGACAAAACGGAAAACAGTTTCCGTCTAAATTACAGTCCTGAAATGTGCGAGTTCGATGCCTCTCCACGAGGAGACGCCAGTCTATCAAGCAATTCCGTATTCAGCACGTACATTTGAAACCCATTATCATTAAAGTTCTATATTTGAAATATTCGAAACATTATTAAATTAAATGTAATTTTCACTTACACCGAGTAATATAATTAGAAAGTTTAATTTAGTACTTGAAGTAGGCTATAAATTTCAATAAATTAAATTCTGAATACTATAGGTACATAAAACGTCGGAAAATAAATTGAACAAGAGCGATCTCAAGTTTCAGTTCAAAACACTTAAATTCAATATTATGTAGGACATGTTTCTCATAATAGGTGTACCTTTATACACATATATTCGAGTTGACATTATTATAATCTCGTAAATGGTAACAGTTAATCCAAAGGGTAAGGGTTTTAAAATATAGCTACAAAAATTACTCGGTACTTTAAAATATAATCGTATGAACATTATATAAGCCTCATTTTCAAATGAATTTTGTAGTGGAATCTTAGTACAAGATTGAAGGCGACTCTTGAGATAGTTTTGGTGCATCATGTCTTTAAATATTGACCTCGAAAACCATCTGCCCCTGTGACACCCTATGTTTAACGATACTGAAAGTTAGTAGTCACAACAGAAATACATTCTTTTCTACTAAACTGTTTAGATACGATTTCAATAGTGCTGTATGCAGATTACTTATCCCATCATATGACAGATAGCCTTGCCAACAGCTTTTCATGAGAGACACAGTCAAAATTGTCGAAAGCCTAGGAGAAGATCACGTATTATAAGATCAGAATGCTTCCGTTCTTCAAGACCCTTGAATGTATCACCTATTAGCCCGTAGTACAGTTTGAACTGTATAAAATTTAGTGCAAAACCAAATTGACGATTCGATATGTTTCGGAACTTAAATATCCGGAAAAATTCTAAACATGCCGCTATTTTATAAGCATCCATAATTTCGCAGTTATCCCGCGCTAAACTAAAATAGATCGGCCGTAATTTAAAAGGTACATTTCAAACATATAGTCAGTCTGTCTTCCCAGAATGGTCTAGTAGAATAATAAATCATTTGACTCACTCCCAGCTAACATAAATAGACCATTTGTCCTTCAACGTTTATTATTACAGGGTGGCCACTTAAAATTGCTCCTCAAATTCCCTGACTTTTCCCTGATTTCCCTGACTAATACACTTCAGTTTTCCCTGACTAATTTTTATAACCAGGGCCGTAGAACATTTTTTGATGAGCGAGGGGGGGAAACAGCTTGAGGGGCGGAGAGCTCGAAAAAAATTTGTACACCAGACCCTTCAAACGATTCCGGGCCTCCTCAATCGAGCCCTTAATGAAGATTGTGATTGGCCATAAAAATTAACAAAGTAAATTAGTTAACAATAACATATAAAAATGTTTAACAAACCAAGCACAATACATGTAAATGATCCTCTAAACATGAAGTAAAAATACATGTATTAACTTTAAGAAAGATATAAAATGAAGTAAAAACATAAATTCTGAAAATAAAGAACCTTGAAAAAAAAACAAACGAAATAAATATAAATTCTATAAACATTAGATGTAGAGATTTTTTTTTAATTCGGTTCTCCCGACCCGCTCATTGTATTATAATATAAGAAAATCATTTTTGACGAAATTCAGAATTCTAAAAAATCAATAAATGTATAGAATAATATTTACTCCCCAATTAATGATTTATTAAAATGGATTTATGTATGTTAGTTGTAAATAAAATATTGCATAAAAGCATACTTTATTCGATTTTTTCATTCAAGAAATTTTCATTTCGCTTATAAAAATACCTTTTAATACTCACTTTATTTAGGACAAAAATGCATTTTGGATATTTTGAGGATTAAAATAAAGAAAACTGAATATTAGAAATTCTATGAAAACTTACCCCTTTCCAGGCACGGGAAGGAGTTTAGCTAGTCACCCTAAACTTGCTGTAAATTTTTTATCTTATAATAAATTGAGCAGATGGTACAATCAGATTTCAAGTTAAAAAGTGAAAACCACCCTAATAAACATACACAGGCTGTCCATTTGATCAGGGCGCTCGAGAATATCTCACTTAATATTGTTCGTGTAAAAAATTTTCTACGAGAATTGTGCCAATTTTTATAAGCTACAAAATGGTTTAAAGACATTTGAAATCAATAACCTACTTTAAGAGTTATGGCGGTAAATGTCGAAAATGTGGAATATGTCTAAACAAAATAGCTCCGTTATTTGAGGAGATACGACGAAAATTCTAAGGCAACATTTTTTTGCAAAATTGCAAAACAGAGTATTTAGTTTTATCCATTTTTTTTTCAAAGCCGTTGCATTTTTAGATTTACTCTTTAGGCTGTCAAACATTATTTTTTAAGGGCTGGAAATAGCGGCATTCAAATAGAGTATTTCCCCCCCTTTTTTATTAACATAAAAACATTTTTAAACCAATGCATGTTTTTTAACTATCATACTCGCCGTGGAGGAGTATGATTAAATAAAACGATTAAAAAATTCAGTAAATTCTTCAAATCTTCACTATAATTAACATAAAATTGAAAGGGAATAAAGCAAATTCAGCTAACAAAAAAAAGTAATAATAAAAATTAATATAGCAGACAGAACATTAATATTTATCTCTTTGCATAATTGCTCCATGTTACTTTCCGGATTTTTTTTTTTTTTGTTAGCTGAATTAACTTTATTCTTTTTAATTTTATTGTATTAATCTTTGATTAAAGTAAAATAAAAAATATATAAGTATTGGTTCAAAAACTGTTTTTATAATTACTTGATTAGTTGCAATGAATAACCATGGCATGTGATATATCGTTGAAAAGAGAGGAAAATACTCAATTTAATGCCACCGCCCGTTTCAAAAAAATGTTTTAGTCCAAAGAGTAAATCTCAAAATTCAGCGGTTTTAAAAAAAATAGATATGACCTCCTTGAAATACTCTGCTTTGCAAAAAATTGTCGCCTTTTCGAATTTTCGTCGTATCTCTTCAAATAATGGAGATATTTTGCTTAGACATATTCCGCATTTTCTATATTTTCCGCCATCTCTTAAAGTAGGCCATGGATTTCAAATGTCTTTTAACTATTTTGTAGGTTATAAAAATCGGCACAATTTTCATAGTAACAATTTTTTAGCACGATATTAAGTGAGATATTCTCGAGCGCTGTGATAAAATGGAGAGCCTGTATGTTGCCTAGTTGTGTAATTTTTCAGAGAAAACTTCTATTGATTTGCATAAAATTCGCAACGAATAAAAAATGTTTAGCTGCAAATAAGAATAAAAATATATTAAAATAAATGCATTTTTCCCTGACTATTTCTTAAAATTGTTAAAATTGCAACGACTTTTCCCTGATTTCCCTGACCAGCATGAAATTCCCTGACTTTTCCCGGGGTTCCAGAAAAGTAGCCACCCTGTATTAAAATATCATTAAAAACCTAAGTACTGTTAAAATGTTCCAGGTCCTAAAAATCTTTGGTAATTTTTTTCTGAACTTTACTAATAATAAAGAAAAATCTGTGCAAATTAGAGGACATATAAACAAATTTGAGTATTTGTTTGTTTTGTCAGAAAGAAGAAAATAAAATATGGGTTGTATTTGCCTATGATCGTGCTGACAGACTATTCATCTCTTGTAGAGACATATAAAATTATATTAAGTTTTAGGAATTATGAACTAAATTGAAAATAAGTATTTGAACATTTGCCTACTAGTAAAACTACTGAAAACATGTTGAAAAAATAAGAGAAAATCTCTGTTCTTTTTAATTTGCCGGTATATGTAGTTTATTATAGGTGATGTATATTACCAGTTTTTCTTAAAGTTTTCAGTTTACTCTGCATACATACGCAATTGTGTGGAAATTTTTAATTACATTGCCCTAGTTCATAACATTCCACTCTATACATCAGATCTGATGATAAATGTGGGCTAATAAATGATTATATCCCGAACTAGTTAATAAATCATAATATGTGTGAATAAATCTTACCACTATCGTTCCCGGATATTCCTCTTCCTGACTTTCCGTCGGCGTTCCATTCTTCCTCTGCAAGAAAAGTAACAAAATTTGAGAATAATTAATGCTGTAAACGTAATTACTTGAGTTAATAGGCGCTCTATTTTAATTTGCAGAGTATAGCAAATTATTAATTAACTAAATAAATAACTCAGAAAATGTTCCGCAACATACAAATTGCCCCGTTGGATGAAATCACTGGATAATAGAACAAATTTCCTAGGACGAAGTGGGTTAAAAGGGTATGATAAATATTATATGGGGACGCCATGGCATTCTATCTATCGTGGAACTCATGAACAACATTTATCTCAGAAAGTAATTTAATTTAATAGCCCGGCGACTCCATAGCAATATGAAATTGTGTTAGTTTCAGTTATGTATACTTTTTATATCTCGACAACGAGCAAGTTGCAAGTACGAGCGGCAAATTAGTTCTTACCATTAACTGATATTTTATTTTATTATACAGGGTTCCCAGGAGTATGGAGCATTATTTCGGAAGCCTTTTGTTGTTTGATTTGAAATTAGAGCAACAATATGTGTACATTTTCTTATTAAAATGTCTCCTAAGCTGTTAGCACAATAATCTTGGAGAAACTTTTAAGCTTATAACTTTCAAATTACTGTATCGATTGTAATTTTGACAGCATACACATTAAGTAAGTTTGCAATTGAGAAATATGGCACTTTTCGTATCCTGGAAATCCAAGGCTGGAGTACCCCCAACGATTTTTGTCCCGAAATTTTGATACAAATACATTTTTGAAATTTGTAGACTCATATCCACACACTCAAACAAAATAAAGTTCACAAAAATATGTTTATTATTGATATACTACAGGAAAAACAATTTTCAATTGTATAAAAATATATGGCTGGCTAAAACTTTGCAGGGGTGTAATTTATAATATATACTTTATGGGAAAAAGCATTATTAAATGAAACACCGTAGTCACCGGATGCAGGGAAGTGGAGAAAAATTAGGGTTGCAGGGTGTTTTTGTGTGCTTTTTAGTAAATATTTCCTTAAATAGTAGTTTTAAAAAGAATGTTAATGATGTTTTTTTATAGAAAATATACTTTTCTTTCATTTGTTTCTTTTATTTCTCTACCAATATACAGTTATTTGAATAAACGCACGATATTTTTAACTCTATTATTTTGTTTAAAATATACAAAATGCTAAAAAATATTAGTCTTTTGATTTTATAAGATATCAACATATTCTCGATTTGCTTTTTTTCTATTTCTTTTGCGATAAAAGCTGCAGGTTTTATGTTGTACTAACTGACGAACCAATAAGTAAAAAAACGTTTGAAATTTTTTTTACGATTTTACTTCCAATCCACTACGTGGATGTGGAAGTAAAAAAAAAAGAGGGGGATACGTATATTGCAAATCCTAAAAATCTACGGATTATTTTATTAGTGATTATTAACAATATAAATAAATAATTTTTTTATGAAAAAGTGCAATCGGTAAGCTGTCATCTAAGCTAATCCGGGCCATTACGCCGTTTACTACTGCGGTGCTGGTGATCCACAGACTGTCTAACGTGATACCGCCAGTACTTAACTCGCCAAAAGGGCTATGGAAATGGGGCGGGTTAAGTTAGTAGCCGAGGACCGTAATTTAAGTCTACACTAACTGTGGATGTTTCAGGCAAATTAGCAGAAAAGTCGAACAGTGCTGATCCAGGGCTGAAAAACATTCCCCGCCTGTAACGCATATTTTGTACCTTATAGGGCTCTCCCTCTATGTGGCTAACCTTAGAAAATAGTAATGCAAACAATAGGAACACAAAACGGGTATTAAATACATTTCGATAATTTAAATGAAAATGCATTGTGTGTGTTTGAAGTATTAACTTGTTGTTTGCACTAGAACACATTGTGTTAGGCACTTTTTTAGGCCGATTTCGAGACGTGAGTGGTATTGTGGGTGATCTACGATTAAAAACAGCATGCAGGCATACTAAGTACCTTTTTAGGAGCGCGTCACTGCGCGATTTACGAGTTCTCATTAAGTGGTCTTTTTAATACAGACTTTAAGTCAAAGTGGATTCGATTTCGGAGAACTAGGAAATCGAAGGGGTTCAGCGGTCATTTAATAATCTGTAAAACACGCGTGTGGTAGCTGGTAGCTCCCAGTATCAAGCAAGTTGAGTCTGTACGTAATTTTATTGAGAAAAAGCCAGGCCAACGTTTTTTCTTGGCTTTAGTTTCACCAAGGTCAAGTGGCGCCTATTTACACCACTTATTGAAGATAATATTAAGAAACAAAAGTTCCTTATCCACCCCTTAGGGGCGTTACACGCTTTTGGTTTTTGGGGCAGGATATCGATGGCGATGGGTCCGGGGGACAAGAAATTATGCCTTCAGCCTCTATTGGCCAATAACTATCACCAAATGGGGGTTTTTGGTGTATGGCGAGTGAAGGCGGGTGTTAGGGCGGACTTATAAAAGTTGTTGTTAGTTGGAAGGACGATAAGGGAGAAAGGTCAGTGATATGAGAGGGGCGGAAACTACCTTCATGAGGCAAATATCGACCTAAGCCTAGGCATCTTGCGTCTCTTCGAGAGAATCAGGCCGAATCATTAATAAACAACAGAAACAGTAGTGGTCCGAAATTGGAACATTGAGGTACACCGGAAGTTGCTGTAAATAGTTCAGATTCATATCCACAGATAATTGAAAGGGATGAGTTGGACTCAGTACTTACCCACCCCTCAAGCACCAGGGAACCACCCCTCATAAGAGAATACCAGACACGCTAGATTTTTCTTGTTTCTTTGAGAGGATTCGGTTGGGAGGCGATCAAGAAGGATGATTATGGCAACCGGCAACCAGTTTTCTACGTGACCGTATACTTATTGGCGAGCACGCTGAGTCACACTTTCTATTGTGTACTGGATTCAATCTCCAGCTCCGACACTTAAAATGTTTCTGGGTAATGGATGTTGTCTGCCTATTTTCAAATGTGTAACTCCGTGCCGGACAGCCTTGACTTTAGATTCGGGAGTTGCCTACTATGTGTGGTATGTTTACGTAAAAATATATTACGCCCAAAAACGGTGGAGCGGAAAATATTGAAAAAATTATTTATTCACTATGTGTCCATTGTAAATCACTTGTTGAAATTTCAATACCATAAGTAAACACTTTTGAAGATCTGCTAAGTTACATTGAAAAATATTCTACTTTTTAAGGAGACTTTGGACCATGCCAGCTTTAAATTCGGTATATCTCTGAAAACGTGCATCCTATGTGAATAATATTTTAGGTAAAGACAAAACATAGCTTTTTCCGTGCAATGAAATGCAATTCCTAGTTTCCTTAAAATTCAGAAGATATTATTAAAAACGCTACCTCATGTTTATTCAGTTAAATTTTGAAACATTTGAACATTTTCTGATAGAATGATTGATTGATTATACAAAATATAAAGAAATTCAGAAAAAGATTGTGTATATATAAAACATTAAATGATCAAGCACAATAAAGAAAATTAATGTAAAAGGGAGATTGACTACAGATAGCGAGGTCATTCAGTAAGTATGTCCAGGGATGCACTCAAGTCGTTCCCACCTAATGTTATTCAAATGTTTTGAGACTAGAATAAACGGTAAAAGTGGAAAACACTGACTAAATGTCTATACTTACTAACTTGCAATACTGGTTCAACCTATTGCTAATTTAATTGATACACAATTTGATCATGCCAACTTTCGCTCATTTGTTGTTTGTGGTTTTTATAATTCATATTATAACTTCGGAATTATTAACAACAATAATCTAATTTGCTTCTAGTTCGAAGGACAAAGCTACCAAGTAGGTACAATGCAAACAAAAAATATTTCGTTGCTGTTGCTCACCTTTCCTGCAGAATATTTTTCCACCAGATATATTGCTACTACAAGAAAAGCTTATTAGAATTTTCGTAAATGTAAAATGTTCGTGGTATTTAAATATTTTTCCATGCCTTTGATAAGTTATTTGTATTACGTTTTATACAAGAATAGCAAAAATAAACAACAATATGTCGTAATTAGTAGATTGCCAAACAATGACGCGCATAAAGCCTTTTGAGTCCCGTCCTGGATAGCGGCTATAAGCATTTTCCTTCGACGGCGTTACACTTCTTGCGAGGCACATTATTTTCTTCTTTACTCTAAACGCTATAATTGACTAATAGTATGTTTTAATTTCTTTTCGGAATACCTGCTTATTTAATTTGTAATCAAGCAATAGACATATACTAGCTGTGTTGTGACCTAAAGTAATTGTGTGCAGAGGAAGGCTTTTTAAGTGGACGAAATCAACCCAAGAAAGGAAAGAAAATGAAACGGAACCTCAGGACCAGACCCTACAGAGAGATAATAAGCTATAAATTATTTTATTTTATTCTATTCTCTCTGATTACTTTAATAACTTTACCAACTTAATTTCCATCAACTCAATGTATTAACTAAAGACATAATATTTTAAACAGTTTCTTATTAATCTCAAATATGAACCTGTGCTGAATGGGGGGCAGGTAATAAACCAGAAAAATACGCGGAATTGGAAAACGAGAATTGAAACTAATTAATACAAAAACAAACCAATATAAAGGGTATAAGAAATATTCTCTGGTCGCTCTCTAATTTACAATTCGCTAGTGTATTAGTTTATTTCTTTATCAAACTTGAAAAAAAATTAAAAGTACAATTGAAAAGGTATTAAACATAGGTTAGTAACGAAACAGAAACATATCCTGAATTGGAAAGCGGCAGTTGAAACTAAGTACTATAAATCAAACCAATATACAGGGTGTACAAAATATTCTCTCGGATCTCTTTCTCATAACCCGGTATAAGAGGCTCTTCTTTTTTTACCGCAAGACGGGACACTTCCTTGCATTTCCATCATAAATGGATATTTACCTGTAGAACGGTTAATAAATAAAAGCTCCCTGTGACGAGCGAATGTAAGTATGTCTTGGCAGACAAACGAAGTGATCGCAAACTGGCAGAAGGAGGTGTACACTGCTAGATTCAGAAACGGAAGAAACAGAACACAGAAAAATAAATGAGGAGACGACGATAAATGGAAACTTAAAAGAAGCATGGAAACTGTACTTTAACCGCGAATATCTCAGAAACGGAGGAGCCGAAAAAATTTAAAAAGTTATGTGTTTATTATCAGTCTATTATAAATCAGTCACTGAATTTGAATAATGAACATTGGACACTTTTGAGGTTCTGCTAAGTTATATTGAAAAATGTCCTACTTTTTAAGGAAGTTTTGCCCATACCAGTTTTAAATCCATTATATCTTGAAAAATATGCCTACTCTGTAAATATTATTTTAGGCGCCGATAAATCACAGCATTCTTTGTACGAGGAAACTTTTTCATAATTTTTTATTTTAAAATTTTGCAGTTATTTTCAAAAACGTGACGTCATGTTTATTCGGTTATTTATCAACGTATTTTTTTTTTTTTTGTTAAAATAGCTAATTATACAAAATGTAAGCATTTTCAGAAAAAATAATTGGTATATGTCAAATATTAATCAAGTTATCAAGCGTAAAGGATAATATCATTGCAAGCTTGCAAGTATAGTATCTATTACGCGTGATTAATATTTGATACATACCAATTATTTTTTCTGAAAATGCTTACATTTTATATGTATAGTGTGTCCCCAGGATAGATGTAACAAGAGGTGTAATGGACCAAAAATTTTGGAATTTTGAAATGGTGTTTAGGAATTGAGTCCTGCTTGTTGTAAAACAAAAGTATACCAAAAATGACTTGATTTGGTGTTCTACAGGGTGTTTTATAAGCAAAGTTGTAGAAATCGCCACTAATAAAGTACCTTTATTTTTCAAAATATGAAAGAATTTCACTAAGAAAAGATATTTAGAATGCAATATTATACCTCTATACCAAATTTCAGGAATACAGAATTATTTTTCTGAAACTTCCCATTTTTTGCGAATTAAGAGTTGAATTCATATTTAAAGTTGTGTAGGAGCAAATGTTAATAATCTCAAAAAGTAGGCTATTGGTAAATATAAAATTGAATATACGACATGTAAAAAGGTATAATGTTAATCGAACTAATTGTAAAACAAGAAACAATTACTAACAGAAGATTAATGAGGCTTAAAAATTATAACAAGTAATAACTGTCAAAAACATAATAGATTCGCAAACAAATTAATTAACTACCAATACAGAACAATGTTTACAATTTTTTTATTATTCGACGTAGCTATCACCCACATCCACACACATTTCGATCCTTCGCCTTCTTAAAACTCTTTCGAATATGATCTAACGGTATGGAGTTTACGGCATTTGTAATTCTCTGCTTCAATACTGCTACATCATTAGGAAGTGGTTCAGCGTAAACCAACTGCTTGTGGCGACCCCACAAAAAGAAATCCAATATTGATAGGTCTAGGGATCTAGCCGACCACTTGATCGGTCCATTCCTGGCAATCCAATTTTCTCCAAAATTTAAATTCAACCACTGATTAACCATTTCCGTGGAGTGGTCAGGGCAACCATCATGTTGAAAATGAACTAAAGGCATATCTCTTAAAATATTTAAATGTTCTTCAGAAAATCTTCCAAGAAGCTGTAAATAAGTGTGCTGGTTTAACCTGCCCTCAATGAAATAAGGTCCAATAACTTCAACGTGATAAGAAGCGGCACACCACACATTCACTTTTTTAAAATATTGTCTTCTACAATGAATTCTAAAATTTGGATTTTCAGAAGCTCAAAACCGACAATTCTGAGATGAAACAATACCATTGGTTGTGAATGTGGATTCATCTGAGAAAATTATGACACTATGAAAAAATCTCTCTTCCATGATTTTTTCTCCAATGGTCAAACAAAAATCCAACCTACGGCCGTCATCTCCCTCTTCAAGTGTATGTTTATAATTTGCTTTATATGCCCTAATTTTCTTTGCCTTGTAAATTCTTTGGAGTTCAGACTTGCTAATATTAATAAGAGCTGACCTCTCTCTTAGTGGCATCCCAGGATTTTCTATAACAGAGGCATGAGCTATAATAGCACCAACATCATCTTCATCATATGCTTTTATTTTTCTTTTCATGTTAAGAACACTACCAGTATAGTCGGGTAAAATTTAAAAAGACCGTTGTATGAATTAATATTGCACATACGTTTTCACTATCTCTTGCACACAAACTTAAAGCCATAGCCTAAAGACATTGTCAATGTATGTCTACCAAGATTCTTTCCCACTTCTTTTGAGACGGAAATATGAAATGCACACTGAGGAGTGAGAAACATAGTTATAAGCTCAGCGATTCTCAAACTGTGTGATTTGACGACGAATATTATTTATTTCCGTGAACTAACACCACTCTAAATAAGAAAAACGTCTTTATATGAAATATTTAAGTTATTTTTAGTGGTAAATAGTGGATATTCATCCGTTAAACGAACAATATCAAATCACTAAGTCTTTCAATTTTCTATTACGTACATATTACACGTCTTAGAGCGGAACACAGTAGCTAGCTTAGCTCAATCGGTAAGATGCTCGAGACAATAAAAAATTTAAATGGGGTTGGCGCGGGATCGATCCCCAACGCTTAGTCTACTTTTTTTTTTTTATTTAAGCTCTATTAAAAGTTAATAATTTTCGTTCTATAATTTTTATTTTATTAAACTGCGCCTCGAGTTTTGTTGAAACTATATTTTCCCCAAAAACGTGTCTTTTTACTTTGTCAACTAGAATTTTTATTTATTACCGCTAAAAGAAAAATAATTTATTTTCGTTATTCTCATAGAGATTTCAGATTTTGCTTTGTTATATGAAATATTTTATTTTTACTGACATCGTTTCCCCTACTAATACTACGATCCTATCCTTTCCTGGCAAGAAATGCCCAAACCTTCCCGTGTCTCTTGCTGGACTGTAGCAATATTAGTCTTTGATTTCTTTTTCTGATTACTCATTGTGATTGACTGAATTGGGCAATTCATTTTTTGTTACCAGTTTCATTTGCGCCCGAACCTATATACCTACAGTGTCCGTCGTAAAGTTGGCTACATATCGGAAAAATTTGTATTATTGAGATTTCTAAAAAATACTATATTGGGGGTTCGTTTCTTTTTTTACATGCAAATACCTTTATTCAACTAAAATACATACAGTTTTTGTCGAAACTAGTCAAATATTTGTGAAATAGACACAAGAGTTTATGATTTTTCATATAGTAATTAATGGTAGGGGTAAAATTTGCACTTTTTTATTTTCCTCATATCTGCTTCAAAATAGATTTTATTTTTTAGCGGAAATATTTGGTTTAAATTTTGGACCAATAATTGGACAATATTAATGGCCAATTTAATTTAATTAATTGAAAAATTTGTTATCATACACAATTGCCATAGAATTAGACGAAAATGGTTACTCTGGGGTTTTTGAAGTCGCTGATCACCAATCTGAAATCCGATTTGGGGAATTCAAAATGGCGGACCGGAAATCGGGCCATTTTCCATAAGAAATGACAATGGATATCTTGGCCTTGAAAATCTGTGCTAGGAGGTTTTCGAGGTTGCTGATCGATTACGAATCTGAGGTCTGACTTGGTAAATTCAAAATGGCGGACCGGAAGTAGAGTTCATTTATCAAGAAAAACTCGTATCTTTTTCGCTTTTGGACTGAAAATGAGTACTCGGGGGTTTCTGAGGTCTCTGATAACGAATCAAAGGCCTAATTCACGAAATACAAAATGCCGGACCGGAATAACACTCTATTTCTCCTGAAAACTGGTATTATTTTCTTTTTTGGGCTGAACGTGGGGGGGGGGGGGACTCGGAGATTCTCGTTATCGCTGATAACGAATCTGATGTCCAGTTAGGGAGAATTCAAAATGGCGGACCGGAAGTAGTATATTTTTCAGGAAATACTTTTTTATTTTTCATACTTTCAGCCCGAAAAAATAAATAATACGAGGTTTTCCGAAGAGATTGACTGTTCCTCCCGTGTCCGCCATTTTGAATTTCGTAAATTGGACCTGTGATCCGAAATCAGCGACCTTAAAAACCTCTGAGTAGTCATTTTCAGCCCAAGAACGAAAAAATATGAATTTTTCCTGATAAATTGAGTCTACTTCCGGTCCGCCATTTTGAATTTACCAAATCAGGCTTCGCATTCGTAATCAGAGACCCCGAAAACTCCCGAGTACAGATTTTCAAGGCCAAGATATCCATTCTCATTCTTCTTCTGGAAGATGGCCCGATTTCCGGTCCGCCATTTTGAATTTCCCAAATTGGACTTCAAATTGGTGATCAGCGACCCCAGAAACCCCCGAGTAACCATTTTCATTTAATTATATGGCATATTGTGTATGATAACAAATTTTTCAATTAATTTAATTAAATTGGCCAATTATCGGAAAAGAAATGAAACCAAAACATTTCCGCCAAAAAATAAAAGGTACTGTTTTTTTAAATGCCTTTCTGAACTCTTTGCAACAAGAATTAAGTCAATTGACCCTGTACCTTTTTTTTGAGGTTTTCAGATTTTTCATGCTAAAATGACGCGACTATACGGAGTCCTTGTATTCTATATGCACTTTTTCTTCATCAAATTTTTCGATATCTTAACAATTTGACCCATTTTTCGGTACCACCGTCAACTATTTTTTACAGTCCTACCAAACCGGTGATCGCATGACATGTGTCATGTGTCATGCATAAACAAACCCCCCAATAGAGTTTTTTAGAAATGTAAAAAATACAATTTTTTCCCATATGTAGCCAACTTTATGGACACTGTATAATCAGAATTCCACTAAAATTATGAAGTTACTAAATTAATAATCTTAACATTTTATGATAGTATCTTTTATATATTTTTAAAATTATTTAGCGATATCATTGCTGAGAACTGTTTGAGAACTACTGGTATTTCTTATGCTTTAAATAAAATCTTAGTTCAGACGTTTTAGCGGCCATGACACACGTCAGTTTGAATTGTACCCGACTTTAGCCAGAAACGTTTAATTATTCTCATAGCCTGAGTACGTGACAAAGCAGTGTTTGGAAATTTCAAATTAAATTGGCTTACCACTTCTCTTAGCGAGTTTTCACCGCCCTTTCCGTAACATTGCACAACATAAATTTTTTCACGCACTGTAAGTACCATTTTCAATTAATTTTTTACGCTTGGTTCGTTAATTTGAAACAGAAATTAAGGATAATATTGACTACGTTTGACAGATATGTCAATAATAACTGATAAATGTTGTTTTTCTCATAGCCTACTTTTAGCTTCTACATAACTTAATTAATTAATTACTTAATTCACAAAAAATAATTTCTATGCAGTTTTAATTGAATGGTTCAAAATAAAATATTAATTTATTGAAAAAATGGGAATTTTCAAAAAAATAATTTCATATTCCTTAAATTTGGTACAGAGGTATAAAATTGCATTCTAAATAACTTTTCTTAGTGGAATCTTTTCACATTTTGAAAATAAAGGTAGTTTATTAGTGGTGATTTTTACAACTTTGCTTATAAAACACCCTGTAGAACACCAAATCAAGTCATTTTTGGTATATTTTAGTTTTACAACAAGCAGGACTCAATCCTCAACTACCATTCCAAAATTCCAAAATTCCAAAATTTTTGGTCCATTACACCTCTTGTTACATCTATCTTGGGATGCACTGTATAATGAACTGTTTAACAAAAAATATTAAATAAATCGATAAATAACCGAATAAACATGACGTCACGTTTTTGAGAATAACTACAGAATTTTAGAACATAAAATTATGAAATAATTTTCTCGTACAAAAAATGCCGTTCTTTATCGGCGTTTAAAATATTATTTACACAGTAGGCATATTTTCCAAGATATAATGAATTTAAACTGGTATGATAAAAAATTCTTTAAAAAGTAGGAAATTTTTCAATATAACTTAGCAGAACTTCAAAAGTGTTCAATGTACACTATTCAAATTTCAGTGATTGATTTAGGATAGACTCGTAATAAACACATAATTTTTTCAATTTCTTCTGCTCCTCCATTTCTGAGATATTCGCGGTTTAAGTGAGGGGTCAATACATTTGAATCGTGTATTAGTCATTTGTATACTACTACTTTTTAAGCAATACTCACGTTAACACATAGTTAAAAAACATAAAATATCACCTGAACATGTGTCTGAAGAAGGAACATCATCGTCCTCATCGTTATTATTCCTGCAACACCGACTACATCGTGAACACATCTTAGTCACCACACTAATTTTATCAACACTTACACTTCCAGTCAATTGTATTGATTAAAACGCTCTTCACACGAATCTGCTAAATAATGAATGTTTGTAGTACATTCAATTACGTGGCCCCAGTGATACTAACATCTGTCAGAACAGCATTGTTATATCGTTCGTCACTTTTTAATTAGAACGTATCTTCTTTCTTACACTTGCCTTTATTTTAGGGCCTATAACTCAGTTGGAACTATCATTAATTTTATGGCTATGATGAAATATACTGCCTTTCTTGTTTACAATCATAATGAATATCGGGTCAATTATCCGTATACATGGATACGGAAATTTTAGAATGGAAGAATCGTTAAAGAGTGTTTATTTCGCTGGAAACCTTTTGATCTTCTTGTATTGTAATTGCAACGGAATACAGAAACTCCGGTATAATTTAGACCGATCGGTATACGAAGTAAACCCTGTTTTCTTTTCCATAATTTAACATTATATACTTTATCCCAAACTTCTTGTCGATATAAAAAATGTCGGGATCTTTGTTCTTTACCGCGTCGACAAAGGCACCGGCATTTTTAACTTTAGTAACTGCTCAGTTACTAGATGCGCCTATATTGGCATAATAATTGAAGGAAAATCTTGATTTCATTAAAAAGTTTCAGCACACTATATTTAAGCATATTTAACTTTTTTTCTTATGTACGTTCTTGGAAGGAAGTGGTTTACTTTTAAAAAATCGTGTAGCTATACGTAAATTGAACCTAATATCGTAACTAGTACTAGATATATCGCAAAATTACAATTCCCAATACACACTTCAAATAATGTAATATGGATACAAAATACTCATAGTAAACATTTCAAATCCTAAAAGCACCGTATATTATAAAAAATATTCCTTTTTTAATTTAATTTAGATCACTTTGTAGTCTTTCTAATGACGCTGTAATAAATCAAACGTCATAAAAAATAAATTATTTCATTTGATTACCGAAAGAACTCAATAATTACCTCTACTTTAATTACTAAACACCGTGTCCGTGTGTTTAGAAATAAAAAACAGAAACCTACACCACTCCAATCAACAGCGATATCAGCAAAGTAAAACAGCAACAGGACATGTAATGACGAAAATGTAAATTTATTTTGACGTTATCACCACTTTAACCTCAGCTGTGCGTTCCCTAATTGGGTAAATAGAGACAGATGTTTCTCGTTGTCGCAGGGATTTTCTACATCTTCGAGTATAACTGGAATTATACCCTTACATTTTAGAACGAAATATTAAATAACACGAAATGAACAACTTGATGGGAATTTTGCTCCGGGTCACGCGATATGGGGTGCCTTTTCTACTGTAAGTTTATTATCGGAGAGATATCGAATATTATTTAATGGTATTTACAGGTCACTGAACTAGGTTTATAATGCTTTTTCCAAATGTATATATATAAATATACGTTTGGACAGCGACAACAACGTGGGAGAAAGTATTAGGTCTTTGTTACACGATTCGTGATTACGATTATATAAGTTTGGAAGATACCTGTTATTATCGATGTGAAATTATCAACACTTTGATGTAGGACTATAATCGATAAAGTCGTAGCCATGAAATAATACCTTATTTTACCATTTATTACTTAATTCCAGGCAACCGTTTGACTTTTTTACAAATGCAAAATAATGTTCATAAATTTCGCGAAATTTCCATATTAAACATTTACGTAAATGCATGATTTATACCTGTATAACAAAATATAGTCACTCGTACTCTAAATTTCTAAGGCTTCACCACTTACACACGAATTTTTGTCAAATTTTTGTTAAATAAAAACCTTCTTCTGAGTAAACGTTTTCTTGGTTGCGCCTCGCAACATAAATACATAATTTTTAATTTTAAAAATATGGCTCCTACAGGATCTCGAGATAGATCCGGATACAGCAGCAACACGACGTCTAAATTGTATTGAATTAAAGCGTAAACGATTCTGTATTGATTGATATAAATCAGCGCGGGTCTGGCTATTTCATATAGTTGATATTTGATTGAATTATGTTGGTTGAATAAAGCAACACGATATAGTGTATATAAACAACCAGAGAAAGTGTACTGCTTGGCCGTAGAATCTATACCTGGATCCGTCCCTTCTAGTGGGGTGATATAAAATAAGCAACGGCCAGCCAGATGTGTGAATGAAACAGATAAGTTTTTGTTTATGTAGCATTAGCATTGGTTTATTTATTTGTCTTTATTAAATTTTAAACAAGAAATGAAGATCAAAATTGAAAAAGTATTAAACATAATATACAGATTCGGAAAATGCAGTTTAGGGTATAGGAATAACGATGTAATTGACCACGCCCCGCTAGTTCCATAAATCGTGAAAGCAGAGGCACACAATGAATTGAATTTAGTACGGCATGAACTAAGGATGTGTGCAGACGTAGGTAATAATTTCTAATACGAAACGAGACAATATCTCTTCGTCAAAAGAGAAGTTATTTGTCACATTTTTGACAAATAATTTCTTCTATTGAAAGCATTTCTGCAGTTTCTTTATTAGCCGTAAATGTTATGGGAATAAAATAATAATTCTTATTAAAACCGAAATGAAAATAAAACCTTAAAATAAAATTAAATAACTAGGAAACTAAAATCAACTAATAGTTATCAAAAAATAAATTATTCTTATTAAATTACAAAAATAGAACATTAAAATAAAATTAAATAACCCTCAGAAACTAAAATCAACTAATAATTATCAAACAATAAATTAATGAAGTAAGGATTCAAACAAACCACCTTCTTGTGTCAAACAATAGCCAAACCGATTATACAATGAACCTCTCATATCATTGAGTTGATTTGGAGTAATGCTTGCACAAAGTTGGATAAGTTTTTCCCTTAATTCAACTAAATTATTGGTTCGTTCAAACACATGCTTGTACGCGGTTTCCTTTAAAAAGCCTCACAGAAAGAAATCATGGGGTGCTAGATCAGATGACCTGGGGGGCCATTTTATCATTTCCCTCGTAGCTATTAAACGATTGGGAAATGTTCTTTCCAGAAAATTAATAACAGTTAAGGTATTGTGACATGGGCAGCCGTCTTGTTGAAACCAAATGTCGTCAAAGTTGACAGGAAGATTTTGAACTGCGGAAATTATTTGGTTTTGTAAAAGCTCTAAATATTTATTGCCATTTAAATTGCCATCGATTAGCAGTGGGCCTATAATATGATTGTCTAATATTCCCGTCCAAACGTTCAATTTTTGAGGATACTGAGTTCGCAGAGCAACATTCTTCGAGGCCAATATCGTACTACGGATGGATTGTGTTTCCTATGTAATGAAAAGAATGATTCATCTGTAAACAATATATTCTTTAAGAAATTTTCATTCTCATTCACTTTATTTATCATGATTTCACAAAATTCCATCCGTTTGAAATTGTCTTCGGGAAATATTTCTTGCGTTGTTTGAACTTTAAAACAACTGCACCCGTTTCCTTTCAAAATATTTCTTACAGTTCTTTTCTTCATGTCAACTTCATCAGCAATGTGCCTGCAAGAACAAGGTTCACTAGTTTCAACAAGTGCACAGACATTAGTTTCGCGAATTTCACGTTCTTCGCTCATTTGTTGATGACGGGGTTCGGGTTGACAGCATTTTTTAAATAATTCACGACACATCCGAAATTCTCAATTTTTTTAATAATATATGAAATTATGCTAGCTGAGGGGATTGGTCTGTCTTGATATGCCACAGTAAATAAATTTATTGTGTCTTCAGTGGAATGGCCCCCGAAGTACCACTTCACAATTTGCACTTTTTCTGCAGTTGTATAAACACACGGCATTTTAATAACGAAATTGAGATTAATTTATTTTATTCCCCCGTCTAAACGGCTACGCTATTAAACGCAGAATGGGTGCGCTGTTCTCAACTCGACGCGGTCAAGCGATGGCGCTATTGTTTTATACCAATGCCCTGCATTGTTCTACGACAAGGTGTGGTTTATCTGCGTAGAAACAAGTTTACGTACCTTAAACTAAACTTGCTGAATCTGTACAATAGGTAATAAACATAATATATAGGTGACGAAATGGAGAAACTGCCTGAAATTGAAACCGATTGTTTCAAGGAAACAACATACAGGGTGAGCAAGCTATCCCTTCGGACTTCTTTTCTCATAACACGAAAAAAAATTGTTACCGTGAGATAGGGCCCGTCCCAGCAACTCCACTGTAAATGAATATTTACCTGTGGAGCGATTAATAAATAAAAACAAAAAAAACAAAAATTAAATAAAAAATAAAAGCTGCCAGATTCAGAAACAGAAGAAACAGAAAACATAGAAGAAAATAAGGAGATGACGATAAATGGATACTTAAAAGAAGCATGAAAACTGAAAAGAAGCATCTCACAAACACCTGCACATCCCAGCCGATGATGACAAATAGAAAGTTAATAGAAGCATGGGAATTCAAAAGAAGCATCTCACAAACACCTACACTTGCCATCCTATATTCCCACCCCATGCGTCATGCGGCTCTCGCTGCTGACAACAAGCATGTCCAATGTCCATTCCAGCGTATGCAGCCGGTTCGGCTGTATATAAAACATCCGAAATTTGGTTCCGGCACGCGGTTTGGCCGTCCGTTGAGCGTGTTCGACGGACAACCAAGCTGCGTGTTGGAACGAACCTCCATGGATGTCCGGAATCGGCAGCAATGCCCACCTTACGCTGGCAAATCAATCAATTAATCAATGAATAACTTTCAAAATTATTCTTGAGTTGTCAATATTTCAACGTATACCTGTTGTCATTAGGGTAGTGGATTATTTCTAGCCACCGGAACCATTCTTTAGGGCGTCCAGGAGGTTGAAAATTGGTATAATATATTAAAATCAACAATTACTTTTACAATAAATTGTAAAATATTTAACGCAGACATGTAACAAATAGTAGGGTTAATTGTTTCTAACCATTGAAAGAAGCACAGTCAAGGCGGTGAACGGAGGGGTTGAAATATTTTAAAAGTCATACCTTTCTAATTCTTGAATTGCAATATTTTAACGTAGAGTTATCATTAGGAGAGTGGATTATTTCTACCAATCGAAAGCATTCATCAGGATGTCCAAGAGGGTCAAGAATGAATAATTTATTAAAATCAGCAATTATTTTCACAGAAGTTTGTAATATTTTGTTTGTTTAAGAACAATCGGCTTTAAGCAAAGAAAATATTACAAACTGTTGTAAAATAAAGTTTGTTCAATTATGTTTCCAAAGAGACCAACCGCGTTCATCTGTATTATTTACTGCCATTTGAATGTAATAGAAATTATGCAAAAAAAAAAACCAATCTTGCAATTAATATAAGAAATTATGTAGAAAACATATTTTAACTTATTAGTTTAACCAAAAAAAGGAATATTATTATACGACATATATTTTTACATCTTTCCATGAAGTCCGCAAGACAATTCTTAAAATATCATATTTCACACCACCAGCCATTAGCGAAAACGCGAAAGCGAACGTCCACCATCCAAAAATTAAATTGTATCAATAGTGTTGCGTGTTTTCACCCTTTTAGGAAACACCCTGTATGAATCCGTGGGTTCTAAATAATTTAAGGGGTAAACCACTAACACTTTATTTAATAATTTAATGATTACAAAATACTTCTTAATTAACCAAAATGACCTTTACACTTTGTTTACTTTATATTTAACCTCACTTTTTCGCTGCCAAATTTTACTTTAATAAAACTTCTCCCTCTGCACCGGTAATCGCGCCTTATATAGGTACTCTGAAATTGCCTCTAGATCCATCCAGAAACAATCAAGAAACTTCTCCACAGTCTAGAAAACTCTATCTCTTTCGACAAGTTTCCAGTCACTATTAGGCATAGGCGTATCAATCTCCAGTTTCAAGGGGGTGTAATACATAACAATAGTAACATAAACAAACCCTTAAGTACAACACAGACCAGAAAGCAAGCAATATATTTTTTCAGCATTCAGTTACGTTAAACCATTTAATAGAAATAGACATAAAATGGTACAATAGTGTACATTTTTTTAAAACGCAACAATTTTAAGTAATGCATATTCGTGTTGTAAAATTGCATAAAACAATCGTATTTTATTATAAATATTGTAGTTTTTCCTCTGACGATGGTTAATAAATCGAAACGTAGGAAATATGAGAATATTCATTTTAGGCAGACCGAAAAATCTGAGAATATACATCAAGCTAAAAGCTAAGATACTAGTATACTAAGGTGAACTAGCGTTGGCAAGTTTCTTAAATTTAATTTCAAACAAAATTTATATCTTCCTCATATTTACATTAAAATTGCGAAAAATTGAGCTGAAATACTTGCATTTTAAAACATTAATTCAACGGCAGTCTTACTTGTAAGATTTTCCCTGATCTAAAGGAACTTTTCCGTCTAGAAGTGTACCTTTTAAATTTTAAACGAATAAACTAAGCATTTTACCTCTAATTTCCGTTTTGCCTTTTGCCGACTGCAAACATAAGAAGTGAGTTAGCACCATCTGGTCGCGTTTCGCATTGGAAAAGTCAATTTTTATTTCCGAGTAATTTGATAATTTAAAGTGGGTTCCTTATTAAGTGTTGATTATTACTGCACTTTATCGGTAAAAGGCTCCTGAAAAAACTGCTATATAGTCAATGTTAAATATAAGTTGGCATCTTAAAATGATCCTTATATATTACAGGATTCATAGTCCAGTGATATCGCAAATAAATGATTAATGGGGGATAGATTTAATAGGGATCTATAAATGTTCTAAAGAAATTCCTAAATAAAACAAAATATAACATATACTTAAAAGTACACAGACTAATGCAAGAATTCGGATTCGGACGGCGCCGGAGGCAGACACGTAGCTCCTACGAAATCTCGAATAAACTCGGTTAAAACTGTGAGAAATCGTGCGAGATTGTGTTGAATTGAAGCGTGGACAATTCTACATTGATTGATATAAATTATCATCAGTTTGGCTATTTCGTGTAGTTGATTTTTGATTAAGATATATCGGTTGAATGTGGCGTCACCTGAAAGCGTATATAAACAAGTTGAAATAGGGACACAAACATCTCGCAATATAATATAAGCTGTGCACCATAAAGTTATCTTTCCAGTGAAGGGCAACGAGCTGGTTCCTAAGGCATCCAGATTCAATGTCCGAAAGTGGCAGCTTGGCCTACCATACACTGGCAAGTCAATAAATCAATCAATCGATCGAAAGTACACGACTAATGCAAGGCGTAATGCAGTTATGACCGATGTACGCAATAGAGCAGTAGAAGGAATACACAGATTTGAAGGCGGATTCCAATATAGGAACGCCGTATACTCTAATACCGAAATGTAACTTCACTAAAAATGTTTAAATTAAAATACTACACATGGAAGCGGAAATGGAAAGGTCAAATGCAAAAATTTTGGGAAATCGAGGAAGACATGCAGCAAGCAGTGTTTCAAAGTGAAGTATCCGCAGTACGGCGTACAAAACTGTCAATTATTTCATTTTCATCATCTCCAATAACCAAGCAGCCTTGAAGGCGATCGTTTAACTGCTTAAATTTACCTAAAGATCTAAAAGTACCCAATGAGTACATAATATGTTAAAAGGCAGGGAATATTAGGCAGAATGGCCAGGGAAGGTGTATCTAAGACACTAGAAGAGGCTGAACTCTTCTCGGCGTGGTTTTTCATACCGAAATGTAAGAAATACTTTGTACTGTTGAAGAAAATAAATTCTTGATGATGAAAATAGCCAATTTCATTAACTACATGTTTCATTTCATCAAAATTAATAATTATGATCGGTTTTAGGTTGCAGCAATTTTTGTTTTAGCTTGCCGAAAAATTATTCACACAAATATGTTGATCTATCACATCGAAAGAAAAAATATTTTTTGATAGTATTTCAGATACTAAGTCTAAGGTAGAAAGAACGTTTACCGTAACAAATAGAGTTTCTGAAGATACAAATTAACTAAATATATTCCGTTCATATATATGTCTACATGCTCCTTGACGTGCTCTCAATCTTAAGCATGATTGTTTCTTGTACTGCACAGGTGGTGGGATTGAACATTTTTGGTAAAATCCCCAAAAGTGTGGACCAATATTTTAAGCCTTCCCAGAACTGCTCAGTACACGTGCCATTGTTTCAGGCGCTCTTCTGTCTCACTACTAGCGGGTGCTGGAGCTATTAAAACAAATATTAAGCATCACGTTGGTTAGAAATCTACCACCACAGCAGAAGAATATATGGAAGACAAAACTGAAAATAACAAAATAACAAAAATTTGGTGAAATGATCCATATTTGCGAACAATGTCTTAAATGCACATGCCACCGATCTCTTCTGAGAGCAAGTCTGTTACCATTTGAAGTACGACCAATTTTGATATTAGTTTAGCTAATTTAGAGAAATGTGTTATTAATATTTATAATAAATAAATATTATAATTGAGCTTCCCACCCAGCATAATTGGGATATGGAATGTCAAATTGAAGTGCCTGGATATGCCAGTACCTAAAGTAGATAAAAAAATTGACGACCCATTTAGGATGTCCCAGGATATCTTTCAAAAGGAGGTCGGTCAGATGGATATCCTGTATTGGTTTCATTTTGACATTAACTGTGGACTGACGTCGGGATTAAGGAAGGTCGTCCAATGAAGAACCCTAAATCTCCTTAAACTGTGGCACAACATATTTCTTTAACACATTCAAATAAGGCGCCATTACGATTTCTGGCGGCCATATCAAAATTCACAAACAAACCTGACTTTCTATTTCATCTATGGCATTTTTGGGGCAAACTCAAAACAAGCTTGGAACATCGGTTAATTTATCTACATCAAATATAAATTGAGTGGTTGTAAGAAATATTTTTAACACTTTTTATGTATTTTATCTGTTTTATTCATTCAGTTTTATTTGAGGGTTTTTGTTTAACACTAACAAGTAATTATACACAAACGATATAGAAACATAACATAACCTAGGAACTTAGTAATATGATTATGTGATTCAAGATTTAATTACCTATTAAAGTCGTGCTCGAAGCTGCCCAAATTTAATGCAATTTTTTACACTTTCAGAATACCAAAGGAAGCTAAAAAAAGAAAACATTATAGAAAACTTACAGTATTAAATAAAAATCTCCCTTGTTTTCAATGACCAACAAATCTATAAAATGAAACTTATTTGGCCCAAGAATTGAATGTTACGAAGCCAGGTCGGAGAAAAAATGAGAACCAGATCATAGTTCTGAAGTTTGACTATGAACTGCGTGTGACAATAGGTAAGTAAAAATTGTTTTGTTTGAAACTTTCATTACTCTTAAAGGATCTACGAATCAGACAGAACATGTGTGGATAGATTTTCAGTTGATTTGCAAATCTGTTCTGATCCTAATATATGGTTTCCTTTTGTTTCCTCTCCTGATCAAGATGTCGCCATATACAGACTGTCTATTTTACGAGGGCCACATCAAATATCTCGCTTAATATCTATTGTAGAAGAATAAAGTTTTAGAAACAGTTATCCCATTTTTTGTGAGCTATATTTCAGTAAAAAGAAATTTGAAATTCATAGCCTACTTTATGAGATATATTACAAAAACCTGAAAAATAGGAAAACCACAAACGGTTATAGCTTCCTTATTTGAGGAGATACGAAAAAAGTTAAAGGAATGAAAGTTGACGGCAAAGACAATAAGAATAATAACGTGTAACAAAAAAATCGAAAAATGCAGTTGGCTTTGACATACGCTATTGTGCAAAAATGAAAAATACATATCTCAAAGTAGGCCATGACGCCATTAATTCCGTTATTTTTTTCTCATTCCAACGATATAAAACATGTCACAGAAATTTTAACCGATAGCGTCAATATTTAATATTTTACGAATACCACAATTCATATAATTGAATCGTAACAATCAGCTGTGGCCATAATAGAAAAATTCACTTTATAATAATTATAATTCCGTAATTATTTATTACAATTTAATACAAACCAATAAATATCTCATAAATAAAAATACAAGTACAAAACGAACATCCAAAGAAAAAACGAAACACTATGTATAACAGTACTACTACTACCATATTGAAAAGAAATTGTGTGTATTTATTTTTCTAACTACAAATGCTCAAATTGTGCACCATGCATTCTGACACATAAACGTGCTCTACGAGACACGTCACGCATTACATTTTGGAGCATTTCAGGAGTAATTGCCTCACATGCGTTTCGAATTCTGGTTTTGATGTCCTCAATATTTTTCAGGGCAGTTTGAAATACCTTGTCTTTAATGTAACCCAGACGAAAAAATCAAGGGAGTAATATCTGGTGATCGAGCTGGCCATTGAATGGGTCCATAGGTGCCTATCCAGCTATCTGGCATAACTTGATTTAAATAATTTGTACATATTACAGCAGTGTGAGGTGGAGCCCCATCTTGTGAAAATATGAATAATTTAATCTTTCTGCCACTGTTAATTCATAAGAAAATCTTGAAATTCGTTTTGCAGGAAATTAAGGTATCTACGAGCGGTTAATTTGCCATCATAAAAAATAAGGTCCAATTACTTTAGTCCCTAGAAGACCCAACCAAACATTCGTAGAAAATCTTTCTTGGAAAGCAGTCTCTCTGCACCAATGTGTATTTTCTCGTGTCCACTTATAATGCATATTTCTATTGAAAAATCCATTATTAGAAAAATTTGATTCGTCCGACCAAAGAATTTTGCTACATATCAGCGCGTCATTCCTTTTCTTATTTAATAACCATCTACAAAATCTTACTCTCCTTGGCTTATCTCCCTCATTTAAATGTTGAACTTTCCTCATTTTGTAGCATCGAAATCCGTTTTTTTCAATATTTTTCTTGCACTGTCTTTTTTTATGCGACAGTTTCTCTGAATTTGTCTCAAAGAGGTTTCCTCATTTTGGTTAACATAATTCATTACTCTATTCACTTTTCTTACATTATCCGCAACATGTGCTCGCCTTACTACTTTTTTTGAAAATGAACCGTGCGTTTTTAGATTTTGAACTAACTTAGTTCGATTTGGCTGCGGAGCATCTGGAAATCTATCTCCGTAAACCGTGACTGCCATCTCAGCGTCAAAATTGCACTGACAATAAATGCTAATCATGTCGAATTTGTTATTATTGGTGTACACCATAATTACTAATATAAAATTTGTCTTAGAACTCGACAACGCAACATACAACAGTTACAATCTGTCAAATTTATTAATAACTGTATACATTGTTTTTCACTAATTATGGCACAGCTGATTGTTACGATTCAATTATATCAATTGTGGTATTCGTAAAATATTAAATATTGACACTATCGGTTAAAATTTCTGTGACATGTTTTATATCGTTGGAATGAGAAAAAAATAACGGAATTAATGGCGTCATGGCCTACTTTGAGATATGTATTTTTCATTTTTGCACAATAGCGTATGTCAAAGCCAACTGCATTTTTCGATTTTTTTGTTACACGTTATTATTCTTATTGTCTTTGCCGTCAACTTTCATTCCTTTAACTTTTTTCGTATCTCCTCAAATACGGAAGCTATAACCGTTTGTGGTTTTCCTATTTTTCAGGTTTTTGTAATATATCTCATAAAGTAGGCTATGGATTTCAAATTTCTTTTTACTGAAATATAGCTCACAAAAAATGGGATAACTGTTTCTAAAACTTTATTCTTCTACAATAGATATTAAGCGAGATATTTGGTGTGGCCCTCGTAAAATAGACAGTCTGTATAGAGAGTAAACTGCACAAAACGGTTATTGGTATGTGAATGGTGTTGTGTAAATGACTGCGGAGCCACAGCCATATGTTACGTGTATGGGTAAATAGATAGATTTACAAAGACAGATAATATAATGCATTAAAATAAAGTCGCAATACAAGATTTCGGGAATTCTTCAACGATCATATCTGAGGTCTTAGATAGCAACGTCAATTGCCTGTTGCCTTGATTTATTTTTATGAAGATGCCTTAAGAATCGCTTATTTGAGAAACCCATGTCCAAATCAGGTGATTTTGACATTTTAGTAAAAATAGTATTTTAAAACCATTCCCCGTCGTTTGGTTTAGAAACTCACCAAGTCAGCCTTTATCTCTGCACAGTATACATGCGCTTCTCTCGTTTATTTGAGAAAGCCAACATGTGTGGCACATACCGGGATTCTCAAATAAATCTTCAGTAAGTATCAATAGTCTGCACTATGACGACCGTTACTGACGAAGATTTAGATTTAGCAACTCGAAAGAGTAAAAAAGGTGTTAAACAAGTTACTTATAAATGTGAAAGAATTAAGAAAGCTGGAGTGGAGGGTCAACAATATTTAAATTATCAAGGTAAAGAGATACCAAAGAAACGTAATTTTTTTAACCTGTAAGTCATGTTGTAAATGTGAGGAGTTAAAAATTAAAACAAAGTCGGCTCACTTAAGCGACACTGCCAATAGAGCTACGGTTGCAGAAAAGATGGTGCACTTAACAAGAGCTAAGGAGTTTTTGACTAAGATGAAACAACTTAAAGAGAAATCAAAGAATGATCCTAGTACTGCGGTAATCTGTGTTGACTACATGCAGAATCTCTTTTTACCCAATGTACCAGTTCCAGGCACCTTCTATTTACATCAGGTGTCAGATGTCCATGACATAAGAATAGATAAATCATTCATATATCTGTATCACCAAGGTTTACGGGTAATAAGGGATCAAACGAGCTCTGCTCATTTATTAGCAATTTTATTTGCCAGTGCAAATCAATATTCTCCTATTCGTGGGCATTCCTATATGGCATGTGATTGCGATTTTGGGGTAATAAAGCGAAGTATTAAAAGAAGTGACAGAATTTATATCATGAAAGAGTATACTGAACTTATCGTAGCATCAAGTAGGCAAGAGAAATTTACAGTATTTTTGATGGAAGATAACTGTATTATAAGAGATTTTAAATCATGGGGCGGAAGTACTATAAAAAATATTGCCTTTCCAAAGAATCTGTAAATGCAACTACCACTGATGCCAAAAAACAAGAACAAATACAAATAATAAAGATGCAACTACCACTGATGCCGAAAAACAAAAAATACCTTTCAGCATAGCTTCTTACACACACTTTTTACACAGCCGAGACCAACCAGGCTGCGTTGTAGCTAAACATTTCATTGATGCTTGGATATCTTACAGCTTCCCTATTTTATCTCGAAGAGTCCAACTTACAGGATTTGCCACCACTCCAGCCTCTTCAAATATAAAAATTTCCATCAAAAAGAAGAATATGGACAATATAAAGAAGTTTCAACCATATCTTGACACGGAATCAGAAGAAATACAAAATTTCTATGCGGAAATATTTTCTTGACCTGTTACCGATGCTACTGAACAAGAAGATGATGATTTTTATTAATTTTACATCAGTAAGCTTCTTTTATTGTTTTATTTTTATTTTACATTATTCAATACATCTAAAACATTTTATAAAGTTGCAAAATAAAACAGTTTTTCATTAACTTTTTTTTTGAGAAACCCAACATGTCCAAATATTTTTCTGTCAAAAAATAAGAAGTGTTGCTGACATTGATTTTACTTGTATTAAAACGAACGTCAGAATTTATGTTTAAAATAACTGTAATATTACAAAACTCAATTTTTCAGTATCAAGTCAAAAATACAGTTTTCATTTATTTTCTCAAAACTTTTTCTTACATATAGGGTTTCTCAAATAAGCGATTCAATAAGGAGTCTATGATATTAATCAAAAAGTTATAATTCGAGTTAACGTAGTTAGTGACATTAACATAAAAAAATTTTAATTAATGAGAAACAAGCTCTTAATAGCATTTTCGTTCATTATTAAATTAGATCGTAAATTTTTAAATATAATTAATCTTTGCCGTTATTTAAAATTTTTATCACTATTCTTCATTGAGGACAACAAACCACCATGGTGCCTAACCAAAAAAATATACACGACCATCATAATGCCTACGATGATATATGGAGTCAAAAACGCAACAACGACAAAGGCCAACAGAAGAAGCCTGAGAAGAGCTGAAAGGGACATTATCCAACTGCTAGAAAAAACAGGAAAACCACAAAAACGACAGAAAACGTCAATATTACTAGAGGGAAGAACAATAATCAAAAGAATAGAATCATACGCAATGAAATACTGGGGACACGTCCAAAGACGGGACTCGACACACCTACTAAAGAAAGCGCTGCGAATGAACAGCAACAAACTGAAAATTGGGAGACCATGCTACACATGGATAACAACAATCGACAGGATTATGAATAAGCTAGGAAAGGATTATACACACTGGGAAAAGCTGGCCCAACAAAAAATGGAATACAATAAAGAAATATCAAGGATCTACACACTGCCAGACTCAGAAAGAGAAGAAACAGAAAACTCAGAAGTAGAATAGAAGAGAAGATGATCACAGACAGAAACTAAGAAGAAGCATATCACAAAAACCTGAAAGTAAAAAGAAGCACGAAAACCTAAAAGAAGCATCTCACAAACGCCTACACTTTCCATCCGATGAAGACAGAAGGAAAACAAGAAGAAACATCTCACAAACACCTACACGCTCCATCCTGTACTCCTACCCCTTGCGTCATGCGGCTCTCGCTGCTGACAACAAGCATGTCCAATGTCCAATCCAGCGTATGCAGCTGGTCCGGCGGTATAAAAAAGCACCGGGGGTTTATTCCGGCACACGGTGGGATGATCGATGGCCGATCGGGCTGCGTGGTGGAACAAATCTCCATGCACCGGAATTGGCAGCAATGCCCACCTTACGCTGGCAAATCAATCAATCAATCAATCAACATGGCAGCACAGTTAGTAGCAGACAAAATATTGCAGACAAAATATTGTACATACTAGTTTTGAAATCAGTATTACGACTTAAAGAACATGATATTTTATCTCCTATTAAAGTAGCCTTAAGATGTGTAACAACGTATCAAAAGCATAGTTTTCGGCAATCGAGATGTTTTATTCAAAATTTAATTTGGGCTGTAGCTTTAAATTGCTCACTGCGTTAAAAAAAATATCCCATATAGTTATGCAGTTGCTTAACTATGTTTATACGCGTAACTATAATAAGAGGTATGGGATACAACTGCAAGTCTAAAGTTATAAAGAATGTAAACGTCCCAAATGCATGATCAGATAGCATAGTGCATGTTGAAAATAAAAGAGAACTAGTTTCAATAAAACTACTCCATTGTACAGATATAGGATACAAAATAGAGTCAAATTATAGTGTATACTGAATATAACAAGAGACGCCATTTGGTCGCGATCAGTTTAGGTAACTCTAATTTATAGCGACATAAACACGCGACGTAATTTCATGAAAAGACCGAATTAATCCTGTTGATCTTCCGGCTTTTTAATTAATTTTACTGTGTTGGACAATATGCCTATTAACAGTCGTGTTTCAGATATAAAAAGGCACCAAGTTAAAAAGTTTTCCCACCTGCCTGTCAAAGAGGATAATGATTTCAGCACGGTATTCAGTGGAATAGATCTGAAATTTAGAATTAAAAGTGAAACCTAAAAGGATGTTTACGTTTGGTGGTATTATTTGTTCATTTGAAACAAGAGACGTGTTGGATTTCAGTGACAATTTATTAACTAATGACAAATTAAAAGACGATTTATTTAACAATTTTTAATAAATATTGGGAAAAACATGGCAAAAGACATAAAAATAAACGTCCCTGTCACCGAAATACAGGAACCGGATATAACAAGTTCACTGTACATAGAACTTGTAATAGAAAATGCAATTATTATTCAGATAGCATCTTTAAAAAATAATTCTGTGCCTGTGTAGTTGGCTGATGGAATTCATCCAAAGCCAAAAATTGTTTAAAAAAAAAAATCTGTGCCTGGTTCAGATAAGTTATCTGCCAAATTTATTAAAAAATATCACAAGAATCTTGCTAAACCAATTTGTCATATCATAAATTTGTCTTTTACCAGTTCACAGGTCTCTTCGGCACGGAAAAAAATCGATACTTACGCCTGTATACAAGTCAGGCAACAAAAAATTATTAACAAATAATCGACAAATTTCTCTTATTAATAATTTTGCAAAGGTTTTCGAAAAGTGACTAAAGACAAAATTAAACGATTTATTAGAAAGAGACAGAATAATTTCCAATAAACAGTTTGGATTTAGACAAAATACGATTTCCAACAACTGCAATTTGATGGAACAGATCCTTATTGTAATAGTTGCAACAAAACAATTTCTTGGACATCGAAAAAAAATGTTAATAGATATATTTCCTCATAAAAGTATTTTCGTGCTAGTGGCACTACTGATTGTGACAGTCAACGTAATTATAATTTAGATTTAGTGGAAGTGGTGGTGGGATGTAATATACCGTGGTCAAAACTGCATAATCCACTTTTTAGAGAATTTTTGGAAAAGTGTATTAGTGGCAAATATAACAATATCCAGGTGCCGTCGGAAACGACACTCAGAAGAAAATATTTATCAACGGAGTGTGATAATGTTAGACAAAAAATTTCTTCTGAGCTTACTGGGAAATACATCTGGGTTAGTGTGGACGAAACCACCAATGCTTTGAAGTGGGTGAGAAGGTAGCGAATGTTTTAGTGGGTACATTGGAGGAAAACTGTTCAGTGCATGGACAACACTTGATCGCCTCTAAAGTTGTAGAAACTAGTAGTCTAGCCATAGTAAGTTTATCGAAGCATTTGAGGAATTGATTAATAGACTGGAGGTTGGAAATAGTACATTAATAATCATAGGAGACTTCAATGTAAACATAGCTGTAAATAACTTCTATAAAACTAAATTATTAGAATGTATAAATAGGCTTGATCTGTATCAGATTATGAATCAGTTTACGAGAGTAACAAAGGATAGTAGTACTATGATTGATCTTATTGTGACGAATAAGAGAAAGTTACAATATGGGGTTTTCCTTACACCAAAAATTACCGATCATTCCATAATACCTGTATATCTGCAAGAATCACATGAGAAGAAAGGTTAGTTTAAATCGGTTAGACAATTTAAAAAATTTATAGACTGAGACTTTCAGCTTGATTTAGTGAATGTGAACTGGGATTCAAATATAACAAATGTTGATGAAATGGCAAGCAACTTAACTGAAAGTATAATGAAAACTCTAGATAAACATGCTCCTGTGGTTAATATATGGATGAAACCAAATGCCGAACAAAAAGGTTGGTGGTGTGAAGAACTAAAACACATATTATTGGAAAGAGACAGATTATATAAAAGAGCAACTATTACAAATGAGAGGGAAGATTGGGAAATTTTTAAAACAAAAAGAAATGAAGGTGTAAGCTTATTGCTTATTAAGAAAATGTAAAGTGGAATATTACAAGAGTAAAATAGATGACTGCAAAGGAGATTCTTGCGAAATGTGGAAAACACTAAAAGAATTAGTGAAGGGAAAGCCAGAAAAATTGAAAGAAGAAATAAAGTTTAATAAGAATATAATTGCAGAAACAGATGAAATATGTGAAGAGTTTAATAAATTTTTCATTAAACCAATAGAAGACATTAGAGGAAATTTACCTAGAAATGACACAAATAACAATGATTTAGGGAACGTACAAACCCTACAAATAGAAGATAGTACTTGGGAATCTTTTGAAATGTGTAATTTGCCCAAACTTAAAGACGCTATAAACAACATGCCAAATAAAAAAAGTAGCACTGATGGTATTACAGTAAAAATATTAAAGGTAGCGTTTGAAGTAGGAAACAGATTCCTTGATGTAATCAATATGTCGCTTCAAAAAGGTATGGTACCAGAAAACTGGAAAAATTCTACTGTTGTTCCTATCGAAAAAAGGGAAAACACTATTTTGTGCAGCGAATTCCGTCCAATAAACATGCTGCCTCCGTACGAAAAACTTTTGGAAATCATTGTAAAAGATCAGTTAGTCAATTTCATAGAGAACAACAATATTTTGACGAAACATCAGGCTGGGTTCAAAAAGGGTAACTCTTGTGAAACAGCACTACAGTCGGTACTTGTAAATTGGAAAGATGCAGTGAGCGATAAGAAATATATCGGTGTGGTATTTCTGGATTTCAGACGCGCATTCGAGACTATAGACAGAGAAGTGTTGCTAAAGAAAATAGAAAAGCTAGGATTAAAAGGAACAGTGCTACAGTGGTTTCGATCTTATTTGTCCAATAGGAGGCAATCAGTTAAGTTTGGTAACAGTACATCAAGCTTAAGAGAAATTCTATATGGTGTACCTCAAGGCTCTGTATTGGGGCCCATATTGTTTATTCTATACATTAATGATATAGTTAGTGTAGTACAAACATGCCAAATTCAACTATTTGCAGATGATACGCTCCTTTATTGTGTAGGCGATGATATTAATTTTATAGAACACACCTTAAATATGGAATTAGGAAATATTTATAAGTGGTTAGGTGAAAACAGTTTAAGTTTGAATTTAGAGAAAGCCAAATGTATGTTACTAAAATCCAAATATCGTGATAACCAAACATTAAATATTGTAATTGAGGGCCATAAAATTGAAAGTGTTTTACAATTTAAATACCTGGGTATTATTATTGACAATAATCTAAAATTTTTTAATCATTGTGAATATTTATGTAAAAGGGTATCAAAAAAAGTTTCGTTCCTTTCTAGAATTGGAAAATTTTTAAGTACATGGACAAAATTAGTAATCTATAAAACAATAATTGCGCCACATTTCGCTGATTGTCCAACAATTATGTTTATGTTCAGTAAGAAGGAATATTACAGAATACAAGTGATTCAAAATCGTGCTTAAAGATGTATATTAAAATGTGATAGGTATATTCGTGTTAGTTATATGTTGGATAATTTAAAAGTCAACAAACTGTTATGTTAAATGTTTTTAATTTTATATACAAACTATTAAATAATATGCTACCAAAGCGTATGTTGGAATTCTGTATATTTGTGTCGGATATTCATAACTACGATCCTAGGTCTCAGGGCAACTTCTATATTCAAAGAACAAACACTCAATATGAAGAAAATCAGTTAATTATAAAGGGACTAAAGATGTATAATGAAATACCGAATAATGTAAAAAATAGTGTAAATGTTAATATATTTAAGCATAAAAGTATAGTGTACGTTAAAGAAAAATGGCCCCTGTGATAATTTAATAGTATATAGTGTTTTATTTTTACAAGTGATTTAGTATGTATGTATGTAAAATCTAGTAATTTAAGTTATTGTTTATAATTTTTTCTGTATTGTGGTAAATCAGTTACCGATATATTTGTTTTAGCTAAGCTAATAAAGTTAATTGAATTGAAAAAAAAACCGACAAATTGTCGCATTATCGTGAAGGCAGTGAATTCAAGTCTACAAGACTTATGGGGTGACAAATATGTAGAAAATAAGGACAAGGTCTTATTATTTCTTACTGATGGAGACAATTATATGAAAGCTGCGAATTATGAAGGAAACATATAGCAATATGCTGCATGTAACATGTCTAGCACATGTTCTCCATAGAATTGCTGAAACTATTAGCTGAAAGCACCACATCGTGTACAGTTACTTAAAGAAATACATCTTAATACACCATTACCTGCAGAGCCCATTATAACACGGTAGGGAACATGGCTAGAGGCGGCATAATACATGTTTGCCATTTTGAAAACATCAAACTAGTGGTACTGCAGTTGAATTCAGATGACGCAGTTGTTATTTCATCAGGCATTTATGAATTCAACTGATCAAGAATATCAGAAGACCATACACGGAAGTTTGTCGGGAATTCCTCTAGCCATACGGGACCTTAAACATATGCCAACAACATCAAAATTTGCAGTTGAAGCAATAAACATCGATCTCCGGCAATATATTCTTTAATTACCTAGAGAAATCGCCGAGAGGGTTCAAATAAAATTCCAAAGAATTTTAAAAACTAATCCCGGATTTGCAACGATGTCATCTGTAACAGACCCTTTAAACGGCAAAGAAATAGACTTTAAGAAATGGCACATAATTTAAGTACGCTCCGATGACATCTGTTGACGTTGAGCGGTCTTTTTATCATAAATGGATTTTTACCTTGCGAACTGCTGATTTTACGGAAAAGTCATACGGCCTTTCTTGAGCATTTGATGAACTTTCAGTTGAAAAAGAATTAATTGAAATGGTTAAGTGTGTCGTGAGATACGGCCCGTTACCTAGATGCCATATTTTCAAGATGGTAAGCTACACATAAGCGGGATTAAGTGAAAACTTGAATGTGGCAAAACGTAAAAAGAGCTTTGCTTCAATGTAAACTATAGCTAGGCACAGTCTCTGAGAAATTTTCCGCATTTGCCTGGCCTATCATCATGAACGTAAGGCCATCGTTATAACGATGTAATATATTTAAATATCGTCAAAAAATAATAAATTGTCATTGTCAACGAGAATTTAAATAAATAAATAAATAAATGAAGTAAGAAAATAAGGAATAATTTTTGTTTTTGAATAAAATTAGCACTGAAAACTGTAAAAAAATGAAAAAATGTTCGATAGCGCCCCCTATCGGACGACTTAGGTAAAAATAAATATCAAAATTGATTTCCTGGTACGAAAAAACGCCCGAGTACCAATTTTTACAGTAAAAATTATCAAAGAATTCCAAGAGCCTTGATGATTCTATATAAACCTTCCGGAGCCTCGAAATTCATTTTAGATTTGTCTAAATGTTATTTGTGGCATTATCTTAATTTTTTTTTCCTTCTTCAATTCTTTGGGAATTTCACTGCCACATGTATGTTTTCTTTCTAAGCGGTGCTAGGGGAATCTACAAAATATATCACAATTAACCAGTATTACTGGTAAAAAACCTCTACGCCCGTGACGTTTACGTCAAAGGATCAGTTAAAGGTTGGTTTTGATAACTAAACAACACAAATAAGTATAAAAGCTTGAAATTAAATATTTCGCCGACGTTTCGGAAATCTAATCTGTTTCCTTTCTCAAGGCTTTTTTTGAAAAATCTTTTTTGCTGTGTATGACAAATACACAGCTCTAAGAATGTTTGTTATATTCAATATCCATAGATACTTACTATTTACATAGAACTGTTGATATAGTTAACAGTTTTTTAGTTTCTATACAATGTTAAGTTTGTGAAGTTCTTCTTTTAACATTGGCAGCCAAGTTGTACAGACATCTACGGAACAATTCGACACGCAATTATCCTCATTCAATAATATTATCGCGTATTCTTTTATTTTTCTTTTTTTGCTATCTGCCTCTTTTGTTAAAATTTTTGCCGAGTCCCAGTTTATTCTATGTCCGTTCTCCCACGCGTGTTCGCAGATCTTGGACCTCTGAATTTCATTTTTTCTGATATAATTTTGATGTTCGCCCAATCTTACACTAAAAGGTCTGGATGACTCACCCACGTATTGTTTGTTGCACTCACACGGAATACTATAAATGCAGTTTTTTGAATTTTGCTCATTTTAGATTTATGTCGTAGAAGAACTTTTTGTTCGTAATCGCCCAGGCTTAATGTACGTATTGGGTCATTTCTTGCTCTTTCATAAATTAAAATATCGAATCACCATATTGACTAAACAATCAATTATTATACTCTTCGACAACACAAAAAGAAGAGTATATTGCATTCGATCGGCACATTTCTAAAACAGGAAATATTGCTCCTAGACAAAAAAATTTCATATCACTGTGTTGGTGATCGAATTCTGAACCACTTTTAAAATGTCCGTCCGTCCATCTGTCCGTCTGTCTGTTCATCTGTCACGTTCCTTGTAAGCACGATAACTTAAGAGCGAAAAGTCCGATTCTATTGAAATTTGGACAGTAAGTTACTGTCAGCTAGAGGAAGAACCATATTTGAACAAAATCGACCAATAAATAAAAAAGTGATTCATTTTTTAAATAAAAGGAAATTGCTTTGTAATTAAATTAAAATGTCTAAAACCAATATTATTTACAAAAAAAACTGCTAAGAGTATCCTATAGAATGTACAGCAATTATATAAAAAGCGCAGTAAATCGGCGAAGAGTATATTGATCATATTTAACATATAAAACTCAAATTATACTGTATTCTACATTTTATCATTTAATTTTACATTGCTGTAGGCTTGCTCTATTTACCCCAAGTTTCAACAGTCGTGGCTTTGTCGACATACACTGTATACTCACTATGCAAAGCATCTTGTCTGTCTCTTAAGGCGTTTCTTCAGTGTAGAAAGTGACGCGATGAGACATGAATTATAGGTTCTTAAAGTTTTGCCACATGGTTAACCATATAGCCCTACAGCTGCTTGTGTGTTAGTTTTCTTTCCACGTGGAATCATTATTATTAGTTAATATATTACTAAAACGTAAATGTATGTTTTTTCGATACTCCTAAGCATCAAATTCAAAAGAAAGAATGAAATCGTTTAGTTAACTACTTTTTCTAGAATATCCCTTATTTTTGGGACTATCTTTGTTATTGACGTCACATGCAGATATGTCTCAAAGTCGCGTTGTTCTAGTAAAATGATGAAAAAACTTGTTCGAAAGTTCTAAAATACGTAAAAGCCAAGGGAGCGATAGACCTTATAAATATTTCAGATAGATTTCACCCTCGTGTCTGACTGTTCTACTGATTTTGTTACTTCCACCGTCCTTCACAAGTTGGGATATTAACTGCTTATTTCTATTTAAAAATAAAATCTAAACGCATTACGGAACTTTTCTTTGTTTTTCAAAGTAAACCCTAATAGACACTACAAAACACTTGATTGTATATTTTACGTAAGATTTTTTTGAATATAATTTTTCCATTGCTTATGCCTTTTATTTGCCTAAACTACTATTAATATCTATAGAATGAGACAGAGACCTTATTTTATATACAGACTGTCTATTTTACGAGGGCCACACCAAATATCTCGCTTAATATCTATTGTAGAAGAATAAAGTTTTAGAAACACTTATCCCATTTTTTGTGAGCTATATTTCAGTAAAAAGAAATTTGAAATCCATAGCCTACTTTATGAGATATAGGTATTACAAAATCCTGAAAAATAGAAAAACCAAAAACGGTTATAGCTTCCTTATTTGAGGAGATACGAAAAACGTTAAAGGAATGAAAGTTGACGGCAAAGACAATAAGAATAATAACGTGTAACAAAAAAATCGAAAAATGCAGTTGGCTTTGATATACGCTATTGTGCAAAAATGAAAAATACATATTTCAAAGTAGGCCATGACGCCATTAATTCCGTTATTTTCTTCTCATTCCAACGATATAAAACATGTCACAGAAATTTTAACCGATAGTGTCAATATTTAATATTTTACGAATACCACAATTCATATAATTGAATCGTAACAATCAGCTGTGCCATAATAGTAAAAATTCACTTTATAATAATTATAATTCCGTGATTATTTATTACAATTTAATACAAACCAATAAATATCTCATAAATAAAAATACAAGTACAAAACGAATATCCAAAGAAAAAAACGAAAAACTATGTATAACAGTACTACCTACTACTATATTGAAAAGAAATTGTGTGTATTTATTTTTCTAACTACAAATGCTCAAATTGTGCACCATGCATTCTGACACATAAACGTGCTCTACGAGACACGTCACACATTACATTTTGGAGCATTTCAGGAGTAATTGCCTCACATGCGTTTCGAATTCTGGTTTTGATGTCCTCAATATTTTCAGGGGCAGTTTGAAATACCTTGTCTTTAATGTAACCCCAGACGAAAAAATCCAAGGGAGTAATATATGGTGATCGAGCTGGCCATAGAATGGGTCCATAGGTGCCTATCCAGCTATCTGGCATAACTTGATTTAAATAATTTGTACATATTACAGCAGTGTGAGGTGGAGCCCCATCTTGTTGAAAATATGAATAATTTAATCTTTCTGCCACTGTTAATTCATAAAGAAAATCTTGAAATTCGTTTTGCAGGAAATTAAGGTATCTACGAGCGGTTAATTTGCCATCATAAAAATAAAGTCCAATTACTTTAATCCCTAAAAGACCCAACCAAGCATTCGTAGAAAATCTTTCTTGGAAAGCAGTCTCTCTGCACCAATGGGTATTTTCTCGTGTCCACTTATAATGCATATTTCTATTGAAAAATCCATTATTACAAAAATTTGATTCGTCCGACCAAAGAATTTTGCTACATATCAGCGCGTCATTCCTTTTCTTATTTAATAACCATCTACAAAATCTTACTCTCCTTGGCTTATCTCCCTCATTTAAATGTTGAACTTTCCTCATTTTGTAGCATCGAAATCCGTTTTTTTTTTTCAATATTTTTCTTGCAGTGTCTTTTTTTATGCGACAGTTTCTCTGAATTTGTCTCAAAGAGGTTTCCTCATTTTGGTTAACATAATTCATTACTCTATTCACTTTTCTTACATTATCCGCAACATCCGCTTGCCTTACTACTTTTTTTGAAAATGAACCGTGCGTTTTTAGATTTTGAACTAACTTCCTAAACATAGTTCGATTTGGCTGCGGAGCATCTGGAAATGTATCTCCGTAAACCGTGACTGCCATCTCAGCGTCAAAATTGCACTGACAATAAATGCTAATCATATCGAATTTGTTATTATTGGTGTACACCATAATTACTGATATAAAATTTGTCTTAGAACTCGACAACGCAACATACAACATACAACAGTGGCAATCTGTCAAATTTATTAATAACTGTATACATTGTTTTTCACTAATTATGGCACAGCTGATTGTTACGATTCAATTATATGAATTGTGGTATTCGTAAAATATTAAATATTGTGACATGTTTTATATCGTTGGAATGAGAAAAAAATAACGGAATTAATGGCGTCATGGCCTACTTTGAGATATGTATTTTTCATTTTTGCACAATAGCGTATGTCAAAGCCTACTGCATTTTTCGATTTTTTTGTTACACGTTATTATTCTTATTGTCTTTGCCGTCAACTTTCATTCCTTTAACTTTTTTCGTATCTCCTCAAATAAGGAAGCTATAACCGTTTGTGGTTTTCCTATTTTTCAGGTTTTTGTAATATATCTCATAAAGTAGGCTATGGATTTCAAATTTCTTTTTACTGAAATATAGCTCACAAAAAATGGGATAACTGTTTCTAAAACTTTATTCTTCTACAATAGATATTAAGCGAGATATTTGGTGTGGCCCTCGTAAAATAGACAGTCTGTATATAGACTATAATAGATAAATTACAATATATATCATATACATCTTTTTGCCCCTAAAATAAAGAATTTTGAAAAAATGAATATCTTATGTAATAGGAGGGAGTGGGTGGTTGAAGAATTATATCTTACAGTTTCTTACATGGGGTTGGGTAGGGGGCAGAAAAACGTCCAAATTCATCTTACGTAATTTATGGATGTTCCCTTATTATAATTTAAGGAATGCATAACATTAGACCGGTACGGGAAAGTTACCTACTCACCCGGCCTAGGACAGAAAACACTTTCCCGTCCTGTTTTTATGGTTGCTTAGCCACGGACTAAAATACCAGAATAGGGTATTTTGGGATATGCAATTGCGCCGAGAAAGTAGGCATTCTTGTCCGACTTAAAAAAAAAATATTAACTAACTAACCAGCAGATTCTTTTACTATTGCTTCAGCTTTATCTAACTGCGAGATAAATGTTAACCAAAGTTTGGTCCATAATCTTATCGCATTTGTGACAAATTTATTGTTGTTAAATTGATAAGCATTAGGTTTTCCAATGCAATAATATTATTTAATAGTAGGGAACCGAGCCATCTGAAAAACGTCTGCAACAAGTGGCCTATACCACTCGAGGGCCTACAAAAACTGAAAATGGCTTTCCGTAGAAAATCACCTACCGCATTCGAATTTTGAGGTCGCGTTAATATTCGGAATTACGAACACCCCCTAAATGTCAATTTTACTCCAAAATCGAAAGTACACATTATTTAATACTTCTCAAGCCATATCTTCGTTATTTAAAATGTTATCGAACTAATTTTTTTTTGTTAAATGATTGTTAGTGTCTGGCTATAACATGGGTGCTTTTAATTTTTTTTTCAGTGTTTTCCGTCTTCAAGTGAATTACAAGTTCATAAGATGTTGTTGTTTTTGAGTAGTGATATTTTGTGTCATCGAGAAACGATTGTTATTTGTTGAAATTTAAAAAGAAGTCAGTAACAGAATTTCGCCAAAAAAAACATCATTGTTTTTAGTGAAAAAATTGTGTCTCTAACTTCAGTGTAGAAAAGGTTATAGCGAGGTAAACCCAAACGTCTTTTGCGCCCTCTCTGCTTTTCTTGCCTTTATCAAATGCTTAACATTGCACGTTTCTTGTAAGCACGATAGCTCAAGAACGAAAAGTCCAATTGTATTGAAATTTGGACAGTAAGTTAATGTAAGCTAGAGGAAAACCCTATTGTTTTTTAACAAATTTGATTAACAAACAGAAAAATTATCGATTATTTAAATTTAAAAAAATAAATACATTTGTATTTTTTTATCAATATATAAGTAGTTTTTTTGTAGGACAGTAGTAAACTCGTGTTCCATACTTTACTCTCGAAAGAAAAAAAAAACAAAATTAGGTTGGGAAATCATACCATTTAATTATACAAACATTTACTAAGCAATAGTAAAAAAAATCAGCTGGTTAGTAATGATTTTTTATGGCCACGTTATTTGGACACATTGGGAGTGGGGGACAAACGTTTTTCGAGTTTTTTATCAAATTATCTCAAGATTTAAATAAAAATCTTAATCTTAGGAATAGAATTTGGACAATCACCCAATCAACATGTTTTACGCCTACGCACTTTATTAGCTCCCTCTATTGAGAATTTTCGCATAGAGAAGTTAGACGCCTCGTCAAAAATTCGTGAATACGAGGATTCATCCTGTTAGTAATCGTTAATAAAATACGCTGTACTTTGCCCTATTTTCTTCCTAGCAATAGTGACAACTACATTCCAAATATTGTTACTCAGTTCTTTTTTAATGAATTAATTTTTTAAAGTGACAACCCTGCATATTTTTACTATATCAGGTTTTGCCCTCGGCAGCAGTATTAACTGCACACCTAATACTATTCTCCGCCATCGTTATTTATTCAATTATTTTTTAGAACGAACACCCTCTATACAGCGAGTATAAGAAGTATTGAAACATGACCGTAACTTTTGAAATATTGTTTTAAATAGCCCGTTGGACTGGTCGTTTTTTATTTTCAAATACGCAACTCTTGGTGCAATTTATAATTTTTAGTTCGACACACCCCATCCCCCCATTTTTTTTCAAACAGCAACCCACCCTTTACGATACATCAAAAGAAAGGCATTTTAATAGGCTATTCAACGGGGTAAAGAAAATCGAAATCCGTCAATGCAATATGTTTCTCGAACGCATACAATTATTTTGTTTAAGGAATGAAAAGATTAATGAACTTTATTATTGAAAAAAAAATAACAAAATTATCTAATAAGATGTTCAAACCAAGCTTCGTTGACAGCCACGCCATGTGCAAGTCGCTGTTGAAAGTATCGTAAACAATTATGAAATATAATTTGGGGTATTCGACCAATCTTCGCCCGTATTCTATCTTTGAGCTCCTTTAAATAATTTGGCCTATTGTTCTAGACGCAACCCTTTAAATGAATCCATAAAAAATCGAGGGTTGTAAAGGTCAGGAAATCTAGCTAACCATTCGATTGACCTTCTTTTGCCTATTCATCGGTCTGGAAAGACCTCGTACGAGTACTGCTTTACATCAACTATAGTAGAGGAGCACCATCTTACTGGAACCACACGCCATCGGATACTGGTAACTCATCACCCGGAATAGTTGCAGCGATTGCCTGAACTATTTGGATTTGCAATAAGTCCAGGTAAATTACGGATTACAATAAATGATCCAGCACAGTGATACAAATCACAACCTGTGACGCGTTCAATAGCGACTACGTGCGTTCGGGAAGCAAATCGAATTGAAGGATTTCGATTTTCTTTACGACGTTGAACAGCTTATTAAATTAGCTTTATTTTGAGGTATCATAAATGGTAGGTTCCTATTTGATAAAAAAAAAGTCGGGGTTACTGGAAATGGGGGTGTACAAAACTAAAAATTATAAATTGCATCAAAAGTTGCGCGATTGAAATTAAAAATCGATTTATCTAAAGGTTTTTTTATACAATCGATATTTTAAAAGTTACGGTCATCTTTTAATACCTTTTTATACACGCTGTATACTTCACTAATAATACAGCAGGTTTCTTCTTTGATAGTTGATAGTTCTGTTAACTACTTGCCAAATATTCTCTTCCGTCGCATTTATATCACTAATTACTTTTTGGGACGTCCGCTCTGTATATTTTTCACTAAAATTAGTCTATTTCTTCGTAGGCCATAGCGTCTACTACATTCGATTTTTTTTTCTCGTTAATTTAATGTTGGCCTATTTCCGCGACTAAGGCTAGTTAATGACGCCAGAAAACAAGCTATCCTCACCAACCTGGACATTTTGCCTAACTTCTTCTCGCAAGAAAACTAAAAATTTTTTACTTGCTTTACATCTGATAGACAAGAGATGAACTGGCCTACATTCCCTCCAAAGAGGGTATGTCCACTACGCAATCCTCGTCTGAAATCGCTTAGCTTAGACGTATACGCTGATATACAAGCTAGGAGGTAGGGCGAGATTGCCTATTTTGCTAGAGGTCGACCATCCAAATACTAAACATTGTTTAACTTTTCGCATCGAAATACAAGTACGGTCAAGACAGATCTGCATTTGCTCCTCTACATTCCAAATATTATTTTAGACTATTGTTTCCTAATAAATTATTTTTTCAAGAATGGCCAGCCTGTTCAAGATTTTTGCCAAAAGTATAGCAGATTCATTCCCGACAGTTGTGCTAACTACACGCGAAATATTTACTGTCCTCCTTCACATTCATTCTGTTAATTACTTTTAAGTAGATCGATCCTGTACATATTTCATTAATAGTGCAATAAAATAAGGAATTGGCTTCGGAATTCCTTGTAACAGGGCGGGCTTTTTTCCACTCTCTTCTAAATTGTATCAATAATATATAATAAAAAGTCTTCTTACTAAAAAGTGTCGCTGTAATAGTTATTAAACAAAATAGGTGTAATATTACGATTTTTTGCGAATAACTTTTAAAATTTAATTTTGTCGAAAAAACTGCTTACGGCAATCGAAAGTACGGAAAATTTCACATCAAAAACCTATTTGAAGTTTTTTTGTACGTTCAAAAATGTAGGCTCCAGATTCTTTTGTTTAACGCACGAAAATGGAACGTAGCGACAAGTATAGCGCGCGAAGCGTGCGTGATCTCGGACGCGCTACCCTAAAATTTGTTATAACTTTTGAACTAATTAATGAAATTGAGCTCAACAAAGACTAAATGAAAGAAGAAACATGTGACAATTGGATTATTATATTTTCAAGTATAAAAATGAATGTATGCAGAAATAGTATACATACGAAGTGGAACGTAAAGAGATTTCCGTTGAAATCGATAAAAGCTCAACCATTTCTACAATTTTAAAAATATAAACCTGGAAAGTTCACATATTACTCTTGAAGTAATGTATAAAAAAACATGATGAGTGAAAATAATCTCAAAAATTTATTTTTGAAGATGTGCACTTCCAAAATTATAAAATTTTGAAAAAGTGGCAAAATTGGATATTATACATATCCAACTTTAACCACCTATTACTCTAGTTTAAATCACGTTACTAGATTTCTGCAGGTGCGATTTTTAAAGCATGAAATGTTCACTTTAAGATGCTTTAAGGGGATTTAACTCAAAAATTAAAAACCCTCTTTATTTAACGAAAATAAAAGAAAAATTATTCTTTGCTCCGAAATTCGTGAAACTAGGAGTAACACAAACGTTAATAACTGTTATAAAAAAAAATATTTAGCACACCTATCCATCGAATCTTTTTATACATTACATTACAATACATTACACTAACATGTGAAGGTTCCAGGTTTTTATCTTAAATATTGTAGAAATTGTAGAATTGTAGCGATTTCTTTGGAAATCTTTTTATGTTTCGACTTGCGACTGCGTTCCATTTCCGTGCGTTAAAGAAAAAGATCTAGAGCCTACATTTTTAATCGTGCAAAAAAACTTCATGTACGTTTTTTATGTGAAATAACTATAACAACGGCACTTTTTAGGAAGAAGACTTTTTATCACATATTATGGATACAATTTAGAAGAGAATGGAAAAAAGTCCGCCCTGTTACAAAGGATTTCGAAGTTAAGCCCATTTTTCTTCTCATTTCACTGTACTAAAGTATAGCAAGTTTCTTCATTGACAATTATTGAATTAACTACGTGTCAAATACTGTTGTCAGTCGTGTTTTATTTTTAATGTTTCTTAGGGTGTCCACCCTGTATACTTTTCACTAAAACCATATTTCATGACGTTGGCGATAGCGTCAACTACCTAACAAAATTATTCTTCTCTGCCAAATAAATTTGTAGATACCGCACCAAGAAGACAGACAGGCAGACAACAGTCCGATAGACGTCGATAGAATTGATCAGAATTTTCGTGTAGAATGTGAAAATCTGAAGAAATATCTCCATACTTCCCTTATGCGAAGGAAATAAAGGTTCAATTGCTTTTACTATTGAATATTTCATTATTTCTTGAATGAGGCAATTAAAATCTTACTTGTTGTATTTCGATTGTCTAAAAATCTAACTATACTGTAAGGAATGCCATCCCCCACTTTCAGAAGTTATACCTTAAGTAAAATTCATTAATCTTTGACATTAATATTACATTTGCCATCCCTATCTTATGACATACCACGTATATCAAAATAAATTTTAAACAGATTTCTGTCAGCAATTTATAAGTATCGCCATCTACAATTTATGACGCGAAGCTTCTTGCAAATCTAATTCAAACTTCGGTGATTACTGATTACGTAAAGGAAAAGTATGATATGGCAATTTACATAAAATAATTATACATATGTTTAATAAACAACAACCAGATGATTTCGATGAGAACTTGGAGGCACAAAATGTAATTTAAAAGTCGTTGGAATTACCTATGATGTTATGTTAATTTGGCGCATCTATGTTGAATAACTTGCGACAAATCAGTTATACCAATGTTAAGTAATGAGACTTTCTTGATAGAATCTATCCACAAGTAATATAATATAGTCAGTAGTAGATGGTCAATTTATTATTCAAAATGCCTCAATTAGTTCTTTGTAACCGATTGTTCTCTTAAAGGTCTATGTAATATGTAGCTTAGAGAATAGGTTTGAAATTTTAATTCGACTGTCAATATCTGTAAAGTTAACATGATGTTAATACGTCCCAATATTTACTTTACTAAAGTTTACTTTTTTCTTTATATACCATATTCTTACGTCTACAAACATATGTCTTAGGAATAATCTAAAAATAATATAAATGGTATTTCCACAAAGGTTCAACAGTCTAATCTGTTGAACGAAATGGAATAAATTTGTGGTGTTGTAAAATGTAAACAGCAGTAAACATTTTTACAACGTAATAAATATTTCAAATTTAAATATTTTTGCTTGAAAAAAATATGAAAGATTATATAATTTGAATTTTGAAGTAAATTCTAGTAAATGTTAGAAATAATTACATTTGCCATTCAATTCAATCATTTTCCAAATGCAAACTAAACAATTCAAGAACTTCTTCAGGTTTCCAACAAAATAAATAATTACCACCATAGACCTTCATACACATTACTGTGTTAACTCAAAACTAAGTTTCAATAAAAACATTTGTGCACGCATTAAAAAATCTGCAGACGTCAAAACCACTTGTCGAAACGTCAACTGAAACAAAAACAGAACCAATAAAGCAGTTTTTTCACAAAGCAAAGTGTACATAACACAAGGGAAAATACAAAGCACGTTGTTCGAAGTCAGAGTGTGTGGTAAATGTTTCCAAATTTAGAGACAAACAGACCGCGTTGGAAAACACTCAAGATGCGTCGACGCAACAGACATCCGCAGCCAGCGACGAACACCGCATGACTAGATTTGTGTCCGCCCAACACAACGCGTTGCACCCTGTCAGAGGTCGATAATTCACGTCACAGGCTACACACCCCCAGATTATATGCTTTATATAAAAGTACATTAACAATAATACAATTACTTAGATATAATGTACTGACCTACTGCGGAAGCACGAGTAATCTGTTTAAATTGGGGTGCATCGACAATGCTTAGCGTGGAACTGGGGTGTGGGAGTGCCTTTTAGTGTCAGGTCCAGGATAATGTATACCTACTAAACGACCAAAATTACTTGTTAACTTTCCTATTTGTATTCAGTAATTTGGCGATCTAAATACACCTTTGACGGCACTAATCATAAAATATTGTTTACAAACAGGCGAAGACGTGACTGTAAATTTTTATGCGTCATCGAACACCAATAAATCTAGGTTGTGACACTGAAAGAATAACACAGGGTGTCTTAGCTCTGCGTCGCCACAGTGGGGCAAATTCGCTAAAAGCTGTCCAAAACTCTAATTAACAAGCTAAAAAAACTACATTTTGATATGCTTTTTATCCCTGTTGGGATGATTCAGTACATTTTCAGCAGAGGGTCACAAGATGACTCAGTATATTTTGACATGTTTTATTTTTCTTTTTTTTTTTTTCTTTTTGCATTGAATAAAGTAAAGGCTAACTACATTTTGAAACACAGAGAGGGCATTGGTCCTATTTTTATTTATTAAACGAAAATAAGGAAATCAATGATGATATTTTAAATATAACATTACATTATTTTTTTGCACCTACATCGCACAGAGAATTTATCAATTTGTAACATTTTTTTAAATAATTCTTTGGAGTCAATTTTCGTAAATAACTTGTTTATTTGAAATTTTTCTAAAAAACTCTATTTCAGATTTTTTTGTCCAAAAAGGTCCGTGCCTTATACTGATTATAGAGATTGATCGACGAAATAATTAATTTTCGATTTTTATTAGGAGACTGTTCGAAATTTGTAGAATTTATAAAAAAAATCAAGTTTTCCAGGATTTGTAGATTCGCTTTTCATTTATCAAATTTCTCACAAACGTCAGCTAATAGATCTAATCGAGCCCTATAATTGCAATTTTTGAAAATCAAAATCGGACCTTCGCTTCGGTTCGGGAGTTATTAATTTCTTTGAAGAATCATACTCGGCCTTGGAAAAAATAATTGCGATCAGCAGACTCAGGCCGCCAGCAATAGGCTTCATTTGTGGCCGTGTACCTTTGATCCCACCAAGTCTCATCGAAATCGATCAATATTCTGGACAGTTATCGTGCTTCCTAGCCCGATTTCGAAAAAAACAGTTTTTGCAAAAAAAGTCAATTTTCATTTGTTTTTCGACATAGTCTGTGATATACCTATTTGTAGATCTTTGCCAGCGGCACCATTTCTTTTTTAAAATATCTCGATCCAACTACCCGTTACCGAGTTATTCAATTTTTCCCGAAAAACGTCTATATCGGGTACTTCTGGTTTCCGAGCGGAGCCGAGCTTCCGGCGTTAAGGTTTTCTAAAGACCTCCTATTAGCCACCCAAGTCTCATCGAAATCCGAAAACGGATTAGGGGGGCTGAGCGTGACAGACAGACAGATAGGCAGACCGACAGACAGACCGACTGACCGACGGACGGAATTTTCTAAATTCGCTCTCGAGTCGATAGATATGACTTTCATTTCGATCCGACGTTTCTTTCGGGTTTCGATGGTCCACCGGAAAAATGCACAACCTATACTATATTTTTTTTTTTCAGAATGTAGTAACAAGTATTTCCTCACTTCATAGCATTAGTAAAGACAGGTAAACTCATTTCCTCGAAATCGCAATTTAAGGGTGTTAAACTACGAGGACAGTTTTCACCACGAATAATTAGATTTGTTTTGTTACTTCATTGCGAGTTTCATTCGGCTTTTCAGACCTTCCGCATTTCGACCTAAAAGGTCTTTTGTGAGTTACTCAATTCCCAAAATAATTTGGCAAAATGGTATTGTACTTTCTTATTCCTTTTATAGCATTTCTATAGTGGAGTGATCCTTTACAATTATTTAAAAGAACTTTCTTATGTGTTGCAACAATACAGGGTGATTCACGTAAGCCGTTCCAACTTGCAGCTGGATTAAAAATTTGAAACTTGCTATGCAGCCATAACCACAGCCCCACAAAAAAATCTTTCAGGCCTGGGGATCTGACCATGTTTACCATATGTTTATGGGACCGCTGAATACGAATCTGAGGTCTATTTAACTTCATCACATCAGGATTTTGCCATAACCTCAAAAAACCCATAATTTAAGCGATTTCTACATCTCTTCACATAAATCGCTGTAACTTTTTCTAGACAAAAATGAGGCCTCTTTTTGTATACTAGATCGATTGTAAAATAAATTTTCAATCCGATGATGTGGGGCACGATATTCTTTCGGAGCTTTTTAAGCGAGATATCGGCCGCCAAAGTGAGAGGTCCGAGGGCCATTTCTGCCAAACGAAAGCTAGCAAAAATCTAGAAAAATTCAGGGGTACGTAGAAAGACGTAAGAAATCGTTTGGCGCTAATGGGAGGTTGGTGCGCGCCTTGGTTTTCGAGATATGGCCGCTTGAAATCACCAGAAAGTGAAAATTAAATTTTTTTATCGCTTCCCGAGGCTATATCTCGAAAACGAAACGAGACACAGAGCTGTGGTTTACGCCATTCGATTTATCTCGTCGTTCTGCATACCACTGAATTTTTTCAGATTTTTTACGGCACTTTCATTTTTTTGCATAATTTCTAAGGAAAAGCACAAAAAATATCCAGAAGTATGTAGAAAGGCGAGAGAAATCGAATAAAGTAAACCGCAGCTCTGTATCTCGTTTAGTTTTCGAGATATAGCCTCAGGAATCGGTAAAAAAAATGGATTTCCCCTTCCGGTGACTTCCAGCGGCCATATCTCGAAAACCAAGGCACGCGTCGACTTCAGATTAGGCCAGAATTTATTACATCTTTCTACATACTCCTAATTTTTTTCAGATTTTTGGTAGCTTTCGTTAGGCAGAAAAGGCCCTCGAAACTGGGCCATATCGCTCGAGAAGCGAAATCCTCGGACCTCTCACTTTGGAGATTGATATCTTACTTAAAAAGCGCCGGGAGAATATCGTGCCTACATCATCAGATTGAAAATTTCATTTGCAACCGATCTAGTATAAAAAAGAGAGGGTCATTTTTGTCTAGAAAAAGTTGATGTTGAGATGTTGAAATCCCCTTAAATTATGAGTTCTTTGAGGTTATGGCAAAATCCTGATACGATGGAGTTAAATAGACCTCGGATTCGGATTCAGCGACCACAAAATAATATAGTGAGCATGGTCAAATCCCCAGGCCAGAAAGGATTTTTTTGTGTGGCTATGTCATTGATCATGACTGTTCTACCTAAAATATTGTCAGTCCTCCAGCTGTACAGTTTTGGTGTGCCAAAAGTCGGTTAGTAAACTTAATTGTAGGAAACTTTGAAACCCCTTACCTTCGGAATACGGATGGCAACATATACTTAAACACGTGGTTTTTTACATACCAATCCGGCACATTGTCCTTATTATGCTCTTATACAACCCACAGAGTATATTGCATCGATCGGCACATTTCTAAAACCGGTAATAATACTCGTAGAGACAAAAATTTCATATCACTGTGTTGCTGATCGAATTCTGAACAACTTCCAAAATGTCCACCCGTCTGTATGTCCGCCTGTTTGTCCGTCACGTTCGTTGTAAGCACGATAACTTAAGAACGCAAAGTCCGACTGTATTGAATTTTGGAAAGTAAGTTAGTGTTAGCTAGAGGAAGAACCCTATTATTTTTTAACAAAATAAATAAAATTTACTACTTATTTAAGTTTTAAAAAAATGTTTTGTCTAAGACTAATGTTACTTACAAAAAAACTGCGAGTATCCTATAAAATGTGCAACAATTATATAAAAAGTGTATAACGCCGTTATACAAAATTAGTAATTTTCTCTGACCTTTTAGCATTATACTGTTATGCATTACACCCCCTATAATACGCCCGTGACTAACAGTGACGTCCTGGAAACTTGTAGAAAGAGATAGAGTTTTCTGAATTATGGTGGAAGATTCTCGATTATATAGATAAATCTAGAGGCAATTTCAGAGTATATAAGGTGTTTCGTACTTATTATTATTTTTATTATTATTAGTGGTATTATTATTATTATTTTGTAATCCCCAAGTTAAGTCTTTGCTTGTTGATCTTAGTTATCAAAAGTATATAGAGTTGCCTATGTACTTGGTTCACTTTGAACATATACAGACTGTCTATTTTACGAGGGCCACACCAAATATCTCGCTTAATATCTATTGTAGAAGAATAAAGTTTTAGAAACAGTTATCCCATTTTTTGTGAGCTATATTTCAGTAAAAAGGAATTTGAAATCCATAGCCTACTTTATGAGATATATTACAAAAACCTGAAAATTAGGAAAACCACAAACGGTTATAGCTTCCTTATTTGAGGAAATACGAAAAAAGTTAAAGGAATGAAAGTTGACGGCAAAGACAATAACAATAATAACGTGTAACAAAAAAATCGAAAAATGCAGTTGGCTTTGTGCAAAAATGAAAAATACATATCTCAAAGTAGGCCATGACGCGACGCCATTAATTCCGTTATTTTTTCTCATTCCAACGATATAAAACATGTCACAGAAATTTTAACCCTTAGTGTAAATATTTAATATTAATATTTAATATTTTACGAATACCACAATTCATATAATTGAATCATAACAATCAGCTGTGCCATAATTAGTGAAAAACAATGTATACAGTTATTAATAAATTTGACAGATTGTCACTGTTGTATGTTGTATGTTGCGTTGTCGAGTTCTAAGACAAATTTTATATCAGTAATTATGGTGTACACCAATAATAACAAATTCGATATGATTAGCATTTATTGTCGGTGCAATTTTGACGCTGAGATGGCAGTCACGGTTTACGGAGATAGATTTCCAGATGCTCCGCATCCAAATCGAACTATGTTTAGGAAGTTAGTTCAAAATCTAAAAACGCACGGTTCATTTTCAAAAAAAGTAGTAAGGCGAGCGCATGTTGCGGATAATGTAAGAAAAGTGAATAGAGTAATGAATTATGTTAACCAAAATGAGGAAACCTCTTTGAGACAAATTCAGAGAAACTGTCGCATAAAAAAAGGCAGTGCAAGAAAAATATTGAAAAAAAAACGGATTTCGATGCTACAAAATGAGGAAAGTTCAACAATTAAATGAGGGAGATAAGCCAAGGAGAGTAAGATTTTGTAGATGGTTATTAAATAAGAAAAGGAATGACGCGCTGATATGTAGCAAAATTCTTTGGTCGGACGAATCAAATTTTTCTAATACTGGATTTTTCAATAGAAATATGCATTATAAGTGGACACGAGAAAATACACATTGGTGCAGAGAGACTGCTTTCCAAGAAATATTTTCTACGAATGTTTGGTTGGGTCTTTTAGGGACTAAAGTAATTGGACCTTATTTTTATGATGGCAAATTAACCGCTCGTAGATACCTTAATTTCCTGCAAAACGAATTTCAAGATTTTCTTTATGAATTAACAGTGGCAGAAAGATTAAATTATTCATATTTTCAACAAGATGGGGCTCCACCTCACACTGCTGTAATATGTACAAATTATTTAAATCAAGTTATGCCAGATAGCTGGATAGGCACCTATGGACCCATTCTATGGCCAGCTCGATCACCAGATAGTACTCCCTTAGATTTTTTCGTCTGGGGTTACATTAAAGACAAGGTATTTCAAACTGTCCCTGAAAATATTGAGGACATCAAAACCAGAATTCGAAACGCATGTGAGGCAATTACTCCTGAAATGCTCCAAAATGTAATGCGTGACGTGTCTCGTAGAGCACGTTTATGTGTCAGAATGCATGGTGCACAATTTGAGCATTTGTAGTTAGAAAAATAAATACACACAATTTCTTCACAATATAGTAGTAGGTAGTACTGTTATACATAGTTTTTCGTTTTTTTCTTTGGATGTTCGTTTTGTACTTGTATTTTTATTTATGAGATATTTATTGGTTTGTATTAAATTGTAATAAATAATTACGGAATTATAATTATTATAAAGTGAATTTTTACTATTATGGCACAGCTGATTGTTACGATTCAATTATATGAATTGTGGTATTCGTAAAATATTAAATATTGACACTATCGGTTAAAATTTCTGTGACATGTTTTATATCGTTGGAATGAGAAAAAAATAACGGAATTAATGGCGTCATGGCCTACTTTGAGATATGTATTTTTCATTTTTGCACAATAGCGTATGTCAAAGCCAACTGCATTTTTCGATTTTTTTGTTACACGTTATTATTCTTATTGTCTTTGCCGTCAACTTTCATTCCTTTAACTTTTTTCGTATCTCCTCAAATAAGGAAGCTATAACCGTTTGTGGTTTTCCTATTTTTCAGGTTTTTGTAATATATCTCATAAAGTAGGCTATGGATTTCAAATTTCTTTTTACTGAAATATAGCTCACAAAAAATGGGATAACTGTTTCTAAAACTTTATTCTTCTACAATAGATATTAAGCGAGATATTTGGTGTGGCCCTCGTAAAATAGACAGTCTGTATATTTTTGTTCTCTTTAAAAAACTTATCTTGCGCGTTTTTATGTGATATAAAAAACCTGACCATCAGGACACAGACTTCAAGAGAGTGAAAAGTTAATCATCGCAGTTTAAAACTATTCGCAATTATTAATAATGTTACGGATTTCCACCTTTTTGGGAACACCCTGTATGAATCCGTGGGTTCTAAATAATTTCAACAAGAGATAAACACTACTAACACTTTATTTAACAATTTACTGACTGTACAATACTTGTTTACTTAATAGTTAACCTCACTTTTCACTTTTCAACTTGTTCACTTTTATAAACTGCCTTCTTAATAAAACTTCTTTCCCGCGCTTGTAATCGCGCCTTATATACTCCGAAATTAGCTCTAGATCAATCCAGAATCTTCTTCAACCATAATCTAGAAAAGTCCTTGGCTCTTTCTAGAGCCTTTCCAGTCACCATCAGAGGCATAGGCGTGCCATCTCCTTTTCCAAGGGGGTGTAATTCATAACACTGCCCCCTCCTTAAGCCTAGATCGTCCCGATCAGGCAACTCAGAATCATCGATGTATTTCGCCAGCCTGTCCAAATGCACGATCTTCATCTTGGACTTTTTGCTTCGTTGAATTCGATAGACGACGTCATTAATTCGGGTAATAACAGTATACGGTCCATCCCAAGGCGGTTGAAGTTTCGGTGACCTTCCTTTCTTCCGCTGTGGGTTGTACACCCAAACCAGGTCTCCTGCCTTGAATCCTTCTGAACTACCCTTCCGGTCGTATCGAGCCTTCATTCGGTCACTGGGCGGTGATGGCTCCGCTATATTGTTAGCCAACCTCTTGAAAGGAACTCCGGAGTTGAACTGCTTCTTTTCACCCTTACTTCCAGTCTGTGGTCCCTTACTGGCTGCACAAATCTTGCATTTGCGACACCAAGCCTCCACATCCTGACGACTTCTTATCCAATAAAATCGGTCTCGTATTTTCTTCAGGGTCTTGTTAACACCGAAGTGTCCATCGGATGTCCCATTGTGCACTTCCTGAAGCACCTTCGCTACTCGACACCTGGGAATCACTAGACGCATAACCACCTTTTTTCCATCCGGGCTTTCCCATGCTCTCCGCAACAGCCCGTTCCTGACACTCAGTGAGTCCCACTGCGCCCATAGTGCCTTCAGTCCCACTCTTTTGCCTGAAACATCCTTCCATTTTGGACGAGTTCCCCTTTCTTTGGCTCTCAATATAGGCCCAATTTCCACATCATTCAATTGCTCTTGTCTGAGCGCCTCATCTGTCCCGTCATCCGGCACCTCCACCTTGACAGTGTTCATTGCTCCTGTGACCTGCAGTTTCTCCTGGTGGTAGTACTTGCAATCTTCCTTGCACCTTCTTCCGGATGACGTATCAGCATCCTTCTGGGGTTTCATTTTATTTTCACGTCCTGGTAGTAGTGGACTTCTCGGAATGCTTCGAAGCTGGGAAATCCTTACTTCTCTTGGGGTACCACGTTCCTTATCCGTCACAGTCTCTCTGGTACCAGCTTCCTCTGATTTTCCCCTCAGCTTCACAGCTTCCTCGGCCTTTAGTTTCTCCAATCTTCTCCGTGGACATTCAAGCTGGATATGTCCTAGTTCTCCGCACCGGTAACATTTCATACTCCGTCGTCCACTTGGCCTTCCACTACTTTGTTTATTCTGTGTCCCTTCCAAGTTTCTAACATTCACTTTCCTCAAGTTCCGATATCGACAGTCTTGCTTGATATGCCCTGCTCTGCCACAGTTGTAACATTTAGTACTCCTGTTTGGCTTTCCTTGTCTTCCCGCAGTATCCCATTGAGCCAGTAACTGACTAATCATTTCATTTACCTCCTGTATCTGGATCAAGATAGGGTTCTCTTTCTTCTTTTCTGGTTGAGATTCTTCGATACTCACAGCTTGTACTCTTGGACTCGGGGCATCCTGAAAGACAGCTTCCACCTCGAGTGCACGTACCAACGCTTCGCCGCTGTTCTGGTATCGAGATAACCTGAGGACTCGCCTTATCTCATCATCCTGTATACCATCCAGAAAAGCCTCTACTGCCAGTTGATCTTGGAATTCCTTCGGTACATCCGGGTAAGCCAGGTGAGCCAGTCTCCACACGGCAGCTTCAAACTCTTGCAAACTTTCCCCAGCCCCTTGAACACGTGATTTCAGCTGGGTCTGGTACACTCGGACAAGGTGTTGATCGCCATATCGTAGATCTAGGGCAGCTTCTAAAACTTTAAAATTCCGTTGTTGGTCTGCCGGAATTGTCTGGAGCAACTCCAACGCTTGGCCTCTTAAATCCACGATTAATGCCTTAGCCTTCTCTTCGTCATTCCAGTTGTTTGCACTCGCTGCTGCCTCAAACTGTGTCTTGTAAGTCATCCAGGAACTTTGACCATCAAAAGAGGGAATTTTTAATCGTTGGCCTGATGACACCACTTGCTGGTTTCCTCTTTCCCTCAACTGTCTTTTAAGCTGGTCAATCTCTCCTTTGACTTCTTCTTCGAACTTGTTTACTTTTTCCTCGACCTTATCTGTTTTTCCTTCAACCCGATCTACTTTTTCTTTGACTTCACTGACTTCTTCCGCTACCTTATTTTTGAGTTCTTCAGTGACGGCAAATATGGCACTCTGTTGGCCTTCTATAATTTTCCTTAGTTCATCTCTTTCTTCTTGATGTCGTTTCTCCTCTTCTTGTTTCTCCTCTTGACGTCTTCGTTCTTGTTCCTCAAACATTTTTCTTAATTCTTCTTGACGTTTTTGTTCTTGTTCTTCTTTTTCCTGTAGGCGTTTTTGTTCTTTTTCTTGTCGTTTTCTCTCACGTTCCTGATCCATCATCATCTTTTGCATTTGGGCCATAAAGTCCTGCATTTGTTGTTCGGATGCCATGCTTCTGGTTGTTACCGGCATATAATTATCAGCAAAATTTAATAATTACGTCACTATCGGTAATGGGACTGTCCAGAAAAAACCTCAAAACGGCACAAAAAAAAGTCTTATCTAGAGTCTTTGTCACTTAACCACTAATGTCCAACAAAAATGTTCTACAATGTCTAAAAACGCACTTGACACTATTTTCCTGTTCGAAATTAATTCTCGAACAATGTCCAGTAAATTAGTCCTCCTTGTGTTAGCACAAACTCCGAGAATACTGTCCCAGTCTTCTCAACACTTCCGAAAAATCCTCTTGTCAAAATTCCGCTTCCGACACCAAAATGTTACGGATTTCCACCTTTTAGGAAACACCCTGTATGAATTCGTGGGTTCTAAATAATTTTAACAAGAGATTAACACTACTAACACTTTATTTAACAATTTACTGACTGTACAATACTTGTTTACTTAATAGTTAACCTCACTTTTCACTTTTCAACTTGTTCACTTTTATAAACTGCCTTCTTAATAAAACTTCTTTCCCGCGCTTGTAATCGCGCCTTATATACTCCGAAATTAGCTCTAGATCAATCCAGAATCTTCTTCAACCATAATCTAGAAAAGTCCTTGGCTCTTTCTAGAGCCTTTCCAGTCACCATCAGAGGCATAGGCGTGCCATCTCCTTTTCCAAGGGGGTGTAATTCATAACAATAATTATTTATTGAAAAACGCTATTTTTTAAACCTGAGTGTAAAGTGACGAATCTTCGTGGATTTCGAGGACAGCGATTACTGTCCAGCCGGCATACTCCGTCCAAAGGATCACTAGGGTGAGTTATATCACACGTTGTCACTACAGTCCATATTTTTCATTATTTACTATTAATTTGGGAATACCATTAGATAAAATTCGACTGGTTTCCATACATAAGGCGAGATTTCATGGCGGGAAGTGGGAAGTTCGGAAGGGACACGAGTTGAAAAGTGACAAGTGAGAAGTTAGAATTCCAAAGTAAATAGAAAGTGATTGTTAATGATTATTTTTAGTCAGTAAAAACTGTATATTAGCTAAGAAAATAATTGTGAAGTGTCAGTAAGTTATTTATTTAAGTGTTAGTGTTCCCTTGTTAAAATTATTTCGAACCTAAGGATCCGAAAGGGTGGTTTCAGGGTGAAAATAAGTAACAGTGCATTCCAATTATTTACATTAAAATGTATTTTTTGTATTTTTCACTTTTATATTATAAGTACATCAAAATTAGTACAATTCTATTAAGATTATTTATTACCTTAACCAATTTACATTTTGACCAAACTCATCTTTATTATTTCTTTATCTGATCATCTAATTTCTATACACACATTAACTTTAACGTAAAATTTAATTATCATAAAAAACCGCTGCTATTTCCACATCCAGATTTCCCATCCAAGTCTCTTTAATGGAATACATCTTGACTATATTAGCAATCTAGTATGTGGAAATAACTGGTCATAGAATTTTAATCATATAATATTTGAGGCAGACGTCATAAAAAAATTTGAGACGTTTGCTTCTAGCATATACACAAAAATGAAGTTTCTGGACTCTTATTAGCTTGCTTTACTTATTTCCCCTATTTACACCATTTCAACGGAATCATCTCAATTCGATATCATTACACTGCATACGGGTACCAAATTTCAAGTGAATATCTCAATTTTATTTTACCCACCCCTTTAGTAATGGAGTGGAAGTGGTGGGGGGGTTGAAAAATGTTATAAAGAAATCTGAGGCTTCGGCTTCACGTATATAAGTACACCAAATCCCAAGTTTCTGTACTCTTATCAGCTTGCTTTAATTATTTTCTCTTATTTACCCCTACTTAACCTCCACCTATTCAACGAAATCATCTTTAAATATAACCTAGTACCAGATGTCGTTATGACACATATACAGGTCTATTCTGTAATTTTTTGGTTAAAAATAAACGCCCTGCTAAATTTTTAATTTTAACGGAATGCTAACAATAATAACTCATTTTTCTATTCTGTATGCGACCATTTAACGAACCTGTTAAAGTCATAAGTTTTTAACGACCGCGCTTCTATTTGAGGTTATGATTACGATTATTTGAAGGCGGAAAAATAATTACTGAATATAAATTATAAATGAGGAAATGGGTCGTCAAAGGTCAAAAGAGTCTCAAACTCATTGACAAACATAAATAAAGTGCCATTTACTGAATGATATACAAAATTTTATGAACCAAAAATAAAATACGGTGTTTTTGCCTCTTTAACGGTACCGTTAAATTTTAGTGGCAGGTCCAAAGTCGCCTCTAATTTTAAACGATGTTGGTTAAATTTAACCTTAAAAAAAGTGTACAGAATACCACTGACCGTTAACTTCATTTCGCTAATTATTTTAACAGTGACCTTGCCGTTAAAGCTTAACAAAAATGTTACAGAATAGACCTGATAGTCGTCTATCTTACCAAATCGAAATTTGAGATAGGTCGGCAAATATACTTCATTTGACATGTTCTTGCATCTCACGAACTATCGTCAGTCAAGCGCGTATAGTATACTATGCGAAAATGGGAACATGTAAACGTTGGTGTATCTCAAGTTAATATTTTATTTTATTATTATTATTATTCAATTATTTTTTCTGAAAATTTGAAAATATGTACTCTTAATATAAACCTCATGCTGGTAGCTACATATTCCAGTACACAACATAAGCAAAAAAAAACAACGAAAAGGCAAACCAATACTTAACACAGCTCTAGCGCTAAATCACGAAAAGAAATACGACACTTCGTGAGATAGTCGACGATATGTGTACCAAATTTCAAGTAAATATCTCAATTTTATTTTATCAACCCCTTTCGTGATGGACTCTACTTAACCTCCAACCATCCAACGGAATCATCTCAAAATATCATCGAATCCAAGATGTCGTTGTATTACATACATGTACCAAATTTCAAGTGAATATTTCAATTTTATTATATCAACCCTTTTAATAATAGAGTGGGGGTTGAAAAATGTTTAAAAAAATAAGGGGTTTCTAGTCTATACATCCAAATTCCAAGTGTCTGTACTTTTATAAGCTTGCTTCATTTATTTTCCCCTATTTACTTCTATTTAACCCCCAACCCTTCACCGGAATTAGCGCAAAATATAATCTAGTTCCAGATCTCGTCATGATACACATGTGTACCAACTTTCAAGTCATTGTCCTAAACCGTTCTTGAGAAATCGTGCGCACAAAGAAAGTTACAGACCGACCGACAGACCGACAGACATATAGACGGAATTTTTTTTTTTCAACCAAATTACAACATCGACGTCTTACGACATTCTAAGCCTATTTCAACAAAAGCATAATTTAAAATTTTTTTACGATTACTGTACTTGCACTCCACTACCTGGATGTGGAAGTACTTATTCCAATACACCCACATGCCCCCTCCCCCTTTTTATATATATTTGATTTAGTCAATGTGTACAAATTTTTATTTCAAATGTGGAACATGTATAGCACAGCGCGGTAGAATACTTTCTATTAACATGAAGCCATATCCATCATCAAGGTGTTTGCCAGAAACATGTAAACCATCAAGTTTTATGAGAAATGTGGTTTAGTATTATTTTTGAGCAAAATGTTACTGAGGTTGTTGATTAAGGGATACAAGAATATGAAGAATTCCAACACCAATGTTATTTTAAAATATTATTACAACTAAGTATTTTTAAGACCATTAAGAAACAAATAAAAGTTACTGTCCGGCGTTGTCAACTGTGAATAATTTCAACAACGATAACTTCTGTTAAACTAAAAAAGAATGAAATTACCTGCCATATACAAAGAAATATAATTGTGAAAAATAAATAAATCTAATAAACCTTCTTTGTCATGACCTTTAAGTTTCCACATATTCAATTATGCAAAATATCAGATATATAATATTTAATAAAAATTAAATTTCAAAATAAAATAAAAACTTATTTAAAGTAAATTAATTTCACATTATGAAATTTAATTTCATTTAGTATTTCAAACTAAATTTAACTTTTTATTTCAAGCAAAATAAATGTTTCACTTAAAAACAGTATATTGTGCTGTTCCACCAATATTTAAAAATAAACATAAGTCTTCCATTCATGTAGAATAAGACTGAAATAGAATATAATTTATTGGCTTTCCACAAAACCTCCTGGTGGCTATGATAAATTTATTATTAATTGATAATTATAAGGGCTTGGTAACAAAATATTGTTACATGTTTGTTACAGAAATCAATAATTTCAGATCTACTGGATGATAAAACATTCTGGCTCGGATTTTTCTATATACTTTTCCCATATTTATTTGCTATTTCCACTCTGATGGTTAAAACTACACATTTATGAGTAAACAACATGGCACACATGTTATACAAATATACCCACATGCATTGATGATAGACCAAATAGATTTTATTTTAATTAATGGAGCTGCATCCTTGTTTGTCAATAAAAACACATCTTAGTAACTTTTTTCACAAATTCAGGTTTGAATTGACGGCATAAATAATGTTTTCCTTCTTTTTTCTATAATGATTCCAATCTATCATGGGATGGTTAGGTGGTTAGGTTAGTTAATTAGGTCGATTTTTATTTTGCTATCTAATTGTTAATAACTATCAACGCCGCAGGCAGTATTAGCGTCGCAGACAAAGAAAGGGGGTGCGGGGGGTGTCCTACCGCCTTTTAACATTGGAGATATTAATGTTAGTATATGGGGCCAGTTACGAGTGTTAAGGGGCCTATTCACATGCGAGTATGTCCAGCGGATCTGTTCGATAGACAGATCTGTCGTGAGCTACACATAGGCGGATTTGTCTGCAGACAGATCCGTTGCTGCTACACATTCACGGACAAATCTCAACAGACGTGCGGGCGGCATTTCTGTTTCACTCAGTCTACTGGTTCCCGCGTTGTGTAATTGTGTTTTGTACTGTGCTATGGATAATAAAAAGAAAATTGCAATAATTGGAGGATTTATAGTTTTATTTGATGATAAAAAAAAGAAAAGAATGTGGTCAAAACGGTGGTTCTTGGAAAGAAGAAAGTAGGTACTCTCATATGAGTTTAATTAGAGAACTCGAAACAAGATAGCCTCATGATTTGCACATTTTTTTGCGCATGGATAATGAAGCATTTGAAACGTTATTAGAATATGTTCGCCCAGTAATTGAAAGGAATAACACTCACATGAGAGAAGCAGTAAGTAGCAGAGAGCGATTAATTGCCACGCTACGGTACTTAGCGACCGGAAGAAGTGCTGAAGACTTAAAGTTTAGTTGTGCAATCTCACCACAGCTTCTCGGAAAAATTATACCTGAAACTTGTTGGGCATTATTTATGGCACTAAAACACGAATACTTGAAGGTTAGTAGACTTTATTAGTTATTAAGTACAGCATTTGTCATTATTTATTATTATTTGTAAATAATACAAATTCAGAAAGGTCTACTCTAGTGTTGTCATTTATTGTATTATTTGTTGATGATGTATGTTGGGAGAGTGGAATATGTTGCGGAAGAGTGACTGCTATGGGTAGTGGAGTTGGTGTGGATTGTCCTGGAAAAGAATGAGGCTGAAAAATTGATGTGGAAGGTCGTGTTGCAAACTGATTTCTTTTGTAGTGTGTTTCATTTTGTACATAGTCATAGGGATTGTGAAAACCAGGGGCTGAATACGCAGACAACGCTGATGCAGGTGTTAGTACGTGAAAAGTAAGGTCTTCTGTAAGCCTTCCTAATTTTCCATAAAACGAAACGTCGGATATTAGTTTCTGTGCAAAAATTCTTTGCCGTGCTTCCATCTGTTCGAGATCTACTGCTACAGTTTTTCCAAATGGTTCGTATGGGGATATTGGTGTTTGTTGAGCTGTAAGACCAACATTTGCTGCCTCTAAAAACTTAGCTTTTTTATGAGATAGACTACTGTTCTTGTCTGTGGACCTGCGGCTCCTTTCACTACGCTGAGAGGCGCAGCTGCTTAAGGGGGTTGATGGCTAGCTTAATGATACAGGTTATTCATCCTGGAGAAAATTGTTATATAAATAAATTGTTATACAATGCTATTATACAATAATTTTTTTTGCAGTTTCCAACAAGCACAGATGATTGGTTGAAAATCGCAAATGGATTCAAAACTTCGTGCGACTTTGAACATTTTTTGGGAGCCATGGATGGCAAGCATATCGCCATAAGAAAACCACGTAACAGTGGATCATTTTTCTACAATTATAAAGGATTTTTTAGCACCGTCTTGTTTGCCATTGTAAATGCTAATTATGAATTTATTTATGTATATACCGGAATAAATGGTAGAATTTCGGATGGCGGTGTCCTGCAAGAAACCGATTTTTACGATAAACTCGAAAACCACACCTTAAATATACCTCATCCTAATAATTTGGCCAAATCAGCAGTCAAATTACCGTACGTTTTTATTGGAGACGACGCATTTGGCCTAATCGAAAATGTAATGAAGCCCTATTCACTAACTGGCATTACGCACGATGAAAATTTTTTTAATTATCGCCTATGCCGAGCAAGAAGAATGGTTGAAAACGTCTTTGGTATATTGGCTTCTCGCTTCAGAATATTGCTGAGCACAATTTCACTGAGTGTGGAAAAAGTTGATAAAGTGGTATTGGCATGCTGTGTCCTGCATAATTTTTTAAGAAGGAAATGCTCTAATTATATCAGTAGTCGCTCTGTTGATCGCGACAACACCAATCAAAGTGTTGAAGATGGTGATTGGCGTGAAGAGCTTCATCGATTACATGGTTTACAAAAGAGTAGGACCTATTAGGTACAATGAGATTGCTAAAAATGTTAGAAAAGCATTTACTAATTACTATAATAATGAAGGACGGATATCATTTCAAGAAAATATGATCAACGGAAATCAATAATAACTGGTTTACAAAACATGTCATTCTTAAATTGTCTGTTTCTTAGTTTAAAATAAACACAAAATTAAAAATATGATTTACCCTTATTTCACTTTGACTATCCTCTTCCGATTCCTGGGACGCCGTTGAAGAGGTTCCAGGACGAGCTTCTTCTTGATCTTGTGTGAATAAAAGTAAATGGGAATACCATAAGGTGGGCTCATAAATACTATCCGCAGAGGTTCCAGTTCTTTTACTTTTTCTAATTTCTCTCAATTCTCGCCGAAATCCAGCACGCAAGGATTCTATTTTTTTTTTCTTACGAACTTAATATCTGCCTCAGGCCAAATTTCTTGGCATTTTTCAACTAATGCTTCATAGGCGTCATTTCGCAATTGTTTATTAGAATATTGTTTGTCTTTCACATTCCACAAGCAAGGTTTTGACTTATAAAGTGAAATAAAACTTTCCCAAAATCCTCTGTTATCCGCAAAGGCCATTTTAATAATAAAAATATAAACTAATACACATGCATGAGGTCACAAAACAAATGAAGCATGCCGTCTGGCAAACAAATCCGTTGAAAATGACTACACACATGCGTATCTGTCTGGCTCGCTGTCTGTGCTCGTCATGTAGGGCCACGGACGGCGAGCAAGACATATACGCCAAGCGCGTGGATACACACATGCGAATCTGTCCGACGGATACGTCCGCCGGACAGATCCGCTGAACATACTCGCATGTGAAAAGGCCCCTTTATCCAAGGCCGCCGACATGAAAGAGTCGAGATCAGGTGACGTAATACTGATCAAGTGTGCACAGTATGAGTATGCGCGGAGAACATGAAGTTCAGTTAGCTGTATCCGGACGAGATGAAGCAGAGTCCACAATAAGTTTATGTTTTATGTACGGTGTTATCATTTCCAATGTCCAGATGGTTGCAAGGATTGCGAATTTTGTGAATTTTTATTATATTATTATATAGCTTATCAGGTGCTTCTTTCTGTGCGCTCTATACATTAAAAAAATATATGATCTAGGTCTCCTGTAATGTTACAATATTCACAAATATCAGCGCTGTAAATTTATAGTTTAAACAGATGTGCAGGGTAGCATGTATGACCAAATTTCAACTGCATAATCGTACGTACATATTTTTTTGAACACTTGTCTTTTTTACGCCAAAAATCGTGAGTCAGTTCAGAGTGAATTAGTGAATATCTAGTTGGTTTAATAAATGTTGATTCTTTCCACATATAGTCCCAATGATTTCTTAATTTAGATCTAAGCATATTCGTTGCATGCAGGATTAGATTAGATTAGGAAGGAGAAGATGGCTGATTGACCTTGACCACCACGACCCCCATGGATCTATTGTGCTGCTCCTGGTTATTGTCCTTAGAGCTCACCATCCAGCTTTGTCCTTTGTATCAGACTCCACAGTCTTGATAAGGACCCCTTAGTGTAGATATCAGCTTTTGGTTTTTCCTCACCAAGTAGTTGGGAACTCAGTCTAGCAAGGGCTTCAAATTGGCACAATACATGGACTGAAGTTTCCTCTGCCTCTTGCCAGAATCTGCAGGTTGCGGTCCTCTGCCAGACCCATTAGACTCAGATGTCTATTAAGTAGGTACTGGCCGGTTAGAAAATCCACTATTATTGTAATGGCCTTTCTGTTTTGGCATAATAGGTCCTCCGTAAATTTGGACGATCGTTCTTTAATGAACTCCTTGGCCTGTCTCTGTCGTGGGAAATTCTTCCACCATTCCAGAGATTTAGTTTGCACCCATTTGTTAATGGATGCTCGCATGTATGGCTTAGCCACACCGCAAGACGGTTCAGGTCTTATAAGGACGTTACCCGCACATTCTCTGGCCAGTTCATCAGCCTCTTCATTTCCCTTGTTGCATCCGGCAAACATAATTTATAATGATAAGTAATTCCTACATCTATGCTGTCCTTGGCTAGATAATCAACATGTTCGTGTCCTTCAATCCTATGAAAAATCGGTATAATCCACAAACATCGGCAAGAAAAAGAAACTTTTCTCACAAGTATTTTGGGCCACCCTGGTATACACCAATACCGAGTGATTAAGAATTAATTTGAGAAATTTAAAAATTTTAAGGAGATGTTACACCTTTGAAATTGGAGTTGATATCACAAAAAATTTTCATAAAATTCTAACAGAATGTGCGTAAAAAATTATTCAAGTTATGGTATTATTTAACGCTAATTAGTTGGGCTATTTTAGTTACGCTAGATTCTTGACGTTAACCGTACCGCAATCTACTTTGTTTATGTAAACATTTTTTACATTCCGCTGATGCACCTTTGAATTCATTATCAGTTGTTCTGAACGGCTTTATTTTAATGCAGTTGGCCAGAAACCAATGGCGTGCAAGTAAATATTTCTAAATAGTTTTAAAATTTTGAAATTTTATCACATTCATATGAACCTGTTGCATACATCCTAAATATTTTTCAGGTAAGATTTTAATCACCCTGTATAAACAATTCAAATAAATAAAGATAGCAGACTATTAAAGGATTTACAAGTTCTAAAAGCGTAATATCGCTCGTAGAGAAAAAATGTATTAGTGATCAAACCAGTTACCCAGAGATAACTTCCACAAATTCCGTCTATCTGTTTGTACGTCCTTCATGTTTCTTGTTAGCATGATAACTTAAAACCGAATAGTTTCATCGTATTGAAATTTGAACGTGGTAAATTGGTAGTAGTTCGAGAAGAATGCTATCATTTAAATAATATCGATTGGTAAATAAAAATATTTCCATCAGACAAAATTTTAATTAAAAAATTGAACCTAAGAAGGTTGTAAACTTAGCAGTTTCTACAAATATTAAAACAATATAAAATTTACTAAGAAACGATTCGTCGACACTGTCGGCATCATCGGAAGACAAGTTAAAATCGCTAGTATTGGTCATAAGGCAAACAAAATTATGCCATTGGAAGGATAATTCCTATCGTATTGAAATTGGACAGTAAGGCAGTATTAGTTGTAAGAAGAACTCCATTATTTTAGAAACAATCGATCAGTAAAAGTTACTAAACATTTCACTTTATAAACGTACCAACAGAAACAAAAATAATGGATATTATACGATGAGCCGTTCTCTAATCAATTAATTTGTCATCATTGGCGAGTTGGTCAAAATTAAAAATGCAGCATTTGTACCTGAAAAATTAATTTATTTTCAAAAGAGTATAATATCTATTATTTCTTATAGTGTTGAACTGGAAAAATTATACACTTAAAATGATATTTAAAGAAATACTAAACAAATCCCAATTTTGTGATCGATAATGAAGGAAATAATTATAATTATATTATGACCGGGAGGTCGATTATACGATTTTTAATGTTACACAGCCTAGTAATTGAATAGTTAATTTTGACAGACTCGCACTCGTAGTAAGATGTACTAAATTATTAATAAACGTACGATATGAAAGGCACATTTGGATCATTAATATAATTTGGGACCCCCATCAATCTCCTCCATGTAATACAACAGATCGTTATATTGATAAAAATGTACAATCACATACTCTACTTCTATTTTTAGGTCGCTTCGTGTGGGTCACGTTTTTTATTACATGTCTTCCTCACATACTTGTCTATAGAAAATGACTCGGCGAAATTGGAAAATAATTTTACCCTTTTTCTTACAACAGCCACGTTTTATGATTAGGCGTCATTTTTCGATGACACAAGTCAAACTAATTGCAATAAATGGCCGTCCGAGGCGTTTGTGACGTTTTTAGGTCCTGAAATAAATGCTGATATAAATACGCTAGTTTGTTAGCGGGCGTTACCCAACTGGACAGCTTAATGTCAAAATAATAATAATAATAGTAATAATAATAATGATGATAATAATGATAATAATAATAATAATAATAAAATTTCCTTCCACCCACCGTCGTCTGGCTCGAGTTTTCAACTCTTGGTTGAACGAGGGGCAGCAGATACCGGACTGGTTTGTGGAGGGACGTACCGTGCTTATCCCAAAGAAGGGAGATATGTCCGATCCAAGGAATTATAGGCCAATCACCTGTCTGAACTCCTGCTACAAGATATTTACACGTATCTTGTATGCCAGGACACTACAGCAGGTTGATCCGGTCTTCCAGCAGATTTACGAGCAGCGTGGCGCCAAGAAGGGCATGGCAGGTTGCAAAGACAGCCTGCTGATAGACCGCTGTATTACGCAGGATTCTGTGCAGTACAAGCGGAACCTATCTATAGCCTGGATTGACTATCGTAAGGCATTTGACACAACGTCGCACGAACTATTGTTGTATTTGCTCAAATGTCTTGTGGTAGCAGAACCACTAGTGAGATGCACAGAACAACTGTTGCCACTCTGGAGGACTCGCTTCACCATAACATCCGGTGCACAGCGAGTTACGACAGAGCAGGTGGTGTTCAGGAGAGGAGTTTTCCAGGGAGACTCTCTGAGTCCTCTCCTCTTTTGCATCTCACTGCTGCCGTTATCTGTTGAACTCCGCCAAACTCGCGGGTACTACTGTGGACCACCCAGCAACCGAAGGCATAAGGTAAGCCATCTATTTTATATGGATTACCTCAAACTGTATGCCTTCGGAGAGCGTGAACTTCACAATGCTCTAAGGGTGGTCGGGGAGTACACGCGGGCCATTGGCATGGAGTTCGGGTTGGACAAATGCGCGGTCGTCCATCTCAAGAGAGGACGATGCGGGGACTTTGCTGAAGACGCGCAGCTCGCAGACGGAAGCATCCTAAGACATCTGGATGCCGGAGAGACCTACACATACCTGGGTGTGCAACAACATCACATCCAGGATGTGCAACAAGTGAAAGAATCTCTCCGCGGCAAGTATAGATGCCTACTCCGAAAGATTTGGTCATCCGAACATTCGGGGAAAAACAAGGTGTCTGCGACTAATATTCTTGCTGTTCCTGTTCTGCTCTACTCCTTTGGGGTAGTTAAATGGACAGTGGATGAGCTTCGCCAGTTAGACAGAGGTACCCACAAGATGATGAATATCCATAGGAGTATTCATCCTAGATCGTCCGTTCCTCGTGTGTACCTCCCACGTCAACGGGGGGCCGAGGACTCTTGAAGTTGGAGTGTATGCATGGCAGAGTAGCACTGAGTATGGCATGCAATGTCCTAAGGAGCTCAGACCCGCTTCTGCAATTAGTGAGAGATCACGAAAATGCAGGGGTGGGTGCAGGATTGTTTAAGGCGGCAAAAAGAGCCGCAGATGAACTTGGTCTCGTATTCGACGACAGGCGAGGAGGCCGGGCGCGGTGCTGACCCAGAGTCAGTCACTGAACTTCTGCCACCTCGCCTGAAGACCTAAATAAAAGCTGCCGAACAGGAACATCTGTTTAGGCAGCATGTCGATAAACCCATGCACGGTGTATTCTATAAGAACCTAGAAACACTGGGTTTATCGACAAGGCTGACATTTGCCTTTTTAAGGTCAGCTGGGCTAAAGTCGGAGACCGAGGGATTCATTGTGGCCTGCCAAGATGGTGTAATTAACACGTTGGTCTACCGAAGCCGGGTAATGAGTGTAGAGGTTCCTGATATTAACTGCAGGACCTGTCGTCAGGCACCGGAATCGCTCATGCATTTACTGTCTGCATGCCCAGTATATGCGATTTCGGCCTATATCCATCGCCATAACGCGGCGTTACGGGTGCTGTACTATCATCTACGACACTCGTACGGAGTGGACCAAACATCAGTGCTGCCTTACGTCCCCGGAGACATTGAGTCCGTTGTCGAGAATGAGAGGTGCCGAATTTACTGGAACTTCTCGTTTCCGACAATCAGGCTAATTCAAGCTAACAAGCCTGATATAGTCCTCCTCGACCATCAAAACAAGGTGATGTTTGTGATCGAGTTCTCAGCACCTGCTGAGCCAAACGTCGCTTTGAAAGAGGAGGAAAAACGGACCAAATACCGTGATCTCCGGTACGAGCTCCAAGTGCTCTACCCGGGCTACTCGGTTGAGATGGTCGTCCTAATAATCGGTGTACTCGGAGGTATGAAGCCTACGCTGCTCTCAGAACTGAAGACAATACCAGCCTGTCAGAAATCAGCCGAATGGCTAGCAGGCCAAATGCAGAAAGCGGTCATCTTGGGGTCCCTTCGCCTACTTAGGGTACATGAATCTGGAATATACAATCACTAACCCCACAGGTCGTGGGGAGTGGCTGTTATTATCGCCGGCGCGGCTACCGTGTGGTATCGGTCGGAAAGCACGGAAGCCCTGTCCGGCAACGGGTAAGCCGAAAAATAATAATAGTAATAATAATAATAATAATAACATTAATATCCCACACGTACTCCCAGCAATTAGCAAGTCAGTAATATTGGATACCTGTCATATTGTCAGACGCTTTTTAAGTGCTGATTAAATGAACTTGGTTGAAACCCGTTCATCTAATTACCTAGACCATTTAAAAGATGAGAAAATAATAAAGATAATAATAATAATAATAATAATGGTTGTATTCAGAAGAGGAGCTTTCCAGGGAGACTCTGAGTCCCCTCCTCATTTGCATCTCACTGTTGCCGCGAACTCTGCGAAGCTCGCGAGTACCATTGTAGACCACCCAGCAACCGGAGGCATAAGATCACTCATCTATTTTATATGGATGACCTCGAACTGTCTGCCTCCGGAGAGCACGAACTTGAAAATGCTCTAAGGGTGGTCGAGGAGTACACGCGGGCCATTGGCATGGAGTTCGGGTTGGACAAGTGTGCGGTCGTCCATCTTAAGAGAGGACGACGCGGGAACTTTGCTGAAGACGTGCAGCTCGCAGACGGAAGCATCCTAAGACATCTGGATGCCGGAGAGACCTACAAGCACATACCTGTGTGTGCAACAACATCACATCCAGGATATGCATCTCTCCACGGCAAGTACAGACGTCTACTCCGAAATATTGATCATCTGAAGGAAGAAGAAGGAAGAACAAGGTGTCTGCGACTAATATGTTTGCCGTTCTTGTTCTGCTCTACTCCTTTGGGGGTAGTCAAATGGACTGTAGATGAGCTGCGTCAATTAGATAGAGGTACCCGCAAGATGATGAATATCAATAGAATCATCCGTTCCTCGTGTGTACCTCACACGTCAACGGGGGGCCGAGGACTCTTGGATCTGGAGTGTCTGTATGGCAGAGTAGCACTAAGTATGGCATGTAACAGGACTGTAGTAACTTTTGAGATTATATATCTGAACATGCCAGGAACAGCATACCAAAAGTTCCCAAAAATAGTCCTTGAGGAATAGGTATATATGTACAGCTATTACTATTGCTATTTGACAGCCAGTTGGCAGCTGCCAACTATCATTATCGTGTATTTGGCGTGAGATTTTATTTCAGCAACTTCAAAAACATAAGGTTATACATTGGTTTTAAATTTTTCAATAGTTCCTTGCTGTTTGACAGCTAGTTGAGAGTTGACAACTGTAAATATAGTTTATTTGACATCGGATTTAAATTCAGCAAACTCAAAAACACAACGGTATACATTGATTATTACTTTTTTATAGTTCCTTGCTAAATTGACAGCTGATTGGCAGCTGCCAACTGTCAATGTCGTCTATTTGACATTAGATTTGAATTCAGCAACTTCAAAAACATAAATATAAGTAATTATTTCAATAATCAAAATATGCGTTGTAAAAATGTTATAAAACTATTCAAATTAGTAACTTACGACGGAGCCATCGTGCTTTGGTGCTCCATAGGAGCCAAAATACTGAATACGGAGCATCGTGGACATAGAGAGTTTTGTTCAGGATGGCAAAAGCTACAGTATACCAAAAGTTCAGACGATTCTATCGAAACCCAATTTCCATATGGTTTGTGCGGACCCTTTCTTACGAATTAATTAAGTAACTGTTTATTCTCCACTTTTCTAAAATGTTAAATACCGAATATTTTAAATGTTATAACGCAGTGCAATTTGTCATAATGACCTTCTACTATAGCAATAACTCCAGCCTTACCATATCCGATTTAAAATAAAAAATAAATTAGTGATAATAGGTTTTATTTAGGCTACTCATTACATATTCAAATAAAGATACATTTACACTGGGAAAAAAGTTTCCTATTGTTTATTGTCCAAGACAGTCCGCGATCTTTCTTAAAAAAAAATTGACATCAGCCACCCACCCCCATTAATACCTTGAGGCAGACGATTCAAAAATTCTATGAGTAATTATTGCCACTTACTGGATTTCGTTTAAAGAGCCTTGGTTGAGAAGTCTGGATTGTGAAAGTAGTAATTCCTTAGGCGACGCACAGTGGGCCCTTTGCAACTTCTAGCTGGACAAAATTCTATAAATTTCTAAACGAGCTTAAAATAGTTCTTAGAAGATCGGAAAAATTGTGAAAAAATTCTAGGCATTAAGGGGGTGGTTTTTGAGGGTTGAAAAAGAAGTTTGCTTCTAAAGTACCGAAACTCTGTGACTATGATAATATGACATCTGTGAATATACCAAAAATAGTCAAAAAATTATAAATAGTAGAGGGGTTGTTTTTGAGGGGGTTGAAAGATAAATTTTATTTTAGAATTCTGAAACTTTGTGGACATAATATTCTTGTGTCAGTAAATTCGCTAAAAATAGTAAAAAAAATCTAAGTAATAAAGGGTTGCATTTGAAAGGACTGAAAAATAAATATACTTTAAAACTATATGTAAGAAAGTTTCAACAAATTTTATGGTCGTTGAGACTTTTTAATTGTAGTTGCTCTTTTAGGAGAAGCTGAAGACAATTCCTTGACAATATTACCAGCATCTCTTTTACCTTCTAAACGTAGAGAAACTTCAGCTGCATAAGTTAACTCGGCAGAAGTACTTGATTCATACAGATGCTGAACTTTTCCCCTTTTGGATCTTTCGCTATACTCCTCAAAATTTACCCAGCTGGTATCCCAGCAGAGGTTGCTGGCTGTATGTTATAGGTAATTGCCACAAAATCTATATCGCTACCATCTTATATCCTTATATTTATTTAGAAAAACTTCGAGAAGAATTATCCCACCGTTCAGAAATTTCGTAATATCTTAAATAAATTGTTATTTGTAAAAGTTACTTTGGCCATGGTACCTTCCATAAATCTAAAAGAATGAATAATTAAAATTAACTTCGCAGGGTAATAATTTATAGTTATTATTAATTAATAATTAAATTTTAATTAGTTATGCCGCAACTTGGCACATCAGCTATTAAGCAATCATAAGTAACCACTGTACAGAAAAGAAAAATAAAATAGAGAAATATCCCCTCGCCCCCCCCCTTTTTTTTGCGGTCCTGTTTAACATAACTATAATTACATTTTTAAGTCGACTTTATTATTCAATATACAATCCTAATTTGGGAAACAACCCACTAACCGATAGTAAACTACGCTTTGTTGATAATATCAAACGTTCAGAGGTTACACTTATGACGATAATTTCTTACATAAATAACATGCAACTTACACTGCAGCTTACACTCTGAGTCGAATTACCAGCGACGCGTCGTGTATACAAATAAACCTAGCTACCTCTAACAAGCGCGTTAAGGTGGCCATTCCCTAGAAAGAGACATCCGATAGGGAAATATTTATTATTTTTGCCCTGAACTTTTCTTTTCTTAGTACGTATATTTAAAAAAAATATAAGAGTACCTAAGTAGAACTATAACAAGACTATTACTATGAATTTTCAGTCAATAATTTCAGTGGTTTGCAAAATAAAAATTAAAACTACGTAATAGGAAGATTAACACAATTTTTAAATTTAAATCGAGCTATTTTGCAAACCACTAAAATTATTGAGTGAAAATTCATAGTAATAATCTTGTTATGATTCTACTTAGGTCCTCTTATAGTTTTTTTAAATTTACGTACTAAGAAAAAAAAATTATAGCTAAAAATAGTAAATATTTCCCTATCGGATGTCCCTTTCTAGGGAATGGCCACCTTAAGACAATTTTTGTCTTTTTCGGCGTCAATTGTTTTTTGCACTTTTGTCCGGCTAGAAATTAATTTGGTCCCACTGTGCGACGATATTTTTCAATCAAATTCAGTGAAGAAAACTATATACAAAAACTAATAAGTAGATTTAAAATATTTCATGCAATTATAAAATCAAAATTATTCTTATGTATTACCTGCCGCACTTTTACAATTTCAATATAATCAAATTAAAGCGATCGATGATGTTAACTTTATTAAATGTCAGGCGCTAATTTACTTTTCGTGCCACAATTTTAAATGCCTGTAACAAACATTTAATGTTCACATGCATCATATGAATAGTTCACTTTGATAGCCGGCTGGAAACTTATCAAAATAATAAACGGATATCGTAGCATATTATTGATTAATATACAATGTGAACCTAAAGAAACGCACAAAATTCATATCTTTGATATATGTCATTTTTCAAAAAAATCCTTGAACAGGTCAATTTTAGTTTTGGAAATGCTATATTTTGTCACTATACCAAAAGTTATGACGTCATTGGTTTTGAGTTATGGCGCCATCATATATTTTTTTAATGGAAACAGACATTTCTGTTTACTGTTTTTGGCGGTATATTCCTTTAGCTTACTGGTGATATAAGAAAAATGATATCCTGAGCCATTTTCTTGGAAAAATGACATTTTACATAAAAATAGGTTACCTTCGCAAATTCACGAGTAATGTTCCACTTTCTTAAGGACTGATAAATCTTGTTACCTACTTTTTTGTTTTAACTAGCATGAAAACATTTGACATACAAACAAAACAAAGAAAACAATAAAATAACAATCACCTTAACAACAGAGAGATACAGGCCTTTTCGCGTAGAGTATCGATGACTTTTGTATTCCTGGCACGTGTGGAACTTCAGTTTTACACTTCTGAGACAGTGTAAAACTAGCGAATGCAATGCCACGTTTAACTGAAAGAGAACGCGTAGAACTTTTGATGATGGTTGGATATGGTGATAGGCTGAGAACTCATCGGGAAGCATGTGATGTTTTCAATTTCAAGTATCAAGAAAAGCAAATTTCTAGATCCTCTGTTAAGTAGATTGGTGGCTAGATATGATGAATCTGGCAGTGTAGCTTACCTCCCTCGATCTGGTCGCCCTAGCACAAGCAACGAAACCAAATTAAATATTCTTCTAGGAAGTGAGGAAAACCACCATCTTTCGACAAAGCAGCTGGCTTTAAACCATAACGTGAGTCAAACTTCTGTTGTACGTCTATTGAAAAAAGAAAAATACCATCCATACAAAGTGCAATTGATCCTCGAATTGAATGAGGACGATCCAGATCGGCGCTGACAGTTTTGTGAACAGTTGATGACCTTGTGCGATGAAGACCCAAATTTTTTAAAGAACATTGTTTTTTCTGATGAAGCTACATTTCCATTAAAGGGGACTGTACATCCGCATAACTGTAGGTATTGGTCACGCGAAAATCCTCATTGGACTCAAGAAGCCCATACACAGCGACGAGGCAAAGTAAACGTGTGGGCAGGTATGATTGGTGATCGTTTATTGGGATCTTTTTTTTAAGAAAATCTTACGGCCGCAAGATATTCATAGTTTTTTGCGAGTTGAGTTAGTGCCAGCCTTCGCAGTTATGTTTCCGAACAATGAAGATGAAGATATTCCTGCTGAAAACGTCCGCTTTCAGCAGTATAGTAGTGTGTCAGTTTTTAAATGACACTTTTACTGGAAGGTGGTGGATAGGTCGTCGAGGTCCGATTGAGTGGGCCCCGTGTTCACCGGATTTAAGCCCCTTAGAATTCTTTCTTTGGGGTTACTTAAAATTAAGGGTGTATTTTAACAGACCGGATACCATAGCAGAATTGAAAGACAGAATTGGCTTGAAGATGAGACGAATTGCTCATGAGATGATCCAGAACAGCGTGTAAAGTGTCTACACACATCTTAGTCAATGCCAAAAGGTTGAAGGGTCGCAATTTGAGCAATGGAGATGATTTTTTTCTCACAATTACTTATGTAAGGTATCAATCAATAAAAACATTTTTTTCCAAAAGAATGGCTTAGGTAATACCAATTTTTTTCATATTACCAGAGAGCTAAAGGAATATACCACCAAAAACACTAAACAAAAATGTTTGTTTCTACTAAAGAAAAAAATATGACGTCATAAGTCAAAAACTAATGACGTCATAAATTTGTGATAGAGATGTCGTTAGGTGTGAATGTTGGTCGGACCCATATCTTCACTTTAAAAAGTGGAGGCATCTTGAAGGCAACCCCCTAGATAGGTGGTTGCTTACAAACATACAAGGGCGATTGCCCCACATGCTCTGTTACATCAGCTACTATGCCCATGTTGTGTGCCATCTTACTCACAGTTTGACATTTGTCATGAAAGACAGGCAGCATAGTAACCGTAGATTTAAATTTATGTCCCTGGAATTAAAAAAAAAATGTTAAAATTTTACCACAAAACACAAATAAATCATTTGTTTCAGAGTTTTGGCTTACCTGAGGTGCGTTCACACCGTCCTTGCTGTGAGAATTCGACCAATTGGTGCAATTGTTTGGCGCAACACACGTCTAAAGCCATTCTTTCTCACCACCATATACAGACGCAGATTGCTGAGGCGGTGTCAGTGGCTGACATCCGGGCTTTCCTTTCTTGAAATTCAGGAAACTCACTTTAACGTTAGTGTAGTTGTCTCTGCGTGCAGAATCGGCTGCACAAGATGGAAGAACACGGGGCTCTCCTGAAATTATAAGTAAACGAATTACCAACCAACACCACAAGCTCACAAGAAGCCCCGAAAACCATGTGCAAACAACATCGAGCTCTTTGGAGTTCGAAAACTGTTTTATCTGTGGTTCGCTCTCGTTGCGTCTGCACCGAAATCCGAAACTCTATTGAAATACTTTTCGAATTTGACAGAGCTCGATATTTCTTAGACACAGTTTTCAAGCCATTGGTGTTCGAAATTCGAGTCGCTTGTTAACAGTGAGCGTGTGTTGCTGGTTCGTAATTCGTCTACTTATGACTTTAGGAGAGCTTTGTGTTCTTCCATCTTGTGAAGCCACTTCTGCACGCAGAGGCTACAAATTTGAGTTACTTGACACTGACGTCAAAGTGAGTTTCCTGAACTTCAAGAAAATAGAGTTCGCGTTATAGCCACAGATACCGCCACAGCCCCAGCAAGCTCAATCTGCGTCTGTACATGCCAGTGAAAAAGAGTAGCTCGAAACGTGCGCTGCATCAAATAATTGCATCAATTGCTGCAATTATTTGGTGACATAGACACAGTACATTTAAATTTATGTCCCCGAAATTTAAAAAAATATATATAAAATTTTACCAAAAAAGACATAAATAAATCATTTGTTCCAGAGATTTGGCTTACCTGAGGTGCGTTCACATCGCCCTTGCTGTGAAAATCCGACCAATTGAACGCACCTCAAGTAAGCCAAACCTCTGGAACAAATGATTTAGTTATGCTTTTCTTGTAAAATTTTAACATTTTTTTTTTTTATTCCAGGGACATAAATTTAAACCTACGATGCCTACTCTGCCTGTCTTCCATGACAAATCTCAATCTATGAGTATGATGGCACACAGCATGGGTATTGTAGCCGATATAACAGAGCATTTGAACTCTGGCCAATCACCTGTGATCGTCAACGAAGTCCCCTTGTTTGCTTGGAGGCAACCGCCTGCCTAGGGGCCCAGCCATGAGGCCCAAAGTACCTACACTTTTTAATGGGTCCGACCAACATTCGCACCGAGCGGCATCTCTATCACGTCGTGTAAAGTTGTAGCTGGACTCAAATCACGGGGCCCAAGGAGCCTCCACTTCTTAAAATGAAGATATGGGTCCCATCCACATTTGTACTGAGTGACATCTCCATCACGTCGTGCAAGGTTGTAGCTGGATGCGTCGGTTAGCGACCCCACTATCAGCAAGGGGCTTAGTACTTAGTAATCTCAAAAGGTGCCCACAAGCACTTTAAATATTTCTTGGCACTTTAACTATTATTCGTAAGCACTCGAAGTATTTGCAAACGATGCATATGTGGAAGTACTATTTATTATTATCTAAAAAACAAAAAAAGTGTTTGCTATTGCTATTAGTTTCACGTCGTCATGGTTCTAGAGTGAAATGTTCAAATGCTACACAGCCGTTTGCAGCTGATTGTTTATCAGAGGATTAATACTAAACCTTCGTTAAATATAAAATTTCCTTTGCCCCGCTCGTCAATCCTAGATTCAGTTGGTTTAAACCAACGTTAATTTAAACCACTAAAGTTGGTCGCTTAAAATACGTTTAAAATTAATCGTAGTTTCATAACCATATTTTCATTATTTTGACTCTTAATCAGAAAGGGACATTTATTTAAGATTTAAATGTTTGCTGTTAATAATAATTAACACAAATTTACAAATCGTGAAATGGATTCCGACTCCTACAATGATATCTTCAATGACGATTTACATATAATTAAGATAATAGATTTTGAATTTCCCAGAAATATACACAACCAACTATGTTGCTTTCATCCCATAAACACTCAGTGTGACATTTATTTCAATTTAATATAAGCACTTGCTTTCAAACAATACTGTTATACTGGATTAAAAAGTATAATCTTTATCCCTGACCTGGATTAAATATAAATAGAGCAATATTTTCTCTATATCAGGTGCCTGATATTATTAGCCAACCTATAACTTTCTAGTAAAGAAAGATATTGATTTTAAATTCTGAAAAGTTGTATGATCGAATCAGTTGCACGTTTCGATTGCTTTAAATATTGATTTTTATTTCAGATTTATCAGGAATCAGTATACACTTTGTTATTTTTTATGAAACAGCCTGTATATTATCCAATAGTTAGATTGCCTAAGAAATTCTAGATATGAAATATCGTGGACACCCTATCTTTAACCTAATCCTGATAAGCCGCTTTTGTGTTATAAAGACTCCTTGAATGTTCGAGCTACTGCCCCAGAAAATGATTCCATATCTAGCTGTTGCCTCGAACTTTGAAGAATATATAAATTTTAGACTTTTTAGATTTAAATATTTATTAATTACTCTTGTACTATAACAAATTTGGCTTAATTTCAAACACAATAGATCGATTTGATTTTCCCAATCAAAGAATTCATCTATTTGAACAACCAGGAATTTTGTATTTCATTTAAAATTGTAATATTTTCCGGAGCTTCCATTTTAACTTGTTTTGTTCTAAATAAGATAATATCAATTTTTTCCCTGTTTAAGATAAACCTATTAAATAAATAAATAAATAAATACCTTTATTAGTCCTTTAACTATAATACATAATGTTATGAATTACACCCCCTTGGAACTGGAAATTGATACGCCTATGCCTACTAGTGACTGACTGGAAGTTAGTAGAAAGAAATGGACTTTTCTGGAGTGTGGTAAGAGAAGATTCTTGATTGTTTCTAGATGGATCTAGAGAGTCAAATTAGGAGTATATAAGGCGCGATTACCAGCACGGGAGGAGAAGTTTAGTAAAGGAGAAGTTTATTAAGAAGGCAGTTTTTAAAAGTGAACAAGTTGAAAAGTGAAAAGTGAGGTTAAATATTAAGTAAACAAAGTGTAAAGGTTATTTTGAATTTGAAGTATTGTATAGTCAGTAAATTGTTAAATAAAGTGTTAGTAGTTGTTGAAATTATTTTAGAACCCACGGATTCATACAGGGTGTTTCCAAAAAGGTGGAAAACACGCAACAATAATTACAGATAAGACATGTCAATAGAATGCTATATCCAATGGCTTAAAGAGAAAAAACATAAATTAGAGAGTACCACAAAAAGAGAATGATACAATAAAAACATAGTATATGGGTAACTACATGATAAAATGGACCTACAGAATAAAAGCACTTAACATACATTCAAATTATTAGTCGAGAAGTCAGGTGAGATTCGCCTGTAAAGAAAGTATGAATTCATTTATAGAATAAAATAAATTATGTGTCAAAAGTTTTTTAAAACTATTTTTAAAGCTGGGAACAGATACGCCATCTTTTATTTTTTTTTGGAAGAAGATTATAAACACGACAATCAGAGTAAGTTAATAGGTGACTTTTTATAAAATTCATGTTTATGTATACTTAAATTAATTGAATTTCTTCCTCTAGTGGGATAATTGTGAAAATCTCCATTATGCATAAATTTGTTTTTATTTGCATGAAAATGTGTCAACAGTTTTAGCAGACATGTAGATGTCACAGTAAGAATCTTGCCCTTTTTAAATACTTCCCGGCATGATTGATTATACCCAACATTAAATATAAGCCGAAGTATCCTTTTCTGGAGTATGAATACCCTGCCAATGTCACTGCACTGACCCCACACTAAAATGTTGGATGCAATAGGAGAGTAAACGTATCGTACCATTTACTTCTATTTGAAAATAAATCATTACATTCCTGTGTTAATTTGTGATAAGTTTCTGCTTCTACCAAGATATCATCTGCGTAACTTGTGACACTATGAGACTCATTCCTTACAACATTACATAAGTCATTTACATAAATGGTAAACAGAATTGGACCAATTATGCTGCCTTGTGGTATCCTATTATTATAAGATTTCTGACTTGACAGTTTCACCATTTTTTATTATTTTTACCCTCTGATGACGATCTGAAAGGTGATATCTTATTCACTCTAGTGCGTTCCCTCTAATTCCATATTTTTTTAATTTTTTTAGCATTAAATTGTGATCCAAGCAGTCATAAGCTTTAGATAGGTCCAAGAACATACCTAAGACGATTCTTTCATTTTCCATGAATTTAAAAATTGTGTATGTAAACTGAAATATTGCTGTTTGAGTCGATCTTTCCTTCAGAAAGCCGTGTTGTATATTATTGAAAAATGGGCAAACAATTTTTGAGGAAATTGCGTTTAAAAATGTTACATCGATTATAAATTGTTCCATTTCCATCCATCACGAAGGAGAGGATTCATTCTTGTCGAGAAGTCAACGGTGAACATTTTGAACATTTAAATTATGTCTGAATTATGCTTACGTATTACTTTCAGTGTTACATATTTTGACAGTTATTTTGTTTTTTGTGAAATATTCCCAATATTTTTATTTCTACCTTGAACAGATTTGTGGATATTTACATTGCAGGTAAACATTCAGTTGCCGATATCTCAAAAACTATTAGGTTTAGACAAAGGACACTGAGAAGTCTGTAGAATGTAAATGAATGGTTAATTACAGGGTGTTCCATTAAAAGTCACTTTTCGTAGTATTTCCGGTTCAATCGAAAATTAAATTTTTATGACTTCATAAAATTCAACTTGTGTGCGTTATGTGAAAATGGAATAGTTTATTACCGATATATTTTCAACCGCCATTTTCTCGAAAGCTGTCAAAGATAGACATAGGGTATGTTACATATTGTATACCTAGAATTTCTTAGACATTCTGAACTTTTAATAATATACAGGGTGTTCCAATAAAAATAACAAAGTTTATACTGTTGCCGGTTAAACCAGAAACGAAAATCAGAATGTAGCACAACCAAAATGTGCAACTGATTCAATCATATAACTTCCCAGAATTTGAAATCGATATCTCTTTTTACAAGAAAGTCATAGGCTGGCTTGTAATATTGTGATGCTTTTCATAGTAATAATAATGTTTAATGGTTCTCTTTGCTAATTCCTCTAAATGAAAAGAAAAATTAACCTATAAAATACATCATTATGTTCGCCCTCATTACCGCAATAGAGTGCACGAACAATCCAGGAAGAAATTACAAAATTAATCATATATTATTAGAAAAACTTAAAACTTATAATTCTAAAAAGTTCAAACAACAGTATTTATAGACATTTCTATATAAATGTTTTGATTTATTGTGCCCGCTAAAAATAACCTAGTAAATTCCCTTAAACATTGAAAATGGCGCAATGTAATTCAAGACACAGAAACCACATATCGTAACTCTCACATAAATTTCCGTCTAGTTAGACAGCTTCTATTTGATATCCGTTAAATTGTTAATCACTTACCTACCTATTCCGTACATAGCCTTATTTAGTCTATAAATATTTTACTACTTCGTTTCTCTAGATATAAAACAATAGCGCTTACCAGGGAAATATTAAAATAATATCCGCTGTTTTCCTTTCCTGAGGGTTTTGCGGTTTATTTTTCATTTAAAACCGAAGCCATTTCTAATTTGAATACGGAAAATCAAGTCTACAGTTTTTCTTCCAGATGTACATTTCCATATAACTTTTCGCCTTGTGACAAATTCCAGCCACCATTTAGAATAAACAATCGAGCGATTTTCGATTTTATTTTGTGGTACTATGTAGGCTGGTATTTTAGATGGAGTCTTAACTCCGATTAAAGAACTTATTCATATACAGGGTTGAACAAATGTGTGGAAACTCCTGATTTCTGTCTAAACTATAAATTCGATTAAAAAATACCGTTATCAAAAGTTTTTGTAGTATTTTTATTCTATTCAATGACGTACTTTGATATGCAACAGTTACCCAATTTATTTGAGATATGACGCCATTAACAGTTTATTTAAACCAGTTTCACATTTTCAGATGGACATTTTTGCATCAATTATACAGTACACTTTTCACGACTCCCAGATCACAGCGCCCTTATTAACAATGCGATTTTTTTTTAATTTGGGTACTTACATCAGGAGATTATGTCACGGTAAAATATTTAAAAATCCACCAGTGGCGTTCATCCTTATGAAGAAATATAAACCTAATTCTCCAAGAAATTATATTAGGAAAAGTTTTAACTGTAAAAACAATATCATATTCTTATTAGTTATTATCAAAAATTCACTAATACCGAATTGTAGTAAGATACTGATGATCACGCAACAAGAAAATAAAATTTTCCTCTTTAAAGTATAAATTACACAGGCCCACAAAAAAAATTCTACGCCATGAACCAGACTACGGTTTTCTTCTGTATTTTGCTCTCTGAAACCGAGTCCGACATCAATTTTGCCCCTATACGTCAGGATTTTAGGTGATGTTCATTGTTTTGGGGGGTGCTTATTTCTTGTGGGAAGTGGCTCCACTCTCGGTTAAATTCGCTGGAATCGATATATGTTATTCCTCTCGAGCTCCTGATCAAAAGCTCTCATGGACACATGTTAAGGGTTAAATTGAAATTAAGTAATACAGAGTGAAACTTGACTATGAATTGCAATTAGTTCTTAAATCTTAAGGTCGGCTAGCTCTATCACGAGAATCTCAGATGTGAAGATCGTTTATTTTTAACGATTTCAATTTCAATTTCGATTTTGTCAGTTGAAATGAGCGCCAGGTAATTTCCTATAAATTCCAACCCCCCTTAGGTTGAGTATGACACACTGATTATCAAAAAACTACCAAAAACCGTGTTAAATTTAATCTCAGTCAAAACACAATAGAAATCTATTTAAAAGAATTATTTAATTTACATACAGAATTCAATTAGTAAAGTCGGCTGAGTTTTATGAATATTATTAATAGGAAATAATATAATACCAATAACTTACAAATAAAAATATTCTACTTTTTTACAAAACTACAATTGGTTGATCAAAGATATTCTGCAAATGAATTGTTAAAAAATATACTGACGATTTACTAACGATCTCTAACGATGTACTGTCAATGACTTATAGTTATATTAACTTGACATGTGTTGCACTATATTGACGCTGCCAATTAGCAATGTAAATAAAAAAGATTGATATAACTTATGAACGAATCATATAACTGCGCAGTTACTCACATGTCTTATTTTCACATATGCTTATTTGAGTAACTAATGAAAATATTTAACCATAAATATCATATATAGAGAAATAGGTAAAGATTACATTATAACAGCAAAGAGTATTATTACACATATGACTTTTAGTTATCCTGGTAACATTAAAAAAAGGTACTCATCCAGTATCCAGCGTTGAGCAAAAATCTCTGTTAGTACAAATTAACTATGCTGTTGTTAACTGCAAGAACCTCATGTACACCTCAGCTGCAGTATCTCATCAACATTTAAATTCATAGGACCTTATAACCAGAAACCATGTGTCTCAACTGTGACATGTGACCAGGTGACCATACCAAAACGACGACTTCAGAAAATGGCGTCGGGGGACCTTCCAACAATCGATACACCAATTTCCAAGTCGATAAAAACCAAATAGACATCCACAGCTTTTCAGCTTCACAATTTTATGTAACTTAGTACCACTTGAGTACAATGTCTAATTTTCCAGATTTTCCAAATTATCTCAAATTACCAAATTGCCTACATAAAAGAATGACACAAATTAGGAGTCAGTATTTCCAGAAAATACAAAGATGGTGCTTACCCGCAAAATCGTCAGGGCACAAACAGGTATTCAACAATGTCGTATTTATTGACTATTTAGAAGTCCTCTATTATAATATTTGGCTTCAAACAGCTACACACAATTAGGCCTTCCAAATGTAAGAATTTTATCATATAATCCCCCGTAATTATGTTGGGGTTGCTTTTGCAAGCAATTATAAAAATCTTGACTAATCGGCTTGACGACTGATGAAGAAAAAAAGAGCAGGTTTTCGAAACCAACCGTTTTTTTCCTAAACACCTGTTTTCTAATGACCAATCACAATTCGACATCTCATGGACGCGTAGGTATTGATAAGTAACACAAAATTTGTTCCAGCCATAGAATGATTAAAACTTTCCTTAGAATAAAAACTAAAATACACAAAACCCATTATTGGACCATATAAACAATAAAATAAATAAAACCACGATTTAATGACTTTACTAAATGTTTCATATATAACCAAATGTTGGAAACACATTATTCCCTAGCTCTTAAATATGACAGCTGACCAAGGAGAGGTAAATTCGAGTGTTTACAACCTTATTTGTTTAACTAAATGAGAAATTCTCCACTACAGGTGAGAGCAAATATGATTAATTCGATCAATCACAATAAATCATAAAATATATGCTCCCTTTAGTGATTACTAAATTCTGTGTGTGTCCATCATTTTTAGGTTAACCAACGAAATTTCCTTCTAACAGTAACACGGAAAATTACCTTAAATGAAGCTATAATAACACCCCAGACATAACAAAACAATGAACCTAATTTATAGTGGTTCTAAAAATCCCATAGTAAACATTAAGTTTCGTGGAGTATTCTTAGTTAGCCATCGATAAATATGAACACACATTACTTTATCTGGTCTCCTCGCTATCAACAAAAGTAAAGAAGAAAACACATATCCTTTTTTTCCTCAGGTACCAACGGCAACATTAAAAAAACAATCGTAGCATCTGTCATTTTTAAGTTTACTTTCCCACATACGAATATATGGGCGAAATCTAATTTAACGGATACCGGGGGTGCAAATGGGCTGCTCACATCTGATGGGAAGTGGCCCCAGGTGAAATTCGCTGAAATCGATATATGTTATTCCTCTCGACCTCTTGATCAAAAGTTCTCATGGGAACAAGGTGGGAAAATGGGCAGTTTTCCAGATATCGGGGGTTGAAAAGCTGACTTTGCACCCCCGATATCTGAAAAATTGTGCATTTCCTGATCTTGTGCCCTTGAGAACTTTTGATCAAGAGGTCGAGAGGAATAACATATATCCATTTAAGAGAATTTCACAGAGCCGGGGGCCACTTCCCATCAGAAATTATCACCCCCGACATTTGGAAAACTGTGCATTTTCAGACCTTGTGTACATGAACGCTTTTGATCGGAAACTCGAGAGGAATAACATATATCGATTCCAGCGAATTCCAGTGGAGCCACTCCCACAAGAAATGACCACCCCCCCAAAAATATGAACATAATCTAAAGTCCTGACGTATAGCGGCAAAACTGACATCGAATTCGGTTTCAGAGCGCAAAAATATATAAAAAAAATCACAGATTTCGCAATTCTTGCAACCATCTGGACATTGGAAATGATAACACCATACATAAAACATAAACTTTTCCGCCTCGTCCCGAAATGGCTACGATCCACTCTCGATTGTGATACCGCTGTATTTCGACCTTAAATGAAAATTGGTAAGTTGACCCCCTGTGATATATGCAACCCATATTACATTTGCATATATCAGCCGTTGCATATACGACAGTCTTACTCGACCGCAACGCCGCTGTCTTTTGACCTTGAACGAAAACTGGTAACTCGACCCCCATGTACGAACAAAAACATTTCCAATGTTAAAATCATAGTCTGGTTCATGGCGCAGATTTTTCTTGTGGGTCTGTGTTATCAAAATACTTAGAAATGGGTGTAATAGTGCTATTTCTTGTAAATGTAGCCTCTTTCTTACTTTGGTTATCTCCTCGGTTACCTCAGTCGAGCTCTCATCTCAGGGTTCGTTGTAGTTGCTTTTAAAACTTTGCTTGTAATGATTTTTTATATTCTATATTTTATGAGTCTCTTAATGCTTTTTTATTAATGAAAAATTCTTGTTTTGTTATGCAACTGAATTGCCTCTTTTGTCAATTCAATGCTGCATTGTTAGTTGCCTAATCTATTCTCTGTGCTTGTGAATTACATGTATTTCATTTGAAATTTTTATAAAAACTTTATTTTCGATATATTTTATTAAATATCAATGGAATTGTTAACAACTTATTACTATGTTCATAATTCCCTATTTCCAGCTAATTACTAAAAGCTAATTACAATATGATCAAGGTTATAGTTATTTACATAGGGCAAATCCTATTTACAAAATACTATTTGTCACTCAAATTTATAATTGTTTCTAGGTGACTTTTATAACTTTTCAGTTGAATTTTAACAATTGTTATTATTAATTGTTTTAAATTTCTTACTTTTTGTTTTGGTTGAATATCCGTGTCTTCTTTGGATATTTGCTGATATATTGCAGAAATTTGTTTGTTTTGTTAAGTATTATTAGATCAGTTATACTTTTTGTATAATTACTTGATTATTAAACTTCTCCTTCCTTCTTGGATTACTTTCATTCAATTTTCCTATAAAATTTCTTTTTCTTTCAGTATCTAAAAAGAACCGGTGCCTAAGGAATCACTACTTCCACATCCATATCCTGTCGTTATAACATATACGTGTACCAAATTTCGAGTGAATATCTCAATTTGTTTTATCAACCCCTTTAATAATGTAGTGGGGGTGGTGGAGAAGGGGGATGAAAATACTATTTAAAAAATCTGAGGCCTTGACTTCTACCATAAAAACAAAATCCCAAAATGTTGTACTCGTACCAGCTTGCTTTACTTATTTTCTCCTATTTGCCCCCAACCCTTCACAGGATATATTACATACGTGTATAAAATAAATTCAATTTCTTAAACCGTTCCAGAGATATCGTGCGGACAAAGAAAGTTACAGACCGACAGAGATTTTTTTTTTCCTCAAATTTAAAATCTTGACGTTTCGTGCCATTCTAAACCTATTTCAACAAAAAAAAAATTGATTTTTTTTTTACGATTACTATAAATGCTACCAATCCACCACGTGGATGTTATTTTGTCACTCCCTGACATCTGTCCAGAATCTCAGCTTGCCAGATAAATATTGCTCTTAATTTTCGAAATTTTATTTTCACTTTTTTGTTGAACTATTATGGTGAATTTTGATGCTAAAAGCTTTTTCCTGATATGTTCCTGCTTATTTCAAGGTAAGTCTCATTTCAGTCCGATTTGTACTTTTCGATTTACCACAAACACTGTCGTGGTACTCGGTTTTGTCGCACTTGGGATTTATATCACATTTTTTATTTAATTTTACATTAGCAGCTTGTTCTATTGTCTTTGCTGCTCAATTCTTAGTCTATTTAATCTAGTTTTAACAACATCTCAATGCATAATTAAATCTACTTAAATTCTAATAATATTTTTTCCTTTTCAGCATGTTCAGGTCCTATATTTGGATTCTTATGCATCAGATGAATTGAAATTGTGCCCTGAATCTGATTTTGCGATTTTACAATGATCTTCTGGATTATTTGATTTTATTTCAAACTCCGAGAGTTGTTGATATTGAACTTCCGCAATTTACATTTTATGTGATTTTTGAGCAATGTAATTGAACTTTTAATAAATTCTCTAAGATAAACACTGGCTTTTGTTATTTCTTTATATTTTTTTGCGTTTTTGTTAATTTCTTATTAATTATTTTACTAGTTAAAAGAAATATACTCTAAATTTCCTATTTCTAGTTTGGCCTTTCTTTAATTCTATATTATTTTTCTTTTTAGCTTTATTTTACTTGCTAATTATAAAAATACATGTCAATATATAACTAGTCAATTACTTCCACATCCACGTAGCGGATTGGAAGAATAGTAATCGCAAAAAAATTTTCAAAAAGTTTTTTTCTTGAAATATGTTTAGAATGTCATGAAACGTCGAGATTTTAAATTTGAGCGAAAAAATTTCTGTCTGTCTGTCTGTAACTTTTTTTGTACGCACGTTTTCTCCGGAACGGTTTAAGATATTGACTTAAAATTTTGTACACGTATATATATTATAACGAGATCTGTAATTAGATTGTTTTTTGAAGATATCCGGTGAGGGGTTGGGGGTTAAATAGGGGTAAATAAGGGAAAATAAATAAAGCAACTATATCAGAAACTAGATTATATTTTGACATGATTATGTTGAAGGAGTGGGGATAAGTAGAGGTAAATAGGGAAAAATAAGTAAAGCAAGCTGGTAAGAATACAGAAACTTGAAATTCGGTGCATGTACTAGAAGCCAAAGCGTCAGATTTTTTTATAATATTTTTCAACCCCCCACCACCCATTATGAAATTGGTTGATAAAATAAAATTGAGTTATTCACATGAAATTTGGTACACGTATGTATTATTTTATTTTTATTTTTATTTTTACATACGCTATCCAACAGGTCGAGAGACCCAATTACTGGATAGGACAAAAAAGATTACAAAAAAAAAAGGAAAAGAGTAATATACATTTAGAAACAAAGATGTGCATACATGTACAAGCAGATCGATTAAGTAAAATATTAAAATAATTATAAGAACATTTCAGGAACACAAAGTACAATTGTTACAGTAATGAACAATAATGAGTTAATTATTATTAAAGATACATAATTTTAGAGAGGCAACGTTGCAGTTGAAAATATCTACGCGGCCGTGTATATCATTGTACGCAGTACACATACCTTGAAGTGATAAAAAAAAAATTATATTCGTCCTGGGCGTGTTTAGTTTAAGCAAATCTGTTTGACGTGAAGCAGTTCTGTGAGCATGAAAATGAAGCATATTAAGTATATAACTGCTGTCGGTGATATTAAGTATCAATCTATAAAGAAAAATTAGATAAGAGACTTTACGGCGATCTTCTAATGATACTAATGAGAACCTCGATAATAATTCAGACTGGGGAGTACCGATAGGCGGGTATGTTTCATCAACTTTAAATGTGGAACACTTCAAAAACCTGCGCTGAATATTTTCTAAGTTATCTATATGTGCCTTATAATATGGTGACCAAATGATAGACGCATATTCCAAATTAGATCTCACAATAGAAAAATACAGTAGTTTGAGACCGGAGGCGTTATTGAAGTTAAAAGTATTCCTAATAAGAAATCCAAGAGATTTATAGGATTTTTTGACAACTTGATCAATATGATGGGTAAATGACAGCTTTGTATCAAACACTACACCTAAATCAGTAAATGTCTCAGGTCTAGAGAGTACGTTATTTTCCAGCGCATATTCATATCTTATGATTAGTTGTTACTGATAGAACATTACATTTTGACGAGTTGAGGAATAATTTGTTTCTTATAACTCATTAATTTTGTCTACATTGTGTTGCAAAATCAAACAGTCGTCGATGCTGGAAATTCTACAGAATAATTTCAGATCATCAGCATATGGAAGACAGTTCAGGGTGATATCAGTAACAATGTCGTTAATAAACATAATGAACAAAAGTGGACCTAAATTAGATCCCTGTGGGACGCCTGAGGTTGGTAAAACCTCGGCAGATCTATGGCCACAGAATAAGACAAATTGGATTCTATTGTTTAGGTAAGATGAAAAATATTTAATGAGGTCATTTGAGAATCCGAAAATGTGTAATTTTTGCAAAAGAATACTATGGTTAAGTCTGTCAAAAGCTTTAGAAAAATCTGTATAGATTATGTCAACTTGATTACCATCATCAATTGCATCCGATAAATACTTAGTTAAACAGAATAAGTTGATAACTGTAGATCGGCCTTTAAAGAAGCCGTGTTGGAATTCAGAGATTTGATGTTTAACATGGCAAAATATATGTTCATACAATAATATTTCGAGGACTTTAGCAAAGTTATTCAAAATTACAATGGGCCGGTAATTAGTTATTAAAGCTCTATCACCTTTCTTAAAGACGGGTATGATTTTGGACTGTTTCCAACATTGTGGAAATGTTGAAGTATGAAGAGATAGATTGAAAAGTATACATAATGGTTTGGCAAATACTGCTGCACAGTCACGTACTACGAAAGCTGGAGTATTATCAGGACCACTGGTTAGTTGTGGCTTTAACATCTTTAGTGCCTTGAAAACCTCATCTTCTGTAAGATTACGAATATTTAGGCATGAGTTATTAAGAAGGTCATTATGTTCGTTATCGACATGGCATTGTTCTAGAGTAGAATAAGATTGTTGAAAATATTCAGCAAATGAGTTACTAATTATATTAGGATCGGAAATGATATCATCGTTATACTTGAAATTTTTTGGCAGATTGGACGTATTTCTTTTGAAATTAATATATCGCCAGAATTCAGAAGAAACTAGATTATATTTTGAGATGATTCCGTGGAAGGGTTGGGGATTAAACAGGGGTATATAGAGAAAATAAGTAAAGCAAGCTGGTAAGAGTACAGAAATTTGGGATTTGGTGCATATACTAAAAGCGAATGCTTCAAGTTTTTTTATAGTATTTTACATCCCCCCACCACCCCCACTCCCTTATTAAGAGTTGATAAAATTAAATTTAGATTTTCACTTGATATTTGGTACATGTATGTATTATAACTATATCAGAAACTAGATTATATTTTGACATGATTGCGTTGAAGGAGTGGGGATAAGTAGAGGTAAATAGGGAAAAATAAGTAAAGCAAGCTGGTAACAGTACAGAAACTTGAAATTCGGTGTATGTCCTAGAAGCCAAGGCATCAGATTTTTAATAATATTTTTCAACCCCTCCACTACCCTCACTCGACTGAAGGGGTTGATAAAATAAAATTGAGACATTCACTTGAAATTTGGTAGATGTATGTATTAAAACGAAATCTGAAACTAGATTATTCCGTTGAAGGGTTGGGGGTTAATAGGAGTAAATATGGGAAAATAAGTAAATTTACCTGGCAAGAGTACAGAAATTTGGGATTAGGTATACAGGGTGTAATCAGTTTCATGTCATTAAAAAAACTGGTAATGGGGACCGACTAAACAAACAAAAAACCTTTATGACTTTTCCCTCTAGGGGCACTTTGAAAAACACTGATCTAGGTTAACATATTTAATGTTATGGTAGACAACTATTGAGAACCACTGCTTTTCTTAGTCGATGGACTTGTACTTCCCAATTATACAACTTCTAAATTGTCACAAAAAAAGTGCTGGCCGGCACACGCGCTATCAAAGGATCATCGACCGCCTTTGATGTACCGCCTCAACTGAACTGAGGCACGTATAAAGGGGTAAATAATTCGTTCTCTCTTCGTGCACAATTGCAAGCAAATAATGGCCATAGAGGTTTAAACAGTGCATTTCTCTACATGTGTGTTTTTTAATTTGGAACAAAATATTGGATTGTTTATAATTTAGAAAATTTAAATGCGGTTTATTAACATTTGTAACATAAATTAGTGTCCTTGGTTAAAAGCTTACTACCCACCTAAATGATTCAAAATCTCTGCATCTGTATCAATACACAGTTCGGTACGTCGAATTAAGTACATTCGCACTTCGTTCAACACTAAACTATCAACTAACGTTGTCAATAAAGAAAAATAAAATAAAAACTTGGCCAAAAGCCAAAAAGGAATACAAACAGAACGAGCAAGTAAGTTGTGTCTGTACGTAATCAAGAATTTGACAACTTGAACGGTAAGTCAATAAAATAAATCTTAACTATAAATACACAATGACGCGAAATTCAAAAATAACAAAAACAACGAACGGCGGGTTGGACGTGTGTACATAACGAAACACCGACAGTAACTAAAATATTGCACAAGGGAGAGTTAGAGTATAGTTTTCTTCAGATCAGATCTAGATCTAAACTACATCAATATTCCAGCAGTTCTCAAAACATTTTATTGAAAATTTCTGTTTATTTTTTTTTTCTCCAAAACTATGAGTTTTAGACCCCATGTTATATAAGGTGTTTTTGTCTTGTCGTTCCCTACCACCAGTTTTTTTTAATGACATGAAACTAATTACACCCTGTATATACTAGAAACCAAGGCCTCAGATTTCTTTCTAATATTTTTCAAAACCCACCACCTCCGCTCCATTAATAATGGGATCGATAACATAAAATTGAGATATTCACTTGAAAGTTAGTACACGTATGTATTGTAGTGACATCTGATTGAGTGGATTCCATTGAAGGGGTAGGAGGTGGTAGGTTGTGAATAGGGGAAAATAAGTAGGGAAAACTAGAAACCTCATGTTTAACGTATATGGTAGAAACCAACGCCTCAAATTTTTCTATGACATCTGCCCCAAATAATATTAAAATTCTATGACCAATAACTTCCACATACTAGAGTGCAAATATAGTTAAGGTCATTCCTTTAAAGTGACTTGAATGAAAAACTTGGATGTGGAAGTAGTGATTCCTTAGGCAGTGGTTTTTTTATTTTACTTCAGCCATCTTTGGAGTGGGAAGTATTGTGCGGCAATTAGCAAGAACTACATGTTTAATTGCTCCTCCTACGCATGGGCTTTTATTGCAAGCGTATCTAACAAATAATTAAACTTTACCTGATAATTACACTTCAAACACAACCCACCCGTAATTCACCTTTAAAAATTAATGCTCGAAGATGCTGAAAACCTGATCACACCAGGTACGAATGGCTCAGTTAGTATTATTTCAGTTTAAGTTTCTTAACGCTCCAATCAATTCGTTACTGTTTACAATAGAATCATTTCACCTAAGGAGATTTTTATAAATATTTGCGTTTAGTATGCAGTATCACGGCACTTTATTAAAACCTTAATATTTCTAAGCATAAATGAGTGAACCTTGCCGCTCGGGTCGTTACTTCAAGTTGATAAGCCCCAACCCTCGATATTGGTTTCGAGGTATACGGCTCCGATCTGTTTACCCTTAAAAGTAATAAAATCTGCAGAACCTTTAGGTGGGTGACCTAATCTAGCATGAAAATCGAAAAAAGACATTATTATATCACAATCCATTGAACCTAAGTGAAAAAGCATTCTCATCAATGGGATGAATTCACGCCAACATGCTTTATGAATTATTAATATTACTTTTAGCCCAGTGCCCAGAGAAAAATAACGCCAAAAGATGAGACGGTTTAATACTTGGGTGAAAAATAGTATAAACGTAGATTGTTGAATAAAGGATATAAAAAGTTCTCAAAACCGCTATGGTTTCAATTTAAAGCTAAATGGCGTCAAACTACCTTAAATCACGCAAAATACAACAAAAATCGTAGGAATGAAAGATCAAGGGTCGAAAATTTTACACAAAATATGTTCTTACGATAAATTTCATAGGGTAGTGCTCGGACATCAACTGACACGTCAGTAATCAGTTGAGATTGTTGACATCTTGGAGATCCTTAGGTATGTTAAGTCGCTGAATTCATGTCCGCCTATTATTCTCTCCAATATATGACTATGTAGCATTTGAAAAAGCTACATTAATAATTTCAGTTTGAATACTGTAAATTAGCCTCGATTAATTCATTTGTTTGAGTATGCAACCCACGATCTAGAATTCGATAGTAAATAGTTGCCTATCTTGATGAGGAATTATGTGTAGTAAACATGCTTTCTTTAAGTATGATTTCGAGTTAGAGGGGTTACTCACATGTTCTTGTTGTTGTGATATTACACAATGGTGTAATTCAGTCTTTTAAATGGAAGGCCCTTTGTTGGCGCATTTTTATTGGCTAGAGAAAGAGTTCTCTAGATGCTCAAGTTGGCAACACTGAGAACTGGAGAAGTACATTTCCAGCTGGGTGGTTCGTTCTTCGACAGCGACGAGATTAGCGAATGGCGGCGGTCCCGGTTTTGTGTTGAAGAATTTGGGTTTTACATCACTGACACTGAAAAGGGATTTGATTTGATGTACCCAGTGTTTCTTTACCGTCCTCCCAGAAGCATTTTGTAAATTCCAGGAAAGAATTCTGTTGCTTGTCGTAGTGTGATCGCCACGTGTCTCGTGAGGTTATGTAATACTCTCTAGATGAGGTGAGCTTTTATTTTACTTGGTTTGGTGTTTTTTTTTAGTTCTTATTTATTGCAATTATTACAGAGCGTTTGGTGCAAGTATATGTTTTGGTGGGGCATATATTTTCGGAGAGGCTTATTATTGGAATAAGCATATGTTTGGTGCTGTCATATTAGTTATGTGAGAGGGCCCAGTAGTTAAAGGAGTAATAGGAGGAAGTCTATTACTCAGACATTTGGTTTTATGTGGGTCCTGCTAACGTTTTGAGAAGTTTTGGTTGGAGAGTTGTTCGCTGCAGTCTCAAAGAGATTTGGGCAGAGATTTAGGAGTGACACGGAGTCGCAGCTGCAGCCAACGTCGAGAACATCTAGAAAAGTGGTAACAGGTCACGCTGCAGTCGTCAGAGAAAACGCCAAGGCTCTAACCAGGTTTTATTGCTTCATTTTAGTTACATAATTTTATAGAAATTATTATAGTTTCATTCAGTGATTTTTTTGTGAATTATTAGAGTAAATTGCACAACGATTTTGCAACTACATACTGAGCATGATGAAGAGGCACACCCGCGATGAATGTCCAAACAGGACGATACCAGGGTGGCGGCTTTCAGGAAAAAAAAGGGAGGAGAGGTTTTAGTTGGTAGGCATTCTCTATGAAGGGAACGAATCCAACACACCCCGCCGCCGAACACCAGGCGGGGCCGTCTTCCGAAGATTTCCCCTCCTCCGAAAAAAAAAAAAAAAAATGATGAAGTATCTTAAGATTTTTTACTGTAAGTAACGCATGGTACCACGTGATACTAATTTACCTTCTATTATGTCACATATGAAGTACTTTTAGTAGAACATAATTATTTTAGAACATTCTTTAACATTCTAGTGCACATAGCGAGCATTGTGAAAATTGGCTCATAGAATCATATTAGTCACATAATATTTTAGTGATGAGCGGTAATTTTAATCCATTGTAAACCTTTAACTCGCTGTTGCTAATTTAAAATTCATTGTTGGTATCCTTTAAGCCGTAGTTGCATTTCTATAAAATGAGGTCAAATCACTGAAACAACTTTAGAAGGGGTCATTCACATATTTTGCATTTATTTTGCATATACAGATTATGTTTAGGGGATAATTGTGAAACTTATTGTTTTTATTGTTGTACATCTCATGTGTGTTGTAATAAATGTCTAATGTCTACATGTTCTTATTATTTGCACTGGTACTCCTGATATTTGTTTAAATTTTGAGATTTGAGAGAGTAAAGTAAGAGTTTTGATATCATAGAGATATATTTGAGAATTCCATCGCATGGTTGCTAGTAACTTAATTTTGTTCCGAGCTGGCAAAATTATTTAAATCATATTACGTAACATACAGCCGGTGGCTCCCTTTTGAGTGTCCACACAATCCTAACCCACGGCCTTGTGCTCTCCACCAAAAATCGGCTGCCGTTCGCATCGGAATAACATGTTTTAATATTTAGGTATTACAATATGTTACAACTAGTTTTTATTTATTAACAGATGTGACGCTATGCGTGCGACTACGGGCGCACAGTGGGCTAGAATCCAAAATTTCTGGCAAAAATTCTGAAATTCTGCAAATGTACTTATATCTTATAGTTTCTTACATGGGGTTGGGTGGGGGCAGAGAAATGTCAAAATTCATCTTACGTATTTTATAGATGTCCCTAAGGGTCTAGTATATACACCAAATCCCAAACTTATGGATTCTTATCAGTTTGTTTAACATAATTCCTCCTATTGCCCGCCCCTCCCAACCCGTCGCCGGAAGAAGCTCAAGATGAAATTTATTTCCAGATCTTGCTATAATACGTGTACCAAATTTCGAGGCAATATCTTAAACCGTTCCAGAGAAAACGCGCGTACAAAAAAGTCCCAGACAGACCGACCGACAGAAAACATTTTTTCGCTCCAATTCATAATTTCGACGTTTCATCTCATTCTAAACCTATTTTAACAAAGTACATTTTTAAAAAAAATTTTACGATTACTGTATTCCACTCCACCATGTGGATGTGGCAGTAAAATAATCCTACGTGAAGATCACTACAATCATCAGAACAGGAGATATGAGATGGCGAAGCAGGCGTAAAGTCGTTATTTTTAATAACAAACATGTTTTACCTCGACAGTCTAATTATTCTCAACCTGAACATTTCCCAAATTATCTTGTTAACTTATTTTTTCTGAGTTGAATATTGCCCATCTCTTTCATTTCCTACGGCCACGTTAGTTAATATTTATAGACGCGCAGTTTTCCTGAGGAGATATACCTTGGCCCTTGAGAATACTCTTAAGAACACGACATATGGCACTGGGGTTTTATATATTTTTCATATTATTTGGTATAATATATCATGGCAAATTATGTCCACAATAAAAAAGAACTATGCCCGCATAAAAGCTACAAAGTTGAACGGTAACTTTTATTTTTCTACTTTTCGATTATATTACTTCCACTATACTCACCCTCAAGTTATTTTGTTATTTTATTAAAACCTAAAAGAAAAAGGATCCGCTCCCTTTATAGATCAAGAAATGTTTCATAAAATAACATTTAACATGGGTCGAGACTCAGAGCTGACTCCAAAGTTTTCGAGTCTCCTTGAGGTGGATTCGAATTCCACTAACACCAGAGAAATCCTCAGATTTTCTTAATGTATCATGAATATTTGTGTAGGTTACAAAGTGGTGTAAGTTTATCACAAGAAAAAAATTGCTTTGGGATGCCTAGTACAATAAACGACAGAGTATGGTGAAATTCTCATCAAACTTTTTAATCTGATATATATTCTACATGAAATTGGACTCATTTTCCAGACAACAGTATAATCTTATAACAACATTAATAGTTACATGTTAAAAAATGTGATAGAAAAAATCATACAAGAGAATTTCTCCTAGCCTTCTGAATAAACCATTATGGATAATTGGGATTCGGTGGAATTGTCTGCATTTGTTATGTTGTAGATTTTTTCATGAATAAAAATCTCAATGGGCACGACCATTACTAGTACAGGAGCCAGCGTGTAATTAACTGTTACACATTTGTAACAGCTAGAAACATTGCAAAACCCCACACAAAAAAAAGTTCTGTACCAGGGACATGAATACATAGATTTAGCGTATGTTAAATCCGAATCCGCATCCCAAAGTTCGATTTAATAGGTATTTCTTTCACTAAAATAGAGTGAAATAATGAGGATAAGGCAAAGCTTTATCCTCACTATTTATAATAATAATAATAATAAATAAACTTTATTTAACCTGGTGGGGTGTCAGCAAATGCTGGTATTAATCCCAACCAGAAACTCAAATAAATAAAGCATTACATTAAGTACAGAAAGTAAAAGATAAGCACAAAATCAGTAACATAAAAATATAAAAGTAATAAGGAATAAAAGGCAATGTAAAAATAAAAAATTACATTAAGTACAGAAAGTAAGCACCAAATCAGTATTATATAAAAAGTAGGAATACAAAACAAAATGTAGAAAGATGCAGTCAACTACTTAAATATACATATAACAAAAAGTGCAAATTTAAACAATTTTAATTACTTATAAATAATTGTTTAGCATTTTTTGAAATCCTTGTGAAGGCAGACTTTTGATGCGATCCGGAATTGCGTTGTATAAGAAGGCAGCTAAATAAATGAAAGGCGATTTATATTTTTTTGGAACTATGACTTGGGATATTTAATGTAGTGTCTACGAAACGTAGACGAGCGCTATGCAGGGAACCCCGGAATATTAATTTGTTACCAAGGTATTTAGGCTCCTGATATATTAATATGTTGTGCACAAGACATATCAAATGTAGTTGCCATTTGGATTGAAGATTAAGCCAATTAAATTTTTTATAAAATGGTGTGGTTTTTAACCCTCCTCGTAAGGGTGGGTGTGGACTTAATTTGCATATATTTCTTCCTAATGCTCAAAATATTATTTTAAAATGTTTTCTCAAAGTATTTACAAATAGATGCGTTTTAGTTAGGGAAATGGGCGTGCAAAATCGACGACGAAAAGTTACCGTCTGCACAGTATTGTACTTTAGTGGCAGACGTATCTGCCAGGAGGTTTTTGAGCAATTTGCCATCAAAGTGGCGAAAAATTGACAAAACTTTGAAATTATGACAAAAAATAGTTAAAATTGAAAAAGACGTCCGCCAGACCAGAGTATAGTTCACAAGACACTAAAGAACCCTAGCCTTGGCCGGCAGACTTTTGTTTAAATTTTAACCCCCCAAACCACCTCATTATTTTTTTTTTTAAATTCACATTTTCATCTCTATTTTTTTTATGTATAAATATTAAGTCCTTTGGATATGTTATTACAGTGGGAATTACGAAACATTTGAGATTTGGTTTATCTTGATCCGTTCATAATTAGTAAAATTATTCACAAATTACCAATTTTTTTTCAACTATGCCTTGCTCCAAATAATGCTATAATAGGACTGTCATTTTTTAGTTTATAAATATCATTAAGGAATGGAACAATGACACGCAAGTGTAATTTTCTTTTTATTTCAATCCTTTCTCAGTATTTTTGATTTTTCAAATCAGCCTCAAGCGGACAGTGGCACTCACTACGCAGTTACCCACCATCACCAGTACGCTATCATTTTTTTTTTTTCGGTTTCCCTACGCTCCACAGTCTTTCCGTGGCCTCTGACATCACACGGAAAGAGCGCCAGCAATATATCCACAGCCACTCCCAACATCTCGCAGGGTTAGTGACTGTAGATTCCAGAATCATGTGCTCTAAGCAGGCGAAGGGACCCCAAGATGACTACCTTCTGCATTTGGCCTGCCAACCAATCAGCAGATTTCTGACAGGCCGGTATGATCTTCAATCCTGAGAGCAGCGTAGGCTTCATACCTCCGAATACACCGATTATTAGGACGACCATCTTGACCGAGTAGCCTGGGTACAGCACTTGGAGCTCGTACCGGAGATCACGATATTTGGTCCGTTTTTCATCCTCTTTCAAAGCGATGTTTGGCTCAGCAGGTGCTGAGAACTCGATCACAAACATCACCTTGTTTTGATGGTCGAGGAGGACTATATCAGGTTTGTTGGCTTGAATTAGCCTGATTGTCGGAAACGAGAAGTTCCAGTAAATTCGGCACTTCTCATTCTCGACAACAGACTCGATGTCTCCGGGGACGTAAGGCAGCACTGGTGTCTGGTCTACTCCGTACGAGTGCCGTAGATGGTAATACAGCACCCGTAACGCCGCGTTATGGCGATGGATGTAGGCCGAAATTGCATATACCGGGCATGCAGATAGTAAATGCATGAGCGATTCCGGCGCCTGACGACAGGTCCTGCAGTTAATATCAGGAACCTCTACACCCATTACGCGGCTTCGGTAAACCAAAGTGTTGATTACACCATCTTGGCAGGCCACAATGAATCCCTCGGTCTCCGACTTTAGCCCAGCTGACCTTAAAAAGGCGAATGTCAGCTTAGTCGGCAAACCCAGTGTTTCTAGGTTCTTATAGAACACCCCGTGCATGGGTTTATCGACATGCTGCCTAAGCAGATATTCCTGTTCGGCAGCTTTTATTTGGGCCTTCAGGCGAGGTGGCTGCAGTTCAGTGACTGACTCTGGGTCAGCACCGCGCCGGCCTCTTCGTCTGTTGTCGAATACGAGACCAAATTCATCTGCGGCCCGTTTTGCCGCCTTAAACAGTCCTGCACCTACTCCTACATTTTCGTGATCTCTCACTAATTGCAGAAGCGGGTCTGAGCTCCTTAAGATGTTGCATGCCATACTTAGTGCTACTCTGCCATGCAGACACTCCAGACCCAAGAGTCCTCGGCCCCCCGTTGACGTGAGAGGTAGACACGAGGAACGGACGATCTAGGATGAATACTCCTATTGATATTCATCATCTTGCGGGTACTTCTATCTAATTGGCGCAGCTCATCTACAGTCCATTTGACTACCCCAAAGGAGTAGAGCAGGACAGGAACGGCAAGCATATTAGTCGCAGACACCTCGTTCTTCCCCGAAAGTTCTGATGACCAAATCTTTCGGAGTAGGCGTCTGTACTTGCCGCGGAGAGATTCTTTAACTTGCTGCACATCCTGGATGTGATGTTGTTGCACACCCAGGTATGTGTAGGTCTCTCCGGCATCCAGATGTCTTAGGATGCTTCCGTCTGCGAGTTGCGCGTCTTCAGCAAAGTCCCCGCATCGTCCTCTCTTGAGATGGACGACCGCACACTTGTCCAACCCGAACTCCATGCCAATGGCCCGCGTGTACTCTTCGACCACCCTTAGAGCATTCTGAAGTTCGTGCTCTCCGGAGGCATACAGTTTGAGGTCATCCATATAGAATAGATGAGTGACCTTATGCCTCCGGTTGCTGGGTGGTCCACAATGGTACCCGCGAGTTTGGCGGAGTTCAACAGATAACGGCAGCAGTGAGATGCAAAAGAGGAGGGGACTCAGAGAGTCTCCCTGGAAAACTCCTCTTCTGAATACCACCTGCTCTGTTGTAACCCGCTGTGCACCAGATGATATGGTGAAGCGAGTCCTCCAGAGCGGCAGCAGTTGTTCTATGCATCTCACTAGTGGCTCTGCTACTGCAAGACATTTGAGCAAATGCACCAGTAGTTGGTGCGATGTAGTGTCAAATGCCTTACGATAGTCAATCCAGGCCATAGATAGGTTCCGCTTGTACTGCACAGAATCCTGCGTAATACAGCGGTCTATCAGCAGGCTGTCTTTGCAACCTGCCATGCCCTTCTAGGCGCCACGCTGCTCGTAAATCTGCTGGAAGACCGGATCAACCTGCCTTAGTGTCCTAGCATACAAGATACGTATAAATATCTTGTAGCAGGAGTTCAGACAGGTGATTGGCCTATAATTCCTTGGATCGGACAAATCTCCCTTCTTGGGGATTAGCACGGTACGTCCCTCAACAAACCAGTCCGGAATCTGCTGCTCCTCGTTCAACCACGAGTTGAAAACTAGAGCCAGACGATGGTGGGTGCAAGGGAATTTTTTCCACCACCAGTTGTTTATGCCGTCTGGACCCGGAGCAGCGAAGTTCTTAGTACCAACAAGAGCTTGTTGAACTTCCTCCGAACTGATTGCCGGGCACACTTCTTCTGGCTCTACAAAGGTTCTGCGGCAGAGAGCCTCAAAGTGTGCGATTGCTGGAGTGTCGCTATCAAATGGACGTGTCGTTTCGTAGATTCCCTTCCAGAAGATTTTGACATCGGCTACAGCTGGCGGATTGTCGACAACACGCTGTGGCTCTTGAAATAGGCGGGAAGGATTCGTACGGAACAATGTATTTTGTTCCATACTCCTTACCCGCCTTATTAGATTTTTCTTCACAGCCATGAGCGCTCGAATCCGATCTAAACAGTGTTGCTTAATGGTAAGCATCACTGTTAGATTTATTGTGTGGTGCTGGCGTCTTAGGCCGGCTGCTATTCGCCGGACTTTAGGCGTGAATGCCTTGCCAGCTGTGACGTGTTCCACCACACTTTGGATTCGAGAAGCGTGTTGTCTGGCCAACTGTATTTTGCCTTCGATCTTTTGTACACGCCGCTTAGCCTTATCGATACCGCTTGGAGCCCTGGTTGCCCTTTCGCGGGGAACGAGTTGGCTAGCAGCGTTGTACACGGCAGTGTTGATCTGCCAAATGTCGGCGTCTTCTGGTAGCTCCTCATCGATGGCAGCGTCCATCCGTGCCAGGTCTTGTGGCTTCAGGGTAGCCCTGCTGTTAAGGCTAACCCTCGTTCTTAAGTTAACATCGGAGTACCTTCTGGGTTGTTCCCCGACAGCCGGTATTTGCCGCGGTGGAAGTGCGACTGGTGCTTCCTCCTGCTGCCGGGGTGCCCTTACATAACCTGATCTGCGCAGGAAGGATACCTGATCTCTGAGTTGTTGTTCAGAGAAGGCGCGATGCTCTGGGTGCATCTGACACCAGACCTCGCGCAATCGCGCCATGTACCCCCTGCGCTCAGGTTCGCTGCTCTCGTAGCAGGTCAGCAAGTCATCCCGAAGTTCCCTCGTCCACTTAAAGCGTCCATGTCCATTGCGTGGGTTGTTACCATTGAACTATTATTGAAAACATACACGATGTTTAAATGAATGCAACCGCATAGTGGGACTGCTGGTACTGGTGGGGGGGTTGGCTAACTGCGTAGTACTGTCCGCTTGAGACTGAGAACGGAGCGCTCAACCGCTGATTTGAAAAATCTAAATTTCTGAGAAATGATTGGAATAAAATGAAAATGATACTTGCAGGTCATTGCATGTTCCGTCCCTTAACAATTTTTAGAAACCAAAAAATGACAGTCCTATTATAGCAATATTTTGAGCAAAGCATAGTTGAAAAAAAGTTGTTTTTTTTTGTGAATAACTTTACTAAATATGAACGGATCAAGATAAACCAAATCTCAAATTTTTCGCAATTCCCACATATCCAAAACCATACACTGGTCTGGCAGACGTTTTTTTCAATTTTAACAAACATTTTGCGATAGGTTTGGTCCGGTAACAAAAAATTTTTTTTTTCAATTCCCGGTTACCGCGCACCGCCCGGAAGTTTTGCCTGCCAGCGTAATTGGGGTACGTGTGGTACATACACTAACTACATATGCGGAAAGGTATCGGTAACCATTTGATGTCTTCCCCCCCTCCATATTCTCCTACCATACCAAAAATTTCCAGAGAGAAAAAAGTTTCGTAGTTATATGCCCTCCTCGATTACCGACTGGCAGACGGTAACTTTTCGTCGTCGACTTTGCACGCCATTTCCTAGACTATTTCATTATGAAGCTTTTCCTTATCCTCATTTAGGGGATGTTTTTGCGTTTTACTAAAAATTTAGGTTTCGGATTCAGCATAAAATAATACACCAGATCTATGTACTAATGTCTCTGGTACAGAACTTCCTTTTTTGTGGGGTTGTGTAATTTCACGCTGATTTCTGCATAATGACCAGTTTTTGACTTGTCAAATCTAGACAATTTTCGTCATTTTAGATATTCAAGAATCTTTTACTCTTGGTTTACACTAACTTTAGGGAAAATGTGTAGAAGCCAACATGTGTTTATTTAAATCAAATAAAGCTCAGGGACTTTTTCCAGCATTTCTTAAAAGCTACTAGTTATTATTATTAGTAAAACATATATACGACGTATTAACCAATTTATTAGCAAGAGTTGATAAAAATTCTGAAAAAATTCGTATATCATTATTAGCCGTAAATAAAGACTTTTTCTATTGACATTTGGAAATGTTCTATACTAACAGAGACAGAGCCGCACTTAGTTTACACGAGCCCTTTAAAAGGTAAAAAAGTGTACTATATACTACAATAATCTGTAGTGAATGATAATTATTACTAGTCTTTAAAAATGATAAGATGGAACATTTTTATTATTTTTTTATTATTCTTAAAACATCATAAAATCTTGTGGCGCCATGCCGTCTCAAAGAATTTGTCGCTCTAGGCAGCTGCCTACATTGTCTATTGGGAAATCCGGCATTGGTCACTACATTTTTGTCACATGCATCAAGTTGCTCGATACAGGCACCACCAAAAAATTTATTATATGGGGGACCGTCTCCTTACACTGCCGCTGTCTAAGGAATCACTACTTCCACATTCAGATTTTCCTTCCAAGTCTCCTTAAAGGTAAACTTCTTGACTATATTTGCACTTTAGTATGCGGAAATAATTGGTCATAGAATTTTAATAACATTAGAAGCAGATGTCATAAAAAAATGTACAGAGGTTGTAATTTAGCAAGCATCGTGTTAAGACATTGAAAATGAACTTGGCTAACTTTCAAGCCTGACATGATATTTACAAAATCTGCAATATGCACAGGGGATAGGAATAAAGGAAAGTTTAATATTACATTAACATTAATACTATTAATACTCCACAAAAAAACGGGTTTCGTAAAAATGCGAGAAAATCAATCTAGGTATCAAAATTTATCAAACACACAAGTTTTACAAAAATAATGCTAGGCGTCGGTCGGCGTCGAAACTAAAAAATGGAAGAATATGAAAGTATCAAAATTTATCAAATTCAAAAGTTTCACAACAACGACGCTAGGGATCGGTCAGTGAGAGACGTAAAAATTCAAGAACATAGATTTAGATATCAAAATTTATTAAATACACAAGTTTTATAAAAATGACGCTAGGCATCGGTCAGCGCCGACACGTAAAAATGAAAGAATAAAAATGTAGGTATCAAAATTTATCAAATTCAGAAGTTTTACAACAACGACGCTAGGTGTCGGTCGGCGTCGAGACGTAGAAATGCAAGAATATAAATCTAGAAATCCAAATTTATCAAATGCACGAGTTTTACAAAAACGACGCTATGCGTCGGTTGGCGTCGAGATGTAAAAATTCAAGAACATAGATCAAAATTTTTCAAATATATAAGTTTTTCAAAAACGACGCTGGGCATCGGTAGGCGTCGAGACGTAAAAATGCAAGAATATGAATCTAGAAATCAAAATTTATCAAATACACAAGTTTTATAAAGACGACGCTAGGCGTCGGTCACCGTCGAGACGTAAGGATGCAAAAATACGATTCTAGGTATCAAAATTAATCAAATTCAAAATCAATTTTGAATCTTTCAAAAAGTATGCGATGTAATAGCACCGTACGCTTTTGTGTCCAAAAAAACAACCGAATTTCCAAGCGTTACACAAATCGCTACTGGACTCTCGTATTATCGTTACATCTTAGACTTGTTAAACATTTTCAGTGTTAAAAATTAATGTATTGGTTTCTAGTGAAAAATATTATAAAGAAATCTGGGGCCTTGGCTTCAAGTACATACACCGAACTTCAAGTGTCTGTATTCTTACCAGTTTGTTTTACTTCTTTTCCCCTATTTACCCCTATTTAACCCCCAACCCTCCAACACAATAATAATAAATTTTAAGTGAATATCTCAATTTTATTTTATCAACCTCTTTAATAATGGCGTGGGGGAGGGGGCGGTGGGGAGGGATGGAAAATATTATAAAAAAAATTGAGGCCTTGGCTTCTAGTGCATACACCAAATTTCAAGTTTCTGTACTCTTACCAGCTTGCTTTACTTATTTCCCCCTATTTACCCCCCAACCCTTTCGCCGGATATGTTCAAAAAACAATTACCAGCTCTCGTTATAATATATACGTATACAAAATTTCAAGTCAATATCTTAAGCCGTTCCAGAGAAAACGTGCGGACAAAAAAATTAGAGACAGATCGACAGAGAGAAAAAAATTGTTTCGCTCAAATTTAAAATCTCGACGTTTCATGACATTCTAAACTTATTTGAAGAAAAAGAAAAAACGATTTTTTTACGGTTACTATACTTCCAATTCACTACGTGGATGTGGAAGTAATAATGAATATAATTATTTCTGAGTTAAGATGTTTTTGTGCAATACGTTACATTGAAAAAGTTCCTTTAGATACAAAATTTCGTAATAAAGTTCCTAAGAAATGTTCTAGAAGAATCACTGAAAATATCATATTAAATTTCTTAGTTGAATATATGCCAAGGTGAAATGAGAAAATAAATTACTTTGTCAGCTAGAGCAACGTCAAAATGCCCAAAGCGGCAAAAACTTAAAACACGTGCCTGTTACAGATATAACTTGTATTTGGAAATGTTCTTTTTTTTTGCTTATATTAAGGTATGAAAGTATAATTAATTATTCTTTACATTTGGTGGTTTTCCTTTCATGATTAAATTGACTTCATTATTTTATTCAATTGCCGCTACATACGAAATTATTTACTTATAAACTCTTGAAATTGTTGTTTCTATAGTTATAAACTTGTAATTTACTTAAAATAAACAGAGGGAAAGGAAAAGTGGCGCATTAACAATAAAATATTATGTTTTATACATTTTTTTTTCCATTAAATATAATGACATTATGGGTTTTATTGACTGTAGAACTACATTAGAATTTAATTTGGTCAGAAACTAGAAAGTTTTCTTGGGCAATTTTCTTGGTAATTATAGTTAATTCATTGGAAAATAACCGTAGAAAAATATTTAGAACCTTAGTTACAAAATGAGCCCAGATTATTGAATTCAACCTCGAGCCAAACCTCATCGCAAACGCATATTCATATAATCTAAGTTTCCTTCATAGTGAAGTAATAGGCAGTTATTATAGGCCAAGAGCCGAGTGATATTCAAGTCCATTAAATCCACCTCATTGGAGAAATAACATGGAAGGAAGTGGTAAAAATAAACACTTATAGGGGGGCCGACAGCCAGCAACAGGGGCCGCGGGACTCCCGGGACCTTTTAAAATTGGAATCATTAGTAACCTCCCTCCTTGGATGTTAAAAAGTAAAAATTTTGGATACCAAAGAGCAGAAAACTTGGCCCAACAGTTTTATTTCACCATTGGTATAAAACGTTACATACATGTTTCCTTCTCATGTGTATTGGGGATTTCTGCTTTCACATTAAGTAAGAAACGTTCTCCTGAAGTTGTCACATTTGTTTTAGAAACACTCTACTCTGTATGACAAGAGCTAAGATTATACAAGGTAAAATTATTGGAATCTGCTGTTATTGGCACTTTCGGCAAAATTTAATATACCTTCACAAGCGAATCGATTTTCAACTAAATTAATTTTTTTAAGTGGAAATAGGAATAGAGTCGAATAAACTTTAACTTGTCTTGTGTATAAGTTAATATTGCGCGTATGAATTCATTGTTCACGTATGTCAACAAAGCTTAGTTCAGCCGACGAAACGACCTTTGGACCGATTAAGTTAAAGTATACTGGACTATAATAGATTTAATTTTACCTTAGATGGAATATCACTTATCGACTAATTTTGATATTGGACATACCTGTAACAAAAAAAATATATATGAAAATTCTGTAAGCGAAATTAGAATAACTCTGCAGCTCACAAAAAAAAATTAAGTTGAAATTTCAACATTTTTATTGAAATTTCAACTTTTTTTCTCAAAATCGCAATATTTTAGAAAGCCGAACTTTTAACTTTTTTCATGAAATGTCAACTTATTTCCCAACATTTCGAATTTTTAAAAAATTAAAATTTTAACTTTTATCTTGAAACTTTTTTTCCTTTAAATTTCAATTGTTATGATTTAAGTCGAGTACATTTGCTAATGGGCTTCCATGATATTCTTTTTATATGGTTTTTATACTTTTTCATATAGTACTTGACATTCCCATTATACACTTAACATTTCGCATTGTTAACTTTTTCCGTTCTCGAGATATAAGGAGTTGAAATTAGTAATAGTTGCAAAAACCGAGCGCTCATTTGTAACGTCACTATACGCATGTGACGTATGAAAAATGGCTTTCAGGGACCTTCTAAAGTCCAATTCTGCATGTAGAAGGTCCCTGGTCAGTTATTCGATCACAGTTATTCATTTATGTATAAAATAGGTGCGCAAATTAGTTTCTTTTGAAAGAACTCAAAAACCAGTTATTTTATTTTGAAAATTTTGAAACTGCAATTACGACAATTGAAGTGATGAATTTACGAAAAAATTCAAGCAGGAGTTTTCGATGACGCTAATTACGATTTCTATATTATAATTTCAAAATTTTAAATAGCGGATTCAAAATGGCTGATCTAATCTTGAAAATCATGCAATCATGCTCACACCCCGCTCTACAGATCACAATCCTTAACGGATCCATGTGATTTTGTTGATGGTGCTCCTCCACACTATGAAGTTGATGTCAGGTGGTACTTGAGTGAGATGTTTTCAGGCCGATGGATATGCAGAAGAGAGTCAATCGATTGTCCAGCTAGATCTCCTGACCTAACATCCCTCGATTTTTTTATGGGGCCATTTAAACGTCTATAACAATAGGTCAAATAATTTGGAGGATCTGAAAGAATACGGGCGGAGATTGGTCGAATATCGCAGACGGCACTCCATAGCTATTTACGACACTTTCAATAGCGACTTGCACATTGCATAGCCATTAACGGAGCTTAGTTTGAACGTCATGTTAGACAGTTTCTTAATTTTTATTCAATAATAAAGTTAATTAATCTTGAAGGAGAGTGAACCTCGTTGAGGGTGGTTGTGTCGTGTGACGCTCCCGAAGAGAACGCAAAAAGAATCGGCTAAAACTACATTAAACTCGATAAAATTTAAGTCACCGATAGGTTAAGAAATTCAGCGTAAAATGAAGTGTAATAACAGAAAAACAAAGTACACACCGAATTAAAAATTGAAAATTACTGTATAGTGTTTGTTAATAGTACCGAAAATAGAGTAAGCACGTGTCTAGTGCAGTGCCTAGCTGGGCCGTCGCGTTGTCTACGGAAACAAACTGACTCACACATTTATATCTGGGACCCTTTTCAAGTGAGTGGTATGAGCAACATGTGTTTATAAAGCAGTCTAGCTGTGGTCGATGAAGATAAGATTTTAATTTTTAATTAGTAGTGTTAGCTTATTAGTAAATTTGTTTATTTCCTTATTAAATTTTTTTTTAATTCAAATTTAAAATGGCTTAAACATAGGTAAGAAAATAGGAAAATGCCCGGAATTGGAAAACGGCAATTGAAATTAATTAATACAAAAACAATCCAATATGCAGGGTGTGCAAGATTCTCTCGGGCCTCCTTCTCAGAACCCGCTGTATAAAGCCTTTTTACCGCAATAGGGCTCTTCCTTGAACTTCCACCGTAAATGGACATTTACCTGTGGAACGTATGATAAATGAGGGCACTTTGCGGCGAGCTAATGTATGAATGTCTTGGCAGATAAGCGAGGTGAACGCACTGATGCAGGATGTTGAAGCGAAAGCACGGATTTCTAGGAAGCATGAAACCATATGTGGCCGCAAGAGGGCAGGAGGGGGTGCACACAGAGGAAACAGAAAACTCAGAAGAAGAATACATAAGGAGATGACGATGGAAACTTAAAAGAAGCATAGAAATATAAAAGAAGCATATCACTAGCACCGACACTTCCCATTCTATATTCCTACTCCATGCGTCATGTGGCTGTCGCTTCTGGCAACACGTATGTCCCATATCCAATCCAGCGTATGCAGAACGTCCAAATTGGATGTACGGACTCGGCAGCAATGCCTACCTTACGCTGGAAAATCAATCAATAAAAAAAATTGTATTGCACTGACGGATTTCGATTTTCTTTAAGCCGTTGAATAGCTTACTAAATTACTTTTGTTTTGAGATATCATAAAGGGTAGGTTGCTATTTGGAAAGAAAATGTTGGGATGGCTGGGGATGAGGGTGTGTAAAACTAAATATTATAAACTGCACCAAAAATTAAGTAACTGAAAATAAAAATCGACCTGTCTAATGTCCATAGGTTTTTTACACAATCGATATTTTAATAGTAGTTAAAAGTCATGGTCATGTTCCATACTTTTTACACACGCTGTATATCACATGGCAACATCTGCCTTAAAATGTATTTTATTATTATTTCATCTTGTCAGTCAAAGGTTATAACAGTTTTTGAGCAGCAAGCGTTCATTTCAAAATCTTCTAGTTACGATGGTTTTGTCCAAATAATTTCCTCCTCTTTCTTTTTGCCCCCTTACCATTTTCAAAACAAAAAAAATCAAACTAACAGTTATTTATAAAAAACATATTTATGCAACTGATTTATTGAATTAAAAATTGCAGAGAGGTTACCTCGCCGGTAAATGTTTTGAATTGTCATTTCTACTATTGTGAGAATATTCTCCCAACTGTTCAATGAGTTCAGAGATCTAAATGAATTGGACTATAATTTAAAATATAAAGATTTGTGACGATACTTCTGCGGTCAGAAGGCTTTCATTAAAAAAAAACATTAAATTCAGTCAAGCGGGCGCCGCACAATGGTCAATTTGCCAATATTAGGAGGAAATAATGTATACCACACTCACAATTATTATATACGCCGATACCTAAGTAACCAGGACACCATAAACCAAGAGAATTATTATTTTAGCTTATACCATACGTCTACAAAGTTGTGACCCTATAAGGCTTCTCCACGGCTGAAAATTTACCATCGATACTAGTCCAAGTTGTTAACTGCACTAACTGCATTCGAAAATTTGAAACTATTTTTGTGTGCTGTTAATACCTGTTTCCAGCTATCGGAAAATTGTCACGAGGTATGTAAGCCTGTATTTACGCGCTTGTATTTGATTTTTTTAAATAGTTTCACCGAAATTTGTGTTGTGCCTTACAGATTTATATTATATTTACTTTCAAAACATGTAATGAAAGTCCATTTATTTGCACATACTTTAAAAAACATTTATGATTTCATTGCAATGGTTATTTGCGTAAAGAGAATTTCCCTATTTTAATTCCTGCTGAATGAAAATTTACTGGATGATGGAGCATCTCTAAGGACGATTCACAAGATAATTGAGTATATTGAACACGAGAAAGAAAATTATTGTGGAACGTTAGGAGAAAATGATGAATTTCGTTAAATTTTTAAGATATTCTTATGCAATTTGTTCAAGCGCTGGAGGTCCTATAAATTTAATTTATCTTCGTTTAAAAAAATATACACGACTTGGTTAAACAGCCAGTTGTGAATCTAATGTATGTTTTGGTGATAGTGGACAAAGAACGAAAAGAAAAAAATGCAACCACTACTCGAACATTTTTCTAAACAGTTAAGCTCAGCAACTTAAGCCGCATAAAATGCGGTGGAAAATGTGTTGTCACTTGCGTAATAAAACTTAGAAAAAGCTGTCCTTATACAGTACAGCCGATTAAAATCAACTTATGTGTAATATTCCACACTTCTCTTTGATAAATGGTCTGCTTGGTCTGCCAAGGAAATTGTTTGTGATGAGATGATAGTGACAGCGAATAATTTTTTTGCTTCCTTACTTTTATTTTTATTACCACTGATAAATATGTTCGTACATAGAGCAATTAATTTTCAATACAAGTTAAGTTACAACATGTCTTAATATTATTTCACGAACAATCTAAAATTATAAAGTTACTTAACCATTTTGCACAAAAAAACACAGAAAAAAGATAATTGAAATAATTTCGTCCTCCTAGAGGCATAAAATTGTCCGCTGCACCGCCTTAAAAACCATCCCTTAAGAGCTTACATTTATTTCACTACATTTACTTTACATTTTTTTCGTAAAATCACAAATCTTATTCAAAAAGTTATGTAATTTTAAAATAATATTTAATTGTCAACCCGCTTAAAAACCATCCCCTTGATCCTTAGAATTTTTTACTATTTTTAGTGCATTCACGGGTACAATCATTGTACCTACAAAGTTTCAAAATTTTAGAACTATATAAATTTTTTAGTCTCCCTCAAAAACCACCCCTTTAGCGTCTAAAATGTATCAATATTTTTCCGCCTTACTATGGAATATTTTCTGTTCATTTGCAAATTTGTAGAATTTTTGCCACCTTGAAAATTAACCAGTGTGCGCCGCGTCTGTACTGTCTCTGGAGAATAAGAGAGAAAGCGCCTTATGGTTAAAAGATCTATATTACTTTTATTACGTTAGAAAATGTCGTTTTAATTGATTGATTGATTTTCCAGCGTAAGGTGGGCATTGCTGCCGATTCAGGGCATCCATGGAGGTTCGTTCGAACACGCAGCCCGGTCGTCCGTCGACCACGCCCAATGGACGGCCAAACCGCGTACCGGAACCAAATCCCGGATATTTTATATACCGCGCGCTGGGTTGGACATTGGAGTGCTTGTTGTCAGCAGCGAGAGCCGCATGACGGGGTGGGAATATAGGATGGGAAGTGTAGGTTTTTGTGAGATGCTTTCTTTAAGTTTTCATGCTTCTATTAAGTTTCCATCTGTCATCATCGGTTGGGATGTACAGGTGTTTGCGAGATGCTTCTTTTCAGTTTCCATGCTTCTTTTAGGTTTTCATCTATCGTCATCTTATTTTTCTTCTAAGTTTTCTGTTTCTGAATCTGGCCGCTTTTATTTCTTATTCTTTTTTTATTTTATATATTAATCGCTCCATAGGTAAATAGCCATTTACGGTGGAGTTGCTGGGAAAGCCCCTATCTCGAGGTAACAATATTTTTTGCGCGTTATGAGAAACGTTTTTCAATTTCATCACCTATATAATATGTTTAATACCTTTTCAATTTTAATTTCCATTTATTTTTTAAATTTGAATAAAGGGATAAATAAATAAACCCATGCTAATGCTACAATAAACAAACAAACAAAAACGTATCTCCCTTTATTCACATCTTGCTGGCTGGTTGTTTTTATTGCCTACGTTGCTCTCCATACCATACACTTACACTTGAAGAAGGGACGGGTCGCAAGTAGTATAAATACTACGACCTTCCAGCTATAGTGCACTAATACAGACAGTGTTTCTGTTTACTTTTATTTTTAGGGACCATTAGCAAACGCGTCTCATTAATTATTAATTATTATTATCAATTCGATGCGTGCTTTGCTCCTCCACCACTACACCTTATTTTACGCAGAATTTTTTAAATCTACCGCTGATTTGAATTTTTCGAGTTTAATGGAGTTTTAATCGGTTCTTTTCGCGCTTTCCTCGGGAGCATTAACAAACACGTGCGCTGTCGACAGCACCACAACTAGACTCCTCTACGTTAGAAAACGTCGTTTTAAAGGAAACATTGTTTTGTTATTGCTTGCTCATTTATTGAGCGAAATTTTAAACTCATTTTTCAAATTATTATTTATCTCCAAGCTGGTCCTATGTGGGTGGAAATTAAACAGTATTAGAAAATACTACATTCGTTGGATAATCAGGAGGATTACCTAGCTAATGTGCAATATTCTATTACTGTTTATCTGTCATAATTCACAAAAAAATGAGTATATATCTATTGGTAAGTTAAGAGTGGAATTATTTTAATTCTGTCAACAGAGACGCTTAAATAGATTTTCGTATTCCCGAATTTCAGAAGCTTTTATACGCCTCTGTAATCTCTTCTGTAAACAGTTTATATCATATTTCCTTAAAAGTTGTTTGGAGTATTATGTTCTGCAGATACCTTGTTGAAGGTGTATTTACATCCCACATTTTTCACAGAAATCTTTATAAATGTGCGTACACACAGAGGAATGATAACACTATAGTTTTCCTTTTCATAATTATTATCATAATCAAGTGGCTATAGAAGACGCAGTAATTAAGGTGAATAAACAAGGTTACCCATCTGTAATAAGTCTTATTTTACAATAGACATTTGTAATATATTTTATTTGTTTGAAGCTGATTATTTCTTTTTTAGAATTTCAATTAAGTGTTTTTAAGGAAGATAATATGTCATTTGATTTATTATTTCAAACGCTACAAGAAAGTTTAAATCCAGTTTTTTCTTAACTCAAATACAGGAATACAGCTGAGTTCAAAGTGTGTCGAATTCGATGACCGACGCGTGTTTCGTGGCTCCTACGGGATCTCGAGATAAATCCTGATAAAGCAGCAACAAGACGTCGAAATTGTATCGAATTAAAGAGTGAATGATTCTGCATTGATATACATTAACGCGGTCTGGCTATTTCATACAGTTGATATTTGATTGAATTATGTTAGTTGAATAAAGCAACACAAAATAGCGAATACAAACAACCCGAGAAAGTGTGGAATCTATACCGTGGAATTTATACCTGGATCCGTCCGGCGTAGCTTCTTGAAGTGGGTGATATAAAATAAGCAACAGCCAGTCAGATGTGTGAATGAAACAGATAAGGTTTTGTTTATGTAGCATTAGCATTGGTTTATTTATTCATGTCTTCATTAAATTTTAAACAAGAAATGGAGATTCAAATTGAAAAGGGATTAAACATAATATACAGGTAATAAACATAATACATAGGTGATGAAATGGAAAAACTGCCTGAAATTGAAGCCGATTGTTTCAAGGAAACGACATACAGGGTGAGCAAACTATCCCTTCGGAACTATTTTCTCACAACGCGAAATAGGGCCCTTCCCAGCAACTCCACTGTGAATGGTTATTTACCCGTGGAGCGATTAATAAATAAAAACGAAAAAGAAACAAAAATAAAATAAAAAATAAAAGCTGCCAGATTGAGAAACAAAAGAAAGAGAAACTTTGTAGAAGAAAAATAAGGAGATGATGATAGATGGAAACTTAAAAGAAGCATGAAAACTTAAAAGAAGCATCTCACAGACACCTACACTTACCATCCTATATTCCCACTCCATGCGTCATGCGGCTCTCGCTGCTAACAACAAGCATGTCCAATGTCCAACCCGGCGTATGCAGCCGGTTCGGCGGTATATAAAACATCCGAGATTTTGTTCCGGCACGCGGTTTGGCCCTCCGTTGGGCGTGTTCGACGAAAGACCAAGCTGCGTGTTCGAACGAACCTCCATGGATGCCCGGAATCGGCAGCAATGCCCACCTTACGCTGGCAAATCAATCAATCAATCAACTCAAATACAGAAATACAGCTGTATGTCTTCTAGTAAATCTTTTATCCGAATATTTTTCGAGTTTTGTGCATACACAGTTACGAATCGAATTGAAAATCGCCTGTTTTTAAAAATGTTAAAACCTGTCAAAGATATAATCCCACAACCGAGAAAATATTCTGATAAAAGATTTACTAGACGAGCTACAGATGTATTCCTGTATTTGAGTTAAGAAAAAAACCTTGCGGGTCAGTGTATTTTGTTTGTTTGAAGGTGATTGTTTCTTGTCTTTTCCAAAAAAAAACAACACTTTTTTTAGAATTTCAATTGTTTTTAAGGAAAATAATGTGTCATTTAATTTATTATTTCAAACGCTACAAGAATATTTAAATGCATTTTTTTCTTAACTCAAATACAGGATACAGCTGTAGCTCTTCTAGTAAATCTTTTATCATAATACTTTTCGACTTTTGTGCACGCACAGTTACGAATCGAATAAAAAATCGTCTATTTTTTTTTTAATTAAAGCCTCTTAAAAAGATAATCTAACAGCCGAGAAAATATTCTGACAAAAGATATATTAGAAGAGCTACAGCTGTATTCCTGTATTTGAGTTAAGAAAAAAAACCTTGCGTGTCAGTGTATTTTGTTCGTTTGAAGCTGATTGTTTCTTTTCTTAAAAAAAAAACATTTTTTTTATTTCAATTATTTTTGAGGAAAACAATATGTCATTTAATTTATTATTTCAAACGCTACAAGAAAGTTTAAATGCATTTCTTTCTTAACTCAAATACAGAAATACAGCTGTAGCTCTTCTAGTAAATATTTTATTAGATTATTTTTCGAGTTTTGTGCACGCACAGTTACGAATCGAATTGGAAATCGCCTATTTAAAAAAAAATTAAAGCCTCTTAAAAAGATAATCTCACAGCCGAGGAATATTCCGACAAAAGATTTACTAGAACGGATACATACAGCTGTATTCCTGTATTTGAGTTAAGAAAAAAAAACCTTGCGGGTCAGTGTATTTTGTTTGTTTGAAGCTGATTGTTACTTTTTTTCTAAACTTTTTTTTTAATTTCAATTATTTTTAAGGAAATCAATACGTCATTTGATTTATTATTTCAAACGTTACAAGAAGGTTTAAATGCATTTTTTTGTCACAACATTTAAATGAATTGCAATTTCAATATTTCTTAAAAAACAGATACCTATAACACCTGTAATTTTTATCGTGGAGGCTATTAGGAACTAAATCGTGGGCAAATTGAATATTTTTCAAATTCGTAATCAATTACAAACAATAACAAACTATAAAAAAAAATCTGTTTTGGTCAATTTTTGAATAAATTGGATTGGGCTGATCTCAAATTCAAGCTTATTTCATATGCTCTAATGTGGATATTTATAGTGTATTATTATAGATCAACTCTATCGGCTTTACTAAGTTTTCTGGACTATAGTTATGAAAATCTTGACAGAGGTCATGAGGTTATTGCACTGTTTATTGACCTTTCAAAGGCATTTGATTGTGTTAATCACGACATTCTCTTGATACTATTGAAAAATATGGTATACAAGGGAAATGCAAAATGTTATTAAAATCTTACTTATCCAACAGACAGCAAGCAGTATGTCGATTTCTTAGGTTCGAGGTCAGAAACTAAAACAATAGATATTGGTGTATCCCAAGGTAGTGTTTTGGGACCGCTCCTTTTTCTCCTTTACATTAACGACTTAGAAAACTATATAAATGAATTTTATTGCTCCTTTGCTGATGATATTACTGTTGCCGTAGGTACAAAAAACATTCAAGAACTGATTGATATGTTAAATTCTACCCTACTTAATATAAATAATTATTTCACTATAAAGAAATTGGTAATGAACCAGGAAAAAACATTATCGTTACAGTTTCATCCTGTTAAAGCTCATTACATATCGAGTTTGCTTCTACAGCTTAATGGTAGATCCATTGAACAAGTGTCAACTTTTAAATTATTAGGTCTGTATACTGATTTATCACTGGATTGCAAGTCACATGTCTCCTATATCTGCAATAAATGCTCAAGTCTGTTTTGCGCTGAAAAGATTACGTCACATGACCAATTTAAAGCCTGTGAAGATATTTTATTTTACTAATTTAGAGTCCAGACTACGCTATGGTATTATTTCTTGGGAAAACTCACCGTCATCTAACCGTGTGTTCTTGCTGCAAAAAGAGCTATTCGTAATATGTTTAATTTAAGCTATAGAGAATCCTGCAAGCAGACATTTATCAAACATAATATTTTTACATTATGTCTGTACATATATGAAATTTTAAAATTTGTAAAAAAAAAACTTATTCACCTTCAATTCTTAAATGCTAATCACAATTATCCTACACGGCATGGATCCAATTTGCAATACGATATACACAGACTTGAATTATATAAAAGAAAACCATATTACATGGGATGTACACTTTACAATAAGTTAGCCGTTGAAATTAAATCTATACCTAATATAAACAAGTTTTTGTCAGAATTAAAAAAGTTTCTGTTAAAAAATACATTCTACTCGACAGATGAATTTTTAATATATTAATATGTTTATCTTATTCTGGAAATGTATTTGACGTATCCTATATCATTGTATGATCTCTTGGATAAATAAAGCATTATTATTATTATTATTATATGAGCGATTATGATAGCCGTTATTCACGAAGATTATATCATCTGAGTGAATCGTCTTCATAATCGCGAATATAATACTATGCTTTTTCTACACCTATTAAACAAATAAATTAGAGTGACATTTGGTAGCATTAATTGGTACCTACTCGTAAGAAGTGCATACGTTGGAAAACGTAAACAAACAATATGGAGATACACTTGGTTGTCAGTGTCAAGCAAGTTGATTATCAGTCGCAGCAAGAGTTGATCGCGGTCGATTTAAAATATCACTGAATCAGCGAAACAGTGAATTTTGAACTTGTACTTGTGATGACCAGATGCAGTGAATTATGAATCAATAATTCACTGCAGTGAATTATAGGCACGATTTTTCACCAAAAAAATGCGAATGACTGCCATACAATTAAATAGGTGTGGAAAAACACTTTGTTCTACACCTGTGTTTAAAGGAATGTATCGAATTACCAGCAACCCTGTATAAATATATATTCTCGATTCCCGGTATATCAGCATAATATACGCCACGGCATGCATATTACATGACTGCACATCGACTAAGAGTTTCGTGTTGTATTGTTGCATTTTCCTCTTTTTCATATAAAATTTACAACAGAAAATGCATTGATAATAATTTATTTAAAGACATTTCTGGTCGTACTTACCTTCTAGTGAAACACACTGCCTCCACACGAACATTTTATTCAACGATGTTAAATTTTAATCATTAGTCCAATCTTTTCACTCATTTATTCTGAATTTTTATTATTTCATTCTTTATTATTAATTTAAGTGAGAAGATAGACATGTTCAATGAAAGTTTAAAGAAAGGTATATTGACATTGTAAAATAAATACTAGGAACGCGTAGAAAGGCCACAGCGCTTTTTATTTGACAAAATTTACATTTTAAATAGTGAATTGTGTACGTGAAATTTGCAGTTTGCCCTAAGAATAATGCATAATTTACATACACAATTGCCTTTATGTCTTTGTAGTATAAAAAACCGCTGCCTAAGGAATCACTACTTCCACATCCAGATTATTCGTCCAAGTCACTTTAAAGGAAACATCTTGACTATATTTGCACTCTAGTATGTGGAAATTATTGGTCATAGAATTTTAATAATATTTGGGGTAGATATCATAGAAAAGTTTGAGGAGTTGTTTTCTACCATATACGTTAAAAATGAAGTTTCTAGTTTACCGTACTTATTTTCCACTATTTACAACCTACCACCTCAATGGAGTCATCTCAATCAGATGTCACTACAATACATACGTGTACTAACTTTCAAGTGAATATCTCAATTTGATGTTATCAATCCCATTAATAATGAAGCGGAGGTGGTAGAGTTTGAAAAATATTAGAAAGAAATCTGAGGCCTTGGTTTCTAGTATATACACCGAATCCCAAATTTCTGTAGTCTTACCAGCTTGCTTTACTTATTTTCCCCTATTTCCCCCTATTTAACCCCCAACCCTTCAACGGCATCATCTCAAATTATGATCTAGTTTCAGACGTCGTTATAATATATACGTGTACCAAATTTCAAATGAATATCTCAATTTTATTTTATCAACCCTTTTCATATTGGAGTAGGGGTGGTTGGGTTGAAAAATATTATAAGAAAATCTGACGCTGTGGCTTCTAGTACATACACCGAATTTCAAGTTTCTGTAGTCTTACCAACGTTTTACTTATATTCCTCTATTTACCCCAAATTAACCCCCAACCCTTCAACAGAATCATCTCAAAATATAAACTAACTTCAGACGTCGTTATAATACATACGTGTACGAAATTTCAAATGAATATCTTGAAAAATATTATAAAAAAATCTGAGGCCTTAACTTCTAGTACATACACCGAATTTCAAGTTTCTGTACTCTTACAAGCTTGCTTTACTTATTTACCCCTATTTAACCCCCAACCCTTCACCGGATTTCCTCAAAAAACAATCCAGTTCCAGATCTCGTTATAATATATACGTGTACAAAATTTCAGGTCAATATCTTAAACCGTTCCGGAGAAAGCGTGCGGACAAAAAAAAGTTACAGACAGACCGACAGACCGACAGACAGACAGAACATTTTTTTTCGCTCAAATTTAAAATCTCGACGTTTCATGACATTCTAAACCTATTTCACGAATAAAAATTTTTGAAAATTTTTTTGCGATTACTATACTTCCAATCCACTACGTGGATGTGGAAGTAAAAATGCCTAACATATTTTATATAATTTCAATATAAGTGTAGGCTTCATCGACAACTTATATCTTTCAGAAGAATTATTTATTTATTTATTTATTCGAAAACTATTAGTATTGAATTATAAATTTTTGATATATAATAAAATTTATAAATCCAAATTCTAAAAATGTCATGATATTAAGATCACTGAAAAACCAAAATTGTATGTTATTTCAGTGTGAAAGTTACAGAAAAAGTTACATATACGTTTCCATTTATTTGTCAACAATAAGAATCTTTTCATTGTAATAATCATGTCAATCATATTTTTATGCAATACAATGTTATTATTCCATGTCAAATTAAGAACTGAAAATATTCAGGAGAAATAATAGTAGAACTCATTTGTTGTATAATATTGGTTTAGAAATTTTGACATTCATGAATTTGAATATACAGAGTGTTTGGTGGATGGTTCGCCAAAAGAAAAGGGTTGATAGGTGAGATCATTTGGAGCATATTCAGCCCCTATACAAAGTCTCACTGTTTTCGAGATATTAACTCTCTTTTATTTTTGAAAATTTCCCAAAACTCAGCATTTCAGCTGATATAACTCATTCTTTTATGATTCTAAAGGGTACAAATAATGTTTATCTGTATCTTTAATGTATCTTTATTCGAACGAAATAGATAATTGAGGATAACGACCAAAGAAAATTAGGAGCTTACATAGTCACGATGGGTAATATTTTTTTAGAATAAAAATTTGCATTGCATTAAAGAACATAAAAGCAATGAAAATGTTTAAATGCTCTTAAAATTTTCGATCTCAATATCATCATCAGATAAGACTTAAAAAACGTATTTCATAACTTTTAGAATCGGCTTTTTAAAAGCGTTTCAATTTCTCCAAAAATTTCTTTTCGCCCATTCTAATAGCATCTTACGTAGTTTCTACTATGTAACGGAAAATATTCGTTGCCTTTAATTTTGAAGCTTAATGATCACACCCAACAGAGATTTCTCATATCCACAAATACCAAATAGTGATGGGGGGATGGAAAATAATATAAAAAATTTCGAGGACTTCGATTCTAGTATTTACACCAAATCCCAAATCTTTGTAGGTACTCTTACCAGCTTGTTTTACTTATTTTCCCCCATTTACCCCTACTTAACTCCCAACCCTTCAACGGACTCATCTCAAAATATAATCTAATTCCAGATGTCGTTATAATACATACGTGTACCCAATTTCAAGTGAATATCTCAATTTTATCTTATCAACCCCTTTAACAATGGAGTTGAAAAATATTATAAAAAATCTGAGGCCTTGGCTTCTTGTACATACACCTAATTTCAAGTTTCTGTACTCTTATCAGCTTGCCTTGCTTATTTTCCCCTATTTACCCGTAATTAACCCCCAACCCTTCAACGGAATAATTCCAAAATATAATGCAGTTTCAGATGTCATTATAATATATACGTATACTAAATTTCAAGTGAATATCTCAATTTTATTGTATCAGCCTCTTTAATAATGGAGTGGAGGGATGATGGGGGATGGAAACAAATTTGAAGCCTTGGCTTCTTGTACATACAATTTCAAGTTTCTGTACTCCTACCAGCTTGCTTTACTTATTTTCCCCTATTTACCCCCCAATACCTCACCGGATATGTTCAAAACACAATCCAGTTCCAGATCTCGTTATAATATATATGTGTACAAAATCTCAAGTCAATATCTTAAACCGTTCCGGAGAAAACGTGCGGACAAAAAGTTACAGATAGATAGACAGAGAGACCGACATAGAGGCAGAACATTTTTTTCGCTCAAATTTAAAATCTCAACTCTCGTGACATTCTAAACCTATTTTAAGAAAAAAAAAATAACGATTACTACACTTTCAATCCACTACGTGGATGTGGAATTAGAACCATTTAAACACAAATAAAACCCCATGGTTCCGTCCAGAGGTAAAAAAAATGTAAGGAGAAAAAACAAGCTTACTTCACATACCGAACATTAGGAACGCCAAAATCATACGAGTATCGACGGATTAGGAACGAAACAAAAGAACTAGTATGATTGAACAAGAACCAGTACTGAGAGACTTTTTCAAAACGCATGGAAAACGACTTCTACGAACAAAAACCAATATGGCGGTTAATTAGATCACAAAAGAGAGAGATCAATGAGTTGGTTGAAACGACTGACATAAATAAACAGGACGATAGAAGAATAGTAAAAATTGCCCGTGATAAATCACCACTAAGACGCACGAGCTTAGGGCGACCCCGAAAAAATGGAGAGCAATAGGCAAGTTGATAAAGATAAACATGCGATTCGCCCTAAGTTGAGAAGGAAGAAGAAGAAGAATATCATTGCTTGCCAAAGATAATTAATCGCCTTTATCAAAGTTACGAAAGAAAATTTCACCACCGCTTGGGTTAATTGAACTTATTACTAAACATCTATATTGAGGACAACTAAAATACGTTCGATTTTATTATTTGTTCATTTTTACTAAAAATAAATCAAAGAAATTTTAGATATTTTTTTTTTAATTAAAAATATACACAGGCACGTAATATTCCCTTGTCTTTTAGATAAGTTCTCGTAAACTCAGTATTTTTCCCAAGTATCGCTTGCTTAGGAAATGGTTTCCAAGAGAGATGATTAGATTAGATTAGGTAGGAGGAGCTGGCTGATTGGGTCTTGACCACCGCGACCTCTGTAGATCTATTGTGGTGCTCCTGTTCCCTTAAATCTCCTTATCCAGCTTCTTCCTGTGTACCAGACTTCATAGCCTTGATAAAGGCCCCTTGGTATGTAGTTATCAAGCTCTTGGCTTTTCCTCGCCAAGTATCGAAATCACAACCTAGTTAGGCCTTCACAATGCCTCAGTGTGTGAATTGAGATACTGGATCACCCAACCAAGCGCCGGACCCGACCAGCGTTGCAAGACAGATGATGCTGAAATCTGAATGGCTGAACAAACACAAAGCAATATTTTACTGTGTGTAAATTCATGCCATCAATCTGTAGGTGTGGCATTTCATTCGTTTTTATGTAGTGGCATGAAAATTGAACTTCTTCAGTTATCGGGCCAGATTCCAGGTTTCTACCTATTTATTACATTATATGAAGGATTCTCACTCCATCCTTACCAACATAGATACTTCTGCCTTAATGTCACTGTCGACCCCAAACGGTTTTTGGCTGGATGTCTCCACTTTTCTATGCCTTATTTACATTAACGTCCTGATGGAGTTTAGCCATAGTTACTCCACCACTCAACCAGGACACGTACACATAGACATCAGCACAACAACCATTATCTGCGACATCTGCCGCTGCCGCTGCTGAGACTCGAACTTAAAAGATATAGCAGCGACTAGACATCTGCCACTCAACAGCGGTCTAGCCCACTGCTACCGTGTGGGCAACGCATTGAAAATGGCACTAAATATCCATACCCTAGCCAGGATTCGAACCCGAGACTCCATGATCGCAAGCTTATTAACACGTAAGCCCTGTGCCACTGCATCCATATTTTGCTTTTAGCGTTGTAAATTCACATCCATAGCTCTGTTGCCTATCGCGTCGTCTTGCAGCCCAGAAGATAATCGAATAGTTTTATGTAGTATCAGCGTCAGACTTTAATTGTCGTATGCCTTTCAGATATTATATTGTCGGTGGAGTTCTTTGAAAATTTAAAATATTCGTAAAACATATTTTTTTATTTAATTTCCAATCTGACATTCTCAATGAACCCTGCAAAATGATCCATTTTAAAATATAAAAAATCGACTTTGAAACATTGTCTTTCGTCGAAATCCCAATAAAAAATTATTTCTCTAAAAATGTCTTTGAAAATAACTAAATAATTTTTCAGATCACGAACGACGGAAAATTATTTTCTAAAGTACCAAAAGCACCACGAAAGTGGTGAAGAATACTCCGACTCCGAACCACAAGAATGTCCATTAAAAATAGTCTCAAAAGTCGATGAATCGATTCCAACAGACACCTCATAGAAAGGCGGACATCGCCATAGGTGACGCTCGAATACGACTCAACAAAAAAAAGGTATATTTGGGTTCAATGCCGTTAGTATGTTTCTTCAAGCTGCAAAACCACTGAATTCATATATATGGCTTCTCGAAGCATCCTGATAAACAACAATTTGAACATTTTAGTGCAAAATTAAAAGTGCATACTTTTTCAAAAAGTTCGACATACATTTTACCAACATAATCGACTGGTAGTCTGAACCTTTTTGTACAGTTGATTGATACAATACTCTCGCCGCCGCGCCGTGAGGTGCGATCCTTTGGGCTATGGGACGTAACGACTTGCCAAGGGTGGGCACTTTTTGACAAATTGTCTTATAAATAATTAGCCAAGTATAGAATATTTATATTTATTGAATTTTGTTTCAATAAATGAAAACATATCTTGAGTCCGATTTTTTATTGATCCACTAGATCTAAGATTGAAGACCTACATGCGACTCTGTGGCGTGAATCAGGTAACTACTTGCCACGGGCCAACTCTGATCCCGTCAAGTCTGTGTAGCGATCCGAATACTCCCAGAATTTATCGACGGACTTAATAGTATAAGAAGTGTTTCTAAAAAAGTGCTAGTTTATTAGATCTAATCAGAAGTGCACTGCTAGACATCAGATTACGACAGAGAGAGCAGACTGTATCAAACACAGTAAGTATAATTTCATTTATTTTCGTCTATGGAGAGTCTTAAGAGTTACCAGAATCCCCCTTGAGAGTGGAGATTGTAGGTTATCGTTGCGAAGGCATGGCTGGCGCCTGTCCATTATAAGTTTCTGTCGTGTCCCTTAGACGCGAGATACTACGTTCACCTACAATATCACTTATCAGTTGCCAAATTTTCAATTCTCTATCTTATAAATTGAGGCATACCGGGTGGCCACGATCCAATGTACGCCCCTAATATTTTGGTTGCTTTTGTATTTAAAAATTTGGTTTTTAGTACAAATAAATTAGAAAATAATAGGCTACTTTTAGACTAACAGGAATGAAAATATCACTTCCGGTTGAACCGGAAGTGACATCAACTGCTTTTTCTTAAATGGAATGACTATATTTTTTTGATGGTGTCTCATTAAGCATAAATTTCTAAGTGCAACAGTTTTTCCAGATGTAAAAAATTCCAAAAACTAAGTGAGATACGAACACTTTTTTAATTTTTTCAAAATGGCAGCGTCAGATCAATGCGAAGTAGGCTATGGAAATCATTAGTAAGGTTGTAGACTTGTCTGTAAAGCAGAAAATAGTTGTTTGAATTACTGATAGGTACCAGTATTCTTAGTTTTTTTTTTTTCAAAAAACGGAATTTCATTTTCATTTTTATTTCCGTAGGGCTCCTATCGAATTTTTTTTAATGGAACTGTGCTATTTGTTTTATTAATTAGAAATAATGATTCATAAGCTATAATTGTTTATACTCTAATCATTTTTAAAAAGTAAGCGCCAACAAATCATTTTAATAAGGTACCTATCTACATTTAAATCCAAAATTTCAGATAGCCATGAAAATGACAGACATTCGCAACAATTGAATTAGTCTTGACTTACTCACTAGTTTTCTGAAGCAAGTGTATTAAAGTTGTTATAAACAAGAAAATTAATATAAAATGGCCGAAAATTATTCAAGAGAAGAAAAAGTTGACATGATCATTTTATGGAGAGACTCGACGTAATGCAACTAGAGCACAAAGTCTGTATGGACGGAGATATCCACAAAGAAGACAACCTCCGAGAAACTATTTCACCCGGTTGGAGCAACAACTTAGAACTGAACCTAATGTAGAAATTGAAGAAAGATTTATTGTGGGCGAAGAAACGGAAATTAATGTATTAGCTTTAGTGCATGTTGACCCAACCATTTCGATAAGACAAATTGAACATGAATTACCAGTTTCCAATGAATCAGCCAGAACAATTTTAAAGAAACACAGCTATCGTTCTTATAAATATCAATTGCATCAGGTTTTGTATGAGAATGATTATCAACGAAGAATAATCTTTTGTAATTGGTTACAGTTACGCCAATTAAGTAATGAGAATTTTATCAAAAATATTTTGTTCACTGACGAATCGAGATTTACAAACCTTGGGTTATTTAATCGAAACAACACTCGATATTGGGCAATTGACAATCCTCACATTATGAGGCAGGGGCGGTTTCAAGAGCGGTTTGGCTTCAATGTTTGGTTAGGCGTAATGTGCGACCATATCATAGGTCCAATAATTTTTAATGAAACTAACTGGACCAAGATATCTAGAATTTCTCCAAAATATAACAGTTCCACAGATTAATCAAATTCCCAATACCAATATTGACGAGGTTTACTTCCAACAAGATGGGGCTGCACCACACAATGCTATTATCGTTAGGAATTACTTAAATCAATTATTTCCAGATCGTTGGATTGGGACCCATGGTCCAGTCAGATGGCCTGCAAGGTCGCCTGACTTAACCCCATTCGATTTTTTTATTTGAGCGCATTTGAAAAATAGAGTCTACATGACTGCTCTAACCACAAGGCAAGATCTGGAAGAAAGAGTTCGACACGAAATTGCACAAATAACACCTCAACAATTACAGAATGTTAGACGTGTAACGATAAGTCGCACTACTCTGTGTATTAATCATAACGGTGAACAGTTTATAATGGTTTATTATAATTTAGGTTTTAAATAGTTTTGTTATTCTTGGTAATTTATTCATGGTTGTAACGTTATACCTATTAAAATTATTTCTTGTTTAATTTGTGTTTAATATTTAAAAATACTTCTATTATTACGAAGGATATCGTTAAGAAATGATTAATGGCGAAAAAAATTATAGTTTATGAATCATTATTTCTGATTAATAAAAGAAATAGCACAGTTCCGTTAAAAAAAATTCCATAGGACCCCTACGGAAATGAAAATGAAATTCTGTTTTTTTTTTAACTAAAAATACTTGTACCTATCAGTAATTCAAACAACTATTTTCTGCTTCACAGACAAGTCTACAACCTTACTAATAATTTCCATAGCCTACTTAGTAATTTTCTTACATCGCATTCATCTGACGCGGCCACTTTGAAGAAATTAAAAAATTGTTCGTATCTCACTTATTTTTTGGAATTTTTTACATCTGAAAAAACTGTTGCACTTAGAAATTTATGCTTAATGAGAAACCATCAAAAAAATAAAGTCATTCCATTTAAGAAAAAAAAGTTGATGTCACTTCCGATTCAACCGGAAGTGATATTTTCATTCCTGTTAGTCTAAAAGTAGCCTATTATTGTCTAATTTATTTGTACCAAAAACCAAATAGGGGCGTACATCGACTCGTGGCCACCCGGTATACTGCTCGTGTCATAGCCGCCCGGTATATACAGCTGCATAAAAGTTACGCTCTTTCTTTCCCAAATTAAGTGGAGTATTTTACAAGTATTCAATACATTTAAGCCTTTCTCGAAACTTGGATTTTAAAAGGGAGAAATACTTCTTGAAATGTATTAAATCAGGCAATTTACTTTGCAGGCGCTGCGATATTACCGCTTTTATATCGTGCTTTAAATTGCTTAATTAAATTCTCCGGTAAAATTGATGTAAGTAAGAACAACAAAATGAGTTGTAATGAGGTTATATATTTAAGGCTTTAAAAAGGGACTGTGAATATTATTTGCATATTTTTCTAATAATTTGTTTGGGAGTTAGTATGTTCTCTCCTAGAATAATTTAGCATGCATTTGAAAAACTAAATTGATTTAAAATCTCAGAGCTTATGTCTTAGCTTTAAAAGCCAGTGCGGGTTTGAATTCTAGCATAGTACGTAGAGCATGGTGGTGTTTTTCAAATTTTAAGTGAATCTGAGTTTTCTAATATATTTATATACTACTACTCTATTAAATAGTTAACTGACAGTAGAGGAAATTAAGCTTTTACTTCGACATTCTCGACCGGTCTATGAATTTTCTTAATTCCTGCTGTGATGGCTTTTTAAATGACTACGTAGATAAATTTTTAAAGGGGAATTATTTATTATTTGTTTGCTTATAGTAATGAAACATATTCTTTATAGGTTTTTGCATAGGGGACTATTATGTTGGATGTTACTGTTACAATGAGAATGTCAAATAAGAAATTGCACAAATTTATTTTAGGATTTTAACTTGCTAGCATAACCAAAAGTCAGGTTATCGAAAGAATGCAAAGATTTCATTAATATTTTTACATATAATTTCACCCTTAGTTCTCATATAGTTTTTTCCGTTGTTTTTTCCTATAAAGAATATGTTTCATATATAGATAAATGTTAAAAACCAGTATTAAAAAATGTTACCTTTATCGAAAAATTGAAACAGTACAGAAAAAATTAGATGACAAATATTTTAGATTTTTTATTTTCATACGTAGCTATAAAACATAGGTTTAAAGGTTTGAACATTTATAAAACCACATAAATAATGTTTAAATTTCAAATATCTCAAGAACAATCAAACAATAGAAATTAATAGACTAAAAATTGTATCCAAAATGTTTTTATCTATTCCAACAATTTTAAAAGTAACGAAGTTATTTGCGAAAAAAATTACTTTTTTGTAAATGTTTTAAACAAAAATTCTGCTGAGTTTTCCTGCTGTCACTGACCGTAGAATGAAAATAGAAAAATTCGTACTGGTTTCTGCTAACATACATAACTATTACATTAAACGAGAAAGAGATACAGCTTGATAACAATGATATGTGTAAAAATGCAAACTCTACTAATAAATTTTATTTTTTAATTTCATTTAATCTATAAAATACACATCCAGGCGGTAATTAAAAATAACCGCTGCCTAAGGAATCACTAATTTCATATCCAGATTTTCCATCCAGGTCTCTTGAAAGGAAAACATCTTGACTATATTTGTACGCTAGTATATTGAAATTATTGGTCATAGAATTTTAATAATATTTGAGGTAGATGTCATAAAAAAATTGAGGTGTTTGTTTCTAGCATATACGCCAAAAATGAAGTTTCTGGAGCTACTTTTCCCAATTTACAAGCCCCTCCCTTTAATGGAATCCTCTCAATAAGATGTCATTACAATACATACGTACACCAAATTCAAGTGGATATTTCAATTTTATTTTATCAACCCCTATAATAATGGAGTGGAGTTGGTGATGGGGGGTAAAAACTATGTGAGGCCTTGGTTTCTACTATACACCAAATTTCAACTTTCAACTTGCTTTATTCATTTTATTTTATTTACCTCTACTTACCCCCACCCCTTCAAGGGCATCGTCTCAAAATATAATCTAGTTTCAGATGTCGTTATAATACATACTTGTACCAAATTACAAGCGAATATCTCAAATATATTTTAGTAACCCCTTTAATAATGGAGTGGGGGTAGTGGAGGGGTTGAAATATGTTACAAAATAACTGAGGCTTTGGCTTCTAGTATACATCAAATCCCAAGTCTCTGTACTCTTACCAGCTTGCTTTACTTATTTTCCCATATTTAACCCCAACCCCTCAAAGGAATCATCTTAAAATAATCTAAATACATATGTCGTTATATCGAATTTCAATTGAAAATCTCAATTTTATTTTATCAACTCTTTTAATAGCAGAGTGGGGGTGATGGGATGAACTATAAAATATTATAAGAAAATCTGAGGCCTTGGCTTCCATACTTATATACAGCAAGCCCCAAGTTTCTGTACTCTTACTAGCTTGCTTTAGTTATTTTCTTATATTCACCCCTATTAAACCCCAACGCTTCAACGGAATCATCTCTAAATATAATCTAATTCCAGGTGTCGTTATAATATATACGTGTACCAAATTTTATTTTATAAACCCCTTTAAAGTGGAGTGGGGGTGGTAGGGGAGTTGAAAAATGTTATACAAAAATCTGACACATTGTCTCTCTATATGCACACCAAATTCCAAGTTTCTGTACTCTTACCAGCTTGCTTTACTTATTTTCCAATATTTACCCCTATTTAACTCCCAACCCTTTAACGGGATCATCTCAAATTATAATCAGTTCCAGTTGTTTCAAATGAATATCTTAATTTTATTTTATCAACCCTTTTAATAATGGAGTAGGGGTAGTACGGGGGGGGGGATGGAAATATTATAAAAAAATCTGAGGCCTCCACTTCTGGCATATACACTAAATTTCAAATTTTTGTACTCTTACCAGCTTTATTTATTTTCTCCTATTTACTCCTAGTTACCCTCAACCCTTCACCGAATAATTTCTAAAAACAATCCAGTTCCAGATCTGATAATACGTTTATAAAATTTCAAGTTAATATCTTAAACCGTTCCAGAGATGTCGTGCGCGCAAAAAAATTACATAGCGACAGACAGAATTTTTTTTCGCTCAAATTTAAATCTCGTCGTCTCGTGACATTCTAAGCCTGTTTAAAAGTGAAGTGGTTATGCTGGCAAATTAAAATCCTAACATGAATTTGTCTAATTTCTTACTTGAAAATTCTCATTCAACACTAACATCCACACAGTCCCCTACGGCCATGCAGATTAAACTAGTATCTCCATAACAACCTACGGTCATGAAGATTCAGTTAAAAGTGAGAGCAAAGGCCTAAAATGCATTTATTTATCTACCTTGTCTTAAAAAATGTTCATTCTAATTGATTACATTTTCATGAAATTTATCATTCTGTTTCTTGGAAATGCCTTAGGCTTTGAAACCAGAATTCAGCTTATCGAAAACATGCAAAGTTTTCGTTAACATTTTTACACAGTTTTTCTTTTAGTTCTCTTAGATAGTTATTTTTTTCTGCTGTTTGCAAAATCCTATAAACAATATTCTAAACCTATTTCAACAAAAAAGAAAATTGATTTTTTCTTTACCATACTATACTTCCACTCCATTGTGTGGATGTGGAAGTAATAATCAATCAGCATAATATGTTATTTCACATTTCATTTTTTTTTAACTACCAAATTTTTTTATTATGTGCAATGATCATTTTGTAGACAAACTGTTAACATTTTCGTTTTTTTTTAAGTATTGTTGAACGAAAGAACAGTTAGAGCAGAAAGATCGTTTGTTCTCATTATTTCGATTCCTTTTGTAACTTTTATTTTTCTTCTTTAACTGCCTACCCACTTTTATTGAATGTTGACGACCACACTTCGAAATTCTGTTTATCTCTTGCTGTGCTGACTAATTTTCCTATTGTTTTCAGTTCAGTCGATTGTATTATGTTCCATGTCCATGACATTTGTTTTCTTTCTACTCATCTTCTACCCACTATTTTTCCTTCGAGAATTAATGGACATTTACAGTACTGTATATTCTTGTATGAAGTAGATATAAAACACGTATAAATTAAAAAACGTATATTTAAAAATTATTTACCTAAGAAGAATTTACCTAAGTTCCGTTTTTAACATCTTACTTTAATTATTCTCCAGCCTGTGAGGTTATTTAACTTACACGTGGGCGTTTATGTCCTTATTTTGTGCTAGCCGCCTGCATTAAACGTATTGCCAAGGACATCATTATAGTAATTTGTTAAAAAAAACTGGATGAAACTATTCTGAAAAGCCAAAAAAATGGAATAATACGTAGAACATGGTTATAGTCCAGGAGCCAGGTAGCTTTTTAAAATCTCATCGTTACATTAATTTTGTGTGAATTAATTAATTCTATCAAGCATAAATCAAAACAGTATAGACTTCAATATAGTATTTCTATTCTAAATCGAGAAATTCAGTCTAAAGCGTTGGCTATCAAGATAATCATCACAAAGCCTGCTTGTGATAGAATAACACTGAGACCGTGCTCGAATATTACAAACGATACCCGTATACGAATATAGTTAACCAGATATTATGCGCTTACCTCAAACGATAGTAGTCGATTGTTCACCTGGCTCACCATTACAAGTCCGTTACCTGCTCTTGGTTCAAATGATATTTATTTACTTTTGTTGAATCATTTATGGAGCTGTTCATTAAACTAACATATTCATTATAAATAAATAATTTATTATACATAAATAATTTACACAAACTATTGTGAAGCAGTAAAATAATATTCAATTTATTGTTGAGTAAAATCCTATGTTTTCTATTTTATGAATCGTTATCACTCGTACATTATCATTCATAAAGTGATTAAAATATTTGACGTGCCGAAAAAGCCACCAGTTCCTGTACTATTATCTGCTGACTTTTAAATTAAGAAATTTCAAAAACGAAGGGTTCGAGGAAGTTTACCTTTACAGGCCGTTATAGCCCTTGAAATTATATGCAAAATGGTTCTTGAAGCGATTAGATGTGTTAAGAATTAAGGAAGTTATCGTTAAAAAACCAATACAAATGTTTTGTCAAAGCTACTGCAAAAAGCAAGAGGGCGGTTCAACTAAATGCATTGCCTCCCACAAAAAGATTTGGGGGACATAAGAGCGGTATTCTTACACCACGTGGTTATTTCACTAGGAATTTTATTGGCTCTTTCCTGTGTAGTTTCTAAGTTTTTACCTCTGATAATAGTTGAGGTATCATCAGCAAACTGACACATGAGAGATTTAGAGTCATTTGATACACTGTTGTTGAGATCGTTTGAGAAATTAGGAATAAAAGTGGTGATACTATTTCGCCTTGAGGTACTCCATATTTTATTGGACAAATTTCAGAAGTAAATTTGAAATTTTCCACGTTTTTTGACTCAGCGTATGATCTGTCGGATACATAAGAAATTATCCATTTTAGAGGTGGACCAGTGACCCCGAAACCTTTTAATTTATGTTCTAAGACCGATTTATTAATAATATCAAAAGTTTTCGTTAGATCAAAGAAGATTCCTACGGTGAACAGTTTTTCATCTATACATTTATTTACGAAATTTATGGATTATACATGGGCTGTTTCAGTGTATTTTCCTTGCAGGAACATTTGAAGGGTCTATTTGCAAGTTCAGTTGTGGCCTGGGAATAATGTAACGCATGAAAAATGTGGTTGAAAATATAATGAAAATATTCTAACGCCGATCAAAATGACATCCTCCAGCTTCACAAAATATTCTCAAATCACTTTTTAACCTGTTATTAGTTTTTTACTTCCACTTCCAGAATTGGAAGTATAGTAATCGCAAAAAAAAAATCAAAATTTTTCTTTCTTGAAATGGGTTTAGAATGTCATGAAACGTCGAGATTTTAAATTTGAGCAAAAAAAAATGTCTGTCTGTCTGTAACTTTTTTTTCTTCGCACGTTTTCTCCGGAACGGTTTAAGATATTAACTTCAAATTTTGTACACGTATATTATAACGAGATCTGGAACTGGATTGTTTTTTGAAGATATCCGGTGAAGGGTTGGGGGGTAAATAGGGGTAAATATGGGGAAATATGTAAAGCAAGCTGGTGAGAGTACAGAAACTTAAAATTTGATCTACTACAAGCCAAGACCTCCAAATTTTTTATAATATTTTTCATCCCCCACCCCTTCCAATTCATTATTAAAGGGGTTGATAAAATAAAATTGAGATATTCACTTGAAATTTGATACACGTATATATAATAATGACATCAGGAACTAGATTATATTTTGGGATTATTCTGATGAAGGGTTGGGGGTTAAATAGGAGTAAATAGGGAAAAAATAAGTAAAGCAAGCTGGTAAGAGTACAGAAACTTGAAATTCGGAGTATTACTAGAAGCCGAGGCTTCAGATTTTGTAATAATGTTTTTCAACCCCCCACCACCCCTACTCCATTATTGAAGGGGTTGGTAAAATAAAATTGTGATAGTCGCTTGAAATTTGGTACACGTATACTTATATTATAACGACATCTAGAACTAGATTATATTTTGAGATGTTTCCGTTAAAGGGTTGGGGGTTAAATAGGGGTAAATAGGGGAAAATAAGTAAAGCAAGTTGGTAAGAGTACAGTAACTTGAAATTCGGTGCATGTACTAGAAGCCAAAGCCTCAGATTTTTTAATGATATTTTTCAACCCCCGGCCACCCCTACTCCATTATTAATGGGGTTGATAAAATAAAATTGAGATATTCATTTGAAATTTGATACACGTATGTATTATAACGACATCTGGAACTAGATTATATTTTGGGATGATTGAGTTGAAGGGTTGGGGGTTAAATAGGGGTAAATGGGGTATAATAAGTAAAGCAAGCTGGTAAGGGTACAGAAACTTGAAATTCGGTGTATGTACTAGAAGCCAAGATATCAAATTATTTATAATATTTTTCAACCCCCCACAACCCCTACATTATTAAAGGGGTTGATAAAGCAAAATTGAGATAATCACTTGATATTTGGTACACGTATGTATTATAACGACATCTGGAACTAGATTATATTTTGAAATGATTCCGTTGAAGCGTTGGGGGTTAAATAGGGGAAAATAAGTAAAGAAAGCTGGGAACAGTACAAAAACTTGAAATTCGGTGTATGTACTATAAATCAAGGCCTCAGAATTTTTTATAATATTTTTCAACCCCCCAATACCCCTAATCCATTATCAAAGAAGTTGATAAAATAAAATTAAGATATTCACTTGAAATTTGGTACACGTAAGTATTATAACGACATCTGGAACTTGATTATATTTTGAGATGATTCCGTTGAGGAGTTGGAGGTTACATAGGGGTAGATAGGGGAAAATAAGTAAAGCAAGCTGGTAAGACTACAGAAATTTAGGACTTGGTGTATATACTAGAAGCGAAGGTCTCAGGTTTTTATAATAGTTTCCATCCCCCACCACCATCACTCCCTTATTAAAATAGTTGAAAAATTGAATTTAGATTTTCGCTTGAAATTTGATACACATATATATTATAACGATATTTGAAACTAAATTATATCTTGACATTATTGCGTTGAAGGAGTGGGGGGTAAGTGAGGGTAAATAGAGAAAAAAGTAAAGCAAGCTGGTAAGATACTTGGAGAGGGAGAGAAAGAGAGAGAGACTTGGAGAGAAACTTGTTATTCGATGTATGTCCTAGAAGCCAAAGTCTCAGATTTTTTAATAATATTTTTCAACCACCCACCACCCTTACTCCATTATTAAAGGGGTTGATAAAATAAAATTGAGATATTAACTTGAAATATGGCAGACGTGTATATTATAACGACATCTGGTACTAGATTATATTTTGAGATGATTCCGTTGAAGTGTTGGAGGTTAAATAGGAGTATATAGGGGAAAATAAGTAAATCAAGCTGGTAAGAGTACAGAAATTTGGGATTTGGTGTATATACTAGAAACCAAGGCATCAGATTTCTTTCTAATATTTTTCAAACCCCGCCATCTCCGCTCCATTATTAAAGGGATTGATAACAGAATTGAGATATTCACTTGAAAGTTGGGACAGTTATTATGTATTGTAATGAGATCAGATTGAGATGATTCCATTGAAAGGGTGGGAGGTGGCAGGTTGTGAATAGGGGAAAATAAGTAGGGTAAACTAGAAACGTCATTTTTATCGTATATAGTGAAAACCAACGCAACGCCTCAAACTTTTCTATAATATCTGCGCCAAATATTATTAAAATTCTATGACCAATAATTTCTACGTACTAGAGTGCAAGTCTAGTCAAGATGTTTCCTTTAAAGTGACTTGAATGAAAAATCTGGATGTGGAAGTAGTGATTCCTTAGGCGGCGGTTTTTGCTAGATAGATGAAAATAATGAGAAGCGTTTATCAAATTTAATCCTATTCAATTTGAATCAAGGGAAATATTTGTTGTTTGTAGTATATTATTAACAAAATAAACAACTATGGAAGTGTTGCTAAGCAGTTTTATCTTTATGGCACTTCAGTTGTTTTTGTTCTGAGTTATAAGACTGTTGTAAAACATCTATAAACTGACAAAAATTCATTGAGTATAGAACATTTTGAAGCAAGAATTTGAATTCTTGCCATGTTATGAAAACAAGCCGATCAGATTAAGTGTGTCAATAGAAAAATTTGTCTTTCAAATTAAGAAGGAACACTACTTATTTTGTCTCTATACGAACTTCGAGCATGTTTTAGGTAGAGCACCGAATTATAGCACAATTTCGATTTGTTTTAGTTTGACTAGTCCGAGAGCTCAGTGACTTTTAACATTGGAAATGTTTATGTTCGTATATGGGAGTTGAGTTTTCGTTCCAGGTCAAAAGACAGCGGTGTCGCGGTCGACTGAGACTGTCGTATATGCACCGGCTGATATAGGCAAATGTAACATGGGTTGCATATATCACAGGGGGGTCAAGTTACCAGTTTTCATTTGAGGTCGAAATACAGCGGTGTCGCAATCGAGAGTGGATCGTAGCTGCTTTCGGACGAGGCGAGGCTGGATCCGGAAAAAATTATGTTCTATGTATGGTGTTATCATTTCCAATGTCCCGATGGTTGCAAGAATTGCGAAATCTGTGAATTTTTCAGATAGTTGTCTGGCTTATGTGAACCTATACGTATTAATTAACCAAGAGCCGATCAAAATGAATTAATTGGATGTATGAGTGAATAAGTATCGGATATATCTCCATAATTGCAAATAATTCAAATTTATATACATTTGTATTTAAATTTCGACACCATCGCTTAATTCTTAAGATGTCCAATCGCTAAAAACTATTATAAAGATCTTTTCAAGTATTTTAAAAACGGTCTGATAAGATTTCCTCCAAAAAGTCGTCGTTATTCCGTTATTTAAAGTTGAAAGGTTCGAATTCAGTTTTCGACAAACAAACAATCAAATTCAACGAGCCATAACTCGTTCGTATTGCATCTACAGAAATAAGAGAAAACCAATCGATTTTTATGTCTTATAAGTTTCATTTTTGCTCCTAACGTTTTTTGGTAAGACGTAAGGTTCTCGAGTTATTCGTGAAAAATGCATTTTTTTTATGAAAAAACAACATTTCCAATCGCGAATAACTCGAAAAATATTATTTATCGAGAAAACTTCATAGAACATTTTTTCTTAGAATTCATCCCCCTATCGATTTCTGCTTTATTTTGAGTTTGCCAATTTCCACCCCGAGAAGGGGTGACATCCAAAAATATAAATAATTATGTGCGCCACTTGGGATGTTTCTGATTTTGAATAATATTAACAAACACACATTTAAAAAAATCAAAATCGGACCTGCCCTTGACGACTAAGAAGTTTTGACGATTTTTAGGCTTCATTGACTTGACTATTATGACATGAAAAAATGTACCCGAGATTACTAAATGAACAGGTTGCCTGGTAACTCACATTACATGAAGCCTCAAAAATGTTTAGTTCCATATATTAGGTATCTATTTAATTAATATAGAATTATTCATTGACAGAAACTAAACCAGTAATTAGGAAATTGATTAATAACATACACCCAAAAATTAAATTTACATTAGAACGAGAAACAAATCATTCAATAAATTTTCTAGACCTAACTATCACACACAAAAATAACCAATTCAAATTTGATATTTTTAGAAAACCTACATATACTGATATAATTTGATTTGATTCTTGCCATCCATACGCACATAAACTGGCAGCTTATAATTCAATGCTACATAGAGTTTTTTCATTGCCTTTATCATAAACGCAAATAAAAACAGAGCTCTCAATAATTCCAAAAATAGCCAAGAACAATGGCTTCCCCACAGAAGTTATCGCAAAATGAATAAACAAGAAACAAAACCAGTATACTTTTAAAGCAATTTATCCCATAGTCAGAGAAGAAAAACAAACACCTCACGCTACACTCACATACTGTGATACACTGACAGAGAAAATATCAAATATTCTCAAAGCACATAATATCAAGATAGCATTTAAACCCCAACAAAAATTTACAAATTTAATTTACAACACCAAGGATAAAACAAATAAATACGAAAAATCTGGAGTCTATAGGTTAAATTGCTCAGAGTGCAATAGCGTATATATAGGACAGACTGGACGTAATTTTAGAACAAGATACCTCGATCATGATAGGTCCTTCAGACTACAAAAAACAGATTCTGCTTTTTCTAATCACATATTAGAGAGTGGACATAACTTCCCTGATATTAATAATATGGAAATCCTACACTATGCCAGCAAAGGTTTTAAACTTAATTTGTTAGAAGCATTGGAAATATACAAATACAATAATAAAGATGATTTAATTTTGTTAAATGATCAATTAGGTATTATGTACTCACCTCTTTTTACTGCTACCAAGATGTAATTAAAATTTCTGAGAAACCCCACCCTTAGATAGTTAGGATATCATAAACTACCTGTATACTTTTCATAATTCTCTAATCTGTTTAATTCTAGAAACATATTTAAATAGGGATCAAACCTTTTGTATTTCATTCTTAATTGAATCATTGTTTGAAAATTACCTAAAAAAGGGTTGAAACTGCAGTCACGTTTTTGTGCAAATATAGTGGTAAAAAACATAGTTGTGTTTTACTCAATTTCGTTATTAAACCAGTAATTTTGAAATCGATTTTATTTACTGTATAAAATGAAGAAGAAACTGTCACAAGCGGCTGCCATCGAAGGCCACATGTGACGATTCTTACCAAGCAACCTGTCCTTTAGTAATTTTGAATTGTACCAACTTACAAAATATCAATTGCAAATTCATACTCTTCTTCGTAAATACGCATTCGACGTCACGGCAAATATTAGCATCTTATCTCATAATTTAAAAATCGCTGGAATCACTATTTCCCATCCAAGTCTCCTTAAAGAAAGACATCTTCACCATATTTGCACTCTAGTAAAAAATTATTAGTCATATAATTTTAATAATATATTTGAAGCAATGCCATTAAAAAAATTGAGGTGTTGGCTTTTATAGCATATACGCCAAAAATGAAGTTTCTGGACTCTTATTAGCTTGCTTTACTTATTTTTCTCTATTTACCTCCCACACCCCTTCAACGGAATCATCCCAATCATATATCATTACAATACATACGTGTATCGAGTCTCAAGTGAATATCTCAATTTTATTTTATCAACCCCCTTTATAACGGAGTGGAAGTGGTGGGGGGTTGAAAATATTATAAAAAAGCCTAAGGCCTTGGCTGGTATGTACACCAAATCAAAAGATTCTGTACAATTACCAACTTGCTTTATTTATTTTCTCCTATTTACCCCTGTAGCATTTAAATATGGTACATTAACAATAACTCAGAATTTATGTTATTTACATCAATTAGGCTCTAATTTATTCACTTCCCTGGTAGTAGTAGATGAATATGCAGCAACACGCGCGTTGGTTGTTACAAGACTTCGTAATTGAACATGTTTTCTTTTACGATATATTGAGTTAGTGGCGTTAATTGTATATTCTTATAGTCGAGATATTACGTATACCTGTAAAATTCAGCCTTTTGATTATTGAGTCCTTTGGTGGTGCATTATCATTGGCTATAGAAAATGTTCTAAGAGTGCACAAGTTGGCAATATTGAGGACATTTTGGCAGATTTACGGTGCTCTCGCTTGACAGAGACACGAGGCAGGCGGACGGCGGTCTTTATGTTTGTGGAGGTTTTAGGATTCTACATAGTATCGCAGTTGTGAATTTGTATTGGGGTTCTCATAAATGCCTCACCGTTTTGCCGCAAGCGTTTTGTAAATTTTAGGAAGAAATTCTTTTAGTTGCCGTAATTTTGACGCCACGTGTTTCGTGAGGTTATGTAATACTCTCTATATGAGGTAAGCTTTTATTTTACTTAGTTTGGAGTTTTATTTAGTTCTTAGATATTGTACATATTCAGAGAAGTTTTGATTTATAAAGTTGTTCCTAGCAGTATCCAAGAGACTTAATGCAGGAATTTTGGTGCAGCATGGAGTTGTAGTATTAGCCAACGTCGAGTACATCTAGGAAGCGGTAACAAGTCACGCTGCAGTAGTCACGGAGAATGTCAAGAAGGCTCTAAAACGGGTGTTTTAGTTTCATTTTGATTATAAATTTTTAAAGGAAATTATTAAAGATTTATTCTGTGATTTTTTGTTTGAGCATTAAAGTAAATTATACCACAATCTTGCACTTACTTAATATTCTTACTGTGAAGGCAACGTATGGTGCCATGTGAGGCTAATTTACCTTCTAGTATGTTACATATGAAATATTTTTAATAGAGTATACTCATTTTAGAACATTAATTACCATCTAAGTGTAAGCAGCGAACATTGCAGCTTATGAAATCTCATTTATTACCTAATATTTTAGCGATGAGCTCTAAATTTAATTCATGGTAAATCTTGAATTCGCTGTTTTAAATTAGAACTCATTGTTGTGGGTATCAGATACGTTGTAGTTGCAAGAGAATCTCAGTCAGAGTGCAAGGTTAGATTTTCAATGAAGAAGTTTTATTAGATTACACATACAGAATTTCTTTATTGCGTATGGGTCAAGTTTAGCTAGTGACTAGGAATTTTATTTCTATATGTTTTTGTTATACATCTCTTGTGTTGTAATAAATGTTTAATTTCCACACGTTTCTATTATTTGCACTAATATCCCTGATGTTTAATAGATATTTACCACGATCTTAACTTTGATTATTAGTTGCAGCGTAGATTTTGATATTATTAGTTAATTTTAAAATTTCCATTGCATGATTGCTAGTAACTTAATGTTGTTCCTGGCTGGCAAAACTATGTATATCACTACATTTAGTATCCAGTGGTGCCCTTTGAGTGTCCACACTCCTTACTCACGACCCTATGCTCTCCAACAAAAAACTAGCTGCCGTTCGCACAGGTAAAACACTTTCTAATATTTAGGTATTAAAACTATTACACCCCTACTTACCCCCACCCCTTCAACGGTGTCATCTCAAAATATAACCTAGTACCAAATGTCTTTCCAATACATACGTGAACAAAATGTCAAGCGAATATCACAGTTTCATTTCATCAACTCCTTTAAAAATTGAGCGGATGTGGTGGAGGGGTTGAAAAATATTTAAAAAATATTAGGCCTTTGCCTCTAGTAGATACACCAAGTTTATGTACTCTAACCAGCTTGCTTTACTTATTTTCCCCTATTTACCCCTATTTAACCCCCAAACCCTTCAACGGAATCATCTCAAAATATAATCTAATTCCAGATGCTGTTATAATACATATGTGTACCAAATTTCAAGTATCTCAATTTTATCAACCCCTTTAATAATGGAGTGAGGGTGGTTGGGGCTTGTGGAAAATCTTACAAAAAAATCTGAGGCCTTGGCTTCTAGTATATATACCAAATCCCAAGTTACAAGCTTGCTTTATATATTTTCCCTCATTTACCCCTATTTAACTCCCAACCCTTCACCGGGATTGGTGCAAAATATAATCCAGTTCCAGATCTCGTCATGGTACACATATGTAACAAGTTTCAAGCTAATATCTTTAACCGCTCCTGAGAAAACGTGCGCAGAAAAAAAGTTACAGACCAATAGACAAAAAAATTTACTTTTCAAGAAAAAAAAATGTTGACATTTTTTTTACGATTATTGTACTTCCACTCCACTTCGTGGATGTGGAAGGAAAATATTACATGCTTACCAAATTTTATTAAAAACTTACATGTGCAAATATGTTACATATAGTTTAAAAAATGTGTTAAGAGTCCACTGTAGTAATTTAAAGATTTCATTCCACATGATATGATCTAAGTAAGCACATTTTCTTTAGCAAATGCTTTTAAATCTACATTTCGATAGCTTCCACTTTATTAACTGTGTTCGTTTTCATAGTGCAGAATGGCAGCATGGGCAGCACTTAGCATCTCGCATATCATATGCAAAGTGACAATCGCATATTGCTGCTTTTAAAGATCTTTTCATATTACGTAAACGCTGCACGTGCCATCTCAATTCTTCATTTAATATTTATTCTCCCAGTTCTAGTCTGCATATATAGTACCTGTGGTGTTTTATTATTAATATATAGCTAGCATTCTGAATGTACTGTCTTACTTTGACTATTTGTTGATTTTCTGTTTTAATTGCAGTGTTAATGTAATCGATATGAAATCATCCACAGCCACACCTCAATGTGGGACTCAGTGGCGGCTCGTCAGGGGAGGCAGGGAAGGCTGAGCCTCCCCTTGGAAGAACCACCATATCTTCAAAAGTCTATCTTAAGAAATTTCAATTAGGTATATCTCAATTTTCAATATTTTTTATTGTTTATAATTCATTAATTAATTTTCAGTGTATACATAAAAGTTTTGCATTTCCTTTCCACAAACATACCTATAACGTTACAGTCCGGATAGTCTTTGTATGCATATTTCCCGGTCGGCCGGTCTTTTACTGAACGAACACTGCGGTTCGCTGGAGGCTAATACGAAATAGCTTCCAACTTTAATGCATTTACTTATAACATGAATGACCTTGAATTTCTTTGCGCTGTGTAAAATAGCAGAGCACTTCGAATAGCCAAAGGAAGCCAGCCTCCGACGTCAGTTCTTTACAGCGCATGTGCACATTGTGCACAGCTCGTTCTGGTGGTTCACAAAGAAAACGAACTGTTAGTTGCGTTTTAGCCGGTTAAGTTGACGTAAAAATACATAAAACATTTGATAGGCGGGCTAAAAATAAGTGCTCTAGGTGAAAATATGTCTTGTTGTCCAGACGTGGTGGATTATTTGTTATTAAATGGATTTACTACTCTTACTTATGACGAAAAGGTAAGAATTAAAAGAAATGCTAGGCCTACACCAGCAATGCCTTCGTTAGTTTTTAAAAGTGGTAAACAAAACAGAGGGTTTTGTGATAACAATTATAAAAAAGTCGAGTGGTTAATGGCATCAACAGTTAGAAACAAATTATATTGTTGGAGATGTTTATTATTTACTAATGATCAATCCTCAATTTGGGGCAGGGCCGGGTTTAGGGTTTAATAATTTGCAAAATTTGTCGCGACGTTTAGAAAGGCACGAAAAATCCCAGGAGCATATTTCATCTTGCATTAAATTCGAAATGTTTGGTAAACAAAATATTGTAAAATTCTTGGATTCTGCACATAAGAGAGAAATACAAAATTTTAACGAAAAGGTCCGTGAGAATAGGGAAATATTAAAGAGGTTAATAGATGCCGTTATATATTTATCTTCACAAAAAAATTCTATCCGAGGACATGACGAAAAACGAGAATCGTGCAATAAAGGAAATTTCAAAGAGCTGTTAGATTTTTTAAAAACTTATGACCCAAAATTAGAGAACTTTTTGAATAACGCCACTATTTTTTGAGACAATTCCGGTAATCTCAGCTTCTGTAGAATGATCATTTTCAGCACTTAAACGCATAAAAACATTTTTACTAGAAACAAAGTGAGTCAAGACCGCCTCTCAAATGTATCGCTTATTTCAATAGAAAAACGTCTTTTGTCAGAATTGAAGAAACGCGATTCATTTTATGATGAAGTAATCAACCATGTTGCTACTTCCGAAAATCGCAGGTTACCACTCATTTATAAAAATATTTAGGCTTTAAAGCAGAGATTAATATAGGTAGTTGTTATTTTAGAAAAAATATTTATTCGTGTTATTTACTTTTTAGGAAATATTTTTTAATTCTCCATAATATAGAGTTCCACGGTTATATTTTTTTCATATAACTTCTTTCTCAAAACTATTTTAATTTTTAATAAACGTTATAATTTTACACTCCTGACAGTGATATTGAATACTATTTCTTGTTTGTAGAATAAAACACATTTAATTAGAAGTGGGATAGTAGGGCTCCTTTGGATACCGATACTCAAGTCGTAGGAACGAGAATTTCATGAGAATGATTTTTTCATCTCATCATATTTTCTATTTCCCTTTCATTCTATTCTTTTATTAGTTCTATTCTCTCAAGTCGTGAATCGGTATCCTGGCGAACAACCCACGGCAAAAAAATGTAACGCGCCGTTACCTCAGGGGTGGTGGGGAAATGTACAAATTGTAGTCATATTGCACATCAGTTGTCTTTCAGAATATCAAGCCTCCTCTGCAGACAATATCATGAGCCGCCACTGGTGGGACTATAATCGATAATGTCGAAACCATGAAATAATACCTCATGACTTCCACATCCACGTAGTGGAATGGGTGTGTGGTAATCTTAAACAAAAAGTCTTTTTTTTTTTGTTGAAATAGGTTTTGAATGTCATGAAACGTGATGATTTTTTTGAGAGAAAGAAAAATTCCCTCTGCTGGTCTGTCTGTAACTATTTTGTGCGCGCAATTACTCTGGAATGGTTTAAGATATTGACTTGAGGTACACGTGTGTATTACAATGAGATCCAAAACTAAATTATGTTTTAAACCTATTCCATTTAGGGTTTGGGGAGCAAATAGGGGTAAATAAATAAGACAAGCTAATAACAGTCTAAAATTTTGAGATTTGGTGTATGTTATTATACCACAAGACAAGATCTCAATTTTTTTATGACATGACACCCCCGATATTGACTTGAAATTTGGTACACAAATATTTTAGAATGATATCTGGAACTGGATTACATTTTGAGGTTATTCCGTTGAAAGGTTGGAGGCTAAATAAGAGTAAATAAGAAGAAATAGTGGTAAATAAGTAAAGCAAGCTAGTATGAATCCAAAGTCCAGACACTTAGGATATGTAGTATGTACTAGAAGCCTGGATCTTAATTTTCTTATGACATCTGTCACCATCACCACCAACCCTCACTCCATTGTTAACAGTGCACAGTGGGGGCGAAACAAAGAAAATGTGCTAATAAATCAAAATTTAAAGTTATATAAGTTATTACAAGACAAGATCTCAATTTTTTTATGACATGACACCCCCGATATTGACTTGAAATTTGGTACACAAATATTTTAGAATGATATCTGGAACTGGATTACATTTTGAGGTTATTCCGTTGAAAGGTTGGAGGCTAAATAAGAGTAAATAAGAAGAAATAGTGGTAAATAAGTAAAGCAAGCTAGTATGAATCCAAAGTCCAGACACTTAGGATATGTAGTATGTACTAGAAGCCTGGATCTCAATTTTCTTATGACATCTGTCACCATCACCACCAACCCTCACTCCATTGTTAACAGTGCACAGTGGGGCGAAACAGAGAAAATGTGCTAATAAATCAAAATTTAAAGTTATATGATTAATTTCGTTTGTGCGTATTAATAGAGTGACAGGCGGAACATGTAAAGATGCAATCAAAATTATGAATTGTAGCCGAGGCAAAGAGCGAGAAAGGTGCCATTTTGTCACTTATTCGTTAGTACACTTCAGTCGTGTTGCGCCTGTGTACAAAGCGATGTGTTGTTATTTTGCTTGTTGCAACATGATTTTTTTGCAGTAAATTACTTATCTTAAACCATTGTAGATTCCAGTGAACCAGTGGTACATATTTTTTATTAATATGATAATTAATAATAAATATATGCGTTAATTAAAACCCTACGATAATACCATATTTTTATAAAAAGTATCTTTTCTCATGGATTTATAGTATACTTCCGGATCTGATAAATTATCGATTTTTTTACATACTCTTCAAAATGTCTACCACTCAACTTAGAAAACATCAACTGCTAGCTCACGCAACTTTAAATAATAATAATAATAACATGAACGTATGGTTTTGATTACTACGCGTATTTTTACTAGACCTGAGTTTATGTATTTTCTACTGACTGAATTTATTTTATACTTACAGGTTCGAATACTGTAACCGGATATGTGTAGAACAGAGTTGTATGACATAATGCAATCATTGAAAAGTTCTAATTTTCAAAACCGTTGCAGTTATTTGCGACAAGTAATGCAGGAGCGCACTAATTGCCCGCAAGGTTATGTATCAACATTAAACCGCATACTTTCACGATTTACATCGGAGTTTAAGAAAAAATGGACAGCTAGCCATCGCGTTGCCAAAAAATTTTTGAAAAAGAATAAGGAATGGTTGGAACATCAAATTGTGTTTCAATATAGGTATAGAATGGTTCCCACTGCCCATAAATACTTTTTCATGGACCTGAAACCATCGAGTCAGCGCTGTTACCGATCGGAGAACTTTCATAGGAGGCTCAAGAGGCGAAAATTAAAGATAATATAAGAAAACATTTCGTAGGGGCTACTCAAGAAAATCTTCGAAAATTAAAACAATTGAGGATATATTGAATATGCTTCTAATATCAGCGGATCCCTATGTTTCTTTCTTTTGGAATTTGCCAAGAAGAGAGATTGACAATTTTTCTTCGAAAGTCCTTCAAATATCAAGAACAAAGCAAAGGAATATGACGTGAAAACCTTAGATAAAGAAGATGATATAGATACCTATGAAGATGATACCGACACTGATGAAGAATATGAGACAGAAACTGACGAGGAAGATTAGCCTGGAACTGGTTAGATGGAGGATGAAAAATGAAGGTAATTCGAGATCCTAGACTAAGGAAATACCAGTTCTTGTTATATCATTTATTGATTTTTATGGTCAACTAAAAATATTGCACATTGAACAAAATTAAAAAGTTGAACAAAATGCATAAAAATGTACCTAACACTTATGCACTTTGTTTAAAAAGTAATAGGTAATAGAATGTATTTTTTAATGGATTTGACTTTTCCTATGTTAAGCAGTTAATTTTATATGTTTAAAATTGCAACTGCATCAGTTTAGTAACTTCGGAGAAATATTGCGGACAGATGGACTGACAGGTATCGATACTTGGCAAATATGGTTTCTGGTTTTAACTGAACTTTTAAAAGTAATGTATATAATATTTATAGCATGTTTTCTTGTCAAAAGCATTTATTAGCGAGTTTTGTGAATTTGGTCCCACTTTGCTCAATTAAAGAGGTTAACAAAATAAAATTGTGACTTGGATGGGAAATTTAGATGTGGAAGTAGTTATTTATTATGCAGCGGTTTTTACCTGTTATTACTTAATTTCAAGCTGCTGTTTTACTAATGCAAAATTATTTTCATTTGTACGGAATTTCTTTGTTGAACATTTGATAAAAAGAGTGAAACTAAACAACTTTAAATTAAAAAAAGTATGGCTAAGTATTATACACTAACGTGTTTCTATCAACAATAGTGCATTTCGTCTTCTTGGCGTTTATATTTAGTCTGTATCGTCTGCTGCTCTCACCTAATTACGCATCTTTTGTTGCTCTTTAATCTTGTTGACAATATAGAGTGTCATCCGTATACTTGAGATCAGATATCGGCACTTCATTCACTTTTATTTCCATATCTTGGTCTTCGAAGACCTCGTTAAATATGGTTTCAACATACAGATTGACAGTGGATGCAGCATACGTTCCTGTCATACTCTACCTATGTAAATATCAACGAAACCAATATTTTGTGTTGTTCCGTGCTAACTGATACCAGTATAACTTTTCTATACACCTGATATCTCTTGCATCTACACCTATCTCAAGAGTTCTTTTATACTGAATGCGATTACACGCTTTTTCGGAACGAACGAACCGAAGGAATACATCTTTCTTTATGTGTCGACAGTCTTGTATACCGAAGAGAGCTTCACAAGTGCCCATTTCAGACTTACAGCTAATTTGGTGAGAGCTTGAGTTCCATTCACATAGCTACAATCTATTTCACTGCGTGTTACTTTTAAAAGATTTTAATAATGTAATTTGTTAGGCTTATCCAAGTAGCGTTTTAAGAAACATTTTGACAAATGTTTCTAACAAAAAAAAATGTGTCAGTCCCTATGGTATATAAAATGGGATATCTTCGACTGATACATAATTTTTATGGTTGTATGGTATGTGTTTCTATTCTAAAAAAAATGTTCTAAATGTTTTCTTAACCGCTTCTCACTGGTAACTCCTTGAAAATCCAGGATCATTTTGTTAGGTACTACACATTTCTCTCCTGGTTCGAAATTAAAAAGAAACATGTTTCTAATTTATAGCTCGCAACTTTTTACACAGTTTCACAAATGTATGAATATTTTATTTTATTGATTAGTTTCCATAAATGTTTTTATGAATAATAAATAATACCGTTGGGAACGAAATGCGTGCAATCAGTTTCGAAAAGTTTCCTTTCCTATATGTTATTGTTTTAGTATGGAAAGAAGTATGAAACAATAAATAATATGTTTAAAACATGAAAACATGAAAGTTATGCATCTAATTTTTTGCAGATACCAGGCTGGGAAAACAGAAGGAGACAATTATATCGGTAATTTTGTTGAAATATTTCTAGATTTTAAATGTGCCTTACAATATGGCCCAGTCGTCAGGGGTTCAAGGCGTCACTAAATCTTATATGGTTTAATTTTTCAGAATAAGTAGTTTTGTTGGTGTAGAATACGATAAAAAAAGTTTACAGCTGTAAGGTGCCGGCGACCCCTAAAAAAATCGAAGATATTGGCCGAAATTCGGTTCTTGGCTAATAACTCGAAAAATAAAAAAATATATTAAAAAAATGAATAGCACTAGGCAATAGAGGGAGAAATTTCACATCAAAAACGTATATGAAATGGTTTTGAACGATCAAAAATATAGGCTCCAGATTTTTTTTTAACGCACGAGACTGGAACGCGGCGACACATAAGTACGGCTCGCGAAGCGTGCGCGGTCACGGACGCGCTACACTAAATTTGTTGTAACTTTTGAGCTAATTGATGAAATTGAGCTCAACAAAGATTAAATGAAACAAGAAGCATGTGGTTATTCGATTATCATATTTTCAAATATAAAAATGAATGTATGTGGGTATAGTACATATATGAAATCGGAACATATAGAGATTTTCGATGAAAATCTATAAAAGCTCTAACATTTTAACAATTTTTAGCGTGAAAATCTGAAGTTTTCACATATTACTCTTGACGTAATGCATAAAAAGATGCGATGAGTGAAAAAACTCTCAAAAATTTATTTTTGAAGATGTACACTTCCAAAATCTCAAAATCTTGAGAAACTGATAAAATTTTATATGTATAACTAACTTTAACCACCTATTACTTTGGTTGAAATCGCGCTGTTAGATTGCCGTAGGTGCGACTTTTCAAGCTTGAAACGAGGCTTGAAATGTGTATTTTAAGATGTTTTAAGGGGATTTACCGTAAAAATTGAACTAACCTTCTTTATTTTATGAAAATAAATAAAAGAAACATTTTTCTTTGTTCCAAAATTCGTGAAATTAGGAAAAAAAAGTTCCATACCGACAGACAGATCAATAAATCGACAAACAGAAGTTTTCTTTCCCTCAAATTTCTAATCTCGACTCAGGACATTCTGAACCTATTTCAACAGAAAAACAATTTGAATTATTGTTACGATTGCTATCCTTCCAATCCACTACGTGAATGTGGACGTAAATGTTAAAGATATATGTAAACCATGGTATATATATATGAACCGAAACGATTACAAAACTGCTGATCACCACCAAAATTTCAATATTTTGTCTAAAAATTGTACTTAAATAAGTCTGTTATTTACAGTGGTAAAATTGCTATGAAACATTACAAAATGGTAACCTTCAGTTAATAAAAATAGTCAGTTACAGACTTTGAATTTCGTACAACAGCGACATTCTGTATTGGCCACTGAAATTAAGTAAAATTGGATGACTCCGTACAACAGTTATTCCAGCTGAAATCGTTACATACTACTTCCTCGTCCTCTCATTCGCAATCGTTACTATGTTACGTCTGTCTAGAAGTAATGTAGCAGGGATTTATAATATGTAAGAATCATTCCTTTTATATCTTGAGCACTTCAGCACTTCCACTTACTGTCCAGGAGTTAAGTGCAGCTTCTATACAATTTTGCTTTGACATTCTGCTTTATGCAGTACTTGTGACTAGCTCTCTGGATATATACACTTATTCTTTTCTTATTTGGAAGAACAGAACTTGTGATCTATCTCTTTCGAATATTCAAACTTTCGTTTTAAATATAGTAATATTTATATAAAAGGTATTCTATAAGTAAGGGTAGTAGCAGCAGATTCCTTACATAAAAATAATGCAATTCAGCCAAACTTACCTTAATTTGATTTTTTTTAATAGCTTCTAAAAGAATTAAAATATTGAATCAAATCTATTCATAATTTGGCTGTTATTTGTAAAGGGCGCCACCTGCGCCATTTGACGTGTCTTTAAAACGTCATAACTTTTTTGTGTACTTTATAAATGTCGCTGAGTAAACATTTTCGAGATATTTACTTATAAAATATTCAACACAACCAATTTAAATCACGATTTAGGAATGCACAATTTTTCAAAAATGAAAAATACACTATACTACGGCTGACAAGCGGCAATAAACAATTCAGCATGTTATTAAAATAGAGAATAATCATTTATAATTGCGTCGTTTTACAAGAACAAGAGCAAAATAATAAATTTAAATAGTGATAGTAGCGATAAATGAGAATTTTCCTTTGAGCTTTGTGAATAAAACGAATAAAAGAAAATATGGTTTTTATCTATCTACAGTAATTACATGTTACAGTCAGTTTATAAAATACTTCAGAAGGCTTCTAAACTTTTATTTTATCTAGGTGTTTTATTTATCTCATTCACAAAGAAATTCTTTAACGTTCATTCCTAACTGTTAAGTTTTTTTAAGGATAACCAATGATAACATATTAAAATGCAAATGTACCTTAATACTCCTTGCTCTACATATTGAAACCTTAGTAGTAATTGTATCGGCAAGGCTTTGTAGTACATTGCAGTTGTTCTTTTTTCTTATATAACTAAAACTTACAATTCGTTCAATAAAAGTTTCATTCAAATCAGTTTTATAGGTTAAGATAATCGTGGGCGTGGATAGAAGTGGAAGAGTCAGAAACAGAGAAAAATAAAACAGGTGGTAAATGAAGAATATCTAAAAACATTTCGGAAGTTAATCCCAATTAATCTACATATTTTATTTTTTTATATTGTGTGTACCAATTGCATTACTGATGGAATAAATTTGAACTATTACACAGTTTGAATTGTTTAAGGGGTCGCTCGGCCCTTCCAGCCCTTCGTCACATCCACCTAAAAGATCTCTTGTGAATTACCCTACAATTAATTGTTGCCCAGGGCTCCCAAGCTTTTTACAAAGCTTGTGATTTTTCTGGGGGTTAATTTCCCTATATCTTCAGCTATTATTAATTCCACCTTTCCTAGCTACTTTAGCCTAGTGCGGACTAGCATCTTGCATTCGCAAGGAGTATGTTACGCAGTTTCTATGGCATTATCATAGTATCTGCACGTATCATTATCTGCCTTGCCCATATTCTGCGATGATATCTCAAGTGGCAATGGCCTGTTAAAAGGTTTGTCATCAGCTTTAAGTCGAACTTTTCAAGTTCGAGAAGCCTTATGTCGTTCAATAAGTTATGAACTTTCTCGCTTATCTTTGGTCTGGAGTTTTCCTCTAGTAGGACTATATCTGTACCTTTTCAAATTTTCGGTCCTTTAGATAGTCCACAAAACAGTTCGCTCCCAAAGAACGTTCAATACCTTTTTTTGCAAGGACGTCATTTCCTTCTATTCCTTAAGGTAACCTTTTTTGTCAGTTGCTTTAGGGATTGTCTGCATCCCTAGGCAATTTTAGACTTAAAGGTGTAAGGCCTAAGAGCATTTAACGCCTTCCTGGCTATCAAATGCCTTGGTCTATGCATTCCTGGGCATCTAGATCTTTGCTCTTCGAATGCCTGCCTTTATTAATGTATTCTTGGGCCATAAGTTTCTGCTTGGTAGATGGTTGGGGTCTTTTACAGGGCTCTAAATAGCCTGCAATTAGGCTCTGGTACGGCCACGCCAACCCCTTCAACCATCGTCGATCCATCTGCATACCAGATGAGTGGCCCTTTCTCCGGCAGAGCTTCGAATTTGAACCATTGGTCTAGTCGTTAATTTGACATGGAAAAAAACTGAAGTGACATTTGTATATTAGAAAATATATTTTTTACATTATGTGAATATCGATGTGAGTCTTATTAGGTTTAAAGAATTACCTATGACTACTATTTATTTTTGTTTCATTTAAGGTGAGTTTCACATATTTGAAAATATCTGTGGTGAAATTAATTTAGTTGGCCAAAGATAGAAAATAAAGGTAAAAGTCAGGTGATCAATAAAATTTTGCATATATGTTCATTTTTACTTACTCCTTCAGGAACTGATATAGTATATATATTAAGGACAATTTTGTTTCTGTGGCGGGAACTGAGGTAATGTGTTTATCGCAAGAATCTCGAAAAATAAGCATTGTAGCCAACAAACTGCATCGTTTGTTTTAAAGTTCATAAAATGTTCGTCAATTCGCGATTTTTAGCAACGATTTTCGATCAAAGTTAACGGAGATACACATTCTTTTGGAGTAAGTCGTGTAAGTAATTACTTTTGTTTCCATGGCTTACGTCGGTCTCTATTAAAGATTATTTGTTAGAAAAATGGTTGGTACGTACGAATAAGAATTTTTGTCTTATTAAATAAATAATTATTTTATTGTAAAATCAAAATATGTCCAGGATTCCGGAGTTCTCTATAAAGCTTGTAATTTTCCAAGCAGCTAATTTCCCTATTATGTCTTTAAGTGTTAATTCCATCTATTCATGGCACTTTAACCTAATGCGGATTAATATCTCGCACGTGCAAAGAATATATGTATACTAGGTTTAGAAACAGTGAAAAGTAGATCCAAGGGCGTGCGGTTGTACGGGTTTCGCAAATTCCATAATTTGTTTTGGTTGTTATTTATTTTCTGCAATACCGATCTACCACTGAAAAGTATTTCAACTGTAATATATTATTTACTTGGTAACATTTCACCTTGCGTTTCGTTTTACTTCCACATCCACATAGAGAAGTAGAAGTATTTTAATCATAAAGAAATGTTCAAGTATTTTTTTTTTCATTATTTTAATAAATAATTAAAAATCGAAATTTTATCTAAATAAGTGCAGTCATTTTAAAAATATGGCGGACTGAACTTCTGGTCAAAAAGCATAAAACACTCCCGTATCTCAAAAACGGTTCACATTCAACGGTAAGAATAGGAGTGTTTTGAACTCAGCTGACTGTGCTCTTACCTTCCACTACAGTATGTCTGTTTAAATCTGGGACACCCTGTATATTTTTTAAAATCGAGGGAAAAATAATAAATGTATTGGATTTGAACCATTAGTTTTGAAATTATTAATTGTCTAATAACAGGTTTACAAAATATGAATCAATGTGAATTTGATAGGTTTGAGGGGTTAACCACTACCGGAAATACAAGTACAAATGTTCAGAAATACCACGGAAATACTCTGGATTGTTTACGAATGAATACTCAGTATTCTCGGAAATACTGCGGGAATGCAGTATTCCTAGAATACTTGTACAAATTTTGGGCCAGTGGTCGATCCCTCGTCGTATACATAATATACAAAATCAGCCTTTGTCCCCATTGCCTGTACACCAAAAGTTTCTCTCCTTTACGAGGTGGTAAAACCATTTAAAGTTTAAAGCACTCCTATGGTAGAAAATGATCAACAACGTATAACTTCGGTGAAATAAACCGGTTATTTCCTTTGAAAAAATGTCGATCATTTTTGCTCTACTTTTTACTATTTATATACTGACATAGTATACATTTATCATTTTTTACCTTGCGATATTCTTAAGATGATATCTCAAAAGGCAGTAACCCGTTAGAAGATCTGTCATCAGCGTTAGGTCAGACTTTTCCAATCTAGAAGCCTTGAATAAACTTGTGCTTATATCTATCTGATCTCAAATTAAAGGCAACAAAATATGCGTCCAACTATATGACAGGAATAGAGTATTTTTAACTTTGATTCCTCCAGAGGTGTGACTAAAAGGCCGTAACTTAAAAACGCTATATCTTGATCTTTCATAAAAAAAAAATAGACAGAAGTTTCAGAATAAGAAACATGTAAACTTTAAAACAGATCTGTTGAGGAGGTTGAGGCATTACAGTCCCAACCAAAAGTAAGTCGAATTCTAAATCGGAACTTTTCCATAATAAATTATTACAAACGGTTATAAGTCGATGATACCAATAATTATTGTCAAAGGCATAAACAAATCATTTTTTACTATTAATTAATTATTTAAGTACATTTAATTATTTTACTTAATGAACTAACTTTTGGATGTTTCTTCCAAACTTAAAAAAAAAAAAATGAGAATCAGTAAAGATAAAAATTAAATCATTAAATAATGGAAAAATCAGTTAAAAATCATTAACGAAAAGAGAAATTTGACAGTTTACAAATGTTTAATTTTTTTTTTATTTATTAAAGTCTCCTAATTAAATTGGAAACAATATAAAAATATGCGTAAGACATCAATGCTTTTCATAGTTGGTTTTTGCTATAAATTAAAATGTACCAAACATTGATTGAAGCAGCCGTTACTCTGTGGTAGTTAATCATTTTGCACAAATAACTAAATAAAACACACTACTATGTTTTCTACCAATATGTGGTAGAGAACATAGTAGTGTGTTTTATTTAGTTATTTATGTTAAAATGTACCGTTTGCATGCTGGGTTGGTATATTCTCGATAAGACTACATGTAAAAGTTTTCTAAAATTTTTACCTTTATGAGTTTCTTAATGACTTTGGATTTTTTACAGAAAATTGTGTCATATAAAAATCAACTCAAATCAGTCGATGCACGTTAAGAGGGGTGTTGTAAAATGTTTGTATGATAGGGCCAAAATCATTTCTTCTAATCATGAAATACTAAACAATGAGAAGCGGTTTATAAAGGAAGTTCTTATAAATAACCAATACCCTGGGGGTTTTGTCGATAATACCTTCATAAACATTGAAAATAACAATCAGGTACGACAAAAACCTGAAAAACGTTACACAGCGTTAATTCCTTATCTATGCGGATTATCCGAAAAGTTGCGCAGCATCGGTGATAGATTTGATATTAGGACGGTATTTCAAATAAACAACACTTTAAGATCTATTCTGACAAAGACGAAACCGAAGAACCACGAGCAAAATTCAAAAAACTGCATTTATAGTCTTCCGTGTGAGTGCAACAAACAATACGTGGATGAATCATCCAGACCTTTTAGTATAAGATTGGGCCAACATTAAAATTATATCAGAAAAAATGAAATTCAGAGGTCTAAGATCTGTGAACACGCTTGGGAGAATGGACATAGAATAAACTGGGACTCGGTAAAAATTTTAACAAAAGAGGCAGACAGCAAAAAAATAAAAATTAAAGAATCCGAGATAATATTATTGAATGAGGATAGGTGCGTGTCGAATTGTTCCCTAGATGTCTGAAGATACAACTTGGTTGCCAATGTTAAAAGAAGAACTTCACACACTTAACATTGTATAAAAACTAAAAAAAACTGTTAACTATATCAATAGTTCTATGTAAATAGTAAGTATCTATGGGTATTGAATATAACAAGCATTCTTAGAGCTGTGTATTTATCATACACAGCAAAAAAAAGATTTTTCAAAAAAAGCCTTGAAAAGGAAACAGATTAGATTTCCGAAACTTCGATATATTTAATTTCAAGTTTTTATACTTATTTGTGTTGCTTATTTAAAAAAAGCAACCTCTAACTGATCCTTTGATGTAAAAATCACAGGCGTAGAGGTTATTTACCAGTAACATACTGGTTAATTATGTTTTGTAGATTCCCCGAGCACCGCTTAAAAAGAAAAAATACATGTGGAGGAAGTCCCAAAGAATTGAAGAAAAAAATAGATAATGCCACAAATAACATTTAAACAATATATAAAAATCTATTAAAAAAAACTTATTTCAGATTTTTTTCATTATTTTCGTCTAACGCCTCAGCCTCCTTTAAGTTTTTCGCTCCCTTTCATTCTTGAAAAGAAACTACTGCCGACCCTTAGGTAGACTAATCTGTCTCTGAAAGAGTATATAAAATGTTGGCTATTTCTGCTATGTTAATTACTTTCAGAACATGTGCTATCCTCTCTACTTTTTTCTAATGCGGGGGTTACCCATTACGTCCTAATTTTAGTGACTACACTTTTGTTATTTATTACGTTTTACTTAACACTCATTTAATTTAATAAACAAAATTCAGCAAGACCTTTCACAAGCGCTCTCATTTCTCAACACAAAACCTAATTTTAATGGGAAAATTAAAGGTAAACAAATACTTTTTAGCGATTTTAGGTTAGGCACATAACTTAGTTAGGTTTTAATAGAATCACACATTTTTTATGTTAAAAAACTAGCACAACACACATTTAAAGAAATTAAATCCACATTAAATCCAATCCCTTCGGAACTGCAATTTCACATCGAGCGTCTATAATCAATCAACATCTTACCGCGCGTTAAATTACCCCGGTAGCCACTGTATCGGCAACTTAAGTGATAACCTGTTGTTAGTACACTGTGGTAGGCAACCCTCAGCCTCCCGCGAAACGATGGTTGTCAACGTTGCGCATGCACGCCGCCTTTGAACATACCTGGATAAACTAACTAGGTTACGAACGGTCATGTAATATACAAACATGTGGACCTGCCAATACTCCAGGATACACTTTCCTTAGTTCTTTCCATTCCTTCCTGCAGTTCCTGCCGTTGATAAGGACATACCGTCTCAAAGTTCCGCTCTCCAGGAAATGCTGCGTGCTTTATGGGAAAGGGGGATGAATGTCAGGTTTATAGGAGCGGAATAAAACAACTGAATGGAATTAATACGGTGTTTTATGGTTGGAATGTCGTGTATGTTCACCTTTGCCTTCTAATAAAAAGACTACTAAAAATATTTCCGGTGCGTGAACAAGGTGATGTGTTGGCTTGGTTACAACCCTCACATAATGGGTTATTGACATTTTAAATATAAATATATCATATTTTTTGTAAATTCCGAGACTTAGAAGCTAAAGCGTAGAAATAAGCATTTAATATATTTAAGCCTCACAATAAGTTCATTAACATGAATTAAAATTGCATACAACTAGGAAAATCAGAAGTGGGATACGAACTCAAGAGACTGAAAATTTTAAAACAAAAATATACGATTGGCCGTGGCGTATTACAGTAATAGTAAATAACAAAATTCTGACAGTTATCAGATCTGAATCAAGCTTTTGACGTATTGTGAAGAAATACACTATAGGAGACCGAAAACGAAAATACTAATTCGAATAATAATCGGTTCAGTGGCGCAGTGCTAAGGTGTTTGGCTTGCAGAGACCACGGACACTCAGGTTAGAATCCTTATTAGGATTTTTGTTTCAGTCTCCCAAAATGCATTTAATCCCAATACGTCAAAACCTCGACTTAGATCTGATAACTGTCAGAAAAAACACCTTTAAACATCCATATGTTCAGTGGCGTTTTTCATGTCGCATTATCGCAAGAGCTGAATACCAATCTTATGAATTTGTTATCCGGGATAGTACGATCATAGAGTCTACGGTTGTGTTCCATTTCTTCCCAATTGATTCTGGCTTGTAAAATAATATGTTCGTACAAATCCATTTTATTACTGTATGTAAATTTCCAAACTACAAATGAAACACTTACACTTAACCTCTAAATGGTAAACACGTTTTGTCATGTACTTTTAACATTGGAAATGTTATGTTTTCCTATATGGGATAGAGTTACCAGTTTTTGTTCAAGGTCAAAAGACAGCGGTGTCGCGGCACAGTAGAGAGAAGACCAGTAGACTCACTTACTGTTGAGATTTGTTGTAATCGATTTTAGTTTTTATGAATTCACTGCGCATCCGATATTTGTACGCTCATCTACATATACACTGCTCGAGCTAGAAAATGCTAATAAACTGGCCAACACTTACAATGACACTAAATTATTTTTGTTCGAAGATATCCTTGACAGATGATTTATTTTGCGATGGAACTTAATGTTTACTGATTATTCAATAAGTAGCGAATTAAAATTTGACCCGCCTTTACTTAAATTTATTACATAATATCCGCGTCAGACTGAAAAGGTATGACTTTATATTATTCAAGCAAAAATCTATTAGGCTGCTGCGCTTGCCAATTAGATTACCTACCGTGTCGGGAGATTACCTAAAGGTTGTACAGCGATGCTGACGGTAGAACACAACAGCGTACAGCTTGCTACAAATAGGTGCCTGCTTGCAAATAAATGATGTATTAGAATTGCAACTAACTGATATAGGTTGTATAAATTGAGTGACAATAATAATATCTCTTTATTTCAAAGTAATGTGTCGTGGTCGACTGAGACTACCATATGCAACGGCTGATATACGCAAATGTAATGAGGGTTGGATATATCACAGGGGGTCAAGTTACCAGTTTTCATTTAAGGTGGAAATACAGCGGTGTCGCGGTCGAGTGAGACTGCGTATATGCAACGGCTGATATACGCAAATGTAACCTGGGTTGCATATATCACAGGAGGTTAAGTTACCAGTTTTCATTTAAGGTGAAAATACAGCGATGTAGTGGATCGTGCTATTTCCGGACGAGGCAAAGCCGAGTCCGGAAAAAGTTGTAAAAGTTGAAAAACTTTATGTTTTATGTATGGTTATCATTTCCAATGTCCCGATGATTACAAGGATTGCGAAATCTGTGAATTTTTTTTTATTTAATCGTCTTATTTATATTAACGTCCTGGCGGAGTTTAGCTAATGCCATTCCACCACACAACCAGGACACGTACACATAGACATCAACACAACAAACATTCCCTGTGATATTGCCATCTATCGCAGCTGAGACTCGAACTTAGGATAGATAACAGCGACTAGACATGTTTTTGATTTGATTTGCTTCTGGTACGAAAGATCCCGGGTTCAAACTCCTATGCCCACTGAACTTTCTTTCTTTAATTTTGTGACGATTAATATATTCTTTCACAAATTCTTTTCTATGATTTCTTTAGGATAGGTTAGTAGGTTTTTATTCTGATATCTAATTGTTATTAATTATTTGCGCCGCAGGCAGTATTAACGTCGCAGACAAAGAAAAGGGGGGTGCGGGGATGTCCCTCCACTTTTTTTCCCACAGAATAACACAGAATTAACTTGAAATCATTAAAATCACTATGTTCGTAACGCGTCGTTAACTCTTGGTCCAACAGTGCCGGCTTGATTCTATTTGCTCTCTCCGTACCGTCTTGTCTGTTCAACTATTTCTTCCGTGCTAAAGCGCTGTTTGCGAATTCCTGGGCACGCCGAATTTTTATTTTTATTTTTATTTTTATTTTGTAACAATTAATGAATTTTTTCACAAATGCAGGTTTGATTTGACGGCAGAAATAATGTTTTCCTTCTTTTCCTATAATGATTTTAATCTGTCATGGGATGGTTAGATGGTTAGGTTGGTTAGGTTGATTTGTATATTGCTATCTAACTGTTAATAACTGGCAGCGCCGCAGGCAGTATTAGCGTTGCTGGTAACAAGTACTTATGTTTTTTGGGACGGATCGTAGCTGTTTCCTGACGAATAAGTTTATGTTTGATGTATGGTGTTAATCATTTCCAATGTCTCGATGGTTACAAGGATTGAGAAATCTGTGATTTTTTTTACAATACACATTTTTTTATAATATCTGTAGACCTTACGTATGAACTTAGTCCGGACGTTAAGCAACAAAATACCACAACCACCTTACACTTAATGATTCCTAGATGTCGTTTTGCACAAATGTTGTTCACACCCATACCCTCGATTTAAGATGTCTTGCCAAGGTGGCACCCCTGCAGGGGCTTGTAGCGGTGGTTGCCTACGAATTAGGGGCAATTTAAAAAATCTCTGTCGGTCAGTCGGTCTGTAACTTTTTTGTGCGCACATTTTCGCAGGAACGGTTTAAGATATTGACTTGAAATTTCGTCTTTTCTTACCTAACTACAACTACTAGCAGAAAAAATGGCACTAGAATACGTCAAATATGCGATTTTTTAAAAATTGACCCTGATTGGAAGGCAACCACACGCTACACGCCCCTACAAAGGCGCCACCTTGGCGACACATCTTAAGTCGAAGACATGAGTGTGTACAACATTCGTGCAAAACGGCATCGCGGAATTGTTAAGTGCAAGGCGGTTGTCGTTTTCCAACCGGATTAACTTACAAAAAACGGAATTGGCAATTTTTTATTTTATACCTCCCAGCGACCACTTTTTTTCGGAGGGTTTTTGAAAAATTCGTATCGAAGAAAAGATGTCACTATGGACTTCAGCGTGTAGGTAATTGATCGCTGAAACATTTTAAGTTAAAGCATACATGACGAAAAATTTGAATTATGACAATTTCAAAATATAGAAATTAGAACAATCTTGGAGAACATCCTGTAGAATTAGATTCAACTTTGTTTTGACTTAAAAAAATGTTTCAACAATCAATTACCTACACGCTGAAATCCTCAATTCCATTTTTTGGTATACAAAAACTTTAAATATTTTAATTCTCTGTTTGTTTACTGAAAATAATATTTTTTATTTCAAGCGCCAAAAAAAAAAAAAAATTAGATACTAAATTATTTCGAAAACTACTAATGAAACTTCGACTAACAATGTTCAAGAATTTAACATTGTCAGCAATAGTGCGAGGTTTTTAAAAACATACACCAAATGACTGATTACAGTAATGACTATTTTGCAAATATAAGGAATATATTAGTAACATGTCGAGCTAAAAATATTTTAATCATAAACTGGAATGTGTGTCAAACAACAATCAACACAATCAGGGAAAATAAAATGGTTAAAATATATGTTTTAACGGGGTACCTTGGGTCGATGGAGTTACCATAGAAATAATTAGATTAATGAACCCTTAGAGACCTACTACGTCATCTTGTATATATCTGTAACTTTTTTCTTCCACATCCACGTATTAATGGAGCGGAAGTATTGTAATCGTAAAAAATTTAAAATTTTCTCTTCTGTTGAAATAGGTTTAGAATTTCATGGAACGAGATTTTAAATTTAAGCAAAAAAATGTCTGTCTGTCGGTCGATCAGTTAGTAGATCTTTTTGTGCGGCGATTATAGACCGTACCAGACTTATGGCAGTTTAAGTCGTAAAACAGAGAAGCGCTCGATCTAATAAAGACATGACGTTCGTCTGTTCGACAGGAACTTAAAATATTAGAATTTTTCCACCAAGGCCACAAATACTTGGGGACAAATAAGTAAATTCTCTTGCTGATTGAATCGGATTGGCTGAAGTCTTATTGAATACTTCTTGTTAATTAAATCTTATTGAACAACAGGCATGTATGTACACTTGCTAGTAAACAAAATAGTACATTATTAATATTATTATCTGAATTGCCAGCTACTGTGAAAAAAAAACACGAGTAAAATTGGACGCCGGAACTTTTGACTCGAAACGCTGCCGATACCGTTAGAGTTATGAAAAAAATGGACATTCGTGCAAAACGGCATGGCGGAATCGTTAAGTGCAAGGTGGTTGTCGCTTACCAACCGGACTAACTTACAAAAAATGAAGTTGGTAATTTTTAATTTTATACTTCTCAGCGACCACTTTTCTTCGGCGCTTTTTGAAAAATTCATATCGAAGAAAAGTTGTTACTATGAATTCCAGTGTGTAGGTAATTGATTGCTGAAACATTTTAAGTTGAAACATACAGGATGAAAAAGATGAATTATGAGTTTAAAAATATAGAAATTTGAACAATCGTGGGGAACATCCTGTAGAATTAGATTCAATTTTGTTTTGGCTTAAAATGTTTCAGCAATCAATTACCTACAGGCTAAAATAGATAGTGACTACTTTCAACATGAATTTTTCAAAAATACTCAATTCCATTTTTTGGGATACAAAAACTTCAAATATTTTAATTCTTTGTTTACTGAAAATAATAATTTTTATTTCAAGTGCCAAAAAATGAAGAAAAAATTGTTTTAAATACTAAATTATTTCGGAAACTACTAATCAAACTTCGACTAACAAAGTTCGAAAATTTAACATTGTCAGCAATAGTGCAACATTTTTAAAAACATGCAACAAATGGCTGGTTACAGTAATAACTATTTTGCAATTGTAAGGAATATATTTAGTAACATGTCGAGGTAAAAATATTTTAATCATAAACTGGAAAGTGTATCAAACAACAATCAACACAATCAGGGAAAATAAAATGGTTAAAATATATGTTTTAACGGGGTACCTTGGGTCGATGGAGTTACCATAGAAATAATTAGATTAATGAACCATTAGATACCTACTACGTCATCTTGTATATATCTGTAACTTTTTACTTCCACATCCACGTATTAATGGAGCGGAATTATTGTAATCGTAAAAGATTTAAAATTTTCTCTTTTGTTGAAATAGGTTTAGAAATTCATGAAACGAGATTTTAAATTTAAGCAAAAAAATGTCTGTCTGTCGGTCGATCGGTTAGTAGATCTTTTTGTGCGGGCGATTATAGACCGTACTAGACTTATGGCAGTTTAATTCGTAAAACAGAGAAGCGCTCGATCTAATAAAGACATGACGTTCGTCTGTTCGACAGGAACTTAAAATATTAACATTTTTCCACCAAGGCTACAAATACCTGGGGACACTAAGTAAATTCTCTTGCTGATTGAATCGGATTGGCTGAAGTCTTATTGAATACTTTTTGCTAATTAAATCTTATTGAACAAAATTTTTTTAAATACTAAATTATTTCGAAAACTACTAATGAAACTTCTACTAACAATGTTCAAGAATTTAACATTGTCAGCAATAGTGCAAGGTTTTTAAAAACATAGGAATATATTAGTAACATGTCGAGCTAAAAATATTTTAATCATAAACTGGAAAGTGTATCAAACAACAATCAACACAATCAGGGAAAATAAAATGGTTAAAACATATATTTTAACTGGGTACCTGAGGTCGATGGAGTTACCATAAAAATAATTAGATTAATACCTACTATGTCATCTTGTATATATCTGTAACTTTTTACTTTCAAAGATTTAAAATTTCCTTTTTTGTTGAAATAGGTTTAGAATGTCATGAACCGAGATTTTAAATTTAAGCAAAAAATGTCTGTCTGTCGATCGATATAAATTTAGTACACGTAATTAGATTAGAAATATTTAATTTAATATTTTGAACTTATTCCGTTGAGGATGGTAAATACGGGAAAAATAAGTAAAGCAACCTAATAAGAGTTCAGAAACTTGGGATTTAGTGTATATACGAGAAGGTAAGGTTTCATTTCTTTTGTGACATTTACGAAATAAAAAATTGTGATTTAGTGTGAATCAGAATAAAAGTTCGCAATGAGCAATAGAGCAGTAGCAGCTCACGTCACAACATGGCCGCTCCAGCTGACTGGGTGTCAGTTTTGCATTTGTGTCCATGGAGAATAATTTGATGTTTTAAGGAATTTTTAGTGCTTTTTGAAGCGTTTTTCCTGAGTAAAATTAATTGTTGGTGTTCTTTATCTATTATGCATTTCGTGAATTGTTGAACTGACTTTTATCTAATGCTTTATTTATATATTCGAATAGGCATGTCATCTTGTTCACATGTCAAAAGTTATTTATTTTCCATATAGTAAGTAAATTTTATTGATTTATTATAATTTTATTTATATTCTACATTTTAGGAGTCCCCTCATTACATTTCTAAGCTGAAATATATTAGTGGAGTTAACCTATATGATTTAAAAGTGGGAGATTCAAACTGCATATTTGGATAATTTAAAAAATATATAACATAGCATTGAATTAATGAACTGTTGTGACTCTTTCTGGAAATAAAATTAATATCTAAACTATAAGACTATTATTATTCATACTTACCTTCATAATTGTGTATAATGTGTATAATTTAAAACATTCAGATAATGCTGTTAAAAGTGTATTTTTTAAGCGGTGTCGTGTTTTAGGTCACTTGCCTTCACTAATATTTTATTTGTATACATTATCAATAGTTTGAACGTCTGTAATTATATATCTTTATCTTTATATTAGATTTACTGTTACTCCTGCATTTTACAATACAAACCTCCGATTCTTGTTATTAATGTGGAAAACACTTAAAATTATTACAAACTTTTGAGCTTAACGAAAGTAAGATATAAATCAATAAAAAATTGATGGGAAATATTTTAAATTGTCAAAAAGACGTAAATTTCACAATAGGTTTCAAAAACCATTAATATATGATTGATATATTGGCATAAATTGACACCTTTTAAACCAGTGTAATAGTACTTACTAACCTATATCATTCCTTAGTTGTAACTGAGCCAGTACTGATTAAACATTTACTAAAATATGTGGTGATTTTATATATGTACAGAAAAAGTCAAAAACCCAATATAGCCTTTATTTTCACTAATTTTCGGTTTTACAAAGATGTCAACGTTCTCGACACCAATTTTTACACCTGTAAAAACAACACTAATAAATTACTTATAAAATTTTCTCTCATACTAGGTTTAAAAAAATAATAATAAACATCACTACACATATCTGATTTAAGAAGTCCTCTACATTAATTTATATTGAACGAAAATTGACACCAACTCAAATGTCAAATTTCTGAATTTGCCACCCAGTCAATTGACAGCTGGCAAAACTGTGACGTCTCTGCTAGTGCTCTATTGCAATAGAGCACTAGCAGTTATGCCAGCTGTCACGTGATTGGTAGACAAACTCCGAAATTTGACATAAGAGTAGGTGTCGGTTTTCGCTTGATAAAAATTAAAGTGGAGGATTTATGAATATCAGCTCTGTGTAGTGATGTTTGTTAATGTTTTTTTTTTAAAGCCTAGTGTGAGAAAGAATTTTATATATACTTTATTAGTGTTGTTTTTACAAGTGTAAAATTTGATGTCAAATACGTTGACATCTTTGTGAACCCATAACATACTGAAAATAAAGACTATATTGGATTTTTTAATTTTTTTGTACATATATAATATCACGACATATTTCAATAAATGTTTAATTAATACAGGCTCAGTTACAGCTAAGCATAGGTTAAAAGTTGTCACAACATTAATTGATTCATGCCAATATATCAATCATATATTAATGGTTTTATAAACCTGTTGTGAAATTTACGTTTTTAGACAATTCAAACCACTTCCTATCAACTTTTTATTGAAATATCTTACTTTCGTTTGGCTCAACAGTTTCTAATAAGTTTAATTGTTTAACACATTAATAACAATAATCAGAGGCTTGTATTGTGAAATGCAGGAGTAATAGTAAATCTAATATAAAAATAGGACTGTGAGACCGTTTCAGTTTCCATTTAATTAAAATCATAAACAAATATGAAACGTAATATGCTCGAAATACTTTACAGGTATAAGTATATTCACCTAGTTTGGTATTTGTTTTGATTCTTACAATTATAATCACAGATGTTTAAAATATTGATAATGCTTACAAATAAAATATCAATGAAGGTAAGTGAGCTAAAACGAGACAGAACTTAGAACACACTTTTAACGGGAGTAAAATAAAATTCTTCAAAATGATGCTTATAAATATAACAACCATAATAGGATGTTTAAGATCGTACACATTATAGATACTAATAAAGGTAAGTATGAATAATAGTCTTATGGTTTAAGTAGATAGCATTTTTATCTTCAAGAACGTTCACAATGGTTCATTAATTCAACACTATGTTGGAAGCAGTATGAATCTTCCACTTTTAAATCCTATAGGTTAACTCCATTAATATATTTCAACTTAGAAATGTTACGAGGGGACTCCTCAAATATAGAATATAAATAAAATTATAATAAATTTACTTACCATATTGAAAAGAAATTGACATGTGAACAAGATGACATGCCTATTGGAATATATAAATAAAGCATTAGATAAAAGTCAGTTCAGCAAATCACGAAATGTATAATAGATAAAGAACACTGTTTTATTCATTCAGTACTCTACAAACACTAACAATAAATTTTACATAAAAATAACGTTTAAAAAAGCACAAAAAACTTTTTAAACTCAAATTATTTTATATGGTCACAAATGCAAAACTAGGTTATTATCAACCAAACAGTGTGGCGGCCATGTTGTGACGTCAGTTGCTACTGCTCTATTATTTCCACATGGAGTAGATATATAGTATCAAGATGTTGCCGTTTAAAGAGACTTGAATGGGAAGTCTGGATGTGGAAGTAGCGAGTTTTTTTTTAGCTTATGAAATGCTTTTATAAATATCTACCACAATACATTAAAACATTTAAATATAGTGAAAACCAGGTTATTAAAGTAATGTTGAAAAAATCAAGAAGATATCCAACAAAAAAACTCTGATGAAACTGATTTATTAAATATTAAAATATATAGGTAGGTATGTATCATTCATTACAGAGCTATATTTTTATTTACACTATGAATGAAAAACTGTACATTATTTATAGTAATCCATACCAAACAAGAAGAATCACAAACTCCATAGTTCAACAAAAACTTAACACAAAAAGAAAAAGTGTTTGTCAACATTTCTAATATTTTTAGCAAAATTATATAACATATTTCCAATCTTTACAGGATCCTCAGCTAGTAAACACAAATTATTTACTTTGTCAGAGAGTACACTTATATTAAGATTAATAATAATTTAACAATAATTTTAATAAGTCTATCATTAATTATTATCAACAATCCATGCACAATCTTAACCTCAGTTTATTCCATTCTGTTTGTCTATTGTAACACAACCAGGGATTAACTAGGTATTTGTTTGTAATTATTTATTTATACTTTATTTCACTCATGCTACTGTTGCATAAGTCTTACTCAGTTGTATAAGTATGTACAAAACTGAAATTTAAGGTTAAATTCATGAAATCAGTCACCTACACTACACGAAGCATTTGATATAATTAAATACCTACCTACCTTTAAAGTTTGGGCCAGAATATTAAGAAATTGATGCACTCACATAACTAAAACTTTTTAAACATTATTAAGGAAAAAGCATATCAAAAGTTATAAAATAAGGCACAACGCGATCAACCACTATCACAAAACTAGAATATAACGGACAAAACAAAATACGATCGGCAGCATTATTTGATTGTTGCGACCTCTTCGCTTAGAAATACATATGTATAGGACAGCGTTGCCATTCTTTTCTAATAGATTTTAAACCAATGTATGTATGTAGTATAATAATATAGTAGTATGATTTATTGTGATAATATATAGTAGTATGATTTATTATGATATAGGCATATTTGTAAATTTTATTATTTTTACGTAGGTACTTAGATACCTGATTTTTCATTCATAAATATGCAACAACTAAATAGTTTAAGTCTTAATAAGTTTTTAATTTAAACTTGATAGAAAAATTATGCATAAACCTCGAATGTAAAATATCTGTTTTACACTTTTATTCTTGTAAAAGCAACTTACCTCATTATGCTTTAGTTTCCAAAAAATCTCCCTAATCCGATTATTTTTACATTCCTCATTTATCGTATTATATTCGTGAAAAATCACCCTTCAAAGTTTCTTCCAATTTTTACGTTTAATATTAAGTAGATGCGAAAATTAAGGTCTTTCAATTCCATTAGTCTGTCTGTATGCCTGTTGGCGTTATAACCAGAGCCCGGCGCAAAAGTAGTTATGCCAGAGGCGGTCTTCACACACAGATAAATATAATGTTTTGTATAATTCACATAAGCAAATAAATACACTATTTATAGGAAACAAATACCTACTTTTGCGGTAAGAAATAAAAAGTATGGCATAAAACTCATAAAATAAATAAATAATTTATTATTGGTTTGGAGAAATTATTTATTTGGTATAGTTGAGCAAGTAGATCTAGGAGATGTTTACTGAGTCTGGTGGATAATAAACACCAGACTTCGGCCGCACATTATATATACCTGCAGCGTCGCCCGTCAGCGTCGGTCTAATTGTCTAATCGAAAACAAAAAACTTGGAACTTTAAACGACATACGCCACTTCAACTTTTTATATCAGTTAAGGAAATGTAAACATTTTTCAATTTAAAATATAATTTTTATCTGTGCACATAATATAGGGCACTATAATTTAAAAAAAATATAAGGAGAATTATCGACACCACAAAGTCACCGCCACGCTTGTTACTCTCTTTCTGCTTCTTTACGACAGGAAATAGGATACGGTAAACAATAATAATAGTAAAACAAACAGCAGATTGCGTTTTATATTTTGCAGAAGACTTCAAACATACAGAAAGCATTTGAAATAAAAAAGGTCCAACAGTTATTATTAATTTATTACACAATGACCAATGCCATGTGCGATTGTTTCTTATTACACATACGCATTATGGAGTCAACACTACAGACTTGTCAGTAAGTACATTTGATAGAAGTAAATGTGTCGTGATTTGTTATGGCGTCGAGTGGCTGTCCATTAAATGAAACAGTACTTTTGTAGATTAAAGATTTTCTGGAACTGCGGTTTAACGGTGTAGAATTTTTCTGTGCCAGCTGTGAAAAAACACTTTCGTCGACATGCAATTCGAACATTTTAAAACAAGTTTCATCTGAAAGTCATAAAAACTAAAATTTAGCATATTTACATGGATATTTCTCACGGATCCCTCTAGCTATACGCAATGTTCAACGTAAGCCGGAAACAGATCAGTATACAGTAATTGATGCAATAAACATTACAGGTATTTGATCTACGTCAATATATTTTTAGAGTCTCAGGGGATATTGCTGAGTGAAATACAAATTAGATACATAACAGTGTTAAGAAACAACCCCGGTTTTTCAACATTTTTGTGTGAAGAAACTGTACCTATTTTAAATATGTGTCGATTACATCGGTAGACGTTGAACGGTTGAACGATCCTTTTTCACAACACAAGTGGGACATTCAGTGACAGGCGCTGAAGTTTTATTTCGGACGATTTAGAACAAGTGCAAATAATATATTTTTATTATTCTAATAGGGTATAGTTACTAGGCGTTTATGTTTGTGCATCCAACAATAAGTGCATCAAAGTATGACTTATAACCTTTTCGGGGCCATTTACCTTTAAATATTACGGAATTCGCTAGATATAATCACAAGGTAAAATATTGTATTTTTGCGCATGAAAATGTTTATATAGTTCATATTGCGCAAAGCCGACTCTGGCTTTTACGTCATAACTACCTCTGAGCTGGGGTCTGATTATAACTAAGTATAAAATTATTATATTTTTTTTTTACTTGCCGTATTTATATTAACGTTCTGTCGGAGTTCAGTTTTTGCTGTTCTACCATCCAACGAGGACACGTACAGATAGACATCATTTACATATTTGACAGTGAAATATAATATTTGTTTAGAACGTTGTTGCCAACGAAAAACCGCTGCCTAAGAAATCTCTACTTCGACATCCAGATTTTCCATTCAAGTTTCTTTAAAGCAAAACATCTTAACTATAATTATACTCTAATATGTGGAAATATTTGTTCATAGAATTTTAACAATACTTCATAAAAAAAATTGAGGCGTTGGTTCTTAGCATATACGCCAAAACTGAAGTTTCTGGAAGCTTATTAGCTTGCTCTATTCATTTTCCCCAGTCACATCACACCCCAGTCACATCACACCATCAAACATCAAAAAAAACATTCAAAATTTTTTTACGATAACGGGCACTTTAAAAAAATAACTCGGACACACAAGAAAAAACAGTTCAGACCCAACGGTCAAACTCTTATAATCTGAAAGTATTTTCATGAGCTGAATCCGAATTTGATATCAGAATTCAGAATTTATGTTTGACAGCGAAATGTCGATTAAATTACAATATCAGTCCTAAACTAGCGGTTTTGTAAGGTAGTAGGGACATGAAATTAAAAAATTGTCTTTTTTGTGTAAAATGCATAGAATCCAACAAAACTACAATTATTGAACTCATTTGAAGTCCTTCTATATCCTCTTACAATAAAGCCACCCCTAAAGCGGGGACGGTAAGGCCTAGTGGGAGCAAAATTCGCATGAAGTTTGTTCATAGAGTAAAGAGATTTTTTGTATCAAATTGATAAAATTAGGAAAGATTGCATTTGTGTTGACTATCTCGATCCCTAGTATACATACAGGTTGTAATTAGTTTCATGGCATTAAAAGAAACTGGTAATAGGGACCGACTAGGAAACAAAAAACCTATATGACTTTTTTCTCTAGGGGCACTTTGAAAAAACTGACCTAGGTTAACATTCATATTTTAATTTGAATGTTAAGGTAGGAAACATTTGAGACCCACGGTTTTTCAGGGTCAATGGATGTTAGTTATAGTTCCTAATATTGGAAATTATAAAAAAACTGTAATACCCGACTTGTGTTCTCGCCGGCGGCACTTTGATGGGATTACTTGTACCGAACTTTTTATACCACTAATTATGAAAAAAATGATTCCTTCCCTTTCGGCACAACGCAAGCATAGCATGGCCGCAGACGTTTAAACAGGATTTGTGTACATGTGTTTTTTAATTTGGAATACAGTTATTGTAGCTTTTATTGTCGTTTATAAGAATTTATAAAATTTAAAAGTAACATTTGTAACATTGTGCTAAAAGCTTAAAAATATAGTAATTATTTTATGAAATTAGTAAACAATATGTCCGAGATACGATAACAGAAAATAGTTGTGTATTTTAAGTTAGGAAAAAAATCTGATTTTTTTAACGAATTGAGCGCATAATTCCCAATCAGGTATCGAAAACTAAAAATCAAGTCTTTGGTCTCTATGAAAATCAATGTAAACAATAATAAACAGATCAAAAGAAGGCAGCGAATACTAATAATAATAATCATATCTTTAATGCCCAATAGGTAACACCCAATAACTAAACAATTATTTTGGATTATTCACAAAAATTGTTCGAAATGACCTCGATCTCCACCTATACACATTTCGGCACGTCGCGGCGTCGCGCGTCGAACTAAGGACATACGCATTTGGTAAATCAGATCATTTTTTATGGTTTCTATGCACATTAAAATACGTTGTTGCAATTGTTCTAAAGCTGTTCCGCACCAGCTGCATTTCCACCACTTTCTCCATATACCAAGTGCATATCCGCAAGCTCTGGATAAGTATGGTCTCCCAAACACCACACAAAAGTGTAAATTAAAGTTATCAATAAAGAAAACAAAAAGAAAAACTTGTTCCAAAACCCAAAAAGTAACACAAAAAGCACGAAAGAGAAGTAGTGTCTTACGTATTCAAGTACTAACGACTTGAACGATAAGTAAATAAATTAATCTTAACATAAGTGGCACAAAATTCAAAAAGAACAGTTGTTTACCAAGTAAGGACACAAACTGAAATTATTACTTGTATTACAAGGGAAAATATATAGGTAAAGAGCCGGCTGTACAGATTTCCTATGAATAAGATACATGAAAAACTTTACATGAGTGAGGAAGTACTACCACAGACCTACAGGGCGCTACCTTTTATATACGCAAAATTTGCCCGCGTCATGGAATTTTACCGGAAGTTACGTGAAAATGGGAAGATCCGGGCAAAAAAGAAGCGGTACCCTATTTTTATTAATAACTAGAAGACTTGTAGTTTAACTTAAAAAAAATAATTCATGTATTCGATGACTTAATTAAGAAAACACAAAAAAAATAATTTAATCGAGGGTGTCTCAGGGTTGTGGGCAAATTAAGCTTGGCACCCGACTACAATCTCATTGTATACCTCAAAACCTACATTTTGGCGTAAGTTTTATTCATGTATTCGGTGACACAAAAAATCGTGACGTCAAAATTCTATGACGCGGGCAAAATTTGCTCATATGGCCCCCTGTATGTCTGTGATAGTACTTACTCACTCACACAAAGTTTTTCATGGATCTTATTCATAGGAAATCTGTATAGTCGTCTTCATATTTTTAATGCACGTAAAAAATTGCCGTCAAAGGAGTCCGCGCGGCGGTATCATTGAATCGGTAATGCTGCCTGCCCGCTCTGTAGTTACCGCATTTTTTGTGTGCATTGGAAACATGAGGACAGCTATACAGCCTACTCTCCACCTAATAGCACGCCTAATAAGATAATTTTTGCCGCGAAGAAGCAAAAAACATGGCGGTGTCCTCTGTCGGTCGCTTTAAACTGCTTTGTCGGCATACTTATTTGCACGAATGTCAGAGTATCACGTGCGACAAGACGCGAGGCAATAAAACCTACCCCAAGATGTCAGCAGTTCTCAAACTGTTATTAAGTATTTTGAAAATTTTTGTTTATTTTTTTTTTCTCCAGAACTATGAGCTGTAGACCCCATATTATACGAGGTTTTTTGTTTGTCTTGTCGTTCCCTACCGCCAGTTTTTTTTAATGACATGAAACTAAGTACAACCTGTATTTTACGCCCTGAAACTAAACGTAACGTATAGGCGTTTCAATGCTATTTTGGACAAAAGCGATGAAAGATAATTACAAAGTGAACAAGAGAATTTTCAACACTTGATGGACTCTGTGGAATTTGCACTGAAATACCTACATTTGGGGTGGTTCCAGAGCGTAAAATATAATAAGGATCGAAATAGGCAACAGTGCAGTATTTCCTAATTTTATCAATTTTTTTTTTAAACTTTATCTTGACTCCATGAACATATTTATTTCGTGCGAGTTTTGTCCGTAACAGCCGTTTCGCCCCGGTTAGGGGTGGGTTAAATGTCAGAGGATATAAAAGGGTCTTCAAATTACCTCCACAAGATACCAAATACAGTGTCAACTATAGGGAAAAGTTAATATGCATTTCAATCTGCTAGTGCGGGACTTGTTCGATATTAGTGACGAACTGCGTCGATTAACAGGTAGATTTACATAGTGTTTACAAGCATGGTTATTAACAAGCTGACCATTATACTCTTCGCCGATTTACTGCTCATTTTATATAATTGTTGCACATTGTATAGGATACTTTTCTCAGTTTTTGTGCAAATAATATTAGATTTAGACATGTTTTGTATTTAATTTAAACAATTAATAATTGTTTGTATTTATTGATCGATTTTTTTTCAAAACAACAGGGTTCTTCCTCTAGCTACCACTAATTTAGTGTTTAAATTTCAAATAAAATCGGATTTTTATTCTTAAGTTATCGTGCTTACAAGAGGAGTGACGAATGGACAGACAGACAGACGGACGGACATTTTGAAAGTTGTTCAGAATTTCATCAGCAACAGTGATATAATTTTTTTTCTCTACGAGCAATATTGCCGGTTGTAGAAAAGTGCCGATCGAATGCAATATACTCTTCGGTTTGTATTTGCGAAGAGTATAAAAATACATATTTTTTTAAATTTAAAAAATTAATAACTTTGTTATTTATTGATCAGTTTTCTTCAAAAATACTAGGATTCTTCCCCTAGTGAACAGTAACTTACTCTCCAAATTTCAATACAATCGGACTTTTCGTTCTTAAGTTATCGTGCTTACAAGAAACTTGACGGACGGACAGACGGTTTCGGAGATGTGCCGAACAAATGCAACATACTCTTCGTTTTGTATTTGCGAAGAGTGTATAAACATCTGCATTGCGTTATACGTTGAAGGATATTCCTCACTGAAGGTATATCCTATAAGTCGTTGCCAACTGTCATACTATACTTTATTTATTGTTTTATAGAAAATAGATTGGAAATAACGTGGGGTCAAAAGAATTTTTTTTATATCACAACCTCTTGGAATATTTAGAACATAAAAAATGCATTTATTACTCCCAATCGCTTTCAAGTGATGTGTGACTTGATATGCCCTTAAAACAAAATTTAGGAATGGTTGTACGTCTACAGATGCAGAGAAAATATGAACTTTTTTGTTCTTTGTTGGGTATTTGGCCAATACTGTGGAAATATTAAAAAATTCGATGATGGAAACCCCTGCGTCAAATGGGCTAGACAGAAGTGGCAAGATATATAACAAAGGGCAAGTAGATTTGAATATGCCACTAACGAATAATTAGAGTCAATAAACTAATAACATTATCGGTGAAAATAAAAATCGATAGGTTTAAGTATCTTTATTAAAAATATCGTACATTTTCGTTACAGCATTTATTAGAGAAAATTTGGGAAATTTCCACATATCTTTTTAGATATTAAACTCCTCATGTATGAAAATGGGAAGGGTCCAAAATCTAAAATTGAGAGGAAACCAGATCTTAATACTTTGATGTTCCAGGAACACAAAAAAGTGGTTAATAAATAATATTATCTGTATCTATGTTACATGTATATGTTTGTATATGTATGTGTGTATGCATATACATGAACTGAAATGATTTAGGTATAGATAGGATGGCGTTTAATGACCTTTTGGTACATGGACTTCCTTACTTTCCTGCATAATATCTTTTTTCATTATACCATTCAAAAGTAGATTCTAATTTCTAGGGTATATTACACTTTACTCCTTCCGTTCATTTTCCGTGTAAAAGAAGAATTGTCTTTGTCCTATGGCAGTCAATTTCTAGCACTCACGGAACGGTGGCCTGCATCGCAAAGCTCAGCGGTAACGAAGTCGGGTTAACTAAATTAACGAATTTTCGTAAACATTTGATGGGAAGGTTACTGCTTCTAGCAGCTTCCCATTTTTTTGCTCTAAAACGTGTGAACGGATGAAACTAGATTATTTATTACGATGCGTCAAAAATATTCCGGTAATCAATTAGAACTGTATTATTCGCATGGATCCCTTTAAGTGATTTCATATAATTCCATACTTTTACATTTTCCTAAAATCAATACGTGTTCCATTAAATTTCCATTAAATAAGATTACTGCAGCTCTGTTCATTTTCTCTCTTGAAGTGTACTTGTAAACAAGAAATCCTCATTTACCGAGGAATGCTTTACCTTCCCCTATTAACATATTAATAATAATAATATTAATTACCTCATAGTAAACGAAAAACATAATAAAAATAATCTGAAACAATGTATGTGTTTTTGGATCTGAGTCAGAATTTTTGGTCTTTCAGTTTTCTGTAAAATGCGTATTGACCTGAAAATTATGACAACAGTCTGAAATGTCAGGGAGAATGAGGAAATTTCAAGAAAACTATGGCAAACTTTTTATCGTTATTAAACTTTCGTTAGTATGAGAATGAATAGTACATTGCGTGTGATCGGCACACTTCTAAAAATAAATATCGCTTGTAAAGAAAAAAATTTATATTAGTCATCAAATTCCTAATGAATTTCTAATTGTCCCTCAGTCTTTCCGGCTGCATGTGCCTATGTGTCTGCCTATTGGTCTGTATGTTTACTTATCTGTACATATGTCTATCAACCTATCACATTTCATGTAGTCATAGTAACTCATGGCAGAAAAGGCCTATTAAATTTAAGGTTGAACCGTAAGTTACTGTCAGCAAGAGGAAGAACCATCTTGTTCCTAAGAAAAAAAATTGAACTTGTGTGCCTTAGAGGAGATAATGACAGAACTTTAGAGGAGGTATGTGAGATATTTAATAATAGGCACCCGAATAGGCCCAACATCACTAAAAGTACCGTTTCTAAAATAAACAACATTTTTACTGAGTCTGGCGCTGTGACAAGGCGTATTATAAGAACGGATAATATACAAAGAAGACCCAGGTACGAGCAGACCGTTTTAAATTATTTTAACAACAATCCAAACGCCAGTGTAAGAGTAGCTAGCTTAGATTTGAATTTACCTAGAGAACATATTCGCCGATGCCTTAAAAGAATAAGGTAAAACCATTCAAACCCAAGTTTTTACATACGTTAGAACCTGGTGATGATGAAACACGAATGGAATTTTGCTTGTGGGCTCTACTTAATAACTTTATTCAGCGATGGGGCAACTTTTACCACAAATGGGGTGGTATCGTCACAAAATTGTAGGATTTGGGCTACAGAAAACCCAGAGTGGGTCACTAATTGTAAAAGATAATATTCCCAAAAAGTTAATGTTTGGTGTGGGCTACTTGTTGAGACAATTATTGGTCCTTTCTTTTTTAAAGGTAATATGAATGGCAGGCAGTTTTTACAATTCCTAAGAAACGAATTTTGGAATATGCTACATGAACGTTTAATACAAGAAAGAATAAATCTACACTTTCAATTAGATGGCAGCCCTATCCATAATGCCAGAGTGGTTACCAGATGGCTTAATGCTAACTTTCCTAATCGACGGATAGATCGAGGTAGCCCATTAATTGAATGGCCACCCCGATCCCCGGACTTAACACCGACGGACTCCTTTTTATGAGGTTTAATAACATCTAAAGTTTACAGGTCACACCCGAGTAATAGAGATTTGTGTGCAAGAATAAGACAAGCTTGTGCAGAAATTACCCGGCAACAGTTACAGAATGTCGTAACGAATATTAAAAAACGATTCGACAAGTGCATCGAAATAAACGGCGGTCTTGTAGAGGCTACAAAAATTTAAGATGAATTGTCTTATCGTGTTTTAGTTTTAGTAATGTTGTAATCTGTTGTTATTTGGTATATTAAATACCTAATTATTATTACTGTAATTGTTCATACATGTTCTTAAGTCAAATATGATTAAATTCGTTTAAAAGACAATATTTATTAAAACTATCTACATAATTTATCTTTCTATTGTTTATTTTTCATGGGTTACTCCGATTTTTAGAAAAAATCATGTAAACGTTATTATAAAACATTACCTACGTTAATTTTGTCATAGATCTGTCATTACTTAATATTTTTTCACGAAATTTTGGATTTACTCATTTGAGATGTTTCTGAATCCAGTGGTATAGTTAGATTTTATATACAAAAAATTGCTAATCAAATTTGTCCATTTTTGACATTAAAAAAAATCATAGTAGGTCTTTAAAATTGAAATTTATCTCTAAATTTTTGTCATAAAGTAGAGCTTTCGATGGCCTATCTTTTAAAAAGCCCCTTTAAAATCAGAATATAGACACATTCTTTACAGGGGTGTTTCCATTCAAAATGGGTTACAGTGTATAATGTGGTTATGTTAGCAGCAAAGGCATGCACTAAAGAGATGGGCTGTTATGTAGCTAGCATTAAGTTCTTTGATCGGAGAAAAACACCTACATAAAGTTTCACCCCAATAAAGAACCATGAGATCCAGTTAGTATACCACCAGCCCTCCACACTTAAGAACGTCATCCACAATGCTTCGAATATATTTTCGTTGAATGCACCGTACGCAATTATCATACCATAATCCTTCTGTGGAGTAACGGTTGATATGTTTCTACTGACGTAACTCAATAATTATCAGCACACTTTACACACTTACACACAGAAGTATCGAGTTAAGGATCGAACAACTGACTATTACACCTGTTCGATTTCATAGGCGCCATATTGAGCGTTACAACACAAAAATACAGTGGTTATATACAGGTGGTTAATATACGAAAACCTACTTTACCATTATCACTCGGCTTAATTCAGATGAACCACCCTGTATAAAAACAAGCATGTTTTATGTACTGAAGATTTTTTTAAATTTGGTTTGCACCATTGTTTTTCTTCAACTTATGGACAGCCTATTAAAATGGTACATGAGCCATTTTTCCATTTAAATATTTTTATTTCCTATTTTGCATATAATTCGAATTAAAACTAGGTACTTCATTATTAAGTGAGACTATGTACATTTTATTTCGTAGGTAAAACATCATTCGTATTTTATCAATGACTAAAACACTAAATGATGGGAGCCGTTGGTATGGCTGGGGCTGAGTGACCTTCGGTTTATCTTTATTAAAGCTGCTATAAAATATCTCCATAAAAAAATTTGGTACAGAGCCAGTGTGCAATTACCTGACACATTTGTATCAGCTACAGACATTATTAATCATATTCCTTAGAGCATGGCAGGCAAAGAAAGTGATATGAGAAATTTTCTTAGTGGTGTAGACTTCACTAACAAACTCAATATGTCTTTTACAATTGGTGCAAGTATTTGTATAAAGCGAATATATTTTTACCAACTAAGTACTTGCCACTTAGCGAATACAAAAATATGATTGAGACACGGTTAGTGAAGGACCAGTGATATCGATTAATTCTACTTCGTTATTATAAAAACACGATCGGCATTCATGCCGATTAGTGGAGATACCGCTGCAGACATTTTGATCCTGCAAGTGTCTACTTCCAATGCCATGATTAGTAAATGTTACACTGATTTTTTTTTTGTAATAATTAATTTCATTTATAAATTAAGTTTACACCACTCACAAGAATTTTCATGTCACTTTTTTTGTCTGCGATACTGTAAAGCAAAGGGTTAATCATGGCTCCAGTTATTACAATGTATTGGGTAATTGCACCCAGGCTCCTGTACTGTAAGTATATTACACCATATCCGTATACTGCTCTTACATTATATTATGATTAAAAACTCTGTATTATTATTTGTAGACTCTCTAACAATAATGAGTAATGGTCCCAGTTCTCAGATATCAGCTGATATAATTTGTTTACATTAAAATAATACAGCTTCTTTGGAAAAAGACAACTTATCTGATACTAAAATAATATTTTGAGTATTTATGTCAACTGGATTTCACATTGATGTGAAAATGTGCGACGTGCGTGATGTTTTTTATGTTATGTCATTACAACATCGTGGCGCTACTTTGCTATTAGGCTTTGGAAAAGATAATAAAAGTAAGACTTATGATATGGAGGATATAGCTTTTCATGGAGCGAAGCAGGAACAAGATTGTTGTATACTGTATAAGAAAAGTAAAGAGGATTTTTTCATTTACATTTTCACAAACACCAAAATACACAATACTATACTCAACGCATATTTCGCCTATCAACTTGACATCATCTCGACATAGTTAAAACCAAACTCGATAAAAAGTCGATTTCAAACAACAATCGTTATTTGTCAACATTGTAGCAGCTCATTTTCAAAATTAGCGTACTGTTTTATATTTTTTCGGATATATTTTCTCTTAATAATTAAATCATCATTCATACGCAGGCCTAAAAAAAAGATCTGTTCGTAGATTCTGACCTAACTTTTCTGAGGTATTTCGATACGCTGAAGCCAATTTTGAAAAAGAACTCTGTCGTGTAAATTTTCCCCTGCCCTTTTAATATAATGGGCAAAAATGAGGTTCTTCTTCATATCTCGATAATTGTGTTTTTATTTTGTAAGGTTGTGAGTATGTGATGATGCCGATATTAACCAAGTTTGAATCTTCCATCCCTACCAGCAGATAGAAACTGCATTTTTCTATATCAATCGACATTTAATGGAAAACAAATTTATTTTATTTATACTGTAAAGTATATGATGATGTCGATATTACCAAATGTTGAATTCTTCAGCGCCTACTACCTCTTATTACCCTTTCAGTGATGTAAAAATACTGCATTATCCATATTTACCAAAAATTATAATTTTAGGTTGCCATTAAATTTCGGTTTGAATAGGATAACGCAGTTTTTATCTCGCTAGGAGGGTAGTAATGTAAAGTTTTTATGTGTCTCTTTTTGTGTTTTTGATTCTAGAGCTATTTTGTATCTGTCTTTTGTTTCCCCGTTTCTGATCCCTGTAGCGTAAATATAAACTTGCGATTTCTATGTGGTATTTCTTTTTTCTTCTTCTTGTTTATTCTTAATATACTTGGTTTTTTCGCCAGAAGATGATAGATTCTATCTAATCTATTGATGTTTTAAGACTAGAAGAATCTAAAAACAACTTTCAAGGCTAACACATATGCTTTTGCAAATTTTCAGTTATCCTATTTGCTGTCGTTCCCTATTGTTGAGAGTCGTTGGATGATGTATTTTTCAGATATTCTCAGATTTTTTCTTTTGAATATTATCATTGCCGCGTTTTTAACCTTGGACGTCATCGTTCGCAATATGATGACTGTGTGTATGTTCTTAGTCAGGCTCCATGGTAATTTATTTCCTCGAAGAAAGTTACACTTTCTTTTTTTATTCCCGAATTTTTCCCTTTACTCTATTGCTTCTTTCAGCTGCTTCAAAAAATATATTTTAGGAATTTCAACTTGTATGTTCTTTTTAGGATGTAATTGCCTCTTTTATATTCTTCCCTGAACTCTTATTTCCTTTGTGGATCGGACTCGCACCATTATTAGACTCTTCTTGAATTTTATTTTCACTCCAGATGTGGTTTCATGTTTTCTATAAAACTAAAAAAATGTGCTGTTCTTCCGGAGAGAACATCTTCATATAGTGGGGTTGAAGAACAATCCTATTTCTCGGATGTGTGGAATGGAGGATGATACCATCACTGATATTCTATGCAGCTATGCTACTAGATGCGTTAAGGTATAAGCATCTCCAAAGGCCCCTTTTACGACAGGAGGAACTACGAGATCAACCCTGGAACAGACCGTTATCTTCGTGAAGAACACTGATCTTTTCTATGAGATACTACACGTCGCGAACGCACAATGAGTCGACAGGCCTCAAAGCTGCGGATCCTATAGATCTGCTCGCGTTTATAACAGCAATAATATTCTTCTTCTGTGACGAATATGACGTCATTGGCACATACTAATACGATTAGGGTCCTTAATGTTTATGCGTCTTCCTTAAAATTTGACGTTTCCTTTATTGTGATTTGAATTACTTATTCTAGGCCCGTGGTAAATATTTGGGGAGGATGGGGTGGTTGACTGCGAATTTGTTTCATTTTCGTCATCTGTTCGAACAATTCAATTGCAGCTCTCGGGAAGCCTGTTTATTAGATAGTACAGTAGCCCCCCGCTGCGTAGATTGTCGACTATGACCTCGTGACAGTATCAATTTTGGAGATAGATTGCGACTATGTGTATTTTCGGTCCCATCTTTTCATCCTTCTTTCTTGGCCTTCTGACCTTCTGGTGGTGTGCATATTGTCGTTCGTTGATCTCTTTCTCTATAACATAATTATTATTGTTAACATTATTTTCTTGCTTTTAGTGCATTTTTTGACATACTTAAGTGGTTTTTAAAAGCACTATTTAAAATTTTTTAAATTATTTATTTATCAATTTCCATTACGAAATGTTTAAAAATATATTACCCCGTACTAAAACTTTATACACACTAATAATCAGCTTTTCAAATAAGAAGTTGTACATATAATAATTAAGCAAAAGATTTAGCATAAAGCCCATTATTTTGAGCACACAAGCCCATTATTTTAATATTTTTAATGTTTTTATTTTTAAATTACGGTTAACCAATCATAAGAAAATGAGAGCGAATGAACTGAAATGCACAGAAATAGTTATGTGCATTAAAGTCTTATTTAAACAAAAATATATAAAATACTGTATTTAGTATTGGAAATATGCTCTTATTGTATTATATTAACGTAATTAAAATTATTATCTATGTTAATAACGTCTTTATATTCTGTTGCCGAGAGGAGTACAACTGCCTTTCTCATTAAAGAGAAAAAAATTATAAGTGCTACGGTTTGTAACGTTTTCTTTTTACAAATTATTAATATGTTGCTACTTTTTTATGGATTACCGTAAGTAAATATGCAGCTTGTATCATCCCATATGTAGCCTTATGTCATATATGCTTACATATACATATATAATAGTTGATTTACTCGCTTGGTAATCATTTCCATTTAATTTTAGTTGTCGCAATAATATTTATTGTGCAACTACGTGTTTTAGTCGTTGTAGGCTATGTTTAAGTCGTTCTTCTATCAGCTACATTACAATTTTTATATGCCATATTTGCCTGAAAGATCTTCTTTTTGAAAAAATCTACCGACGATGCCGATACTGTGTGGTAATTCATCGTCACTCCAAATGAGTAAAACACTAATATGGTACTTGCGATCAGAGATAATGTACGCATCTCTTTTTAAAAAATGTTCATTATTTTGTTTAATAAATTACTTTAGCAGGTACTAGACCTTCTATATTTTCATTATATTTTGAATCATTGTTTGATAATGACGTAACTTTCAGAACGACAGTCACAATCTTTGTGTAAAAATAGTCGTGAAAAACATAGTAGTGTTTTACTCATTTTGGCCTTCTGTTTAATTAAATTGTTACAGCTTAGCAAACTCCTTATGAATTTAAAAACGACTATGATTTTGAAGTATAGAGATGGGGAAATTGAAATAAATACAGGTAGGCAAGGATTAGCTCTCGTTTTAATACTTATACTCTATGCTGTATATATATTTTTACAATATACATGAGTTATATATTAAGTTTTGACGAAAAGTTATTATACAAAATTTAAAAGAGCAAACGGTATTTGGGGAAAATATTTTACGAAATAGAACATGATATACATCAACGACGGCAGCACATTTTACAGCGATAAAACAAAAAAATATCTCTTCATTGGCAACTAAGTTAATGACTCAAACAATCGCATAAAACATCCATCGTCACAACTAACAAAACCTAACCCAATTTTATTTATTTTCCTTCCGTGTATAAGACATACCTAATGTCACTAGTATAGATAATTTCTGTAGTTTTAAACAATACTCAAATTAACTTAATTAGTTCACTTATTTTTGATGTGGTATTTTTTGTAAAATCTAATTTAAATGCTAAAAGCAATGAAAAGTTCTCCATCTATGCGTAACTCCGTACAGAATCCTCATTCTGGCTTAGACAAAGACTAATGGATTCTGGTGAGATCCAGACATTAAAATATTAAACTTCTCCCTTGGACAATAACATTATGCAGAGTTTACATGAAAGAACATTTTGCTAGTTTGGAAATGTCTTCCTAAATGATGGATTCTTATTTCATATTACGCACTGAAAAAGTCTATCACATAATTGTTACAGTAAATGAATGTTCTAACATTGGATGACTTGTACTCACGAGTTACCAAGAATATACGTTCAATAGAAAAGTTACCAGTCAGGATAATACCAAAACTCTCCATACACGACAAAGTAATTGAGAAGAGGAAATCCGTCAAATATCTAGAGGTTACTCTGAATAAAAGGCTGAGTTTCGCCCCTCACATTACCAATAAAATAATCTTTATTTTGTTTAACTGTTTTACAACTCAAAAAGGTTATAATATAATATTTATTATAATTATTTATTAATGTTCTATTAAATACCTAGAGTTGTATTTCAAATTGAATTCATAGTTCCAGAAATCAGAGCAGAGAACTAATTCTTTGCTTGATAAATTGCGTTGTAGATTTATTTCCCAATTTGGTTTGAAAATAAAGGGTAAAGAATATTTTTATATATAGACTGTCGACTCTTGTTCTTTTTATAGAACCTCAACACCTGCCAGTGTCGAACTCAACGAATATTTTAATGAATAATTTTGAGACCTGCTCTCACCAATGAAGGTTCAGTGAAGATAAAATTTAACCCATTTGTAAATTAATTACGCGCTAACGGCTAGACGACTTGTAAAGAATCCACTGAAAATTGGCGAGTGAACTACCTGTCATAGAAATTAATTTGGAGATGTTTCAGGCATAGCGAAGTTAGAAAGGCGAAAAGAGATTTTTGTGAACATTATTTCCTTACAGATAATAGTAACTCATGCTAAGAGAACTTTAATTGCAATTATCACTACAGTGTGTACAGTGTTAATATACAGGGTGTTTCCGGTATGCGGTCATTAAGAGGTGATACTACATAACAGAATATGTAAAAAAGGTCATATAAACATGGTTTCGGATATACCTCTTTCGTTTGACTATAAACGCTTTTCCAAGGCTGAAGTTTGCATGGCGTTAAAAAGAATTGAACCTAAACTTACTGCGGGCCCAGATAGAATTCCAGCATTTCTACTAAAAGACTGTGCCAGCATTTTTGCATATCCTCTCTGCATAATTTTTAATTTATGTCTTCGGAAATGCTATTTTCCTGATATTTGAAAATACTCCCTGTATATAAAAGAGGTGAAAGAAATGATATTACCAATTATAGACCGATATCAATTATATGTAACTTTGGTAAATCTTTCGAAATCCTACTGCATGATAACATTTATGCACATGTTCAACTGAAAATATCTACGCAACAACACGGTTTTATGAGAGGTCGCTCCACCGTATCGAACTTAATCTGCGCTACTCAGTACATTGCTGAATCAATTGATTCTCACATACAGGTAGACTCTATACTGATATAGATATATACTATCTATACTTTTCTAAGGCGTTTGACAGACTGAACCATAGGAAACTTCTCTTTAAACTTGACAAATTCGGATTATCTGATAAGAGTACAGAATCTTGGGATTTGGTGAAACCAAAGCCTCATATTTCTTTCTAATATTTTTCAACTTCATCTTTAACGTATATGGTAAAAACCAAGGCGTCAATTTTTTTTATGACATCTGCCCCAAATATTATTAAAATTATATGATCATTAATTTCCACATACTAGAGTGAAAATATAGTCAAGATGTTTCCTTTAAAGTGACTTGGATGAAAAATCTGGATGTGGAAGTAGTGATTCCTTAGGCAGCGGTTTTTTCTAATGTACAAATTATTTGCCTCTAGGCATTTAAATATCCGTTGTTCCGCATCTTTACTTTGTGCTTCTCTAAGCACACAAATTAGAATTCAAATTAAAATGTACTGTATGATATACATTACATAAACATAACAGTGTTGAGAAGCTGGCAGCTGAGTTGCGAACAATTCGTGCTTGCCAGGGTAATCTTAATATAAGTTTAATGTAATGTAATGGAATTAATACATACATAATTAAGTAATAATGAATGCAGTATACAACTAGTAAAACACATGCAAAGAGAATGAAACTCACGCAGGCGCCTGAGTTTTGCAAAAGACACGTTGGTGTTGGAGTACGCATTTTTAGTTTCTTTTGAAAACTTTTATCATTAAATAATTTTATATTTTGCAGGATGGTGGTATTCAATGTTCCGAGTTCAGTTTTACTTGCGCCCTCCTTAGCAACTGAACTCGGACGTTCAAAATCGTGCGCGCTCGCAATATCATCATTATCGCGGCTTCCTGTTGACATACAAAAAGTTATAGCTCAACGAGGTACGAGTAGAACGAAATATCGTATTAGTTTTGTAAAAAAGCATCTCTGGCCATAAAATACACCTCTTTTAACTTTCCTTCCTTCTGCATGTGTCTTTGCACAATTATTGTTATTTATATTGTTATTGTTGATGTCAGTGTTGATGTTGCAGTTGTCAAGAGTACAACTCTTGAGGAAGAAAATAAGCCCAACCATGTTACGCTACGACATTACTGAGCTGTAGAAATAAATTTTCAAAAAAGTGTCTTCCTAATAAACAAATGCTTGTTTGTAAAATTTATGCTATACTGTGGGGTAGGGTGTTCACCCTGCGCTCTGAACAAAATGTTTATGTTTTACGTGCAGTCCCCTCTCTGCATTCAATTGGTGGCGAAAGGGGCTCACACGGCCGACTAGTCAAGTCCTTGGGGGTGAATTCGATAAATTGGAGTGTTGGATGTATGCTAGTGAAAACAAATAAGCATCTTACTATAACAGATTTAATGACTACATTTAGGTACGCTTACAACCATATCCCACAGAAATAATATTACACACAATCAATATACCTAGATGTGTGGCCCACACTTAACCTAACACAAAATGTACGACAACTTTAAACTAATAAAATCTTAATAGTATGCAATATATGACCTCCAAAATATACTGGCTTAGACAATTACATTAAAATACTGAATATTAACGTAAAATGAACAAAATAATGTGAACTAGGTAAGTGACGATAGCTTAAATTCACAAAAGTGAAAAAATTGCAAGCGTGGTGTTCAAAACTACTAAAAATTTAGTTGGTTATGTGCAAAATATTTACTGACAATTTAAATTTAATGTGTAAAATATTAAGTGGAATATGTGAAAAAACTCTAATTACGTGGGTCGGATGACAGCAATTTAGTACCGCAAAAATCCTGACGGGCTCTCTATACCTCACGTAGAAGGTGGGGTGTTATATCAGGTCCCTTGTTATGCTATTTAAAGACGTTTACCTCCAGCAGGTTTTACAATGTCTACAGTAGGCCTACCAGGGGAGCGTAGCTTCCAATGGAATCAGGCAGGAGAGTCTCACCGGTACTCAGGATTCCAAGCCAAACCAAGAGCTTGACAATCAAGTTTCAGCAAAACCAAAGTTCACATTCAATCCAGACTCAAATGTACAAATAACCAAAAAGGCAAGACGTAGGGTCAAACATACATGAAACGATACCAGTAAAAGTCCAAAATAAAAGTAACGTCAAGGTAGGAGTGAAAATGAAACTAAAAGCCCTGCAATAAAGAAATAACGAACACTACAGATCTATTTTCCAAAAAGATTTCAGAAGCATACCTCAGATGTAGAGTGGGCTTAAAGAATTCCTTTGCCATGTGCTTGCAGGAAGTTGATTTATCCGGAAAATTCCGTAGCAATACTTCCCAACAGAAAATAATACACAAATATCAAAACAAAATACTGCTAAATTTGTCATTACAGCACCATATACCTTCAAAGGAGCAAACTCACAAAATTGCTACACACGTGCTTAGCGACACAACTTATCTTTGGCAGGCAAACAGAAAAATCACCAAAAATGGCCAAGACGGAAACATCTGTCGAAAATCCGAGGATGACCAAATCTCTTCATGGGTATGTTCCAAATGACCACTATACAACGTAACCTACAAATCTGATAAATCTCCCTAATGACGTTTATTTTCCACACATAATATTGTATTTCGTAATTCCATTAACAAAACAATAAGTTTAATTCACAATAACGAACGGTCTTGAAAAGGTTATAATCGAGATGTTAGGAACTCGCGGCATGGAACGCAATGGTAGGCAACCAGTTATACTATACTGTTACGACTAGAACGATAACATTGGAACAATTAACATATTTAAATTTAAATGTACAGATACGAAAATAGACTGTAACATTGTAGATATTTTTACTATCTAAAACTTTTTCTTCGGACGTATTTTCGTAAAACCTAAAGATAAATTTGTACAAGCCAAGAACTTCACTTGTTAATTAAACATAGAGGCACTAATTTTCAGTCGTTGGATTTTAGGTACAATAGTTATACATATTAAGAGGTACACATTCCCACTGAAAAACCACGTTAGCATATTCTTTTTCGAAAATTCCCTTTTGCCTAGGCTATCACACGGTGCTACCGTCTTGGTAGCACATTAAATGCGACATTAAATGGACAGCATTAAACAGAAAGGAACCAACACACTCAGCTAAAATCAAGAAACAAGCTTGCAAAGAAAGGTTTTGCATCTTAATTACAATATTGAAACTACACCATTAAATTCTTATATGGAAAATGAGTTGGACTTTTTCAGCTGAACACACATTACGATATTCTACATTTAAATAAATTAAGAAACAAATGTTTTAAATTTTGTGGGTTGGTTTTTTAATTTTGTGGGTTGGCTCCTTTCTGTTTAATGCCGTCTAAATATCCATAACCTAGCCAGGATCCAACCCTCAGTCGTAAGCCTAAGATGTAAACACTGGGCCACTGAGTTATACCACTGCAGAACTTGTATAAACCGGCTTTTCTCGACGACCATGGATCTTACATCAATTAAGCAAGAGGATGCTGTTTTATGATACAGTTTTAATGAAACAATACTATTTCGAGGACAATATGTCAATAAACTTTAAGGAGGCAAAAGTGCATACAAAAAAGTGACTTCCTTCTCCTATTTCGCCCACACCCCCTGTTTCATAACGATGAAATACAAAACAAGGTAACCATTTCTTCGCCGATTTACTGAACTTTTAATATAATTGTTGCACATTCTATGGGATACTCTTCGTAGTTTTTTTGTAAATAATATTAGTGTTAGATATTTTTAGTTTAATTACAAAACATTAAAAAAAAACTTTTTTGTTTGAAAAAAAATTAATTAGATTAGAGGAGCTAATAATAAGTCAAAAGCTATGTGGAATGTTATTTCAAAACTACAGGGAAAAGACAAATATAAAAATGACATACATGTTATTCAGAATAATACTGTTATTTTAGACGAGGATGCTGCAAATTATTTTACCGAACATTTTATTAACTCAATAAAAATGATAATATACAAAGAGATTACAATTTTCTTAGATCTAATGTACCAGTTTGTCAAAGGTCGTTCTTTATGCCACCAGTAACATAAACAGATATACTAACTTCAGTTAACAATCTTGAAAATTCAAATGCGAGTGGATATCACAAGTTATCAAATAATCTCATTAAAAAATGTAAATTCGTGTTATGTAATCTATCGTCGTACACTTTAAATTTGTCTTTTTAGAATGGAATATTTTCTAGTCGATTCAAATTAGCCGTTATCCTGCCTTTTTATAAGAAGGGAGATCCCAACGACTACGCAAACTATAGCCATCAATCTATCACCGAGCCCTTCAAAATTATTTGAACTTAGTGTGAAAGAACAATTATTATTATTTCTAAAACAAAACAATATATTGTCGCCCACACAACATGGCTTTACCAAAAACAAAAATACCGAAACGGCTTTATGTGCCTTTCATGAAAAAATTGTTGATGCATTAGATAATAGACTTTTTAGTCCATTTGTAGACTATTCCCTAGCATTTGATTGTGTTGACTACGATTTATTACTAGAGAAATTAAATAGATATGGAATACGAGGCATCACTCTAAAGTTTTTCAGCTCATATCTGGAAAACAGAACGCAAAATGTTAAACTTAAAAACGTATTTAGCAATAAGTAGAAAGTTGACAAAGGATTACCCCAGGGTTCTATTTTGGGGCAGTTATTATTCATAATAATTTCCAACGACTTTGCTAATTACATAAAAAATATATCCGGCTTACACCTTATTTCCTATGCCGATGATATCAACATATTGCTCACTGAAAAATCAGTAGAACTTTTGCAACTCCTCACCCAGCAAACTTATAAAATGGTAACTACCTGGGCTGAAAAAAAAATCTCTATTTAAAGGTAAATAAGACTGTATATTTACCTTTTTCTATACAAAAAATAACTCCGGATTTTATAAATGAATTTTCTGTTAGTAAAGATATCTTAGCAAATTCAATAAAAATTCTTGGAGTTTACTTCAACAGAAATTTGGAATGGAACCACCATATGGAGGCATTGACTAATAAATTGACAAGTTGCTGTCACGGGTTACGATTTTTAGCTAACCATTGTAGCCGGGATATTCCAGTATCGTTATATTATGCAAACTTCCAGTCTCATATGAGATACGGTATAATCAACTGGGGCAATAGTTCTCACATTCATCGCATATTCATGCTACAAAAATATGCAATTCGAATTATTGCAAAATTAAACAATCGTAACTCATGCAGAGACTCTTTTAAACAATTATATATCTTTACAGTTGCTAGTACGTACATATCCGAGTTATGTTCCTATATTTATAAAAACAAAGCATTATTTTTAGTTTATAAATTAAATCATGAATATTATACAAGACACAAAAACACTTTGCAACCTAATGTACATCGAACAACTATGTACCAAAAGTTTTTTTTTATATTAGCTGTAAGTTTTCTAATCATTTAAGTGATGATATAACATCATCGCCTAATATGTACATTTTTAAAAGAAAATTAAAAAAACATCTTTTTAGTAAAAATTGTTTTACTGTTGATGATTTTTTTTTAATAATGTATGGAATGTGTCCCTGTTCTATTAATTCTTAATTGCCTGACATGTTTTTTATTTTTATATTATTTAGTGACCTGACTTTTACTGTATTTCTTGTGTATTGTTTACTTGGAAACACTATGCATTTAATGTGGAAATAATTTTTTTTTTTCGGTTTCCCGACGCTGGACAGTCTTTCCGTGGCCTCCGACATCACACGGAAAAAGCGCCAGCAAAGTATCCACTTCCACTCTCCACATCCCGCAGGGTTAGTGACTGTAGATTCCGGAATCATGTGTTCTAAGTAGGCGAAGAGACCCCAAGATGACCGCCTTCTGCATTTGGCCTGCCAACCAATCAGCAGGCTGGTATGATTTTCAATCCTGAGAACAGCGTAAGCTTCATACCTCCGGGTACACCGATTATGAGGAGGACCACATTGACCGAGTAGCCTGGGTACAGCACTTGGAGCTCGTACTGGAGATCACGGTATTTGATCCGTTTTTCCTCCTTTTTCAAAGCGATGTTTGCGTTATTTCTATTATTATTATTTTAAAACTTTGTTCTCAGCTTTGAAGCTGGGTAATATTCATCTATCCTTTTTGTAGTGTCGAGGACAAGGCTATATAGAGCAGCATGGGGAGATAATTCAATCATTCCTATGCAGCCCAGTTGTTAAGAAATTTTCTAACGATGTGGCAAGTTTGGAGAATGACAGCCTTTTGTATTTCCATGTACAGAGATCTTCTTAGGCCTATTTCTTCGAGGTTATTCGTGAGATGCTTTGTCATCACTACAGTGGCGGATATAACGATGGGGACTATTTAGATTTTATCTAGATTCCAGATGTTTTTCATTTCAATGGCAAGATTTTCGTACTTCGTCATCTTCTCCGTTTCGGCTTTAATTAGATTTTGACTAAGAGGACAGTCTATGTATATTATTGTAGCCATTTTCAGCTGCTTCTCAATGATGACTATATCAGGACGGTTATAGTCGATCGTTCGGTCTGTAATTATAGGTGTGTCCTAATATAATAGATGGTGTTGATTTTCTAAAACCGCTTTGGGGTTGTATTTGTGATAGGCAGGAGGGTTAGCTTTAAATTTGTGCTTTCGGGCCAGTTCTGAATGGACAGTTTTTACTACTTGGTTGTGTCTTCCTAAATAGGCCGAATTTGAGAGAGACGAGCAACCTGCTATTACGTGCTCTATTGTTTCATTAGGTTTCTGACATTTGCGGCATTGGTCAACGACGTTCTCATTTAATACATGTTTTTCATAATTACAAGTGCGCACTACGCAGTCCTGTATTGCCGTCATAACACCTTCCGTTTCAGGGTATAACTGTCCCTTCATCCGCCAGTTCAGCGAGCCACGTTTGTCGGTGCTTTCCGCGTCCAACACCTTTGGGTATTTGCCATGCAGCACTTTTTCCCTCCACGTGACGTTCGGTGGTTGCCGCGCCTAGATATTTCTTATATCCTTGTTCAATTTCAGAGCCATGTAATTTCGATCCACCTGTACGACTTTTCTGTGGTGGCGATTTTGGGAATTTCTGAAATAAGTTCTCATGTTTTCCTCTTGTTTCCTGCATAACTCTAAGATGTTAATAAGTCCTCGTCCTCCTTCGTTTCTTTTAAGATACACTCTTTCCACAGCTGATTGTGGATGGTGGGTTCTGAATTTTTTTAAGAGTCGACGGGTGAGTCTATCCAGGTCATTGAGATCGACGTCGGTATATTTCAGTATTCCGAATGAATAAGTTGGAGTCGAGACGGCCCAGGTATTAATGGCAGTTATTAAATTTTTTGAGTTTAATGAAGTGTTCAGTTATTTTGCTAATCGACTCCTATACATTTTCTTAAACTGCTTCTTCAATGTAGAGTGATCAATATTGCTGTTTTGAGCTATTCCCAAATAACTGTAAATTTCGCCTTCTCCCATGGGTGAAATTTCGCAGATTTTCTCTTGATCGTATTGAGTTTTTCCTCGGTTGATGCTTAATACAGCGCACTTATCTAGTCCGAATGACATCTCTATATCTTGGCTAAACTTCCTCGTAGTGTTTATTGAGGATTCTAATTGGTCTTTATTCTCTGAGTATAATTTGATGTCATCGATGAACATTAAGTGGCTCACTCAGTTGTGAGAGAGGATTGAGGGCCAGGACAAACCATAGTGGGCTTAAGCTATCACCTTGATATATTCCTCTCCTTGTCTGGCCGACGGAGTCGCGGTCTAAGTATATTTCCGTACGCCATTGGGACATGACGTTATTATTATTATTGTTATTATTATTATTATTATTATTACTATTAACTTTTTTAATTATTGATCGATTTTGTTCAAAAGCAATAGGGTTCTTCCCCTAGCTAGCGCTAACATATTCTCCAAATTTCAATATAATGGGACCTTTCGTTCTTAAGTTATCATGCTTACAAAAAAACGTGACGGACAGACAGACAGGCGGACAGACAGATGTACAGACAGATGTACAGACAGACAGACAGACAGACAGACAGACAGACAGGTAGACAGACAGACAGACAGACGGACGGACAGACATTTTGAAAGTAGTTCAGAATTTGATCACAAACACAGTGATATAAATATTTTTTTCTCTACGAGTGATATTGCCGGTTTTAGAAATATGCCGATCGAATGCAATATTCTCTTCGTTTTGTATTTGCGAAGTGTATAATAATAAACTTTATTAGTAGTACTACATGTCATGTTTTTTAAAAAAGTGTTACTATTTCTTTAGATGCCATCTTCAAAGCTCTCCAGCTCTCTACGCACTTCATGATAATACTTATACTTAAAATTGGTCATAGATTTACTTCAAGCGGTTTCCCGATGTACTTCGGATCGTTCTGTATGTCAAGATCGATCCCTTTTGTTGGAAGAAAATGAGAATGAATTTCGAATAATATTGAACATACAATAAAGTTACAAACAGTAAAAGTTGGTACAAGTATAAGTAGACTTAGGCAATTCTTTTTGTTTGAAAATCAGAATGAGAAGAGTAAAATAAAATTTCTTTAAATGGGGGCGATTTATAGCGAGAAAGTTAATTTGTTTACCTTGATAAAATATTTGCAAAGGACGAAATGTAAATATTTAATGCGAAGAGAAAGTTCACTGAAGGAAGTGGGTTGGTATTTGGCATTAAATAAATGAAAAAAAATCGAAAAAGTTAAAATGGCTGAATTGTAAAGCTCACTTTTGACGACTTTGTTATATTATTAACCGACTTTAAAAACGGAAGCGTTTGTCGGTTCGACCCGTCTCTCTGTTTACATTTGTTTGTTAATTAACTCGGATTAGCTGAAGCGAACTCTATGAATTTTTTTGCATACTATAGGGTGTTGCTAAATCTAAAAAGTTAGAATTTGAAGTGCGTATTTAAATTAACCTATTAAAATACATTTTTTTGATTTAGTTGAACAAAATGGAATTATAGAATTTAAAAAATAAAAAATAAAAAATTAACACCATTTTCGACCACAGTATTAATCGTTTCCCGATTACGCCAACGCGATTAGCGAAAAGTACCTCTCCAGATTAAACATGATAATTTACGCGCCTCTGGCAATCCCCCTTGTATAACTGTATGCCCCAATTTCAATAGAGAGAATTCTATTATTATTATATTTACGTAACAAAAGTTACCGTTTTTATACCAAGCAGACAGACATGTACATTGTACAAACCCATATAGACACAGACTAATATTTGAGTCCAGAAGAATAATTTCGCTTGGTTATAACATATCTGTTTGATATAATCGAATAACTGTAATAAGAGTAGTGATAATGTTGAAAAAATTAGACTTGAGATTTTTAACGGCATGTTTTAAACATTAGAGAGATATTGCAGCCAGTGATACCGCACGACGCTCGCTAATTACGTTACGTTATTAACGCAAATAACTAAGCTTTGTTTTAGACTTATTGCATTGTAGTTCCATTCGTGCGTAAGTAGGTTATGTAAAACGTCAAAACGTCACCTTCTTGTCAAGAATAGTCGTCAAATTTAGAAATATATTATTACTGTTGTCAAATATTACAAATTATTAAAGGTACATTTTAAATATGTAAATTTTAAAATTAAACTTGTCTTATTGTTTAAAAAGGGGGCTCCAATTTACTCAAAAAGACCTTTCAAAAAATTTTTTTTGGAGTCGATTGTAAGCCAAAATAAAGATGAATTTCTGTATTTGATATGATATAATATTTATATAAATTTAGCCCTTAATGGAAGAAATGTTGGAAGCAGACATAGACTGGTGGTAATATAGAATTCATAAATACAGATCGGCTGATTTTGGTTGTTCCCGATTTTAACCGAGGTGAGGATAACGTCGTTTACTCGACGTTCGCTAAACGTACGGAAATTACGCCAGGTGCTAAGTTATTACCGCATGTCTTAACGCAGATTAAATGTGCGCATGCTTAAATGTCAAATAACGCGATTCTGTAATAGCGAATGCCGTTATGTGACAATGCAATATCTCTCTATTACTGAACCGTCTTAGTTATATGAAAGAATATCACCTATCAATCGGCGACATTTCTTGTCAATTTTTTTAATTGGCGTGTAAAAAATTAAAAGACCAGTTAATGACTTAGTCAATAGAAATGTTTGCCCTTCACAAGGTGGGCACAAACCAATTTGAAATATGTTGTTTACGTCCGGACCCTCACAAAAAATCCAAGTTTGACCTTGGATAAGGCAAGTCGTTATCTTGAATGAAGAAATAATTATTCAAAATAAGTCCCTAACGATTGATTCGCCAATAAAATTGTCAAAGTTAAAGTTAGAGAAATTCTAATATGTAACAAGTAACAGCAGCGGAATAAGTTTCCAAATAATCGTTAAATTCCATTTTTGTTGTTCAACAAATTAAAAATAAAGATCGTGTGCACTTGAATAACACGATCAATGCTATCATTGTCATCTTCCAACATCAGGATACCAAACCTGAAGATATCGCAAGCGTTGGAGCATGCTTTCTTGTTGATTTGTATATTTAGGCGATGTGGAAGAGAAAACGCACTACCAACGTTTCGTAAAATCAACAACAAGAAGCAAATTAAATATTACTTCCTTGCATACAACAAAGGACGCTGTACAGTATTATGCATTTAGGATATACCACCAAGTCCATAATTTTTTGGAATCCAAAAGTATTCAGAAGACTGAGGCTGAAAACTTGACACCAGTGGGAAGAGTTCTATTGTGTGTGGATTCTATAATGGCCAATCATGCGAAATGCTGCATCGAAAATTTTTGAAACCTGCCTAAAAAATCAGATCACTGAATATTTTGAAAATAACAAATTATTTTATGCTAAACAATTCGGGTTCAAGAAAAATTTTACGACAAGTGATGCAGTAACACATCTAATATTCAAAATTGTTGAAGGCAATGAACATAAAGAATATGTGGGAGTCACCTTCTGTGACCTACAAAAAGCATTTGACTGTGTCTCTCACCTGGCTCTTCTAGACAAACTAAAATATTATAAATTTGATGCAATCAGCTGCAATTTAATAGAATCATTTCTAACACATAGACAACAGTACACAAGTTTAAATAATATTAATTCCACATCTCAGTATGTCAGGAGTGGGGTACCTCAGGGATCGGTGTTAGGACCGATCCTATTCTTAATTTATATAAATCTGAACAAAGCACTATCTGAAATCGACTTAGTACTATTTGCTGACGATACGACACTCCTAAGAACTGATAAGAAAATGGATATGCTAGAAAGACGCATGGGCGAGGCACAATCAAATGATAGGGAGTGGTTCGGAGCAAACAGCCTGTCACTAAATGAGACAAAAACAATAAACATGATATTCACGCACAACCAATCGAAAACTTTCAAAATCCAGATAGAGTAAAATTTCTTGGGTTGTTTCTAGACCCAAGTTTGAATTGGTCTCATCATGTTGATTACGTAGCAAATAAAATGACAAAAAACATATTTGTCATGAGAAATCTAAAAAATATTGTACCATTTAAACTCCTGCTAACAGCTTATTATTCACTAATAACATCTCACATGACGTTGGGGACATGCATCGCAAGCTGCTAGGATTTTTGGCTTGCAGAGAAAGACGCTAAGAATAATCACAAGCCTGGGCTATAGAGATGGTGTAAGAAATAAATTTATAGAATTGAAAATACTAACTTTTCCTTCACTATACACATTTAACTGTTTAGTATATATGTATAAAAACATTCACTCTTATCAAAAACAGGAGGATATACATAATTATAATACAAGGAATCAGGAAAATATCATAATTGATTGTAACTGGCTAAAGTCTAGTGATTGCGGATTTAATTATTATGGTCCTAGGTTTTATAATAAAATCCCCAATAGGGCAAAAAACGCACCGGAGGTGAGATATAAACAGTTGATAAATACATTCCTAATAAGGGAGGCTTTTTACAGTATAAATGAATTTCTGGTACACAATATTAATGAAACAAACTTTCTTAATGGAGTTCAATAGTCTTCTGTATTGTCCTGTTATTGTAGCTTAATTGTTTGTAATAGCGATGTTTTAATGCATTATAATAATATATTATATACTGTTAAATATTTTTATTTATACCATGTAAATGTAATCTTTTATACTGACCAGCGTACAACAAATTATTTGTTAATTAGCACCAATAAATTGATTGATTGATTGATTGATTGATTGATTGATTGAGGTTCGTATCGAGAGCGAAGATGAAAATGAGGATTTATTGATTGAAGCCGAGATTATCAGAAGCCCAAACGATGAGCTAGAAAATGGTATAGAGAGCGAAGATTATGTTGTGGACGATCCAACCGATCCGTAGAAAAAGTAATATGACCGCGAACATATATATTAAACAAGCTAACCATTATATACTTCGCCGATTTACTGTACTATTTATATAATTGTTGTACATTCTATAGAATACTCTTCCCAGTTTTTTTTAAATAATATTAGTTTTAGATATGTTTTGCTTAATTACAGAACATTAAAACATTTCTTCTTAATTTGAAAAATTAATAACTTTCTTATATATTATTTTGTTAAAAAGTAGTAGGGTTCTTCCTCTAGGCAACACTTACTGCCCGAATTTTAATACTCTTAGACTTTTCGTTCTTAAGTTATCATACTTACAAGAAACGTGACGGACGGACAGGCAAACGGGCGGACATTTTGAAAATTGTTCAGAATTCGATCACCAAACACAGTGATATGAACATTTTTTCTCTACGAGCAATATTACCGATTTTAGAAACGTGCCGATCGAATGCAACATACTTACTCTTCGTTTTGTTTTGTAAAGAATATAATAATGAGAGCCTGTGGAAATGAGTTTTTTGGAAAAATCTTCATCCTTCCGCCACTATAACTTATTACACATTAAACTTACAAAAAATGTAGGGAATTTTGTCTTAGATAGTTATGACATTGGATCAACTGTTGGGAGTAATCTGGAAAGAACTAATTTCTTGCACCGTTCATTCAAGATGGCGGCTCGCGCCTGCTCCCTCTCCTAGGTCGAAAACTTTTTTATCAGGGTCCAAATCTAAACTTCATCATACTTTAAAATGGTTTCTGCCCCACCTCTTGGAAGGCAAAAAACATTTTGTCTATTGACCTGATATAAACTATGGTGGTTCCACTCTGTGCGTCTCTGATTTTTGAAGTTGATCATTTCAGATATAAGTATTGATTTATTTCGTAGCTTTGTGTCTTTTGCAATTTTTTATATCCCTTTCTATGTAGAAGTGATTCTATAAACTCTAGATGTAACTATTAAATTTGTCATAAAATTATGAGAGAAATATGTGAAAACCGCGTCTTTCTATTTTAAATGGTAATGCATTATCCCAACAGAAACAACGAAATGGATATGATACGGTTAACTAAATGGCGGATGCGCTTCGCTAGTGAATAGAAACTTCGAGTCGTTGTTTTCTGTATTTCAAAAGTAAACTGCATAATTTGTAGCCGGAGAGACGAAAACTAAGAAATTATCTTTAGCGTCACAATATATTATTACAATTTAATTAAATCCAGCAATTGCAGGGAATCAATAGAAGAGAATAGAGTAATTGAATAAGTTAAAATTCATTAAATACGCTTTTATCACAGGATTTCCAGTCAAAATTGATTGTAATTAAAACAGATTAGTAACTTTTCTATTGATTTAAATTATTCTCATTCGGCATTAGAATTAATTGTATACCTCCTACTGTTTGGTTGAATGACAGAAAATCAGTAACGATTTGCACGGATTGTGCAGTGTACAGAAACAATTAATATTTTTTATAGATAACTCATTATTATGCAAAGTCGATTTCATTGGCGGGCTTCCGAAGTGACAAGGGGCTAGATCTTATGTAAGGTGTAAAATTTTTCATTAATAATATAAATAGAATATTCCAAAAATAATTTTTATTGATTGATTGATTGATTGATTTGCCAGCGTAAGGTGAGCGTTGCTGCCGATTCCGGGCATCCAGTTTGTAGGTTCGATCCAACACGCAGCCCGGTCGTCCCCCGAACGGCCAGATGCAGCCTCCCAGCAGCCCACAATTACATCCCTCACTCGCTGTGACATATTCATGCCACGACCGGTCGGCTCAACCCGACCGCCCAACGGACGATCAAACCCCGTGCCATACCGAAACTTGAATGCTTTATATAGCATACGCATACGCCGGATTGGACATGGGACATGCTTGTTTTCAGCGGCGAGAGTCACATGACGCATGGGGTAGGAATGTAGGATGGGAAGTGTAGGTGTTTGTGAGATACTTCTTCTAAGTTTCCATGCTTCATTTTAGTTTCCATGCTTCTTTTAAGTTTCCGTCTATCATTATCTCCTTATTTATTATTTTTCTAAGTTTTCTGTCTCTTCTGTTTCTGGATCTAGTAGTCTGCACCGCCTCCTGCCCGCTTCCGTCCTTAGGTATATGGTTTCATGTTCTCCAGAAATCTGCGTTTCAGCTCGCCGCAATGAGCTTTTATTTATGTTAACCGTTCTACAGGTAAATATCCATTTACGGTGGATGTGCAGGGAAGGGCTCTGTCTCGCAATAAAAAGAGCTTTTTTCAGTGGGTTACGAGAAGGAGGCCCGAGGAAATATTTTGTACACTAGGGTGGTCCAAGTTTATATGAAATTTTTTTTTGCTTCTTTTTCCTTGCTCCACAGGGGTTAGCTTGTTCGTTTACCAAAAAAAAGTACAAGTACCAAAAATGACTCATTTCCGACCACGTTTAGAGGTCGCCATGATTTGCAAGTAAAATTATTTTTCGAAATCACCAAGTACGACGTACATTGGTATTTAATTTTCACAACATTAGCGCGCGCGGTTTGTCCTGTTGCTATATAGCTAGTAAGTTTTGGATTGCCTGCGATTCTCCGCAGCCCACCTTTTCGTCATCCTCGTTCGCATGCATGTTTTATTTTAGTTTGCGAGTAACTAGTAGACAAAGCGCCTAGGCATTTGCGAGCGACAATTTACGCTTATTCCAGTGAAATATGGCATCTACTAGTAGTTCCGTGTCTACAAGGGCATCCGCAGGAGTGTGGTTAATCGGAGAACCAACATATTCTATTTCACACGCGAGACTTCCTTCAAATGGCGATCTACTGAAAAGATTTCGCTTTCATCATTTAGAAGAAAACCAACCAGTTAAAGAGAGTATTAAAAACAATCAAAACAGGTATTGGGAGGCAGTTAAGAGCTCAGGTGCGTGGTCTCTGCTTTGACACGACTGCTTCTAACACTGGGTTAAATTTGGGCGCATGTTTTTTTATTGAAAAAGCTCTAGATAAAGAACTTATTTGGATTGCTTGTCTACACCATGTTTTGGAAGTTATCTTCTCTGATATTTTCAAAGCGTTGTTCGGACCAAGCAGTGGGCCAGACATCAATATATTGCACAAACGTTTCCAAAGAAATGGCCGGAAACACATCAACAAAAATTCACAGATGGTAGTGACAATTTGTATGATACCGCGGAGCTCGTTTCACTCCGCCAAGAAATGAGAAAATACTACAATGAAGCAATGAAAACTCAACAGTCCAGAGATGACTACCTCGAACTACTGAACTTGTGTCGTATCTTCCTTGTCAGCTCAGAAACAATTGCTGAAAGCTAAATTTCGTGCAACCGGGGCCTTACATCAAGCTCGCTGGATGGCGAGATCTTTTTACTACCTGAAAATGTATCTATATCAGGACCAAATCACGCTGACTGCAGCAGAAAACGATCTGTTACAGAATTATGTTTCTTTGTAGATCTTATTTATGGGCTCCTTTAAATGATGCAAATTTCCTAGTACAGGTCAAAGACTATCCTAACCAAAAGATCAGCACCAGTGCCCTGAAACCATTTCGCCGTCACCTTTGGTACTGTTCAGGGCATTTGATTGGCCTTTCTTTATTCGATCCTAGAGTTAGTCCCAAGACCAAAAGAACAATGGTTCAAAACCTTCAGAAACCACCAACAAAAAAGGCTTTGAAAAGACCAGATGGAAAAACTTTTGACATACAAGAACAGTTACTACAGTATTTGTTCACGCAACGAACAAAAACACTTGACTTGCTAATCAATGATGGTCAAGAAAAGTCGGAAGCTTTTTTAGTAAAAGATCCTTTACAATGGCATACTGATGAAATTTACGTTGAAATGCAGGAAAAAATGAACAACAAAAACAATATTTTATCCGTGTCGTCGATCTTCACAAAATGAAATACCCAGTGGCCTCTAAGTCTAACGTACTTACTGAAAATGAATTCGGGAGATAAGGAAGGGTAGGATATTAATTGATAAATATTACATTAACTTTAATTTAAATGCGATATTGTTTTTTTATTTGATTTTTATTTCAATGTTAATTTAATGTAAATTTTTAATACGGCCTACAAAAAACGCCTGATTTATCTTTATACTCAAAAAAATGTCAAATCATGGCGACTAAATATTATTAGATTCCATTAAAATTTTGTAGAGGGGTATTTGAGGTAATATGGAACAAAAAAAGCCTTGTGGAGAAAGAAAAATTCAAATTATTATTTTTTGGACCACCCTATTGTACACCCTGTATATTAGTTTGTTTTTGAATTACTTAATCAGTTTTAGTTTTGGTTTCCAATTTCGGGTATTTTTCTATTTCATTACCTATGTTTGATACCTATTCAATTTTAATTTAATTTTTTTTTTCACTTTTAATAAATATGATAAACTAAACTACCAGTTAAGCAAAACTTATCTGTTTCATTCACAGCTGACTATCTATGCTGCCTTATGAACGCACATGTTACTTATTATATCATCCATTTGAAAAAGAGAGACCCAGGTATAGATTTTACGACCAGGAACTGCAATTTTTATGTATTTATTTATTTAAATACACGAACCCAGCAGAATTTACATTTACAGGGCCGGAGACTTACAAGAGATAATAAACATGATACAGAGTAAAAATTAATAGAATATAATATATTAATTAATATGTGTGTAACACAGGTTGTTACATATAAACTAATACTAAGCAAATTCCTACTATTGTAATTATGAAGAATGTCTACGATTAATCTGAGTGAATATATAGCCATATATACATATACCATGCATAGACACATATACATACCTACATATACAAATGCATACATATTAAAGAAAGTAGAGAGAGGAAAGCATTAAAACATTAAGAACAAGTAATAAAAAAGGAAGAAGAGAAAACATAACAAAAACATAAAAAAGAACTAAGAGAGACTTGACTTAACCTGGTGTTAAAAATGTCGATATCATTTTCGATAACTTCGTAGTTATGGCAGATAGAACATAGAGGGGAGAAAGTTAAAGCATTTATGTGAGTGTTAGGGAAAAAACAATGATGTAGATCTGGTTGACCTGGTAGGTGCTCTAAAGCTGATTTGTTCAAGTAAGTACGGATGGTCATTTGGCTCAAACGCTTGGACGCTTAACCAAATTAAATGAAATAAAATTTTACTGTGTATTAAAATACGTAGTGTACTTTCTTGACACTTATTTCCGTATCTAGTAAGACATTCACCGTATAATGCTCCGCGGCAATTGAAGGGTTGGGGGCTGTCAAGGTTGTAGGGGAATTTATAATTTTTATAAACCGTAATTCTACTTTTACCTACTTAGCCAGTCGATTTATTAGGGAAGTAAATTAGAAAATATCCTAAGACTGAACATAACTTTTGTATTTGTTCCAATATATACAATAATAGAAAACGCGCTGTATATCAGAAACGAAGGTCACATTTTGAAATCGTCTCAGGGTACCGTACCACACTAGCGTATGGCCAGTCGCTCTCGAAACACCCTTTACAGAACGTCTAAAATTCTGGTACATTAAGGAATTACACTTAAATTGATAATTCAAAGTAAAAGTAAGTTCATAAATTTATATTAAAAAAATGAAATCTAACATATCAATATTCAGAACATCGTACTTTGTGACACTAGGATGTCTTGTAGTTTCTTAATATCGTAGATAATAGAAATATACCTATCGGTTTGTAGAATGATTCAATTTCCAATTAATCTCTTTTGTATCTAACATCTAAGTAGATAATCGATTTGGATTGGTTGCAAAAATGATGCTGTAAAACTTGCAAAAGTACCGTAATAATTTTCCGTCCCTTTTCTTCTTTTATAATAAAGAATGCCTAGTAGCGTCATTTGACAAATTGACGTATCCCGTACTTATACAAAATAGGGGTCGTAAATAAATAGGATAAAAGTTGTTATACGACTCCCTAATAAATATAAACGGACCAAAAAAGCGGACTAATCGATACTTTATCTGTTTATGTGACCATTATCTGTAGTATTACGTTTTCAATTTTCTCGAGCTCAGCATTTGGAATTCCGTGTTCAACGATGTAGCAAAATTCAAATCAAGTGTCTCTTCAGTTATTGCAAACGTACTCGTATTCTACCATCATCGATTTACGACCCAAAGTGAGTAAGGAAATCATATTTGAGGCATGGCTTATATTACCTAGAACCCGATTACAGCCATATAACAGCTTATATAATTTCGAGGAAACTTGCGTGAAAATATTTCGCTAAGCAGTGAATTGTTTTGATATTTAGATTGCTGATTTGCGTACTCGAATCGAAACTGATTTAATTTGTATAAATAAGTATGATATTAAATCAAGGGCGGTCCTACGCTTTGCTTCTAGGGGGGGGGGTATGAACATACAGTGTGACCCATTTAAAATGGAAACACATTTATAACTTTTTTACTTTTTGTCCAACTTTAACCAAATTTTACCAAAATACCGGGTGCCACAAGTAAGTGGCTCACCCTTATATTTCTTTTATTTTATAACTTATTCATTTGAAATTTGGGGTGCATAAACTACCTGTAAAAATGGATTTTTGGACATGAAAAATGGTATGAGACCATTTCCGGTTTACCCGGAATGACGCCACTTTCGAATTTTAAATGGAACACCCTGTATATTTTTACATATTTTGATTCAAGACGACATTCTGAGTATACCATGAGAATTTCGCGAATTTTTGAGTCGATGTTCAGTTTTTTAAAGCATTTTAAGATATTCGTCTAGAGTGCTTTGATATACCAAAATTTGTTCTACTGCATGTAAAGTCCAAGGGCAAAATATAATTTTTCATTTAGTTTCATTAATAACCATTTACGAAGCCTCCAAAGTTGAACATATCACTTTTTATCGAAAACTTTTTTTTTTCGAATAGGAAGGCTCATTGTGTTCAATAAATTATAGATTTTTTTCTGAATTCACTGATATCCGTTTCAAATCTATGCTGTTTGTTTTTCTATTTTATTTAATTTGTTTAAAAATAAAAAATCTACACAAAATAGTGGCTCACCCCTATAACTTTTTTATTTTTGAATATATCAAAATGAAACTAGGGGGCCTAGGGTCATACAGAAAACTGCATTTTTTGACATATGAAGTAATTTAATACCACTTCCGGGGTCGCAGGAAATAACCCTAACTTCTGGTTTTTAAATGGAACACCCTGTATATTATTACATTTTTGGATTCATAATGATTTTTTGAACATGTGTGGTGATTTTTATAAATTTATGGCAAGTTGTTATTTTTTATAGCAATTATGAATTTTAATCTAGACTGCTATGAAATTAAAAAATAAGTACTTTGTCATTTTAGATTGTACAGAAAAAAATATTTATACATAGTTACTATTATTAACCATTTTGTAGGCATTTTAATATAAGTGATTTAGTTTTTTGAAATAACTCTTTTTTTCAAATGGGACGGTGGTGGCTCCTAATATTCATTAAATTGCCCTTTTCTACGAATCCATTGATATCACCATGCTTGGATTTTTATTAACATTTATTTAAAAAACTGTAAAAACGGATTTTCTGTATCACCCTAGGCCCCCTAGTTTCATTTTGATATGTTCAAAAATAAAAAAGTTATAGGGGTGAGCCACTACTTTGTGTAGATTTTTTATTTTTAAACAAATTAAATAAAATCGAAAAACAAATAGCATGGATTTGAAATAGATATCAATGAATTCAGAAAAAAAAATATAATTTATTGAACACAATGAGCCACCACCTTCCCATTTGAAAAATAAGTTTTCGATAAAAAGTGATATGTTCAAGTTTGGAGGTTTCGCAAATGATTATTAATAAAATTAATTGAAAAATTATATTTTTCCCTTGGACTTTACATACCGTAGAACAAATTTTGGTATTGCAAAGCACTCTAGACGAATATCTTAAAATGCTTAAAAAAACTGAACATCGACTCCAAAATTCGCGAAATTCTCATGGTATACTCAGAATGTTGTCTTGAATCTAAATATGTAAAAATATACAGGGTGTTCCATTTAAAATTCGAAAGTTGCGGTCATTTTCTGGTAAACCGGAAACGGTATGATAACATTTTTCATGCCCAAAAATCCATTTTTACAGGTACTTTATGCACCCCCAATTTCAAATGAATAAGTTGAAAAATAAAGGAAGTATAAGGGTGAGCCACTTACTTGTGGTACCCGCTATAGATCAAATTAGGATCTACTTATGAAAATAAATGGAAAAAATAAAGAAATAATATTAGGCATTTTATTATCGGAAAGTTGTTCAGAATTGTCCAAAAACCTAGAGTCCAAAATTTCAGCAATATTAAAAAATATTGAATTTTGTTTTTGAAGTTGAAAATTTCGACAAAATTTGAAAAGAAAGTACAAATCACTTGACAACTACCAACTTAGGTTTAATTTCAAACAAAATCGTCATAGCACAATTTTCTAAAGAAAAAAAAAAGCAATTAAAATGATATTTTCGGACTCCGACATTGTTTTAAACAAAATTTCAATAGTCTTTAATACTGCTGAAATTTTGGACTCTAGGTTTTTGGACAATTCTGAATAACTTTCATTAATAAAGTTTTTCGATAAAAAATGCCTAATCTGATTTCTTTATTTTTCCATTTATTTTGGTACCGTATAGGTGGCTTTGCATTTGTAGGAGGCAAATGTTTTTTTGACCATTTTAAATGGGTCACCCTGTATGTACTAAAATTTCTTAACCCCTTAAAAATTGATAGGTATGATTATTGCTCTGAAAGTTCGTATTGCAATGTGAAGTGTAGCAGATTATAAAACTATAACTTTTACTTTATTTTACTTGAATTGAATGCACTGAGTTTAAATCTGTAGGTAGTTTTGCTCTGTAGGCTCTAGATCAAGAGGCAAAAAGAGTTTGGAATTATCCCGGGACATATTCTCAATTTTTTTCGAAATTGTCCAATGTCGTTGGCAACGTGGAGTTTTCAAGTGCATCAAAAGGGGCATTGGAAAATTCCGAAAAAAAAATGAGAATATTCCTGGGATAATTCTAAACTATTTTTGCCTCTTGCAATTTTTTTTCCAAACTTCCTCCTTTTCGAGTAAAAAAAATCCCAAATTTCTAAAATTTTAATTGTTTCTCGCCGAACAACTGAAAAAAATGATAATTTCAGAAAAAATGTTTCGAACAAAAGTAGTATATTTTTAGTCAGACAATTTTAATTTGCAATAAAAGTAGGGGTTATTTTTATTGCAAATTCAAATTGTCTGACTAAAAATATACTACTTTTGTTCGAAACATTTTTTCTGAAATTATCATTTTTTTCAGTTGTCCGGCGAGAAACAATTAAAATTTTAGAAATACGAATCTGACCCTGAACGACCTTAACCCGCCCATGTAAATGAAAAATTTCAAAAACGCCGTAGTGACTCCCTATTTCAGACTCCTTTCTGAGTATTTAAAAAAAATGTCGAGTCGATATCTCAAGAATTGAGCCTCAGAATGAATTTTATCCATTCTGCCACACTGTGCGACACTGTTCGTCCTTCGCTTCAAGTCATCTTAGACCGTATGCTGCTCGTGATGCACACGCCATAAACGCTGAGACACACTATACAAATAACGTGTTTTTTATGCCCAATTATCTCTTGGATGGTTGCCAGAGGTCAGACTGGTTTGTAGAGTATGGGTGTTTTTGGGAGAAAATTTTAGAACCGATAGTGAGCTAGTATGCCGTTCCATCTGTAACTACACTAGAGGTCTCTTTAACAATTTTTTTATCACATATTCTAAAATGCACACGTCATAAACGCTGAGGCAGACTATACAAAGAACGTATTCTTTTTATGCCCAATTATCTATTGTATGGTTCCAGAGGTCAGGCTGGTTCGAAGAGTATGTGTGTTTTTGGGAGACGATTTTAAAACCGATAGTTAGCTGTTTCTGACAATAAATTACATTTTTCAATTTCAACTAATCTATCTAATAATATCTATATAAAATAAATAGGAGCGAGTATAGAGACGTCAACATATACTCATATTTCGATACGAAATGCAGCAACGTGGGACGCAGTTAATCCTTGGATGGGTGACTCTCTCCTGTTAAATACAACGTTCTCGATTCACCTTCTAAAGGCCTGAATATCAGCGGATACGTAGAAGGTATGTAACTTTAGACGGGGGTTACATAACGGATATACCATCCCTCGGAGGGAATGTAAAACAGTCAGTCTGTCTATTAAATGTTAGGCAAGTGAAAAATTCCTACTCTTCGACAGAGAAGAGGTTTATCAAAATTTCCAGGCTGGGGGTAGCTCGTCTCCTGGCGTCGGTGATTGACCTTAGTAGCGGAAATAGATCGACGTTAAATGAGTGGAAAAAGAAATAATAAAATAAATAAATATGCCAATTACCAGATTTTACCATTCCTAGAAAATTATACATATTTATATGCTTTGATGCGACCATTTTGAATCCGTAGGTTTATTTTTTACATAACTTTGAACCTTATGTTCGTAATTAGCTACCTCATAAGTGTAAATAGTCTCAGCGATTCAAGATTTTAATATGTTACAGTTTATAAATTATTTAGCATTTTTTTTTGTTTTTTAACATTATTTTACAATCTTTAAAGGCCATTACACAAGGTTTCAGGTTAGTTTATTCAGTAGACGAAAATTCCCAGGTTTTTCCTTTTTTACCATTTCATTAACTATAGCAGTGTTTTTCAACCTTTTTCATGATGCGACCCCCCTGGTATGAAAAAATATTTCGCGACCCCCCGACCCTTCGCTTTTTATCATGTATGTATGTGTATGTTACAGTGTTACAAATATTCATTCCATACGACGTTTTTATGCGTCTCCATAATTAGGATTCGGATATAAGTACATAATATAGTACGTAAAACACATTATTTTACAATTACATACATCGAATACGTCGCCAATTGATAACTAAAGGTGCGTCTCCATTATCGTCGGCATTGCCGATCGGCATGGCCGCGGGACGAAGCGATACTCACTCAACAGAACCGTCAACTTCTGGTGAGAGTAGTGGAAGTAAAACAAAGAAAAAGACGTCTTTATGACGACAATTATTAGAAATTCGGGTTTACTGTGATTAAGAATAAACCACAGTGCGTTATTTGCTTTGAAACTTTATCAAGAGAAAGCATGAAGCCATCGAAGTTAACACGCCACCTCAACACAAAACATTCAAATGAAAAAAATAAGACCGTGGAATTTTTTGAAAGAAAATTACAAGCTCTTCAACATCAAAAAACTGGTATACCTAATACAAATCTCCAACCTAAATGAGAAAGCGTTGCTTGCTAGTTATCGAGTAGCTTTTCGTGTGGCTAAAGCAGGAAAACCTCACACTATTGCCGAAAATTTGATTTTACCAGCGGCTCTAGATATAGCAGAGATTATGTTTGGGAAATAAGAGGTCGAAAAACTCAAAATAATACCTCTCTCTGACAATACCATTCAACGCAGGATAAGCGATATGGCCACTGACGTTCGTGATCAAGTCATAGAAAAAATAAAGGAAAGCACTTTTGTATCTTTGCAATTTGACGAATCCACGGATATTGCGGGTTGTGCGCAGTTTGTAGCTTTTGTGCGTTTTGAATCCAGTGAAAAATTAATGGAAGAAATACTATTTTGCAGAGCGCTTCCCACAAATACTACAGGTCAGTGCTTACATAACATGTTCCTTGAAGCTACGCAAGATATGAATATCGATTGGGCAAATAAATGCATTGCTATTTGAAGCGACGGAGCAAAAGCGATGACTGGTGCGAAGAGTGGATTTATTGCTAGGCTGAAAGAACAGATGCCAAACGCTTGTTGGGTGCATTGCTTTCTCCATCGCCAAGCTCTTGCGACCAAAACCTTACCACAGGAATACAGCCAAGTTCTAAATATTATTATAAAGATTGTAAATTCTATTAAAGGAAAAGCGTTGCAGACACGATTGTTTCGGATTATTTGTGAAGATATGGGGGTACTCCACCAAAATTTACTTTACCATACAGATGTTAGGTGGTTGTCAAAACGCAAAGTACTGACCAGAGTTATGGAACTTCGTGCTGAACTTTTAATATACTTACAGCAGGCCAAGTCAGAATACTCTGAATTCATTTGCGACCCGGAATTTCTTTTGAAATTAGCTTTTCTTTCTGACTTATTTGAGCATTTAAATATCTTGAATAAAAGTCTTCAAGGGCGAGATGAAAATGTCATCACTGCAAAAGACAAAATACATGGCTTTACAAAAAAAATTGACTTGTGATCGTCGTCTATAAATCAAAATAACTTCGATTCATTTTCGTCGACACAATCTTTTACTGAAGAAGTCGGATGTGAGATAAACATCAAGGCATATATACCTGGTATGAAAATGGTGTTAGATAATTTGAAAGAAGAATTACTTCTCAGTGCAAGAGACATCGGAGAACACTGGGCAGAGGTGGATCTTAAATCAGTTTTTAAATGCAGCTATAAATGAGGTTAATTTGCCAACTAAGCTCAAAGAGAATCTGCTAGAATTATCTGCCGATGGGATGTTACACTTGGAATTCAAGTCTGCTAATTTGGATACCTTTTAGTTAAGGAGAAAAACAGAATACCCGGAATTGACAACTGAGGCTTTGAAGTGTTTGATTCCATTTGCCACCTCGTACTTATGCGAGTTGACATTTTCATCAATGGCCCAAATAAAAAGTAGGCAAAGAAATCGCTTAAATTTGGAAAACGATTTAATTCTATGTGTAGCAAATACAGATCCACGATGGGAGAAATTGATTAATCAAAAACAAGCACAACCTTCGCATTAAAATGAGTCTTAGGATTTTATTTTTTGTTAATTTGTTTGTATTAGCATACAAATGTTTATGAGTATATCCTTTTGTTAAAATTCTCTTACTTAATAAATCAATCTTTTCAATCTTTATTGTTTTTTTACTGAAGTTCTCTCGACCTCTGGCGACCCCCCTACAGAAGCTTCGCGACCCCGCAGGGGGTCGCGACCCACAGGTTGAAAAACACTGAACTATAGCATTAGTAACTGTCATTTAATATAGGAAAGTGTCAAGAGTAAATGTGTGACATAAGATGTAAAGACAATTTTTAGAGTAATTTTTCTCAAACAATAGTTTTATAATGTTAATAATTTCCAACAAAAAGTTGCAAACGGCTTATCCAGTTGTTTGCTTTATCCTGTAAGACGACTATTACCTAGATGGTTGCTACGAAAATGAGTCTTTCCACGAATAAAGTGCGAGGTAAATTGTCAGTAATATGTTTATGCCATCTTTACAGCAAACGTACAGGAGAATGCCATTTGACAGAAAGTTATGCTGCATCGAAATTAAATTATATACACCAAAGTTGCAACAGTCAGCCTTAATAACATTCGTATTATTAAAACGAGGGAACTAGAGAAACGTCGAATATTTATTAGGAGTAATGGCTCATGCATCATTATAAACAGGCCAAAGTTATAATAAAATGGATTATATTTATACGTCGCGAGTTTATAAACTTTCAGTTGGAATCGATAATATATAAAATACTGCTCCAGAAACTTTTTCATCATAAAAGTTTGGTAACCCTTCCATTATGCTATCTACAATCTCGAACTTTTTCAACACAATATAATACAACAAAGTTTCAGGGGATGTGGTAATAATTAATCTAATCGTAGAGTGCTCATCACAGCTTTACAGAAATTCATTCCAAAAACAGTATTCCTTCGTTATATCTTTTGTGTGTTTTCTAGAAATAATAGCAACCGAATCGTTCAAACGCTGAATTTTTGTTGTTGGATAGCACAAGTCGCTCTCCTCAACCTCCTCTTAATCATACCAGTGCCATACGGATGGGAATTTTGTTGGTCAGAATCACCCAACCCCTATAGTGCAGTAAAAGAAGATCAAAAAAAGAATTAGACATATAGTCATGCATGGTTTTGTAACAGCAGAATTATGATTTCGGAAGTATTGTTATTGAACCAAGTAAAACGATCCATTTGAAAAAATATCCAATTTACTATAAAAGTAAATGCTGTTGCGTACATCTGGCAACTTTAAGTAATTTTATTAAATTCTATTAAACAGAATGAATTTTTGAGAAATATGTACTGGTATTTACCATACTCTAGTAACTAAAACCTCAGACATTAAATTATCATAGGTAATCTGTTTAAATTTAGGAATGTACACATTTATTATATTTTCATGTTTCATCCATTTAACTCTTTTTGTATTCCAGTTTTTGCTAACAGCTCTCGTAGAACACAGAGGCTTCGATCGCATAGTAAATATATCTATTTCACAGCACAAATTTCTTAATTATTGGTTAAACCAAATATACTGCAGGAAGTATTATGGGTTGCATATAACAACGCGGACCCATTCTTAGTAATTTTTAGTTTATAGTATGGTAATATGTTAATTGAGACTTGAGAGGGGATATCTCTTTTATTAGCTAGCTGGTAGCAGAATGGCCATTTCTGTAGCCAATTCTGCAGCAGCATTTACTTTGACTTTTAAGTTTTTTGATAATCATTCAGTCGCGAGTTGTGACACTTCTGCTGTTATCAAACTTTTTCTTAGTGATCTATCTAATAAAAGGTAATTACATTTATTTATTTGATTCCTCTCATTAGTGTTTAACGGCCTTTAGCCATATTTTTCATTTCTGCTAACTAAACAACCATAATTCTGAAACATGTGCTGATAATATTTTTTTTTCTTCCCAAACGTAGAGTTTTGCTGCCAAATAGATGATTATATAACTGATTATTTTAACAACTGATTACATAGATAATTAACAAATAACTGATTAGATAGTTAATACAAATTATTTAAATCATTTACCGAAATAATTTGCATAATTAGTACAAATAGTCTACATAATTTACACATGGAAAATCATTTTCGTTTGATGGTTAAATGTCTGCTAGATTTCATAAGACGGATAGTCCAGTCAAACACAGTTTAGTAAAGTTCAGCAGTCGATTGAAATTCCGTTTAGTCAAGTCCAGTTTAGTCCAGTCAATCCCAACCAACAGCAAAACCCTAGCGTTATACAGGTTAGCAAGACGTCAAACCACGTCGAGGAGCAGTCTGTGTTCGGAGAGGCTGTTAGGAAAGGCTACCAGAACTCACCAGGAGCCCTCATCCACTATCTATCCATCATCAGGAGGATTGGTGAGATTCTGAGAATTTCATTGATATTTTTTGTTGTATAATATTTACTGTATAACTTTCATTGCACAATATATTTCTTTTCTTTTAATGATAAATTAATTAAGCTATAAATATTTTCTGTTGGAAATTGTGATAATATTACTTAATATTTCTATTTCATAATTGATAACATTATTTTATAATTTTTAAATTGATTAAAATCGCTGATTTGTTTTTACATTGATGATTTTTCTGAAGTAATTAATAAATAAGTATCTTTTATCGTAAAATTTAACTTTTCATTTTTTCTGTTTGTCTGTCCGCCATAAGATCAACTCTTTCCACGGCGGTTGGTTTTACCATCACAGGGGTAGCAGTAACTCTTAAATTTTCCGTGGATGGCGCTCATAATTTTTACATCATTTTAAGCTACCTCTGAGTGTTGGAACAAACTAGCTAGGCAAAATATCACAAAAATATTGGTTCACCCTCTGGCTGATTTAAAAAAATATATATTAATTGAACCCACGAAATCCCAGCTACGCACCAGATCAGCTAGCCGTTCGCCGTCACTATTTGTGTGTTGGTTGAATTGCCTTTGGTTATCACCTTAACCGGTGATATCATTGTTAATTTTTCTAGGGCCAAGTAGTGATGTAACAATGCAGACAAAAATCCCATGGAAAAATAATATTTAAACCAGTAAAAAGACTTCTAAATACCTTTGGCATCATATTAAATCGAAATCTACGTAAAAAATTATTTCACTAAAAATGACCAAAATATTGACTGAAAAATTTTTCATCTCGAGAACGACGGTCAATCGCCTTTGGGCTCCGTCGTTCGAATTTTCAAAAGTACTCCAAAAATTGACTGGAAAACGGAAAACCGACTGGGCTCCGTCGTTCGAATTTTCAAAAGTACTCCAAAAATTGACTGGAAAACGGAAAACCGCTCCGCCCGACGAACTTTTTGAAAGTACCGCGAATTTTGCTTTTCGAAAGTACAACGAATAAAATCGCATAAGACGGAAAACTGCCCCGCACAACAAATTTTTCGGAAGTACAACGAATTTAATTTTTTGAACATCTCAAAAATTTATTTTTATAAAAATACAATAACAAGACGTAATTTGGTGGTTCATAAGTCAAAATCCTCAGTCAGGATGTAGCGAGTAGCTATTTTAAACGTCAAAATTTAGGAAAAAATCGATGGGACGATTTTTCCAATAAAAACCAAAATCCTCATTTAATATTCCTCAAAGGGTTGGAGCATAATCCTCATGCAAAACCCCAAAAACGTACAGAAAAATAGTCAAAGAATTCAAAATCGGAGGGCCGATTCCGACGAACCCAAAATACTTTTTATCCCGGCTCAGGCGGACAACGCCATACTAATCGCTCGAAGGCGAGTCGACGGAAAAAAGTGTATTTGTGTTCGATGCCGTTAGTACGTTTATAAAAGCAGGAAACCATCGAACTCATATAGATAACTTCTTTAAGCATTTTGACAATCATTTCGATAATTTTAGTGCAAAATTCAAAGTGAATAATTTTTAAAAAGTTTCGCATGCATTTTACAAATATTATTAATTGGGAGTCTGAATTTTTTTGTACAGGCGCTTGTCATAGTTCTCTCGACGCTGGATAAGTTACACTCCTACGGGAGGTAACGGCTTGCCGAGTGGTGGTGCTCTTTGATGTTTGCCTTATACACATTAGCTAAGTATTCAATATTTATATTTTTTACATTTTATTAATTATTTCAATAAATGAGAATACATTTTGAATTCGATTTCTTATTGATCCATTAATTATAAGATTTGTTACCGACGTGCGATTCTGTGGCGTGAGTCGGACAACTACTTACTGCGGGTCACCTTTGATCCCGTCACTTTTGTGTACTTGTCCGAGTACTCATAGAATCCATCGAAGGTCTTAATTATTAAGAAGTGTTTCTGAGAAAGTGCTAATTATAAGATATATTCATTAAAAGTGCACCGCCCGACATAAGATTTCGACAGAGGGAGCAGACTGTAGCAATCACAGTAAGTATCATTTTGTCTATTTTCGTCTTGGGGAGTCTGAAGGTTATCTTGAATCTCCCTTGTGAGTAGAGTTGATCAGTGTCGTAGCGGCGACACGGCTTCGGCCGAAATTATATAAAATCCTTGTCGTGTCCATGAGACCAAATGATACTAGGTTCATTTACAGTATCACCAGGAGTATATATCTGAGTTTGGACTGTCAAAGCCTATTGCGATTTTTTTTATAAACAATTTAGTTTTTTAAACAACGCTTTTTAGGTAAAAAGGTGAATGAATATCTCCGGTTCTAGAGATCCGATCCAAAATCTTCGTAATTAAAACTCCAACAAACCTGTGTTTTAAAAAGTCGGCAAAATGACTTTTAAACATTTTTTTTAATGTCAACCGAAATCTAACGTCGAGATCTACAGTTTGAAAAAAAATTATCTATTTCGGATTGATGGCATAAAATGGAGGACAATTTAAATTTTGGAGAAAAAATTCATTTGTGTCCACAAGGTTCAATATTTGGGCACCAAAATTTCAAGGTGTTTTGTTTTCAACAAAAGGTATATTTTCTGGATTGAAGCCGATCGGAAGTCTTATCGTCCCTCGACGTTAAAATGAGATGTACGTACTCAAATTACCCAAAACACAGATTTGTTGTAATTTTAATTACGCTGATTCTGGTTTTTTGTTTGTCCCGATCGACCTCTAGAACCGGAGATACTCATCTTCTTACCTACAAAGCGCTCTGTTCAAGAACTAAATTGTTAAAAAAACGCAATAGGCAAAAGTCCAAAACTCGGATATAAATATATTTAGTCCCGTCAAATTAAGATAAATTAAAGAAATTTTTCCTACAGCTATGACTCCTGTAAAACGAGAAGCATTAGGGTTGTCTAAACATGATTTTCACCCCCCGCAGTTGTAAAAAATGGTGGGTCTTTGAGAAATATATACATATATATGAATTTTAGTGCTCTCTCGACTTTTTTCAATTTTCAGGAAAAACTATGCACTTTATTGAAAAATGTCTAAATAGCAAAATTATACAGCATAAAATTCCCATAAATTTTCCCCTTTACGGTTTTTTCAAATTTCGCGTAGTTTCGCCGCTAGAGGGCGCAAAATAAATATATTTATACAGTGTGGATGTCGCCGGCCACTTGATTGGTCCATTCCTGGCAATCCAATTTTCTCAAAATTTAAATTCAACCACCGATTAAGCATTTCTGTGGAGTGGTCAGGGCAACCATCATGTTGAAAATGAACTAAAGGCATATCTCTTAAAATATTTAAATGTTCTTCAGAAAATCTTTCAAGAAGCTGTAAATAAGTGTGCTGGTTTAACCGTCCCTCAATGAAATAAGGTCCAATAACTCCAACGTGATAAGAAACGGCACACCACACGTTCACTTTTTTATAATATTGTGTTCTACAATGAATTCTAAATTTTGGATTTTCAGAAGCCTAAAACCGACAATTCTGAAATGAAACAATACCAGTGGTTGCGAATGTGGATTCATCTGAGAAAATTATGAAATGATGAAAAAATCTCTCTTCCATGATTTTTTCTCCAATGGTCAAACAAAAATCCAACCTACGGTCGTCATCTTCAATATAAATTTTTTCACGCACTATGAGTACCATTTTCACTTAATTTTTTATGCTTGGTTCGTAATTTGAAACAGAAATTAAGGATATTGACTACGTTTGATAGATATGTCAATAATAAATGATAAATGTGTATCCACTGCTTTTCTCATAGCCTACTTTTAGCGTCTACATAACTTTAAATATTAATTCACAAAATAGTATATTAAAGTATGAGTGGATATTAAGGTCTTTAAAACACGCGCGATTTTTCGAGCACGACGGCGCAGCCGGAGTGCTCGAAAAGGAGCAAGTGTTTTAAAGATCAGTTATCCACGAATACTTTTTTATTGGTAAGTACACAACACTACAAAAAATGGAAATAAGAATTAAGAATGTAAAATGTTTGAATTCGTGATGTGACATCAGGATACCTGTCAGTGTCAAATGAGGAATGCAAAATTTAATTTGCAATCTGTCACATAGGATTAATTATTGTCACTACCCACATAACATCTCATGGATATGTACATCCATAGCATATGCATTAGGTGCTGAAATTTGAATATGTATTGTTAAATATACATATGATATGAAATGTATATTCAGCTACTGATATGCATCAGCGTCATATACATTGTATATTGCTGGAGGTATATACATAATGATTTATACATAACATGTCCATTAAGGTATAATTAAATTATACGCGTACACGAATTTTATCTCATCTGATGCGCATGCGCTACTAATTTATGGCATACTACGTCAGCGCACCAGCCGGCGCCAGCAGCCATTAAGCGATTAAGCCCTGTAGTGTTGTGTGCATAGTGTTTATGTGTGATGAAAGTTAACTCTTTCTCATTCTCTGGATTTTATATTTGCTTATTTCTATAGTATGCTGTTACATTTGCAAGAAGCTCCCATGATGTAAGAGTATATTTATTTATAATACAATTCTTTAGATTCGTAAATACATACTCTTTTAGGGTTAGAAAATTTACAAGTTTCATATTTAACTGATTGTGGCAGGTGTGTTTAGTAAAGATGGCGGAAAGTGACAGAGGCCTAAAAATTTGCTGTTATGTCATATTGGGTATGTATTTTATAAATATAGTGAATAAAAATTACATACGTTCATATTATATAACTTACTGATGGTTGAGAATGTTTTAAACATATATGTAGGACATGAGTAACTATAGTAGGTATTATACATATGTTTACAATTTGTTAAACTACCGGAAGGTAAAGAAGTATACGTCAATATTGAAAATTTTAAATATTGTGTAATATTAGGTTATTTTGTAAAGTTTGTGTATGTTTAAAATAGTTATATAAAATATATTTCTTATTACGCTATCTGTGTCTTATTACCTCTTATATGGATACTATTGGATACCTCTGAAGTAGTTCCCAAGAACATCAAAACACTCGAATACTTTCATTTGATGCGTGCTGCTCCAATCGTGTTGGTATCATCGGGATCATTAAAACTCTTCGTTTTAATCATCTGCCGATGATGCCAACATGACTGGGGCAATACGTGTCGGGTGCAGTATTCAATAGGCGTTTTGATGTCCGTGGAAACTACTTCAGAGATATGTAATGTATATTCATAAAATATACGATTGTGTATATGATGTGTGTTTCATATCCAGTGAATGTACATTGCATATGTTTATGTACATTCAATGGATATAAAATAGATATGGAAGTCGGCGACAAACGTATCTGCTGGGAATGTTAATTCCACATCCATTAGATGTACATTAGATATACTATCTCCATCTTGTGGATATACATATCCATAGATTGAAGATACAATGTATGTACACTGCATATCAATTTGTTATGTGGGTACAGTTGTTACTGGTTGTATATTGCTTTAAAAAGAGTTCTAACATTGACTATATAAATAAAAAAGCAGATTCGCGGTTAATACAGCAAAAATTCCTGTCAGATCAATAATTAAAAAGTTGACATTTTGACTCGGGTTGTAGTTGTTGCCATGGTAACCTTTTAAACACGCGCGTTTTTAAAAGTTCGATTTAAACACTCTGAAGCGTACTTTAAATAAGCAAAATAGGATACCAATAAAAAAAATTATTTCTATGCAGTTTTAATTGAATAGTTCAAAATAAAATACTAATTTAATGAAAAAAATGGGAAGTTTCAAAAAAATTATTTTATATTCCTGAAATTTGGTATAGAGGTATACAATTGCATTCTAAATAACTCTTCTTAGTGGAATTTTTTTCATATTTTGGAAAATAAAGGTACTTTATTAGTGGTGATTTTTACAACTTTGCTTATAAAACACCAAATAGGACACCAAATCAAGTCATTTTTGGTATACCTTAGTTTTACAACAAGCAGGACTCAATCCCCAAATACCATTCCAAAATTCCAAAATTTTTGGTCCATTACACCTCTTGTTACATCTATCCTGGGACACATTGTATATAGACTTTTGCGCCTTTTTTAGATTTTCAGCCTAAATTATGCATTTTTATAATAAATTACATGAAGTTGTAAAACATAAATAATATCTAGAATTTGAAGAAAGTTCTACTAAATAATTTAATTTCCCGAATGAATAGATTTTGAATTTTTGATTTTTATTAATTGAAGTTGTCAAAGCATTTAATATTTTTGAGCAATTGATATTTCGCAAAGATAATGAATAGAAGAATTATTTTTTATACATATGAATTTAAGAAATTTGAAGAAGACACTGAATTTTTCATTGAATAAAACACAACAATTTTGGAAAAAAATTCTTATATTATAAAAAAATCATTTTTAATCTATAATAATCCTAATAACAATAATAATATCAGTAATACTAGTAATTAAAATGCATACACAAATATTAGATTAATTACAAAATATTGCTCTTTTCGATGATAAGAATTAATCTTCGCTGGAACTAGATACAGAATTATTATCTATATTATCTCTCTTCGTCATTATCGTTCTCATAATTTTCATTTTCCATTGAAATAAACTAAACTAGAGGAATTCGGACAAAAACGTAAAAGCAAAATTTGTAAGAAATTTTATGCTCTACAACTTTGCTCTCTTGATATTTTACACCAAAATGCAAAATTTTGGCAGAAAATTTAAAAAAGGCGCAAAAGTCTATACGTATTCTCCTTCCACGCCCGCTAGCGGCGAAACTATGAACAAACTATTCGGACAAAAACGTAGAGACAAAATTTGTAGAAAACTGCATACTCTACACTTTGCTCTGCTGATATCTTTCATCAAAATGCATAGTTTATCCTCAGAATAGAAAAGAATCTGAAAAGCGCTAAAATTCATATATACAGACTGTCTATTTTACGAGGGCCACACCAAATATCTCGCTTAATATCTATTGTAAAAGAATAAAGTTTTAGAAACAGTTATCCTATTTTTTGTGAGCTATATTTCAGTAAAAAGAAATTTGAAATCCATAGCCTACTTTATGAGATATATTACAAAAACCTGAAAAATAGGAAAACCACAAACGGTTATAGCTTCCTTATTTGAGGAGATACGAAAAAAGTTAAACGAATGAAAGTTGACGGCAAGACAATAAGAATAATAACGTGTAACAAAAAAATCGAAAAATGCAGTTGGCTTTGACATACGCTATTGTGCAAAAATGAAAAATACACATCTCAAAGTAGGCCATGACGCCATTAATTCCGTTATTTTTTTCTCATTCCAACATGTCACAGAAATTTTAACCGATAGTGTCAATATTTAATATTTTACAAATACCACAATTCATATAATTGAATCGTAACAATCAGCTGTGCCATAATAGTAAAAATTCACTTTATAACAATTATAACTTCGTAATTATTTATTACAATTTAATACAAACCAATAAATATCTCATAAATAAAAATACAAGTACAAAACGAACATCCAAAGAACAAAACGAAAAACTATGTATAACAGTACTACCTACTACCATATTGAAGAGAAATTGTGTGTATTTATTTTTCTAACTACAAATGCTCAAATTGTGCACCATGCATTCTGACACATAAACGTGCTCTTCGAGACACGTCACGCATTACATTTTGGAGCATTTCAGGAGTAATTGCCTCACATGCGTTTCGAATTCTGGTTTTGATGTCCTCAATATTTTCAGGGGCAGTTTGAAATACCTTGTCTTTAATGTAACCCCAGACGAAAAAATCCAAGGGAGTAATATCTGGTGATCGAGCTGGCCATAGAATGGGTCCATAGGTGCCTATCCAGCTATCTGGCATAACTTGATTTAAATAATTTGTACATATTACAGCAGTGTGAGGTGGAGCCCCATCTTGTTGAAAATATGAATATTTTAATCTTTCTGCTGTAACGGGTCCATTTTATTTCACGTAATAAGGAGATTAATTTGGTTAAAATACTTATTTAAATCGATAATTAATCTTAAAAGTTACCTTAAGCCAACCCTGGCATGGTATCTTCCCGCGAAGATGCAAGGTTGATTTTTAAAAGCCGTTCGATGCGGAGCGCTCCCTGGAGGAGAGATAGAAAGTAGCGTTCGGGAAGGGAAGCAAGGAGACTTCGACTAGAGATATCCAACGAGGAGGTTGTAAGAATTATTCAACTGGTTGGGTGTTTACAAATTTGAGAAGTATGGTGATTAAAACCTGCTAGCTTTGCAAATTTATTACTATCATAGATAGTGTCAATGTTTTGTAATTTGTTAAATTAAGTAGTGAGTGCCTAGAACAGAAAAATCAAACTGTAAGTAGCATTTTCACTACATTTGTTCCTGTTTTGGTGATGGCCGCCATAATTAACGGCGTCTAAAAACGTTTGTATTACGTTTCCTGTTTTAATTCCCTGGAGGTTTGGGAACGTGAATTAAAAAGTTCCAAACATTATTTCCTGTGTTGGAAATTAATGGTTTTCTTCAAAGACAAACTTTTATTAGTGCATTCTTCGCGACATCGTTGCAAACTTTTTATTTCAAGTGCCGCGTCGTAAGACTTCTCCGTTTAGTGCCGAAAATCCATGTTATTTCGGTAACGAACTATCGATATTGTATTTGTCGGGTTTTCTATGTAATTATATTACAGAGATTAAGATTTTTGTACCATTTTATTGTTTAGTAGCGTTTATATTAGTTTATTCATTTCGCTTGGATCTGGCCAGACGCATTTCATGTTATACCTATATTTTGCATATTTTCAGTTTACTGGAAGTCAGTATTGCCTTTCAGCATATTTGTTTATTAAATCTATATTGTTTTATTGTGTTTTAAACAAAGGATGTTTTGTGATTCGCCTACCCCTGTGATCTCATGCTTTTAAATTAAATAGAGTCACTTATTATAACTTTGTTTGTTTTATTTATTTCTTTACATTTTCAGGTTCCTTTAACTTATAATAACTTAAAAATTAATATTTTAAATGGGTTAAACCCCAAATAAAAATTATTAAGTTATATTTTGGCTTTCCCACGCGGGGCTCGATTTTTATGGAAACTAATTTCATAAAACGAACACAAAACGCTTTTGTTTAATTATTGTATATTTTATGTCTCTTTCAGAAATTTATTTCCATATTTTGTGTTTGTTATTTTATTTAGGGTGTTTATTTGCGAAAGCAAGCAGGTACGCGTTTTTTGTATAGTGTTTACCGAGTAGTCCAGGCAATAAATTCCTTAACCGTGACTCATGCTTTGAAGTTACTGTAGTAAATTACATTTTTATGGTTTGATATTTTGTGGCTTGAAATAGCAAATAATCTATTTTGTTTTCAAAACAAGGTCCTAGAGTATTTTGGTTAAATTAACCTTTTAGTAGAAATTTATTATACAGTACGTTATATATTATTTGGGACTTTAGAAAATTAATAAGTAAAATGGAGCCAAACGATTTATTGACTACAGAAATAGTTTTTGAGCTATGCTCAAGGGAAATAGAACCGGAAAGTACACAATTATTGCGACGCGCTCAGTTAAGGGGTGCATTATTGAAAGAAAAAGAAGGTTTTAAGTATACGGTGAAAAATGATTTTGAATTCGCTACAGAAGTACAAGAAATAAATGAAACTTTGTCAAAATTACTTTCCTTGTTAACACGTGAAGATCAAGTATTGACAGAATTAGAAATACGTCGTATAGAGTCGCGTTTATTACATGTTCAGAGGCGTTGTACCTTTCTAAAACCTGAGAGTGAAAATGAAAAAAATTTAGCGGATAAAATTGAAAATTCCTTATTAATAATTTTAGGCCTTTTTTCTGAAACTAAAGATAATAGTTTACCTACCCCAGTGGCGTCGTCCACTATGGGGGCTTCAAAATTGTTAGATGGGTCAAATATTACGGTTTTTGCTAAACCTATAGCTATAAATAAATAGGGAATAAAATTTTCGGGACTTTCATCAAAGGAAAGTGTTATGTCATTTTTAGAAAAAGTAAAAGAGCTTTGTGAAGCACGTCATGTTAGTGAGGAATCTCTTTTTACTTCCGCAATTGATTTGTTTTCCGGTCCTGCTTTACTATGGTTTCGAAATATTAAAAAAGAAGTTCATTCATGGGCCGAATTAGTCACATGTCTGAAACGTGATTTTCTCCCGGTGGACTACGAAGATATTTTATTAGCGGAAATTCGAACCCGAACCCAGGGTCCTTCAGAAAATGTTATTTTTTATATTATTGCAGTAGAAGCTTTATTTAATAGGCTTACTACTTCGCGTACAGAACAAGAAATTGTTAGACAAATACGTCGAAACTTAAATCCCTTCTTTACGGATAAGTTAGTACTTGCAGAAATAAATTCTTTGAGTGATCTTAAAGAGAAATGTAGAATTATACAAGAATTAAAATGCAGAAATGATAGATATCAACCTCCCCCCTCTAGAAAACAAGGTCTGCTAGAACCTGATTTAGCATGTCTTTCTTTAAGTGAATTTCCTTCTACATCCAAAATGGTATCTAGACCAACTATTTCAGCCAACTCTTTGAGTACGCTTTCGAGAATTACTTGTTGGAATTGTAAACAAACTGGACATGCTCATCGCGAATGTCCAGAACCTAGAAGTATTTTCTGTTTTAAGTGCGGTACTAAAGATAATTATAGCAATACCTGTAATAACTGTTCGTCAAAAAACGGGCAGGCAGGTATCGTGCAGAGATCTCCCGTTTTAAGCAAACCAAGCGCGATACCTGTCACATTCAATCAAAATCGGGTACAGCAAGAAACGATTCCAGTTCCGTCTACCTCCAGTGCCGTACCTCCGACAGTGTTGTCCCCAAAAACAGCCAAATTTGTGCCTTGCAAACAAAGAGCAAATACAAACAAGGAGTCAAGTACTTCAAACAACAACAAACAAAATTAGACCAACCACAATTTAATTCTGGTAAACAGAATACATTTTCTTTTCCTTTCTTGTTTCTTCCCGTTTTACCAGAAGGTTCTCTTTTAGAATTTTCCGAAATTGAAAGCGACTTGCTTTCGTTACCTGAATTTTTTTCCTTGGCTCATTGCGTCTCTGCTGATTTTCATATGGGTCAAGGTATAGCAGTACGATTTAGGGATACATTTCAGTCTAGAGACTTGCTACTCGCGCAGCAGCAAAGTCCAGGTGGTTTGGCTTACCTTATTGATAGTGAACGATTCATTTACTATTTAGTTACTAAAGAAAACTTTTCGGACAAACCTACTTATGAAACTTTGTACTCATCACTTTGTGTATTAAAAGAACACGTAATAAATAATAATGTGAAGTTTTTAGCTATTCCTAAATTAGGTTGTGGTTTAGATGGTCTGTCATGGTCCTATGTTAAGTCTTTACTGTTTTTATGTTTTTCTGATTTGGATATAACGTTGATAGTTTGTCATTTCCCTAAACAAAACACTAACGAAACTCCTCTTTCGTCTTCGTCTACGGTAGATAATATTCCGAAATTAAATGATTCATTTATGCCTTCCGCTGAAGAGTGGAATAACTGGCTGACTAAAGTACGTGAGTTTTACTTGCGCTCAGTAGTATCTCCAATTTGCAGCACAATGCCAGGCGATTCTCGTCCGCACCTGGAAATTTGCATTAATAATGTCCCTACTATTGGTTTATTGGACAGTGGTGCCTCTGATACGGTTATTGGCTGGAAGGGTTTGGAATTTCTGGATGAACATCAAATACCCTATGAAATAAATAATTTACCTTTTGCTGTAACTACTGCCGATGGAGCAATTCAAGATGTTTTAGGAGAAACTGTGTTGTCATTTAGTCTTGGCAATGTGACCAAAGACATTAAGTGTGTAGTAGTTCCGGCTATCGAAAAATCATTTACTTTGGGAGTTAATTTTGGTTCTGTGTTTAATATTTGTCTAAATTTTCCTCAAAATACTTGGTCATTTCTTCCTGAAATTAATATCAGTACGATAAATGCTATTCAACCACGTGAATCTTTGACCCTTGAGCATCAACGTATGTTGAATGAAACCATTCAACAATTTGAGAATTTGTCTTCTGAAACTCTGGGTAGGACTTCATTGGTTGAGCATTATATTGATACTGGTGATGCACGTCCCTTTAAACAAAGACAGTATATGTTATCCCCGGCTATGCAAAAGCATTTGCATAAAGAAGTAAATGATATGTTACGATTAGGAGTAATACGACCTTCTAATTCGCCTTGGTCTTCTCCAATTTTATTAGTTAAAAAGAAAAATGGAGAATTACGTGCCTGTTTTGACGGGCGTAAATTAAATTCAGTCACCATTAAAGATGCATATCCACTTCCGCAGATAGACTCTATCTTAAACCGTTTAAGAGATTCTCGTTACCTTACCTCTATTGATTTGCGTAAAGCATTCTGGCAGATTCCGTTAGAGAAATCGTCTTGTGAAAAGACAGCGTTTTGTGTACCTGGTATGGGTCTTTATGAATTTGTGGTGATGCCATTTGGCCTTTCTAATAGTCCGCAAATGCTACAGCGTACGATGGAAAGAGTTTTGGGTCCAGATTTATTAAATGGTTCTGCTTTTGTTTACTTAGATGATGCGATTATCGCTTCGTCGACGTTTGAGAGTCATATTGCTTCGCTAAAGTTGCTTGGTGAACGTCTTGCTGCGGCTGGCTTCCGCATTAATTTAGAAAAATGTGAATTTTGTAGATCTTCACTTTCTTTTCTTGGCTTTATTATTGATGAACATGGTCTCCGGACTGATCCGGATAAGGTCTCGGCTATTGTAAATTTCCCGACCCCTACTAATACTACAGAGATTAAACGTTTAATTGGTCTAGTCTCTTATTACCGTAGATTTATTAAGGACTTTTCGACAATAGCTGCGCCAATTACTTCTCTTTTGAAAGGACGAAAGAAAGGCCAGCCTATCGTTTGGACTGATGAAGCGGAAGTAGCCTTTGTGGAAATTAAACAAAGAATGACTACAGCTCCAGTCTTGGTTTCCCCTGATTTTACCCAACCCTTCTTTATCCAAACAGACGCGTCCGATGTGGGCGTTGGTTCGGTTTTATTTCAACGAATACAGGGTGCAGAGCATCCTATTGCCTTTGCCAGTAGAGCATTAACTTCTGCAGAACGAAAATATTCCGCAACAGAGCGTGAACTTATTGGAATTATACATGGAATTGAAAAATTTCGCGGGTTTGTTGAAGGAACTAAGTTTACAGTGATTACTGATTGTTCTGCTTTGACCTGGTTACATCGTCTTCGAGAGCCTACAGGTCGTTTGTCCCGTTGGTGTTTACGGTTGTTACAATTTGATTTTGATGTTCAACACCGGCCCGGCACTCAAAATGTTATTCCCGATGCCTTATCGCGAAATGTTAATACATTAGACATAAACTCTTTAAAACCTGATGCTTGGTACCTAACTATGATCGCTAAAGTCACTAATTTTCCAGACCAGTATCCTAATTTTAAAGTTGTTAATAATTGCTTGTATAAATTTTTGCCCTCCATTTTACCTAATATTTCCAATATCTCTGATTGGAAATTAGTCGTCCCTACGGATAACCGTTAGTCTATTTTACAGCAAATGCATGATTTACCTACATCTGCCCATTTAGGAATTTCAAAAACTATGTCCAGAATACTGGAGTTTTATTACTGGCCAAAGTTAAGACAGTCAGTGAGCAGATATGTTAAAAATTGCCAAATTTGTGCGTCTCAAAAGAGCGAAAATGTGGCTCGTCCCGGTTTAATGGGTAACGAGAAAAATATTAGTTATCCCTTTCAAGCTATTTCAATGGATTTGATGGGTCCATTTCCTAAGAGTAAAAAAGGAAATCAATACGTTTTGGTAGTTACGGATTACTTTACTAAATTTGTTCTAGTTCAGCCGTTACGTAGAGCCACTACAGCCCCTATAATCAAATTCTTACGAGAACAAGTTTTCCTTATTTTTGGCGTTCCCGAAATTGTTATTTTTGATAATGGTTCACAGTTTACCTCGAAAGAATTTGAAAAATGTTTAAAGTCCTTTTCTATCCCTAAAATTTGGTTTAATGCTAGGTATCACCCCCAAAACAATCCTACTGAAAGGGTTAATAGAGTGTTAAAGACGGCAATTTCTTCCTATATTACCGGCAATCAACGTGTCTGGGACGAAAAACTACCGGAAATAGCTCAAGCATTGCGCCTGGCAAAACATGACACGACTGATATATCTCCCGCGTACCTTGTATTTGGCAGACATGTCCCCGTTACCGGAGATTTTTATTCTTCCGATGCTACGTCTAATGACTTTAAAGTAACAAATAACTTATTTTGGGCAGAGGAAATGTCTAAATTACCTGAACTTTATTCAGAAGTTAAAGAACGTCTGCACAAAGCCTATGAGAAAAATGCTAAGCATTATAATTTACGAAAACGACCTTTGCGTTTTGAGTTAGGCGATACTGTCTGGAAACGTACGCATTACCTATCAGATGCTTCTAAAAATTTCACTAAAAAATTAGCTCCTAAATATGTCCCATGTATGGTAACCCAGGTCATATCTCCATTAATCTATGAATTAGTAGATCAGTATGGCCAACCACTTGGTAAATGGCATATAAAGGACTTAAAACCAAATCAGTGTGACTTTGAAGAAGAATCTTCTTAAGTTTGTTTAGTTTAACCTTTTTAGTATTTTAGAATTCCTTATCGTCTTTGCATCATTTTATACATTTTTTGTGGCTAATGTTCTCATTAGTCCAGTAGCTTTTAAGCTTAGTATGTTTAGTATATCTGTAGGTGTATTAATATCTCATTTTTGAGACTTATCTTTTCGTACATTTCATCTTGTGTAAGTAGAAAATATCTTTCTTTTTCGTAAATGGTTGATGTTTGTCCTTAAAACATCTGGCGCCCTCCTTCTTATCTTTTTCTTTTACTTTTATTTATTTTGCTTTTCTTTTTTGGCTTGCTCTATGCAAGGCCAGAGGCAAGTATATCTTATCTTTATCTTTAAGTACCTTTTCATGTTTTAGTCTCTTTTCTGGCTTGCTGTGTGCAAGGTCAGAGTTAAGTTTAGTTGTCTCGCTCTGTTTTTAGTTTTACCTTACCTTTCCTGGTTAAGCTGTGGCTTAATGCAGGGTTTTAGCTTGTCACGCGCACGATTTTTACGTGCGTTGCGTTTGCGTTTGCGTTTTCTGGCTAAGATACAAATTAGTGCAGAAGTGTTATAGTACCTTTTCCTGGCTCATCATTATGAGTGCAGGGTCTAGTTGAAAACTAGTTTACCTTTTCTTCCCCTGGCTAATAGACGTATTAGCGCAGGATGTTTACCTTTATCTTGACTAGCAAAGTCTAGTGCGAGATGTTTACCGTTTACGTTTTCTTGGCTAGTAGAACTAGTGCGAGATGTTATTATGCTTACGTTTATCTTGACTAGTTATGTCTAGGCAATATATCTTCGTGTTTTAGTAAGAAGATTGAAAATCTTCGTGTTGACATAGTCAACAACCTTTCATTATCTTATATTTTATCCTTCTATAATGTTCAGAACAATTATTAGATGACGCGCTGGTGAGTGTTTTGGCCATGGACGCGGGGTAGCGAGCGATGATGCGGTCAGTCCCTTTGCCCGAAGCATTGGGGTATCATCTTGGGTCTTTAACTCCGAGGCAAATTCCCACGGTGGGTAGGAAGGGCTTCCTACTGGTGGTAAGACCTTATTGCTAGGCACCCATGCGTCTTTGTAAAGTTTAAATTTTCGGGCATCCCGATTGGCTGCGTCCTGCGTCATTCGTGTCCCCTCTTTCCAGCCGAAACGCTCATTCCTTAGTAACATGGTCACTAAGAGTCTGAACATTTTGGTGTGACGAGAGCCATATTTAAAATTCTCCCCCTTTTATGACTTCTTCTCTTTTCCCTTTTCTATCTTGCTTTGTCATTAATATGGCAATTTATATAATGTTAGTTGTACCTTAGGTTAAGGTGATTTACGTTCCCTTATCTACTATTTCTGCATTCGGTACGTAATACTACGGTTTTGTATATTATCTACGTTAAATACCGCTCAATGAATTATTGGGATATTAATAATTTGGTTAACTCGTGGGTTCGATTCCCATTTTCTGTATCTCCGTTTAGCTTCATTTTTGTTTTAAATAATTGTTTACATTCTCCATCTCGCTTACGTTACCTTTTTACCTACCCCTTTAGTATAAATTAAATCCCTTTTCTGTTTTGTATGTATGTTAGATGAGTGAAATCCTGCGCAGGTGTGTGTTAGTTTGTTAGTTTGTAATTTGTTTGGTTGTATGTTTATCTCTTTAGCTTAAAGTGTTGTCGATGAAAGCGAAGCGAATGAAGTATGTCTGAGTTAAGCTAAAGAGAAATATTTTCTTATATCTTCTTACCTATTAAATCTTTAACGGTCTCTTTCCTTAGAGGAACTCGCCCGCTAGTGAGGAGAAGGGGAATGTAACGGGTCCATTTTATTTCACGTAATAAGGAGATTAATTTGGTTAAAATACTTATTTAAATCGATAATTAATCTTAAAAGTTACCTTAAGCCAACCCTGGCATGGTATCTTCCCGCGAAGATGCAAGGTTGATTTTTAAAAGCCGTTCGATGCGGAGCGCTCCCTGGAGGAGAGATAGAAAGTAGCGTTCGGGAAGGGAAGCAAGGAGACTTCGACTAGAGATATCCAACGAGGAGGTTGTAAGAATTATTCAACTGGTTGGGTGTTTACAAATTTGAGAAGTATGGTGATTAAAACCTGCTAGCTTTGCAAATTTATTACTATCATAGATAGTGTCAATGTTTTGTAATTTGTTAAATTAAGTAGTGAGTGCCTAGAACAGAAAAATCAAACTGTAAGTAGCATTTTCACTACATTTGTTCCTGTTTTGGTGATGGCCGCCATAATTAACGGCGTCTAAAAACGTTTGTATTACGTTTCCTGTTTTAATTCCCTGGAGGTTTGGGAACGTGAATTAAAAAGTTCCAAACATTATTTCCTGTGTTGGAAATTAATGGTTTTCTTCAAAGACAAACTTTTATTAGTGCATTCTTCGCGACATCGTTGCAAACTTTTTATTTCAAGTGCCGCGTCGTAAGACTTCTCCGTTTAGTGCCGAAAATCCATGTTATTTCGGTAACGAACTATCGATATTGTATTTGTCGGGTTTTCTATGTAATTATATTACAGAGATTAAGATTTTTGTACCATTTTATTGTTTAGTAGCGTTTATATTAGTTTATTCATTTCGCTTGGATCTGGCCAGACGCATTTCATGTTATACCTATATTTTGCATATTTTCAGTTTACTGGAAGTCAGTATTGCCTTTCAGCATATTTGTTTATTAAATCTATATTGTTTTATTGTGTTTTAAACAAAGGATGTTTTGTGATTCGCCTACCCCTGTGATCTCATGCTTTTAAATTAAATAGAGTCACTTATTATAACTTTGTTTGTTTTATTTATTTCTTTACATTTTCAGGTTCCTTTAACTTATAATAACTTAAAAATTAATATTTTAAATGGGTTAAACCCCAAATAAAAATTATTAAGTTACTGCCACTGTTAATTCATAAAGAAAATCTTGAAATTCGTTTTGCAGGAAATTAAGGTATCTACGAGCGGTTAATTTGCCATCATAAAAATAAGGTCCAATTACTTTAGTCCCTAAAAGACCCAACCAAACATTCGTAGAAAATCTTTCTTGGAAAGCAGTCTCTCTGCACCAATGTGTATTTTCTCGTGTCCACTTATAATGCATATTTCTATTGAAAAATCCATTATTAGAAAAATTTCATTTAAATGTTGAACTTTCCTCATTTTGTAGCATCGAAATCCGTTTTTTTCAATATTTTTCTTGCATTGTCTTTTTTTATGCGACAGTTTCTCTGAATTTGTCTCAAAGAGGTTTCCTCATTTTAGTTAACATAATTCATTACTCTATTCACTTTTCTTACATTATCCGCAACATGCGCTCGCCTTACTACTTTTTTTGAAAATGAACCGTGCGTTTTTAGATTTTGAACTAACTTCCTAAACATAGTTCGATTTGGCTGCGGAGCATCTGGAAATCTATCTCCGTAAACCGTGACTGCCATCTCAGCGTCAAAATTGCACTGACAATAAATGCTAATCATATCGAATTTGTTATTATTGGTGTACACCATAATTACTGATATAAAATTTGTCTTAGACCTCGACAACGCAACATACAACATACAACAGTGACAATCTGTCAAATTTATTAATAACTGTATACATTGTTTTTCACTAATTATGGCACAGCTGATTGTTACGATTCAATTATATGAATTGTGGTATTCGTAAAATATTAAATATTGACACTATCGGTTAAAATTTCTGTGACATGTTTTATATCGGAATGAGAAAAAAATAACGGAATTAATGGCGTCATGGCCTACTTTGAGATATGTATTTTTCATTTTTGCACAATAGCGTATGTCAAAGCCAACTGCATTTTTCGATTTTTTTGTTACACGTTATTATTCTTATTGTCTTTGCCGTCAACGTTCATTTCTTTAACTTTTTTCGTATCTCCTCAAATAAGGAAGCTATAACCGTTTGTGGTTTTCCTATTTTTCAGGTTTTTGTAATATATCTCATAAAGTAGGCTATGGATTTCAAATTTCTTTTTACTGAAATATAGCTCACAAAAAATGGGATAACTGTTTCTAAAACTTTATTCTTCTACAATAGATATTAAGCGAGATATTTGGTGTGGCCCTCGTAAAATAGACAGTCTGTATACAATATTTCTCAAAACACCTGAAAATCATGTTTAGACAACCCAATGCTTCATTTTTTACAGGTCTTATAGCTGTAGGAAGTTTTCCATAAAACAGCGATTTTTCTATTAATTTGAAGGGACTAACTCCTGTTGATACCTCATAAGGTATGAAATCATAGTTTTGCTGTTACAAAACTAGACATATCAATGCCCTTTTTTTACTCCCCTACTATGGGAGTTATGAAAGAGAAAAGTCGCTGTCAATGAGTTTTTAATACGAATGGGAAATATATTGTAAAGTGTGTACATTTTGGGCTGAGACTATAAGGAGGCTGGGAATAATGGCCTGAAGGGTTGTCAACTGTCCAGTGGATACATCATTATCCTTTTTCGGGAAAAATCACCTCCAGTGAAAACTTCGTTTTTTACTTCGTAACTGTTAATCGGAAAATAAGTATCTATAGACCAAATTCTTTCTACAGTATTAATGTGTTGCGATTATTTTTATAAACGGGTTTGATTAATTTTTTATATTTACTCACAAAGGTATATTTTGTAATTTGAGCTCTGTGATATATTTGTTTCCACTGTAATTTGACAGAGAAATAAAATACTGGTTACCACAAAATAAAACATATTACTCTTTTCTATGTGCAACTGGTAATCAATACTAGTATTCGACAATGACTGCACGGTAGAACACATTTAAATACAAAAAAACTGCGCAATTGCGCGTAGTGCATAATAGTCCATTGAAATGTTACAAAATGTAGGCCGACCTTGCATTTTGGACAGGACAAGATTTCATTTTTTTTTTTATGTATAGGTGGGTCCAGTGTGAGAATAAAACTTGATTTTCGGGATTGAAAGCCCCACCATTTGGCCGCCACCTTGAAAAAGTGGGATTAAATAGTTTTCCGCAATATCTTGAGGACCGTAAGTCTCACAAAAAAATTTCTGAGAATTTTTTGTAGAGAAATGAATTCTTTACAATCTTTACAATACTTCTTAACGCAAAATTGAAAATGAAAAAATTATAATTAAAAATATACTAAAATTTTCAAGAAAAATATTATTTAAGGGTTACAACTTTCTTTTTATTAATTTTATTGAAAAAACACATCAGATGTTTTTTGTAGATCATTTTATTGCGAATAATTTCCTTTGCCTCATTTTTTAAATTTCATTTCTTTGGAGTGGTGTTAGGACGCTGCAAAGAGATAAACTAATGTTCAATTCAAAACACGCGAAAGGATACAGGAAAGAACACCGGTCTGAAACTACTTTACCTATACATTTTTTGGGTCGCTGATTACGAAAATTGGAGTCCCGCAATCCTAAAAGTTAGGGAACACCCCTAAAAACGCAAAAAAAACACTTTTAGAGGGTTTTCCCGATAATTTTAATAAAAATCCAAAAAGATGTTATGAAATCCCCTTTATGATTAGGGGTAATCAAAGAGGGTTAAAATCGCCTCTACATCGACTTAAATTTAAAGAAATTGATAAAAAACTTTTTTTTCTACTTTTTGCTTCAAATTTGGTGGAATGGGTATTGTCGGGCGGAAGTAATTTATTCTCAACCCCTAAGGGGGTAAAACTACGCCCTCCTACCTTTAAATTGAAGCAGATTTTGAATAACGAATTAATTTTTTTTTATTAAATTTACTTTTTAACCCTTTTGGAGGGTTAAACCACACCTGAACTGAAATAAAAAACATATTGAAAAAAATTTAGTAATACTTCCTCTAAAATAAAATGAAAATGCAAAAAAAAAATAACTCGTTTTTCAAAGTCTGCTTTAATTTAGGGGTAGGAGGGGATAGTTTTACCCCCTCCAGGGTTGGGAATAAATTACTTTTGCCGGCAATGACCATTCAACCAAGTTTGAAGCAAAAAAGTAGAAAAAATATTTCTTACCAATTTTTTTAATTTCGGTTAAAGTCGATATAGGGGAGGTTTTAAGAGGTTTTAACCCTCTATGATTTTCCCCAATCATACAATTAGGCTATATTTGGTATAAACAAACCACCCATTCAAATTATTTAAAAAAAGGGGCTTTCATAGAATCCTTTTTGATTTTTTTAAAGATTATCGCGAAAAACCCTCTAAAAGAGGTGTTTTTGATCTTTCTAGGGGTGTTCCCCAAATTTTAGGATTGAGGGACCCCGATTTTCGTAATCAGTAACCCAAAAAACGTATAGTCAAAGTAATGTTCTGTCTTGTACCCTTTTCGCGCGTTTTGAATGGAGTATTGATTGAGGTTGAGGTTGTTCCTTATTTTACTAGAAACGAAAAAGAAAAAAATTCCATAGAGTCAACCATAAACGAGTTACAGAGCAAAAGGAGATTAATGTCACTTTCAGCGGCCATCTTAAAAATATGACCTCATGTAGGCCGTCTGCCATGGAATCAGGCAAAACACCTAGTAATAAGTAGGTACGTAATTGTATGGTTCATGGGCCATCTATTCCATTTAGTCATACTACTCCTTCCTTAGAAATCCCACGGAATTACACAAGCTGCAGCGCTATACCTACTAACATGAATATCGTGTCTGATATATTGATATTCTCTATTATTAGTAGTATGTACATAATGAATTGGTAAGTTGTTTAGTTCAAAATAAGAGGAAAAAACTTTGAAGCGATATTGAGACTGCGTGAATATTGAATTGTTACATCCCTTTAGAGTTCTATACATTCAAGAAAATAATTTGGCATAGTAAATATAATATCTCTTATTATATGACAAAAACACAAGAAATGAAGAATTGAAATAGAAATTTCGTGAGCCGAACCACGTTATGAGATCTATTAGACAACACTTATTACACTTCGTGAAGTAGATGGTTGCCACATGCTTACAAATGAGATATATTAATTCAATATTTAAAATGCCGGTGGCTGCCGGTTACTACACTCTTCGCAACTACGAAAACGAAGAGTATATTGCCTTTGATCGGCATATTTCCAAAACAGTAAATATCAATCGCAGAGAAGAAAATCACATATTGAAAGTGTGTAAAACCCAAAATGCCCCATATTTGATGATTTAGTTAAAGCTAGTGTTATTGCTAAATAGTAGAGTGCAAATTAATTTCTCTTTCCCCCCGTTGACACTTTTAGAGTAAAATATATGACCTTACCAGATATGTTACTTATGCCCGGTAGATTATGAATCCACTTGTCGTCAAAAAATCGTCACGAATATAAGGGCACAAATCAAAATTTTCTAACTAACCACACCACGCGATAGAGTCAATCATGAAGCGTATTTTATCCAAAAATCATTAAATTCTCTGTAGAATTTCTATTTTTAAAATAAATAAAGAAACGAACTTTTACACAGGCTTATATGGCAGTAAGAATCAAAAATCCTCATTTTCTCTGTTCGACTACGGCTGAAAATTAATTATTTTTCGTCTACTTTTCCATTCCCACGACGATATCTCCCAAACTATTATATTTATCCAAAAATATATTTTTTATAAAATATTTGTCATATTTTCTAGATTACAATGGTTCTTAAATCAATTTTTTTGAGAATTTAATAACCATGATATTTAATAATGTGTAGCGTGATATCAATTTTCGAAGCTTATCAGCGGCATGCGTTCGTTACAAATTCTCGCTCTGCCACTCTTTAAAACTGTTTCAACACACTCCACTTCGCACCCGCAATGGCCTATCGTAAGATAGATTAGCGCATGGTAACGTCCATGATATTAATGACATTTATGTCTTGAAAATGATTACGATGGAATAAATAATATAAGTATATTTGTTTAATATTAGTTCAGTGTTATTTCGCCTTACGTAAAATTTTGTGTAATATATTAACACGTTATAAGAAACTCGGCAGTTCGATGTTAGCAAGATACTTTCAGCTGGTATGTATTTTTTTAACATGATTAGGTAACTGAAGAAGAAATGAAAATGGAATGTACTACTGATAGCGCAAGTTCAGAAAGTGGGATTGAGACAAAAATTAAATTTAAAGAAAAAGAGATTCGTAAGAAATTATGCTTAAATTGTATGAAACCGGGCCCTGCAAACAAAGGTTTTGATAAATCGTTTGCAATATTTATTGATTGTTTAAAACTCCGTGAAAAAATAAGTAACCAAAGAGAAGATGATGTATATTCTAAAACTATGCGATTTCGAAAAAGAAATCATTTTGGCTGTTTGGTTTGGCACCGAAATTGCTATTCTAGTTTTACTGGCAAAAGAAATATGGAACATTGAAGGAGAAAAAAATGGAGAAAGAGAACAAAATTAAAAACAGTTCAGATGGATGGAGTGCATGTCAAATAACTTCTTCAGGCATGTCCTTGCGTAAAATGAAATTTTTTTCAATAAAATAGCTTTTTCAAGTAATGACCAGGAACACAGAAAGAAAAATAAGACTATTAGCCCACCAAAATCCCATTATTTTCTAATGAATTTGTGCTTAACGATTTAAACGCTATAGAAACTAAATATCATGTTTAATGTTTCTAAAGTCACAATAGAAAATGCAAAGTTTCATGCCTCGTTTTCTGAATTAACATATTATTTTTCGTTTCTCTTTGTAGATTTAACAATTTTAACTACTTTGTCGGTAAATGTATTTATAAGTAGTCTACTGATCTCTCGTTTAGACATATCTATCCATTCTAGATACTTCTCATCAAAAATTGACGACATACCATACCCTTTTTGCTTTAAAAACCGTTTCTCAAGAATTTCACATATTTTAGTAGAACTCCGTTCGTTGTCTGTCCGTTTTCAACTTTTATTTTTATTGTTAGATAGACCTCTGCATTTTATATAGCGGCTTTAGAAACATGAAATATGATATTCAATTTCCATAGGTATTAAATCGTTAGCACAAATTCTTTCGAAAATTATGGGATTCTGGTGGGCTAATAGTCTTACTCTTCTTTCTGGTTCCGTGGTCATTACCTGAGAAAGCTTTATTGTTGTACTTCTGACAAAAGTACATTTCTCTATTTAAAAAAATTATTTTACGAAAATACACATCGGAAAAAGTCGATGGACAGGCATTCGATCCATCTGAATTCTTTTCAATTTCTTTCTCTATTTATCTTCTTAAATGTTCTATATTTCTTTGGCTAGTAAAACTAGAATAGCAATTTCGGTGCCAAACCACTCAAAATTATTTGTTTTTTTGAATGACATAATGCTAGGATATAGATCATCTTCTCCTTGGTTACTTATTTTCTCATAGATTTTTAAACAATCAATAAATGTTGAAAACGATTTCTCAAAACCTTTGATTACAGGGCCCGGTTTCATACAAATTAAGCTAATATGTTACGAATCTGTTTTACATTAAATTATAATTTATATTTTTATTTATAAATATATTTTTCTCAATCTCACTTTCAGAACTTGTGCTATCCGTAGTACTTTTCATTTTAATTTCTTCTAAAAAGCATATACATCAGTTACCTATATGGTAGAACATTTAAAATACATACCAGCTGAAAGTATCTTGCAAATAGTGAACTATAGGCAGTTTCTTATTACGTGTTAATCTATTATTAGGCAGGCCATGATTTTTATGTAAGTCCATGTAACACTGAATTAATATTCTACAAATATACTTACATTTATTTCATAGTAATAATCATTTTCAAGATATAAATTTCAAAATATTATGAACCACGAGAGCTACTATGCGCCAATCTATCTAACGGTAGGCCAGAGCGGGTGCGAGGTGGGGTGTGTTGAAACAGTTTTAAAGAGTGGGAGAGCGAAATCGGCAACGAACGCATGCCGCTGATAAGCTTCGAAAATGAATATCGCGCTACACATTATTAAATATTTTCGTTATTAAATTCTCAAAAAATCTGATTTAAACACCATTGTAATCTGGAATATATGGCAAATATTTTATAAAGAATATATTTTTTTGATAAATATAATAGTTTGGGAGATATCGTCATGGGAATGGAAAAATAGACGAACAATAATTAATTTTCAGCCGTAGTCGAACAGAGAAAATGAGGATTTTTGATTTTTACTGCCATATAAGCCTATGCAAAAGTTCATTTTTTTATTTATTTTAAAAATAGAAATTCTACAGAGAATTTAATAATTTTTAGAATAAATACGCTTCATGATTAACTCTATCGCGTGGTGTGGTTAACTAGAAAATTTTGATTTGCGCCCTTATATTCATGACGATTCTTTGACGACAAGTGGATTCGTAATCCACAGGGCATAAGTAACATATCTGACAAGGTCATACATTTTACTCTAAAAGTGCCAACGGGATCGAAAACTAAGCGACTTTTGTCAACGCGAGCACTCTACTAAAAGCAGAAGATGGATCATCAATGGTACAAAGTGTACTGCGTTATAACAAAAAAGAAATCGGTATTTAACATTTTTTAAAAGTGGAGAATTGATCTTCGTGGAAAAAGAGACATTTTCTCCACTTTATGTCTCTGTTTGTGTATTCGCTCACTTCCGGTCTATAAATTTGGTATTGAGAATACTTTTCATCCGACTGAAAAGGGATACCATCCTTAAATAACATCTGCAGCTGTTACAAGTATTCGAATTTGAGATTCGTAAGGAATAACTACTCGATTATCAACATCTAATAAACGAAAATTAAAAATTTTTATTTCATTAATAGGAATTATATAAGAATCAAATTCAATATTTTTTAAATCTGAATATTCATAAGATCAATATCATTGATGACCAATTGTTTTAATTGTAATTAAAGGATTATTTACTTCAATAAGCAATACGTGCGACGATTCCAAAACCTTTTTAGCCAAGTACGGCAAGTTACCTGAATATAACACTGAAATGAAAATATATAATATAGTAAGGCTTTCACGAAATGTTATGTCGTTCAACGCCTGTCAATTATATTTTCCGCAATCTAGACAAATGTGATTCGACAGGCATTGCCAATACAATTTACTGTCCAAAGTGCAAGGTATACTATCAATCTGGATTTATAGAAGTTGTCAACGTTTGAAATCGTTACGATTTTAAGAATAATTTTCAATTTTATTATAACTATACTAAATCTATACAGTTTAGCGATTCTATGTATTGTTGTCTTAAACATTAGAATTAGGGTATACAATTGTTCATTTAATATGCAAATAATCGTTCTAAATAAGTATACAAATGAAGAATATGCTGGTATTATTTATGTGTATGGATTTTATAACGGTAATAATAGAGAAGTCGAGAATAGTATATTCTATAACGAGTTATGGAATGGCCCCTATTCCACACGAGCGAAAAGTTTGTAGGTCGAGCCGAAGGCGAGGAATACGGTTCGCGAGTGTGGAATATGCCATTCCAAAAGTGTTGTAGGCTATACTTTCTCTAACAAGATTTTAGAAATTATACAAAAAACTTTAAACTGTTCAAAACGTCAAATGCGAAGTTAGAAATAAATACATTTTGTTCGACGTAACCATAGCAACCGAATCACTAACGGCTTCTGATTCGTCAAAAGCCATCCGTTATTATACCATAACAGTGTGTTGGAATGATACAATTTTTAGTTGTGGAATATATAATTTCTGAAATTGTGTTAGAGAAATATCGTTTTCCTAACAGAACACAGGCTATCCGTCATTTTCATTTGTGTCTCACTATTCAGGGAAGCATGGCAAGTCTCCATCATAGAAAGTGGAAAGGAATATTGTTTAATACGTTGAGAAAACAACAAAATATGTTTAAGAACGCTCTGAAGGTAGTAAGTGACAGGTAAATTATCAATTTGAAATTCCTCATGCATGGTATAAAGGACAGTGAAGAATCCATATAATATTCTACAAGTGCATCGGCTTGAACATGGGGACAATATATTACATTGAGATTACAATCATGCCAATGGATTATTAATCACAAACCCAAGGCGAAGCCTAATTTACCTGGAAAGGAATATTATACTCTAGAAATTCTCATAATTGGACCGAAGACAACTTCCATGCTACAAAGGAAGGTGTGGTATGATTAGCAACCACTTAATTGGCCCACATATCTTTCCGGCACGATTAACTGCAGAAGTACCTTTAAATTTGTATTTACATTTCCAGAAAACATTTTTCCACTCTATCGCAAGATGTCAATATCACAGGGCAATATTTTCAATACTTCCTCATTTTGGTATTGAAGTTAAGAGGCATTTGAATAATCAGTAATAAAACAAACTGTAAACGTTGTGGATCTGATGCTTAGTCTGCTAGATTGCCAGATTTAAATCTCATAGATTATTTTCTGCAGGAACATCCATCTCTAAATTAAAGTGTATAGTGTCCCCATAAATAGTAGAAATCAGTTACTTTGACGCATTCTTCGTTATTGTAACGGAATTAGAAACAATCCTGTGCTAAATAGAAATTCTATTGGTGGTTCACGCCATAAAAAATGCAAGGAACCTGATGGTTTTCAATTTGACAATTTATTGTAAATATTTGTAATTTGTTTAAAGATACTTTTTAAAGACAGTAACATATAATTCCTCAGGTTGTCTATTATTTTTTATTTAGATAATTCACTTAAGCAAATTGTTTTTTTATTTTTCATTTCGCATTTTACGGAATTTACTCGCTCGTAAAAAATCAACAAAAATAAGGCAAAAAAAATGTATTCCCATACTATTGTTTACTGATGTATGGACTTTTATAATTTTCCAATGAATGTTGAAAATATATACACAGGAAAATTTCACAAATAAGAGAAAGGAATAAAACACTTTACAGTTGCAATATAAGTAAATTTTCAAACCCCCAAAAGCGTTCGGAAAACTTTTAGGACCGGAACATACACTTTTGGGTTTTTAATTCTGAGAGGGAAGACAAACGGGGATCCGTCTCTGTTTCCCTTCAGCATTCAATGCATCTCTAAATCCCTCATAGTATCACCTGTATTTCATGTCTTTTTCTTTTAAAAAAGAATGTACAGAGATGGATTCCCGTTTGTCCTTCCTCTCAGAATTAAAAACCACAGAGTGTACCTTCCTGGTCCTAAGAGTTTTTCGAACACTTTTTGGGGGGTAGTTTTCGCCCATTACAGGATGCGGTCAAGTCAATTGAAGGAGATTCTCGTGAATGTATGCGACCATTCTGCAGTAAAAACAAAGAACACTTGTGCTCTCCCAGATATCCCTCCATCCCTGTGTTTCTTATCCAGCAGGGAGGTAGTTTATACTCTTCTGGAGACTTGGTTCCGGAGCGACATTCACCCTCTACCATATTTCCTTTACATTCTCAAGGACTAGAAGCTTTTATGACGCAGTTCTTTGTCCAGAAGAGTATAGAAGGGGTGTAGAGGGTGTATCAACACCGTCGGGAGAATTTTAGCCTTCTAGCTGAAACCTTTGGTATTAAAAAAGTACCCAAAGAGTACGAGAAATTAAAATCCTTAATGATAGGTACTCATATTCATAACTTTACCTTATTGAAGGGATGTTTTTGCCTCTATACGAGAATTGAAGGGCATACGATTTTTTTTTACCACGGATTCGGATTCAGCGTCGAAAAATACATAAGAATACCCATGGTTAGCCATCTAGATCAAAAACATTTCTTTTTGTGGGTCTGTGAAATCCTTGCGTTAGAGCACGGCACACAACAACAGGAATATGAGAATTTTTCCTAGTGGTGAAAACTTAATTTATAAAATTATTAATAAATTAATGATTTAAAAAACATCTTGATATTTACTAGTCGTGTCTTGAACGTAGACACCTTGCAGGTTCAAAATGTCTGCCTCTGAACCCCCACTAATCGGCACGTAGGCCTTCCTCTGGACCTAACTACTAACAGGATGTATACCGATCATATAATTGTAATTACTAAGTGGTAATTATTCAATAACAAAGAAATTAGCTAGATACTTGTTTGTCATGCACCCTGCAAGTTTAGAATGTCTACATCCAGATATTCACTAACAAAGATGTATGCCAAGCATATTTTTCTATTCACTAAGTGGTAAGTAATAGATAAAAAAATATTCTCTTGCCGACACCAAATCTCGGATGTTTTATATACCGTCGGACCGGCTGCATACGGTGAGTTGCACATGGGACATGGTTGTTGTCAGCATCAAGAGCCACATGACGCATGGGGTAGGAATATAGGATTGGAAGTGTAGGTGTTTGTGAGATTCTTCTTTTAAGTTTCCATGCTTCTTTTTTAGTTTCCGTCTGTCATGATCGGATGGGAAGTGTAGGCGTTTGCAAGACGCTCATTTTCAGTTTCCATGCTTCTTTTAAGTTTCCATCTATTATCTTCTTATTTACTCTTCCTCCAAGTCTTCTGTTTCTGAATCTGGCAGCGTGCACCTCTGCCCACTTGCGTTCAATTCGTTTATCTGACAAGATATACATGCATTCGTTCGCCACAGGGAGCTTTTTTTTAACCGTTCCACAGGTAAATATACATTTACGGTGGAAGTGCCCTATCTCGCGATAAAGAAGCTTTTTATGGTCGGTCAGTTATAAGAAAGAGACCCGAGATTATATTTTGCACACCCTGTATATTGCTTTGTTTCTACAGCAATTAATTTGAACTGCCGCTTTCCAATTCCAGCTATTTTCTATTTCATTACCTATTTAATACTCTTTCATTTTTACCCCTAAATTTTTTCTCTGTTGTGTAATAAACTATCCTGTGACAAGGAGTAATAAACGAATAAATAGAACTTAAAAATAAAACTTATCTGTTATGTTACTACTTCCACTCGTTACAAAACCAGTCCGTTGCCTTTCATTGATGGTGTATTATATTACTAGATGTTTGTTTTATCGCACTAACCACTTGAGAAATGGTGCTCAGTCGTGTTAGCATAGGTATAGGCACTTACTTACACTTGCTTTATTTGATTCTATTTAAAGAACTGTACGCGTAATTATGAATTCTATATGAACTTTTTTTCTATTATGGCGTTTCGCTTCACGCAGAATTTCTTGATGTATCGGTGGCTTACTCGAATTTAACCGCTTTTTAGCTGTTTTTTTAGAGAGCATTTTACAGCACGTCTATACACGAGGCTAGTCCAACGCGGCTCCCATGATTGATTCGGCCTTTACTAAGATAATTTCTCATATCACTTTCGCTGTCTGCCATGCTCGAAAGAATAGGGCTGATGCAACTCTGTCAGGTAATTGCATGCTGGCTCCTGTACTATTAGCTGTAGCCTAATAAAAAAATTCATTTTGCATGTTATGTCTTTACAAGAAATTACAAAATTTTGCACATCTTAAATCGAAATTGCAAATGTATCGTAGAATATAACATGTGATTAACTTTTTTATTATTATTGTTAGGATGGTGTATCGAAGTAAAGTAGGTTTTAAAGTTCAAAGGAACTTTTTAATTTGCACAGTTTTTTATTTATTATATGTTTTTCCCAGTTTTGACAAAAATGTATTTTTTCTTCTGTTTCACAATTTAGTTTTAAATGGCGAATTTGAAATGCAAATTAGGCAGAAAATTTAGAGTGAGAATCTATTTTTTGTTCTTATATATCCCTTAACAGACCTTCCCCTCGCCATTAAAACGACTTCTAACCAGCAATCAGCCACCCTGTATCTATTAAGCTACAGACAAATTGAACAGGTAAGGGGTCCTCTATTGCCCTTAAAAGTATTTGCAGTTCGTCAGGGAACACCTTGTATAGAACGGCACTTAAAATCTCCCGGAATTATTTAATCAAATCATGCTAAGAAATGTTGTGCTATCGATATAAATCTAATTAAGCAGTGCTGCAATATCAAAAAGCGATCAATAGAATGAGACCCCATGCTAAAAATTACCTCCGTCTCTCCCGAATTTCCTCTTTTTCTTGGAAGTTCCTGAAGTGGAATTCTGCTTCTGATTTGAGGTCTTTTCACATTTGTCCTTGTCCTTATCTTTGTTTTTCCACCGTATCAACATGATTTAACACTTAATTAGGCGTCTAATTTAAAGGTAAATATTGATTTACAAACATCGAGGATTGCGTAATTGCCGTCTGATATTACCTCACTTATATTCGTCATAAATTTAGCAACCAATATATATCTTATTACTTAAGTTTTCATTAAGTTAAATAAATTAACACAGTTTATTTATCGAATAATCTATAATTTTAGGTATGTATGTTTAACTAACGTTTATAGTATCGTTTTGATTAATATCGGTGGATGGCTAAAAAGTTTCGGAGTATATCTCACCTGAAAAAGAAAAAAGAAAATTAGAATATTTAATTGTAATTGATAAATGGAGTTGTTTAAATGTCTTGATAAACTTTCCGTTTTCATTTTTACCATTACTCATTCAATAATTAACAAATTATTTACAGATGGAGAGCTTTAAACTTTATTTTATATAACTCTTTTCGTTTTATCGGATTGCAGAAATATTACAAAGGGCCCAGCATCATTAGCTTTACTTATTCTGCCCACCCTTCACTTGCCAACCTTTCAAGGAATTAAGATCACAATAAAATCTAATTCCAGATCTCGTCATAATACGTACGTGTATCAAATTGTAAGTCAATATCTTAATTTTACTTTGTTAATACCTTTAATAATAGAATGGGAGTGAATTATGGTGACAGTGGCATATGTCATAATTTGAGAACTTGCCCTCTAGTATATACTCCAAATCCCGAGTTTCTGTATTCTTTCTAGCTTACTTTACTTATTTTCCCCTATTTACACCACCATCCCCAACCCTTCAATAGAATCAGCTCAAAATATGATCTACTTCCAAATGTCGTTATAGCACAAACGTGCACCAAATTTCAAGTGAATATCTCAATTTTATTTCATTAACCCTTTAATAATGGAGTGGGGGTGGTTGTTGGCAAATGTTATAAAAAATTTAAGGCCTTGTCACCAAATCCCAAGTTTCTGGTCTACAAGCTTACCTTACTCATTATCTCCTACTTACACCTATTCATCCCCCAACTCTTCCACAGGATAAATTCAAAATATAATATAAATCCAAATGTCATTATAATATACAGGGTGTCCCAGAATTGAGATCCCGGACGGAAACCTGTGATTCCTGAGTTCATACTGGGCCCGTATAACCCAACTTTCCTTAGTCTAAAAATTCATCCCCGGGGAAGTACATGCTCTTAAAGTGAGACAGAAAACATTTTTTCCAATAATTTACGTTATATTGAAGACAAAATTTTCAAATTTTCATGGGACCTGTATCTCTATAAGTACTCTATGTAAGCTTGATAACAACTAAATATCTTTTGTTTCTCAAACGCGACAGGTTTCCTGTTTCACAAGCACCTATGACCTACAAAGAAGGAATGATAATTCTTGATTTTTCGTTGATATTACATAAAATTTTAAAAATATTAATTTGTGTACTGAAATAGTTGGATGTCATTTGGAGCATTTGTTATTAATGTATTTTTTAGAAAAAACTGTACTTTTCTGTTATTACAACCTTTTATTCTAAAATTGTAAATAAATGGTAAATAGGAAAAACGATAATTCCTCGTATTTTGATTGATATTACAAAAAAATTTAAGAGTACCGTCTTGCAGCCTTTTCAATGCTCTGCAAAACTTAAATATTTATATAATATTCCGTCATTTTACAGGGCGATTAAAAAAATATAGCCACTCAAATATTAATTATTATGAAAATTGAAAATCAAAAGATATTTGGTTGTTGTCAAGTTTAAATAGAGTACTTATAGAGAAACAGCTCCCTTCAAAATTTGAAAATTTTGTCTTCAGTATAACGGTAATTCTTCGAAAAAAATATTTTTTTCTGTCTCACTTTAAGAGGATGTACTTCCTCAGGGATACATTTTTGGACGAAGGTAAGTTAGGTTATACGGACCCAACATTATCTCAGGAATCACAGGTTCCCGTCTGGGAACTCAATTCTGGGGCACCCTGTATGCGTGTACCAAATTTCATGTCAATATTTTAAACCGTTCTAGAGAAAACGTGAGCACAAAAGAGTTACAAAGACACCGACAAAAATTTTTCTTGCTCAAATATAAAATCTTGATTTTATATAGATATATTTGAAAAATCACGCCCATTGCATATAATCAATATTTAGACACCACGCACCTAGGATGTACATTTTATAAATCTTTCCTAACTTAATAATCAAAATTTACATATTTCGAACTTTTCATGAAATATTCACTCCAAAATAATAAAGCTATAATGTAAAATAACACTTTTAATCAATCTATTTAGTGCAGAATATTTCGCTTCCGGTTACTGCTGGTGATTTACAAAATAGCCGCCATAGCACGATGCCTTGATCCTATAAGTTGTTCATATAACCAGTGACAAAATTTTAATCTTCTTATTATCATTTTGAAGCTAATAATACTTACTTTTCGAAATATTATATGTTTTTAGCATGACGGTTTTCATTGTATTAATGATTCAAACAGCAAGGAGGCGAGAAACTGCAACAAAAATAATTGTGCCATACCTCAAACTTTGCAGAAACCGCCAATGAGGCAAGATGGATTTTTCTTCACAATTGTCTTTAATGTATCGTTTAAAGGAATTTTCAATACGAAAAACGAGGAAAATTATGGACCCGTTTGGTCTAATAACTCTGACATGACGATAAAAGAACGTCAGGAAGTATTAACGTGTATGTGCAGAAATTAATGTAGTAGATGTCGTTGTGTCAAGGTTAGACTAGAGTAAGGTGTACCACCTTATTTGCCCGGGTCAGTGTTAATGGAATGATGGTTTCGGGCACATTTTTGTCCACACGTGAAAATTTTCTAGTACCATCGTATATATTCTTAATTATTATAGAAATGTCATTTGAAACAAAACTTACTAAGAGACTTAGATAATTCTTTTGTGGTTCTGTTAATAAAGGTGTCTTATAACATATTTAGCACAAATATTAATAAGAATATTAAAAATGAATTATTATCTGTTTGCTTATAATTCTATTGAAACATTCTTTATAGGATTTTGCAAACAGCAGAAACAATAACTATCTATAACTAAACGAAAACTATGTGTAAAAATAATAATGAAATCTTTGCATTTTTTCGATAACCTGAATTCTGGTTATGCTAGCAAATTAAAATCCTAAAATGAATTTGTCTAATTTCTTATTTGACAATTCTCATTCTAACACTAGCATCCACACAGTCCCCTACGGCCATGCAGATTAAACTAGTATCTACATAACCCCCTACGATCATGAAGATTCAGTTAAAAATGAGAACAAAGGCCTAAAATGAATTTATTTATCTACCTTGACTTAAAAGTTTCAAAGGCTAAACATTTCCAAGAAACAGAATGATAGATTTCATAAAAATGTAATCCATTAGAATGAAAATTTTTTAAGACAATGTAGATAAATAAATTCATTTTAGACCTTTGTTCTCATTTTTGACTGAATCTTCATGATCGTAGGGTGTTATGTAGATACCAGTTTAATCTGCATGGCCGTAGGGGACTGTGTGGATGCTAGTGTTAGAATAAGAATTGTCAAATAAGAAATTAGACAAATTCATTTCAGGATTTTAAATTGCTAGCATAAGCAGAATTCAGGTTATCGAAAGAATGCAAAGATTTCATTAATATTTTTACACAAAGTTTTTCTTTTAGTTATAGATAGTTGTTTTTTCTGCTGTTTGCAAAATCCTACAAAGAATATGTTTCAATGTTAATAAGCATACTTTACAACAATTTTTCAAATTTATCATTTCCCTATCTATATCAATTTATCTTTCAGCCTTCGCCTTGCGTGCGAAAATTTCGCTTAAGAATTCATAAACCACGCAAACCATTGAAAGGGAACGTTTTTAAGCGTTCATGCTAGTTACGCGTTTAGTGAGTGAAACAGAACAAGCCTTGAAACTGAACACTATCTTTCTCGTTCCCCGTGTATTCAGTAGACATGTATACTTAATGACACCTATAAATATTATAGTAAGGTCGAGTTCTCTTAAATTATTGAACTCACCATGACATATTCCGGATATTGAAAATCTATAATACGCGTATATCCCATCCGAGATTTATGAACACATTAGGATTGTGGATTGACTAACTGCTTTTACGGGCAAACCGTTGTAGATAAGAAAATATGGACGTGCAGAATTTGAGTCAAAGGTGGCAACGGAAATTATTCGTTAATAATTTGTGGTGAATATCCAAAACTACTGTTAAAATTCGTTATGCGCTTTTTATTCTTATACTCTTCACAAACAAAAAAAACTAAAAGTCTAATATTGCATTTGATCGAAACAATTCTAAAACCGTAAAAACTTTACATATAATTGTATTTATTATTCGAATTCTGAACAACTTTCAAAATGTTCGTCTGTTCGTCCGTGCATCCATCCGTTCATTCGCCCTCACGATAGCACGATAGCTTAAGGTGGCCATTCCCTAGAAAGAGACATCCGGTAGGGAAATATTTATTATTTTTGGCCATAACTTTTTCTCCTTTGTACGTATATTTAAAAAACTATAAGAGTACTAAGTAGAACCATAACAAGATTATTACTATGAATTTTCATTCATTCATTTGCTAAATAGCTAGATTAAAATTTAAAAATTGTGCTATTCTTCCTATTTCGTAGTTTTATATCTAGATATTTTCCAACCACTAAAATTATTGAGTGAAAATTCATAGTAATATCTTGTTATGGTCCTACGTAGGTACTTTTATAGTTTTTTTTTTAAATATACGTACTAAGAAAAAAGTTATTGGCAAAAATAATAAATATTTCCCTATCGGGTGTCTCTTTCTAAGGAATGGCCACCTTTAGCAGCTATTAGCAGCTAGCTTTGATATATACTATTGAAAATTTAGTGCGAAGAACTCATTTGGATTCGTAGACCTCTTAATACCCATTATATTCCAACCAAGGCATATTTTACATTTGACAACATATATGATGAGATGATAGGTACTTAATTCTTTGTGTTTTGCAATTTTTCAATTATTCAACGATAACGTAATAAAGCCAAATTAAGGTGAGGTATAAACTTTTCAAAAGCATTATTTCGTTTTATTGTAGATTTTATATTTGATCAGAAAATTGGCATTTCGAAGGGCATGAATCAGAAAACAGTATCTTCTTTTCATCTAATTTATGTGAGTTGTAAAGTATTGAAAATTTTATAACTTTACAGAAAGAAAAATAAATATACAACCTTTCAATATATAATTACCACTGTAACTAATTCCGTCGGCACAAGAGAAACTGATTTTGAACAGAAATAAAATTTTGAGGCGAGCGCCTCGCGTTTATCTGCCCCGATCCTGCTGTTTGTGGAGCTGCGCATATCTCTTGCGTGTGCTTTTGGTTTGCTTGTGTGCCTATACGAAATAATCAGCTGTTATTTCTCTTCGTATGGGTCTCTTTTAATTTCAAGTTTCTCCAATTACTTCCACATCTACGTAGTGGACAGGAAATATAGTAATCATAAAGCAATTTTCAGTTTTCTTTCTATTGAAATAGGTTTAATATGTTGTGATTATGAAAAGTCGAGATTTTAAATTTGAGAGAAAAAATGTTTCTATCTGTCGGTTGGTCTATCTATCTATAACTTGTCTTGTCCGCATGCTTTCTCTGCAAAAGATTAAGATATTGATTTGTGGTACACGTATGTATCATAACGAGATCTGAAACTAGATTGTATTTTGCGCTGACTCCGGTGAAGTGTTGGGGGATAAATAGTGGGAAATAAGTGAACCAAGCTGATAAGGGTCCAGAAACTTACGATTTGGTGTATGTACTACAGACCAAGGCTCCAAATTTTTTATAACATTTGCCACCACCACCACCCCCATTCCATTATTAAAAGGGTTAATAAAATAAAATATTCCCTTTAGTGGCACACGTATGTATTACAACAACATAGGGAACTAAATTGTATTTTGAGATGTTTTCGTTGAATGGTTGGAGGTAAATTGTAATAAATAGGGGAAAATATGAAAAGCGAGCTAGAAGAGTCCAGAGACTTGGGTTCTAAACATCAAATACTAGAAGCCAGGGACTCAAATTGTTTTGCCACGCGCCCCACCACCCAAATCACATTCCCTATAAAAAAATAATATTGAGATATTCTCTGAAATTTGATACTCGTATGTATTATAACGACATATGTAACTAGATTGTATTTCGAGATGATTCCGTTGGAGGTGGTAAGTAAATAGGGAAAAGGGGGGGCTAAGTAAAGCAAACTAATAAGAGTTCGGAAACCTGGGATTTGGTGTGTATACTAGAAGTCAAGGAAGCTATTTTTTTAAACTTTGCCATCCTCCACCATCATCAACCCCATTCCATTATTAAAGGGGTTAATAAAATGACAAGACGAACAATAACAAAATACAATTTAGTTACAGATGTCGTTATAATACAGACGTGTGCCAAACTTCAAGTGAATATCTCAATTTCATTTTGTTAAACGCTTTAATAATGGAGTGGGGGTGGTAGTGGGGGGATGGCAGAGGGATGAAAAAAATTTAAGGCCTTGGCTTTTAGTATACACACAGTTAGTACTTTTTTTGCATTAAAGCTTGTAATGATATGCTACTGAACCATGGAATTTGGATACCCTTAATGCTTCAATTGTTTACGCGTATTTACGCATGCACCGCGCCGCTTCGTGTCTTTTTCAAGCGATTAGAAGTTGTTTACATATGACCAGTTTCTTTCCAGCTTTCGTTTGGATTTTTACGTTTTGAAAATTGTATTCGTAAATCGATGCCGGTCAATATGCCAGCATTTACATCGGATGAATACTGCGGTATGATTTTAACTTATAGTGCAGTGAATGAAAACCTTGCAGCCGCTGTACGAGAATATGGGAGAAAATTTTCCGGCAGGCGTGTGCCAAATGAAAGAACAAGGAGCCCAGATATAACTCCTATGGATTTGGTTTTGGTGTACGCTAAGTGAATAAACTCCCTAGAGTAGTTACAACAAGCCATTGACAATCCCTCGAATCTAATTCGTGATCAAGGAGACACATGTGATCGCATACACGAAAATATTATCTGCACTGAGTGTCAATGGTCAAACATTCGAACATTTTCTTTGGCTTTTCGTTACTTTTAAGTTTTCTGGTGTGCTGTGTGCTACAAAAATTATTTTAATTTTTGCTATTTTTGTAGTGTGATTAAATTCGAAAAGTCACTTCTAACCCCGCCAGCTTCGCTGTCAATCCCAAGTCTGATAAAGTGGGAGGGGAAGTGATATGGTTGCACCGCGTTAGGCCAATTTACTATACTTCCCCAAGCATAGCACAGCATCCCCAATTTTCGCAATAAATGTACATTTTCTTCGAAATCATTTGCATCGAATTTTTGCTTCAAATAAGAAGTAACTTAACGGGGTTAAATCTGGTTACCGTGCTGGTCATACTATTGGTCCATAGTAGGTAATTCAGCTGCCTGGGAAGTGATTATTTATCTATTGCCGAACTCGAATTTAAGAACGTGCAGACCATTCACCTTGTTGAAAATATATTTTTATTTCTGGTTCGATTTCAATTCAACTTGATAGGTAATGAACCTGTGCACACCTTTGCATTCTAATCGTTTTAAAATTGCCTTGCGCCATTCACGCTCTAAGATCTACATAGTTTTAAGCTCGTGTCTCCAAACTCATATTCACATTTTTAAATTATGTTAGAAGGGGAAAAAGAGCAAACACAATATATCGAAATTGAGGTCGGATGAAACTACGTTCAGTTTTGCTCTTTGTTCAGCGGAGTAGAAGTATAGTAATAGTAAAGAAATTTTCAAAAATGTGCTAACACTTTAATATCGATATTGGGTAATAAGGTGTCATTGACCCAACGACGCTGACTACGACAAAATTTTATTTTATAATTTTGAGTGACCCTTCGGTGTTAGACGGTTCACTTAATCTTTTTAGTGGCTTTTCATGTAAATACACTTATTCAGTTATGACACTATACACAATACATTTTGAGTGTTTAGCTTTTGACGTCGAACGCAGTGTCAGTTACTCCGAGAATACTAATTATAACAGAATTTTATGTCGCCACCTTTGCCATATTGTCACAAATCCTCGGATAGAAAATACATTTTCAAGATTTTTGCTCGCCTTAGCTTGATGAAACAAATAGGAGACCACCGTCGAGTCATATTCTACAGTTTACAAAATATTTCCACAGAAATCGCATAACGGAACGGTTTAGGATATTGACATGAAATATTATACAGGTTTGTGTTATAACGAGATTTGGAACTAGATTGTACTTTGAACTTAAACGGTGAAGGGTTGGGGGTAAATAGGGACAGATAGGGGAAATAAGTAGAGCAAGCTGGTAAGGGTACATAAATTCGAGATTTGGTGCATATACTAGAATCCCAGACCACAATTTTTTAAATATCTTTCATCGCCCCTTCCACCACTCCCACTCCATTATTAAGGGGATTGATAAAATAAAATTTAGATATTCACTTGAAATTTGGCACACGTATATATTATAACGACAACTGAAACTAGATTATATTTTGAAGTGATTTCGTTGAAGAGATGGGAGTTAAATAGGGGTAAATAGTGAAAAATAAATAACGCAAGCTGGTAAGAGTACTGAAACTTGGGATTTGGTGTATATACTAGAAGCCAAGGCCTCAGATTATTTTATGAACATTTTCCGACCCCCCCACTCCATTATTAAAGGGGCTGATAAAATTATATTAAGATATCCAGTTGAAATTGGGTACACATAAATATTACAACGAATCCGGAACTAGATTATATTTTGAGATTATTCTGTTGAAGGGGTTAAATAGGGGGAAATGAGTAAATCAAGCTAATAAGAGTGCAGAAACTTGAGATTTGGGGAATGTACTAGAAGCCAAGGCCTCAGATTTCCTTATAATATTTTTCAATCCCCCACCCCCCATCATCTGCACCTCCACTGCATTATTATAGGGATTAATAAAATAAAATTGAGATATTGACTTGAAAGGACCACGCAGTTTTTTATAGTAAAAATGGGAAACTGTGAACATCTGCGAAGGTCTGCTTAAATGTTCCATAAAAACTCTGAAAATGTTCAGGCTCATTTTTTGGAGAAAAATAAGCATCTTTTGTCTCTTGCTATTTTTTTTCAAAATGCTTCCTTCTCCCGGAAAAAAATAAAAAACAAAAAAATTATTTTTTTTTGTATTTTTTTTACAGGAAAAAAATAAAAATCTAGGGAAATTCTTGGTCGAAATTATTTTTGTCTAAGAAATTCTGAAAATGGGCAGGCGTTTTCTTTGAATAAAAATAAGCTACTTATGCCCCCCCCCCCCAAATAATTTTTGTTGTAATTTTTTTACGGAAATAGAAATCACTTTGAAAAAAAACACTAAGCGACAAAATATGCTTATTACTTCCACATCCACGTAGTGGGATTGGAAGTATAGTAATCGCAAAAAAATTTTCAAAAATTTTTATTCGTGAAATAGGTTTAGAATGTCATGAAACGTCGAGATTTTAAATTTGAGCGAAAAAAAAATTTCTGTCTGTCTGTCGGTCTGTCTGTCGGTCTGTCTGTCGGTCTGTCTGTCGGTCTGTCTGTCGGTCTGTCTGTCGGTCTGTCTGTCGGTCTGTCTGTCGGTCTGTCTGTCGGTCTGTCTGTAACTTTTTTTGTCCGCACGCTTTCTCCGGAACGGTTTAAGATATTGACCTGAAATTTTGTACACGTATATATTATAATGAGATCTGGAACTGGATTGTTTTTTGAGGAAATCCGGTGAAGGGTTGGGGGTTAAATAGGGGTAAATAGGGGGAAATAAGTAAAGCAAGCTTGTAAGAGTACAGAAACTTGAAATTCGGTGTATGAACTAGAAGTTAAGGCCTCAGATTTTTTTATAATATTTTTCAACCCCCCACCACCCCTACCCCATTAAAGGGGTTGATAAAATAAAGTTGAGATATTCATTTGAAATTTCGTACACGTATGTATTATAACGATGTCTAGAATTAGATTATATTTTGGGATGATTCCGTTGAAGGGTTGGGGGTTAATTTGGGGTAAATAGAGGAATATAAGTAAAACAAGTTGGTAAGAGTACAGAAACTTGAAATTCGGTGTATGTACTAGAAGCCAAAGCGTCAGATTTTTTAATAATATTTTTCAACACCCACGACCCCTACTCCAATTTGAAAAGGGTTGATAAAATAAAATTGAGATATTCATTTGAAATTTTCTACACGTATGTATTATAACGACATCTGGAACTAGATTATATTTTGAGATAATTCCGTTGAAGGGTTGGGGGTTAAATAGGGGTAAATAGGGGAAAATAAATAAAGCAAGCTGGTAAGACTACAGAAACTTGAAATTCGGTGTATGTACTAGAAGCCAAGTTCTCAGATTATTTATAATATTTTTCAACCCCCACCACCCCTACTTCATTATTAAAAGGGTTGATAAAATAAAATCGAGATATTCATTTGAAATTTGGTACACGTATGAATTATAACGACATCTGGAACTAGATTATACTTTGAGATGATTCCGTTGAACGGTTGGGGGTTAATTGGGGGTCAATAGGGGGAAATAAGTAAAGCAAGCTGGTATGAGTACAGAAACTTGAAATTCGGTGTATGTACAAGAAGTTAAGGCCTCAGATTTTTTTATAATATTTTTCAACCCCCCCACCACCCCTACCCCATTAATGGGGTTGACAAAATAAAGTTGAGATATTCATTTGAAATTTCGTACACGTATGTATTATAACGACATCTGGAATTAGTTTATATTTTGAGATGATTCCGTTGAAGGGTTGGGGGTTAATTTGGGGTAAATAGAGGAATATAAGTAAAACGATGGTAAGACTACAGAAACTTGAAATTCGGTGTATGTACTAGAAGCCACAGCGTCAGATTTTCTTATAATATTTTTCAACCCAACCACCCCTACTCCAATATGAAAAGGGTTGATAAAATAAAATTGAGATATTCATTTGAAATTTGGTACACGTATGTATTATAACGACGTCTGAAACTAGATCATAATTTGAGATGATGCCGTTGAAGGGTTGGGGGTTAAATAGGGGCAAATAGGGGAAAATAAGTAAAGCAAGCTGGTAAGACTACAGAAATTTGGGATTCGGTGTATATACTAGAAACCAAGGCCTCAGATTTCTTTCTAATATTTTTCAAACTCTACCACCTCCGCTTCATTATTAATGGTATTGATAACATCAAATTGAGATATTCACTTGAAAGTTAGTACACGTATGTATTGTAGTGACATCTGATTGAGATGACTCCATTGAGGTGGTAGGTTGTAAATAGTGGAAAATAAGTACGGTAAACTAGAAACTTCATTTTTAACGTATATGGTAGAAACCAACTCCTCAAACTTTTCTATGACATCTACCCCAAATATTATTAAAATTCTATGACCAATAATTTCCACATACTAGAGTGCAAATATAGTCAAGATGTTTCCTTTAAAGTGACTTGGACGAATAATCTGGATGTGGAAGTAGTGATTCCTTAGGCAGCGGTTTTTTTTCTTCAAAAAATGAGCCTCAATATTTTCAGAATATTTATGGAACATTTATGCAGACCTTCGCAGATGTTCACAGTTTCAATGGCCTCTAGATAAAAAAATCGAATTCGGTCAGACTGGTGGTCATAGAGAATTTTAATCAGGGGGCTTTTTCCCCAAGTTTCAGAACAATCGACTGAAACGCATTTTTGCTATAAAAAACTGCGGGGTCCTTTGGTACAAGTATGTATTGTAATGACATCTAATTGAGATGATTCCGTTGAAAGGGGTTGGAAGGGTGTGGGTGCAAATTGGAGGAAATAAATAGAGCAAGCTAATAAGAGTCAGAAACTTCATTATTGGTGTATAGGCTAGAAACCAATGTCTATTTTTTTTTTGACATCTACGTTAAATATTATAAAAAAATCTATTACCAATTATTTCCACATACTAGAGTGCAAATATGGTCAAGATGTTACCTTTAAAAATAATTGGATGGAAAATCTGGATGTGGAAGTAGTGATTCCTGCAGCGGTTTTTTGTTTTAATGTTGGTTGAAATCTAGGAAACATTACCAACAATAGGTGTACCTTGTCTCTGATTTTATCACAAAACTTAAATTTGCCTATTTAGGAAAGGGTAGACTACAGAAGGTCGTTCTAAAGTATTTTAGAATATTTCAATCGATAGAGGGTTTAGGTCTCACGCTTGCATGAATTATAAAAGAGAGAAAGATAGATTACCACTGTGGACTTTCAGTATTAAAATGAGAGTAGGTCCTTGTATATTCACCCTAATGATAATATGAATTAAGTATCTAGGCTTTCCTAATTAGAAAATATATTTATTGTTTGAATTGGTGTCAACAAAGAGAAGGCCGTAAGTCGACGTATCCCCTAATACTAATACATATATTTGTATTTGATATATTATGGAAAACAAGACCGCCCATATAGAATTGTCTAAGATAGAAATAAAGAATCATACTTCTTACTAGACAATCTCTACTCCTGTGACTTTTAAGTCAAAGAAATAGTTAGGAGATATGTTTTGGCAAATAATATAAATAATAAAAAAACTGCTACCTAAGGAATGACTACTTCCACATCCAGATTTCCCATCCAGGCCCGGCCGAATGAAATTTCTCGCCCCAGGCGAGTTCTGAATTTTGCGCCACACCTTAGCAATTTTCAACGCTTTCTTAGATAAATTATACAGATTTTAGTAACGCGTCTAAAATCAGTATCATCATAGAAATGAAAATAACTAAGAAAAACGTACCTGTTCTTAAGAACTGTTCTCATCTAGCATTCTGTAATGCAAATTGCTTAATGAGTTCGCTAAAGTCTATCAAATATAAAAGTTAAGGGTTAACCGATCTTGAGCCATTTAGACAAGACGAAAACCCCACCTTCGTATGAAAAAATGTTCCCTCGAATTTTCCCATTCGATTTTTTTGCATTTTCACGTTCGGGACGTACCTCTGAATAAGAATCAAGAGTTTGCCGGACGAAAATCTGGTACCAATTTATTTAAACTAATTTGTTTTAAACAAATCGTAAAAATCGCTTTTTTTTGCTTTTAGTTTTTTTTTCGGTCATTTAAAACAAAAAAGATCTCTTGTAATTTTTTTGTAAAGTTGACCGCTTCCGACTTATAAACAATTTAATATTTGAAAAAAAAAACGCAAAAACGGTCATTTTCAAGGTAGGAACAAAATATTAAAACAATTGTATAATCAGCACGCTCACTGATAGGCGGAAGGGGGCGAACTTATTTGGAGTAGATGCTTTTTTAGAACCTTAAGTTTAATTATTTGGAAATTACAACCGACTTGCTGCATGCCACTTGCTTTTTGCGTTTTGGCTCCCCCCCTAGATCCAGCGGCTCAGACGACCGCCTGGCTCGCTTGCCCCTCTGGCCGGCCCTGTTCGCATCTAAGAATCTGCAAAGAACTATAGTAAACTCAAATTACTTCGAAACTTTTAATGCTGCGTTGAACCTTTTTACATTCTACTGATCGTTCTGGACATTTTTTGGTTCTAGTGTCCTTTGTCTAAACCTAATAGTTTTTGAGATATCGGCAACTGAATGTTCACCTACAATGTAAATATCACAAATCTGTTCAGAGAAGAAAAACATTCGAGTATTCCATGGAAGACAAAATAACTATCAGAAGTGTAACACTAAAAGTAATAGGTAGATATTATTTAACAATATTTAAATGTTCAAAATGTCCACCTTTGACTTCTCGACGAGAATTAATCCTCCTTGATGATATTTACCGTGCCGGTGGACATTGAGTTGCCGATATCTTGCAGGGTCCCCTATACTATACTATACTGACCGTGCTAACTACCTACCTCTTTATTTGTCACTAAAACTAATATTCATTCTGAGGTAGGCGTATTTGTACCGTGTGCATGAAGCGTTCATTATTGAATGTAAATAGAGCTATTTTAAAAATATGCCACGAGATCGTATAAATACAACTTTTGTTATATTTGCGGTGAAGTGACTTTTGCGCGCCAAAAACGTAATTTTACTCCCAACATTAAGAAGGCGTACCGGTTGTATTTTGGTTGTATAATTGGAGATGAAGACAAAAAATAGGTACCTCATACATGTTGCAGCAATTGTACGAAAAATCTTTGCAGTTGGCTAAGTAGAAGAGAACGTTCAATGGCTTTTGCTGTGCCCATGATCTGGTGAGAATCTAAAGATCATGTTACCGATTGTTATTGTTGCGTGATACTTCCTATTAGACAGGGAATTAACAAGAAAAAAAGGATGGTAATACAATACTCCAATTTATCATCTGCCATTCACCCGGTTGCCCATAGTGATGAACTACCTATTCCTATTCCACCTCAAGAATACAGTCTTGATTCTGACGGACAATCGGATCATAATGTAGACGACGACTTAGTCCTGCCATCAGCCTCACAAGATCCCGATTTACTACAAAAAAATGTTAAAGTCTTCATGTATCAAGTATCAAGTCGTCAAAAAGATTTTTTGCCCTTTTTCAAAATGGAAAATGACTTGGTTGCCTGCAAGGACTTTGACGGTTTAATGAGTGCTTTACACATTTCCCATGATCTTAGTGACTGGAGACTTTATTGACGCCTCGAAACTTAGTCTAAAATCTGTGCTACTCCGCAATGCAAATAAATTTCTGTCAATTCCAATCGCCCATGCTGTCCACATGAAGGAAAATTACAGTAACATGAATGTATTGTTACAAACTATAGAATATAACAAGTATAAGTGGCAGATTTGTGGAGAGAATGTGATAGCCATCTTACTTGGTATGCTGCAAGGGTATATTAAATATTGTTGTTCTCTTTGTGAGTTGGACAGTCGAGCGCAATTACAACATTACAAAAGAAAAATTTGGCCGCCAATACTGGGTTTTGAACCAGGAGCAAAATATGTTACTGACATTCCATTAGTTGATTCACAAAAGGTAATGCTGCCACCACTCCACATAAGACTGGGGCTTATAAACAACTTGGTAAAAGCTATGGACAAAGAAGGACGTGCTTTCAGTTATTTAAAACAAAAATTTACCAGACTTAGTGATGCGAAAATCAATTTTTGTGTGTCCTCAAATCAAGAACCTTTTCAAAGATGCTGAATTTGACAGCATTCTAGAAGGTAATGAAAAAGCTGCTTGGAATTCCTTTAAAATGGTAGCAACACACTTTCTTGGTAACAAACGAGCAGAAAACTATAGAAACCTTGTTGGGAATCTTCTTTCTTGCTACCAGAAATTAGGATGCAATATGTCATTAAAAGTCCACTTTCTATTTTCACATCTAGATTATTTCCCAGAAAACTGTGGTGCAGTAAGTGATAAGCATGGAGAGAGATTCAACCAGGATATTGAAAATATAGAAAAAATATATCAGGACAAATGGACTTCTGTGATGTTAGCAGACTACTGTTGGACTTGTATAAGAGATGCTCCAGAAGTAACTTATAAGAGACAGGCTAAGAAGCGCAAGAAGAATAATTAATTTTCTGATTAAAGAGCTTATATTCTAAATAAATATATATTATATAACATGTATTTGAAATACATATCAAAATGGGAAATATTTTTTCGCATGATGTAATTAATTGCTTTTTTTATTAAAATTATACAATAATATGTGTGTTAGGTCAGTTATTACATTTTTCAGAACCAACAATTTTTTTTTTTGACTATGTTAGACGTAGCTGGGACCAAAACAATACAAATAAGTGGTTTTGGTTAACGATACAAAATAAAAGTTAAAATTTGTCGGTTAGTGATTATTTAACTTTCAAGCAATCAGAAGCAAATTTCAGTAAAGGAGCAGTTTCTCGGTACTTACTAAACATTTTAGTCAATTATAATACTTAAATACTTACTTGAAACCATCTAATGAATATATAATAATAACTCTAGTAAATAAATATTAACTCTGCCTTGAGTTTTACACGAAGTGAATGAAAAAATGATGACTTATCTGTAGTCTTGAATTCACTTATCGGCGAAAAATACAACGTAAAACAACTCTTTAAATATTTATAGTAAAAAATATTTCCTTATTTTTAAAATGATTTATTATGCAGGGTGGAGCATTAATAATAGACCATGATTGAAGGGTGCATTCTTTGAACCAAAATATGAGGATATAACTAACATGCTTTAGTAAATTGTTGCTGTGGAAAAAGATGCAGGGTGTCAGAAAATTGATAGAAGTAGGTGGAAGCCACTTGTAGCAAATAGTTCATAAGAAAATCAGTGAGTTTACGTTGTTGTCACTCTTTAGTTTTCACTTACGTTGTGTAATTTTCTCAATAAATACAATGTGTCCTTTTCAAATTGAGTTTGTTTTCAAAGAATTCTTGAAATTTCTTGGTCAGTGTTCTCGAAAACAGTTGGAATTGTCAAGTTCAACCAAGTGTATCTTTTTAACGAATAGAAATGACTCCTGCTTGAGATTTTCTAGTCAAAAGTGCCATAACGTTTCGTAAAGAAAAGAGAAAAATTATTCATCATCAGGTATAGCTCATGAGGCGACGTTCATGTGATACATAAATTATTGATTCTTAGCTTATATAATGTAATAGTAACCGCAAAACAGTGTGAATTTTAACTCGCTTCTGCAACTGCAACAAATTTAACGTTAAATGTCTTAGGTCAAAGCTAATTAAAAATCTGAACAAAAGTATTTTTTTATTTAGGGGTAAATACCCCCCATTTTGGGGGCTAAGCGGGTTAAAATATACAAGTTTAGTATAGGCTCCGTGGTGTGTATTTAATATTTTGATTATTTTTGCAGATTTTTCCCCAGAGGTTAAAATTATTTTTTTGTGCAGCCATATTTCGCATTCTCAAAACAGTTCGAGAAATTCAATTTCGCGGACGTCACTCTAAGTAATGGCCGAGGAACTAAAAGTCACTTTCATAATTGACGTTTAAGTCGCTTCAAAATTGACATTTGTAAAACATGACAACCAAAAATTCTTATTTTTTCAGGTATTAAATCAGAAAGCGCCGAATTTACGATACCTTTTAGCTCTGGAGGAGTACAAGAAACTGGAATATTATCGCTGTCAGATATTTTCACGATTTTCCAAGAACTGTCAAAATGTTTTGTTTACATACAGAATATACCATTTCCATAGAAACGCTGTGACATGCCACCGCTAATAGTTATTTAACAAACAACTGCATTAATAGCAGCTATTAATAATCGAGATATTTTAACGTTAATGGTCGAGATTATTAATCGCCTTTTAATATAGGTACGAGTTAGTTACAAAATTTTTCCGTCGATTGTACTTTTAATAGAATGGAGAAAATCTGATTTAAAATTTTTATTTACTAAAATAAGTACAAATTCGATTAAGTATTAGTTAATTAGTATCATCTAATTTATGTTTATAAACATTTATATTTAAGTTAGATATAGTACAATTACTGAAATTAAGGGAAGGCATAGATACATTATTAGTTCTATGATATTCTGAATCTAAATTCAAGTTTATATCATTATCTTGGATAATAGGTTGTGTCTCAGTGGTGGTAGAACTAATGTGAGCTTTTGTAACAGTTTTACAGAAGATTTTTTCAGCTATGTCCATTTTGCAATGAATTTTCAATACATCCTTTTACAATAGCAGTTGATTTCCAACCACCAAGACATTTAATGGCTGAAAAGTCTGCACCACTGTCAGAAAGTATTGAGGCAGAAGATCGTCGAAAACAATGCCCAGTGTAGAGATGCTGCTGCTATAATTTTAAGAAGGTTGCTATAATGGACGGCAGTTTAGAAAATGTATTTATGCCAACTGGCTGTGTAGAACATTTATTATTTTTATAAAAAAATAAGAAACCGTCTGTGTGGAGTTATGTGCAGGTCTTAATGAGACATAGTGTTTAACCAAATTGAGAAGGGTATTTTGTTCATTATCTACTATGGTAAATATTCTGTTTGTGTGTGTTTTAAATGCTAATTTCAACAGTTCGTCCTTTCTCAATGCGCCAGCTACTCCGAAAATTAATGTAACCTACGAAAATTTTTTTATGTATTATTATAGTTCTTATATATCTTGGTTATTTGTTTACATTTGTCATTAAGAAGAGGTTGTTAGGAGCATCAAAAATAAATTTTTGTACGTGTTCCTTCTCATGCACTTTTGACTTCTTCGGCACAACCTACTTTTTGCCTCTTGATAAACATAATTCATTTATTAAATTTACTTATGTCGATGTTTTCCTTCAAGAATATGGTTGATTTAAGAATTGAATATTTTGGCCATAAACTTGCAATTAGGCCTCTTTCTGTAATATTCGAGAAATATGGCAATAGCACCGATTCTGAGTAGCGCGTTATTTGTTTTCCATAGCACCTTGAAATAAATTCGGCATAAGTTTTCTCATACAATTTTCGACTTTTTTCTGTTAATGTAAAATCTTCTTCATCAATATCCATTTATTCAACGTTTTGCAACACCGACTTCAAAAGTGACATGCTTGACAGCGACAGATATTGGTGACACGGCGTCTGGATTTAAGTATTTAATTTCATGTATGTTGGGTGTCTATACTAAAATCATTTATTAATAAAGAAATCATGCATTAATAGGGGTAATTAATAAACGATTTTGTATAGATTAATCTAACTCTTTAATACGCTGTCGACGGAAAAATTAAATATAGCATAAACGGTGGTCATTTTCACCATAGAACTTACTATAATTGCCGGTTGCATAAAAAATAGTGTTTTTCTTCAAGCGTATAACAATACTTACATTATATATTGCAACACGTCCTGGAGAAAGAGCCTATTTTTGTGCTAATACAAATATTTTTCATTTTTTTCCTAGGACAAAAATGAAACAAATGTACACTGCGGTGCAAAAGTCAGTAGGACAGTGACAGTAGTTGTGTAATATAAATATATCTGCTTTTCCACGCATATAATTTACTAATTGCTGATCGTATTCAACCATCATTTATCCTTCGTCTCCCAGTTAAAGGCCTTCTTTTAATACTCCTTTATTCTTATCTCGCATTTTAACTCTTATAAGTACAGTAACAAGTGCTGTCCTACTTAGTTTTGCACAGCAGTGTACCTATCATCCGACGAATTAAAAATCCAAGTAGCTATGACTTGTCATAACTGTCAGTTTTAAATTTCACGTCGGGTGGTTTGGCAAATTGAAAAGCAAAAATGTCTGAAGAAATGCAGTGCACACCACTTGAATTACATGAAATTGCAAATCCATCAGTGGCAACATTAATTCCCGCGAAATCCAAAAAAGTTTATGATAATGCGTACGATAAATTTATAAAATGGACTAAGGACAACAACGTACATAAGTATGTATTCGGAAAATGCGATGATAGCATATATGATAGCATATTTTACACATTTATCCAAAAACCTGAAAAGTTCAACTGTATGGGCGCAATATTCAATGGTAAAATCCAAATTAAACATCGAACACAATGTAAAAATTGACAACTATTCTACATTAACTGCATTTTTAAAGCGACAAGGCGAAAATTATAAACCTAAAAAGTCAGAAGTTTTATTTTAAAGAAGAGTTTGATGAAATCCTTAATAAAGCACCTAATGATAAATATTTAGCAACAAAGGTATGTTACGCATTTAAAATGGTTAGTATTACCTATATTTTATTTTTTTGCCACGATTGAACATATTTGATGTCATTTTTCGATATTAAACTAGCAATTTTTTATTTTGACGCTTGAAGAAAAAATAGTATATGTCACTCGGAGTAGAAAGCACATCACATGTTTCGCCTAGTTGCTCAGCCGAGGTGCAAGCCGAGGCTGTACTGTTCGCCTTCTCCTCCTAGTAACATAATATACTATTATACCGCGGCCGCGAAATTATTTAGCGTCCTCGGGATTATCTTTTTACAATTTTTCTCTAGGTACGGACAAAGATATTTCGCAATCTTGGTATAAAAATAACTATTTCGGTTAAAATGGCACCAACCCTCATTTCAAACCCCTTTTAGAGGGTGGCTATCGCTTAATAAGTTTAGGAAACTTATATATCCTTATATTCTTAATATTTTTCTTATTTATCCGGATTTTTTCTTAGAGTTAAAAGTTATTTTTCAGGTTATAATGCCACTAATACGCAGTTCAACCCCCTTGTAGGGGGATGGTTATCTCCAAGTGATAAGTTCGGGTGTGCTGTAAGCGTCGTGGTATCTTCTCAGTATTTTAATTATTGTAGCGTGTATTCCACCTTTTAGGAAACACACTGTATGAATCCGTGGGTTCTAAATAATTTCAACAAGAGATAGACACCACTAAAACTTTATTTGATAATTTACTGACTATACAATACTTGAAAATACACTTTGTTTAACCGAACGTGTCACTTCTAAAATAAACTTCCCCTTACGCGCTGGTAATCGCGCCTTATATACTCCGAAATTGACTCTCTAGATTTAACTAGAATCTTCTCCAACCACAATCTAGAAAAGTCCATGGCTCTTTCTAAAGTCTTTCCAGTCACTATTAGTAGGCATAGGCGTATCATCTCCAGTTCCAAGGGGGTGTAATTCGTAACATTATTTTATTGTAATTCTTCATGTCATGGTAGGATTCGTGTTTGAGAGGATGGCAGACTCTCCTACCTATTGTAATCCCATTTTAGAAGGTGGTTTTGATTTAGTATACGGTATTCGGTTAAAAATATGTTAATACTTAAAATTCCTGACCTATTTTCATAAATGAAACATCATAACATTTTCTTTATTTTCCATTAAACAATTATTTATTCTACCCCGCTTAACACCCAAAATAGGGATTATCAACCCCTAAATAAAAAAATGGAAAAATATGTTCGTATAGATTTTTAATTAACTTTAATTTAAGACCTTTAACGTTAAATTTACTTTCTTGCGTCGAGGTTACAGAGGTTGCAAAAACGAGCTAATTTTGTGGTCTCTCAATTTGGAGAAGATTGGTCAAAAGGTAATTGTGATATTGCAAAAAAGAGAAAAAATACAACTTTGACACCCTATATTCTTTTCCATAGCAACAATTTACTAAAGCATGTTAGGTTATGTCCTCATACGTAACAATGTATTTGGCATTTTAACATCACTGCATAATATGTAGAAACAGAAGTGTCGCTAAATATGTTTGTGTCTCTGTAGGCACGGTTTAATCTCTAAAACTACTAAATCCACGTTGATGAAGATTTCACCATTGTACAGCTTATTCTTTGAGAAAGGATTGAATACATCAAAATTGCGCTAGTACTTAGAAGCTTGAGCAATGAACAGAAAAATGTGGTAAGTAGAAGAAAAATTGTTGTTGATCGTATCTCTCATTCAGAAATAATTATTTTGGTTTGACACTTGGTAGGTAAACATCAAATATTACGTAGATGGAAGTTCTTTGGGCCTGTCACTGATATTCCTAAATGACAATGGGTCGAGTTTTCGCCACAGAATAGAATTCTAGCGTGTCGTCGAGTAAGGCAATGTCCATAAAATAAATTAGTTCCAAGGAAAGATGTGTAGTTTGCAATAGGTGGCGTTGGATGTGGAGATCACTTAAGATATCATCACAGTTATTCATTGACTTATTTGAATTTGTATTTCGATTTGCATAATAATAACTTGACAAAAATAAAAATTAGTTATGACACACCTATAGGTAGAAAGCTATAATGTACAAAGTATCAACTAAATTGTTCAAATGCGCGCTGCTGTTGAATTAGGTGAATGAGACGCCTAGTGTATCAAATATACAGAAAGCAAATATCATATATTTTATGGAAACATCAGAAAAGCAGAAACTTGCGCTACTTTTCGAAGGCAATTAAATTTACACCAATTTTTTTCATATGACACCATTTACAACGAATGTTTTCAAATGAACGACAGCGGTGCATTTTAGAACCCCACCCCACCTAGAAATAAAAGGGCGCAAATATCTCATTGCTTAAAGGCGCACAAGTCCCTAATACGGTCCTGATAATATATACTGCTTCTCAGTTTTTTTTAACAAAGGAATATTTTCCTTTTCTATTTATATACCAAAGATAAATACAAATAAAAAAAATGTGAGAGTGCGAAATCTTTTTCAGCATGCTACCAAAATTATAGACGCCCTCCACCAATGATCTCTGAATGATTAATGTCTATATTGAGTTATAAAGTTTGGGGCAATAATAACTTTGACCTTTGGATCTTTCATCAGGCTTTCACCTCTCAAACCCCATCGCAGTTCATTACATATATTACCAGTTTGAAACTCTGATTTCTCACTAACACTTTTCACCACTATCTGTCACTGCTAAACTAGAATATCTCCTCTCCTGCGCATTTTTCGCTATATGTACCTTATTAGTTTTCTGTTCCTCATTGAATTATTTAAAAAAGGAGAGTAATTTAAAGTCGCTAAGTGCTTTTTTTTATTTGCAAATTGTGTTCAACGTTGAAGAGGTGCCCTTTTTTCGACATTAAATAACTCGGAAACGGAAACACCTCAGATTCTGAAATTGTTGCTTACACTGATATAAAAAAGTGTTTCAGCAAGATCGGTTTTTAACTTTTTAAGTAATAAACGACCGATTTCTTTTCCTTCCCTTAATTTCAAATCGCACCATTTCTTTTGTAAATAATTCAAACTATCCAAGCCAGGCTAGTAAATTTAAATAAAGTGAACTTCATATTTCTAAGTCAAATAAAAAATTACCGACAAAGGAGACACCCAACGGCGCGAGACATCAAAAAAAAAGCAATAAAACTCGGCCATAAAAGTGCTTAGAGCATTATGTATGTGTGTAAAAAATTAAGTAAACAGTAGTGACCGTTAGATCGTAAAATATTTTAGGAGTGAGTGGTGTAATTATTAAAAATTATAACTGATACTGACGAATTTCCCTTAATTTCTTATTTTAATCCTTGTCCCGCTCTATCCTAGTGGTAATAGGCGGCAAAGCTTTAAAAAATTTTATCTGACTTAGAAATATGAAGTTTACTTTAACTATTCAAATTCAACATGCCGTTTGAATTTTCAGAAAATATTGATTTGACCGATTTTATAACAATTTCTTTAGAGTGACCTTTTTACGCGACCTGTAATATAATACAGCTTTTTTATTTTTCAATGTAGATTATCCAATTTTTTTTTGGAAAATCTTTGTCTTAAGAAGAGCTTTCAAGTAATGCAAGAGCGGATGATTGTTCATTGGGTTCTTGTTACTTCAGTACTAAATATCTTGAGCAAGAAATAATCATAATGTAAATATAAGGTCATATTCTGACTATGCTATTTTTCTACGCTTTCTGGCACAACGCTACATCAAATTATAATTTGCTTGAAAAATATTTGAAATATCTTTCTAGACATATCTTTAACTATTTTGAAAATGTTATTTAACCAAAAATGCATATGATAGGTGCAAGATATGTATGCTGTATGTCGAAGTGACTAATTATTTTTTTTTCTCTAATTCTTTAGGACTTCCTGCCACATGTATTTTTAGATTCCAAAAAGAAGGAACTATTAATGAAATCAATTACAGAGAAAACGAATTATATTGCAGCGTCGTGGAACAAGATTTCGACTATATACACCGGAATATCAGGTTTAGTTATAACAAACATTTTAATTTGCAAAAAAGTACGAATATAAATAAATTCAGAAACTTAATTAGAGGAAAACGGATTAAGTAATTGCATAATATAAACAATAGTCCTCTAATTGACAGGAATGTCATTAACATGTCAGAAAGAATTTTTAATCCGGTCAAATTAGACCAAAAAATAGGAATGAAGATACAATAATTCACACCCAGCTGAAAGTTGGTAGGATTGTTCAAAACACCATTATAAATGAACTCAAAAAAGTTAGCGCTTTTTTTAACGTGGCCTATTCCACGGGTCTGTTGTGATTCTGTTTAATTTGAAAGTATTGAATAATAAAATATATTAGCAATGGTTGAAAATGATAAAAGCGGTGTAAATAAAAAAAAATAGGGAAATTTATTCGTCTGATTCATAATTCTCTAATACTTCTGCTTCCTCTTCTTCTTGTTCTTTTTCTGCATCCTGGGTGCAAGTAAATTGCCTTAATAGTGATGCATCGCATGTCTCCTCGTTGCTATCAAACGAATCCTCTACTGTTGCCGATTCAACATTGGAGCACGACCGTCCTTGACAATTTGTACATGCTAGAGAACAAAACAGTTCAACTTTTTTGCAACCATATTTAGCACTACATCCCTTTTTACAGTTGCAAAATATTGTGTTTAGCAGTTTTTCTGGCGCAGGTGAGAGTAAAGTCTGAACTGGTTCTAATGTATTGTCGACCAACTTCCAACCCCAGTCTTTTGGGTCTAGCTGATAACCAAGCCACACTTGAACTTGGTAATATACCCGAAAAAGATGTTGATGAGGTTGGAGGAAGACAAGCTAATTGCACTTGTTTTTTATTTCGAGTATTTTTAACGAAACATGCATATCTAAACTTATTCAAGCAGGTAGTTTTTTTAGGAGCTCCGTACATAGAAAGAAGAAAGCGAATTCCGTTGGTGATAACTTCTCGTGGAGTTGAATTACTCTTTTTAAAAATTTCAGCACATTGAACTAAATCTTGTTTTTCAAACATTTTAAAAACCGTTGTTTTACCCCTTCTGAAAAATGCAGATGTATCACAGCCAGTGATTGCGTGTAAAAATAGTACATGATTTTGACACTTTGCAAAAGTAGATAAACTTTTCGATGAATATATTTCCGATTGATGTTGAGCTTTTCCAGATTTAAAAAAAAAATAGTTTTTTCGGTTGGAATCGTCATATCTCAGAAACGGTGGCTCTTAAGAAAAAAAGAATTGAGACATTTTTCATAGATAATTATCTGATCTACAATTTTCGTCTGAACTAATTTTATGATAAAACTTACCGTTTTGCTGAAAATCCCAAAAAACCCAGTTTGTGACCTTTGACCCCGTGTAATTTTTTTTTTTTTCAGGTATCTATGAGAACTGTTTTGAGTTCATTTATAATGGTGTTTTGAACAATCCTACCAACTTTCAGCTGGTAACAATTTCAAATAAATTGGTTTTGTCAAAAGGTTTAAACTATGCAATAAACCCCAAATTGGTTCCAAAATTTGATACGATAGCAGCCATTTAAAAAACTGTACAAAACATGCCAACAGATGACGGAAATGAATATCGCGTGCGGGCAAAAATTGCTTTAGAGAGGCAATATAAAATTAAAGAAAATTTAAGCACAGAAGAAAAACGGTCAATATCATCTTTGAAGAGAGATGAAACCATTAAAATTTTACCAGCAGACAAAAGTAATGTCACAGTCATTATAAATAAAAATACATATGATGAAAAAATCATGACACTTATCGCTGAAGGACCACACTCAAAATTAAGTAAAGACCCAACAAAATCAATTGAGGGCAAAATTTATAGAACTTTACTTAAATACAAAAATTAATTTAATGACTTTGAACGACGAAAGCTTATACCGCATTATAGCAAGCCTCCTCATTTGTATGGCTTACCAAAAATACATAAACGGAATGTCCCTTTAAGACCAATTGTGAGTTCCATTAATTCGCCTTGCCACAATTTGCCAAAAGTCTTGTTTAATATTGTTAATCCATTGTCTGGAAAAACTGACTCGTATATAAAAAATAGTAAACATTTTATCAAAATAATTCAGGAAAACAATATACATGATACACATATGATGGTTAGTTTTGACGTAGTTAGCCTGTTCATTAACTTCCCAATAGACAAAACTTTAAAAACCATCAAAGACAAATTGTTAAATAAAAATAATTTGGAAGTTAGAACAAAATTGAGTGTAACTACCATCACGGAACTTTTAACTATGTGTTATAAAGAACTTATTTTTAATTGGAAAACGATTTCTATCAGCAGGATTTCGGTATGGCAATGGCTTCTCCATTGTCACCGATTTTAAGCGATATGTTTATGAAGGATTTTGAGACTAGACATGTTCAAAATTGTACATACAAACTGGTTATCTGGTGGAGATATGTAGACGATATCCTTCCAATCTGGCCATACAATATTGAGTTACTAGATAGTTTTTTTTTTTTTTTTTTTTTAGAACATTTAAATAATAAAGAACCTTCTATTAAATTTACTTTAGAAAAGGAAACTAGAAATAAATTACCGTTTTAAGAAGTTTTAATTAAAATAGTAAATGGTACAATTGAAAGAAGTGTTTAACACAAGTTAAAATCTCCAGACTACGACTAGGACACACACGGTTCACGCATGAACATCTACTATCCAGAGAAAACCCACCACTTTGCGAATTCTGTCACGAGTATCTCAGCGTTAAACACATTCTAATAGACTGCCCAGAGTACTTAGAAGAGAGAAGAAACTGTCAAATCGGTCAAATTGATGAAGCTCTAGGGAACAATCTCCAAAATTTAATGAACACAATAAAATTTTTTAAAAATATTAATATTTATAATAAAATATAAATGTGTATCAAATTGTTATTTTTGCTAGTAAGCTGTATTTTCAGTTAATGAAATTCTTAGTGCCTTGTATATTACTTATCCATAATAGTATAATGTAAATTATATGTATATATGCTAATAACCCTTAGCGGTTGATGCATTTTAAACAATAAAAAAAATAAAAAGAAGTGTTTATAGAAAACCCACACATACCAACAGATATATAAATTTCAACTCAAATCAGTCGATGCACGTTAAGAGGGGTGTTATAAAATGTTTGTATGATAATACAAATAATTTCTTCTAATGATGGAATACTAAGCAATGGGAAACGGTTTATAAAAAAAGTTTTTACAAATAACCAATAGCCTGAGGATTTTGTCGATAAAACCTTCATAAATATTGAAAATAACAAGGTACGACAAAAACCTGAAAAACATTACAGTTTTAATGCCTTATGTATGTGGATTATCCTAAAAGTTGCGCCGTATCGGTGATAGATTTGATATTAGGATGGTATTTCAAACAAACAAGACTTTAAGATCTATTCTGACAAAGACGAGCAAAATTAAAAAAACTGCATTTATAGTATTCCATGTGAGTGCAACATAGATTACGTGGGTGAGTCATCTAGACCGTTCAGTGTAAGATTGGGTGAACACAAAAATTATATCAGAAAAAATGAAATTCAGAGGTCCAAGATCTGCGAAAACGCTTGGGAGAACGGACATAGAATAAACTGGCAAAAATGTTAACAAAAGAGGCGGATAGCAAAAAAGAAAATTTGAAGAATCAGCGATAATATTATTGAATGAGGATATATGCGTGTCGAATTGTTTCGTAAATGTCTATACAACCTGGTTGCCAATGTTAAGAACTTCACAAACCTAACATTGTGTAAAAATGAAACAAACTGTTAACTATATCAACAGTTCTATGTAAATAGTAAATATCTATGGATATTGAATATAACAAACATTCTTAGAGCTGTGTATTTATCATACATAGCAAAAGATTTTTCAAAAAGAGCCTTGAAAAAGAAAAGAGATTAGATTTCAGAAACGTCGAAATATTTAATTTCAAGGTTTTACACTTATTTGTGTTTTTGTTAAAAGAAGCAACCTCTAACTGATCCTTTGACGTAAAAGTCACAGGCGTAGATGTTATCTCCCAGTAACATACTGGTTAATTGTGATATTTTCTAGATTCCGAGCACGGGTTAAGAAGAAAAAATACATATGGCAGTAAGTCCCAAATAATTAGAAAAAATTAAGATAATGCCACAAATAACATTTAGACAATAATTTGTACATATGTAGACACTTCCATTTTCTTATTTGCACAATTTATTTTCTGCTACGTAACTTTCCTGATTATTATTAATTGATTTTTATAGTTGTTACTGTTATTTGAACATTTTTTAATAGTTTTATATAAATATGTATTTAATACAAGCATTTAAATTCCCATTATATTTTTAAGAGTAATTGGTAGAATAGCTGTTGAGCTACCTAATTTTCCCCCTCTAGATAAGGAAATTTCTATTTCTTTTCTCCAATAAAGGCGATTTAAAGTTTGGCATATTTTGGTACAATTAACAAATAAGGTCTCACATAACATTTTAAAATGCACGTGAATTTATTAATCAATATTGACCCTGCGCCTACTGCCCGTCACTGTCAATCACATGTGCCATTTTTATAAGTAAACAATTATTTCACAGTACATGCACAAAGGATATGTATCAACAATTTTCAGAGGAGAAACCAGTCACATAAACAAAATATATTTTTGTACATACGACTGTCAAATAACAAGCAATAGTTACAGAGAATTTCAAACCAGTGACTGTAGAACCTGGTCCTTAGGTACTAAAAAGGTAAAAAGCAGTACAAACGAGGGTAATCTGGGCAAAGGAAAAAATCATCACAATGACTGTTTTATGAATGAGTAGGGATACTTACGCGACATTAAAAAACATCAGGCAAACACAAATTCAAGGGTTAGACTACACGATCTACAACTACATTAGAAGATTAGAGGGATAAGGAAACACGTATTAGCACAGTGTATCATTATTAATAAATGAGATGATCTAGGTAGGCCGACAAACAGTAGTGTTTTAAATCACGGTAGGCCGATGCGAGCACAGCCACCTACTAGATTAGAGATACAGCATCCCGAGTGACGTAATTGCAAGGATAATCGATAGTAGCGCTGCTGTCAGCTAGCGGCATGAATAGGAACTGGAGGGGGTGAACGCCCTATCCTTATTGGTATCACGCCCTTACCCAGGACTGGCAACGTTTCAGTGGCGCGGCTGAGGTCAGGACAGGATATATTCGGTGGATTTAACTGCCAACAGACATTAGGTGACATACTTCTCAATTTAACAAAGTCATTAGTATAATATTAAGCATCTATTGATATAGTAGCGGTTGATCTGGGATGTATCTTGTCAGTGGTGTACTAGGGATACATTAATAGCAAATATTGTTAATTGATGCTACTGAAATATTGAAAGGACGTTAGTATAATGTTAAACTAAAAGATACCAGATACTTTTAGATGAATTTGGCTTCTTGTGAAATTGACTGAATTTTTGATATGTTGCAGTCCAAGTCATTCTTAACAAAGGTTTTTATTACTCAACTTTCGATATAGATGCTAAAGGCGCTGAAGTCTTTATCTTTTGTAATTTTTGCTTAGCAAGCGATGATTCGAGTCTCTAGAATCTAAACTGGTGTAAAATGTTTATTTTTCGTGATAGCAAAGTTTAAATATACATTATACATACCAGGTGTAACAGGATTATCATATACCCCACTTTTCTCCTTTAGTTTTGAAGATGATTGAAATTTAGGATATACTGCATGCATAATAAGTGGCACTTTTTGACATACAACTGATTTTCTTTTCACTTCCGGTTTCGCCGGAAGTGACACTAATTTTCGATTTTTAAATGGAACACCCTATATATTATTGCATTTTCGAATTCTGCATAATTTTCTGAATCCAACGATGCCAAATAAGTGACATTTCAAACATCAATTTTTTTTTTATAATATAATTTTTAGTTTTCCATTTAAGTGTGCCATAGCGGTTCCGATTTATTCTAAATGACCCGTGTAATGCTACAAAAATCGAAATCCCGTTAAAAACACTAAATAAAATAAAATTCACTAAAGTTGTTTTTGGGGCAAAACTCAATTTTTTCAAATGGAACCATATCAGTACCGTGGTGGTACCATTTATTAGAACTATTAATAAAGAATTTATTCATATGCCGTATTAAAATGTGCGATAAATACAAACAGCATTACAGCTAAAGGAAAATAAGAAATTATAATTTTATTCTAATTACCTTGTTACACTAGGGTGGATTTGGAATACAAACAATTAACACAAAACATTACAACAGTTGTTCAAAATGCTATCCATTAACGTCAATGCACTTCTGAACTCACATAGCTGTTTCTCGAAGAAGGTTCGCCAATTGCTGAGCCGTTATGCTATTAATTGCTCGTCTTACTCGTAGCTCCAGGTCTGCACGGGTCGTAACCGCGGTTACATAGACAATATTTTTAAATGATTCCAAACAAAGAAATCAAGGGGCGTTAAATCAGGTGACCTTGGAGGCCACCTCATAGGACCATTCGTCGAAATTACGTTTTCTCCCAATCTCCGTTGAAGGTAATCAATTACTATCCTTGAATAATGGGGAGAAGTGAAAAAGCACCCATCGTTACGGAAGAAATGGGCAGGATGCATAAAACTCAAAGATGTGAATAAATCAACTGTATAAAGTTTACTAAACCATCTTCTAACACTTTCTTCTCAATGATAAAAATTTGTATGAATTTTGTGATTAGTTTCACATTAAAGCTGAGACTTTTCTTTACATTTTGCGTTGCTTTCATTTTTTTTAGCGGCTCTGAATAGTAATAATTATCGATCAATATGTCCGGTCGTACGAAACTCCCAGAGAATTCTCATTTTCCGCGCATATCAGAACGGCTCAAAACTATAAATGGAAAACTGGATTTATCTCCTAAACGGCTTAAGTAAGACAAAAATTGGTAAAGAGCTATTTTGCAGAGAAAGAGACGAGCTACAAATTTTGTTGAAAACTTTTTTCTGTATTTTCATTATTTTAGCCATTAGAGCAAAAAAAAAAACGAAAATCAAAAAGTTCATCCAAATTTTTTTGAATTTTCCCAGAACTTGGAAGTGCAAAGAATTCATCATTCCATTCTACAGGTTATTAACTACTTAAATCCCAGAGATGATTCTTTTATTAATTTTTGCGAGGTTTTTACAACATTTTGCTTTCATTGCCTGTACTAGATAATCGTAGAAAAAAAATGTATATTCCACTAATTATTACATACTTATTTGCGATGATTGATGTAGAATTTTGGATATCCACATCAGTATAGATAGATACCTATTACTGCATTAAAATAAAAATGCTCAATAGAAAAGTACTAAACACAAGATCTACATTTGTCACTATAATAGACATTTCTTCATAATGATACATCTTTCCTTGTCACTATTCCTCATTTTTGCTAAAATCAATATTAACACTACAGCACAGTTAAAAAATGTCTGCAAAATATGCTTTGTGGATCGAAGATAATGCCTCGAATTCCGAATCTAAGAAATTATTTCATAGATGGTTTTGGAAAAAATGTTTTAGTTGAAATTCGTCAACCCTGATTGCTGAGGCTCAATGAATACTATACTAGCAGTGGCGCATAATCTTGCAATAAGAAAATAATGATAATCATTTATGAAAAATGGGGGAGTAATCTACAGTGTGTCTGGTGCATACATACAAAACTTTTGCATGCCTATACAAAGGCTCAAAAGTAGTAAAAGAATCTTACAAAATGTTTGCTTTACACCAACGGTTTTTTTCTAATTGAATATTTTCTAAAAATACTGTTTTTTCAGACCAAATGGTAGTATACTTCTTCTCAATTATCTAAGCGGCATAAAAAGTGTCGGCGCGTTTGACTTTGCTGTAAAGATCAAAGACCCCGACATTTTTTATACGGACAATAAGTCTGTAGTAAACTTTACTTCTAATATTCACCAGGTCAGTAACGCTGGCCAAATTAAGCCAAGTTCAAGGTCGCCTTGAGATCAGTTCCAGTTATATTATGCTATTACTTCTATAAGACATAAGAAACGTAAAAAATATTAAATATTGCTGATAAATGTGAGCAATGTTGCTAGCTGTTTTTTATAAATAAAGCCGCCATTGTTTATGTCGCCTTTGTAGTCTATACCACCACCACCGCTTACTAATCATACAATGTTGTCAATGTGTTTGATTTGGCTAGATTTCAGGTTCATTTGTAATAAAAATTAACGTAACTGAGTGTAATAAATGAGATTGTGAATTAAATACTATTGAAATTAAATTAGCTGCTATTAATTTAATTACTGACGGTAGTTACAAAATTTGCATTATTATAAATAAAACTTGGTCTTAGTCCCATTATTAAAATATATTTTTTACAATTAGGCAGAAGTCTGTCAGTATGGGCGTCTTGCAGTGTTACTATTGCTTCATGGTATAAAGTTCTCGGGAGATTCTTGGACATGCAAGCAATTAAAAATTAAAAACCTCTGTCTTAGGAATCACCACTTCCATATCCAGATTTTCATCCAAGGTTCTTAGTGTACAGGGAGGACCATTAATAATAGGCCATAGTGCAGGAGTAGATTCTTTTGGCCAAACATGCTTTAGTAAAATGTTACTGTGGAAAAAGATACAGGGTGTCAAAATTCAAATTACCTTTTCATTTTTTTGCAATAATTCAACAGCCTCTTGACTAATTCGCCACATTTGCTAAAGGAACTTTTTTTACTCTAAGAAAAAATAGTTTTTGTATTACATCACGTCAGATCATAGAGGACGCCCCAGGACCTGTATCTGATGATGAATTGTTTTCATATTTTTTTGGACGAAACGTTGTGGTACTTCTGACCAGAAAATCTCATGAGGGCGTCATTTCCACGAATAAGAGGTACACTTGGTAAAACGTGATAACTCCAACCGTTTTCAAGGAAATTGCCGTTAACATTTGAACAATTTTTTGAAATACAAATTCAAATTGAATGAAACAAAGTGTATTATTGAAAAGTGTGCTTTGGTTACGTTTTAGTTCTGCCATGTATATCATTTAATCATTTTATTTTGTTCTTGTATTCTTTGAGTTAATTTCTTTAACTTCTTTATTTAAAATGCATCGACATACCAATTTTTCAAATAGAGAAATGAGGGATATGATATGTGTTTATGTACAAAAAAATTTTAGCGGACGTGCTGCAGCGAGGAGATACTCATTTCAATATCCAAATAGAACACAGCCAGACCATATGTTTCGTCGTTTGAGAGAAACAGGTTCATTTCGCCATAAAAATGATGTAGGACGACCGAAACGAATTACTCCAGATCAAGAACTAGAAATTTTAGTTCGTGTGGATGGAGATCCTCAATGTCAAATATTAATATCAAAAAATTTGGTAATTGTAGGCGAAAAACGTTTCAAAGGTTAAGCATTTCCAAGAAAAAGAATCATAGATTTCATGAAAATGTAATTCATTTGAATGAAAAATTTTCCAAAAGATGAGGTATGTAAATAAATTCATTCTAGACCTTGGTTCTCATTTTAACTGAATCTTCATAGCCGTGGGCGGGGTATGTGCATACTGGTTTACACTGCATAGCCGTAGGGGCCTGTGTGGAAGCTAGTATTAGAATGAGAATTGTCCAATAAGAAAGGCAAATTCATTTTAAGATTTTAATTGCTAGTATAACCAGAATTCAAGTTATCGAAAGAATGCAAAGAGTGTAAATCAATAATTTTACAAATAGTTTTTATTTTAGGTCTTATATATAGTTGTTTCTACTGTTTGCAAAAGCCTATAAAGAATATGTTGTTTCAATACCTTATTCCAAAACCCAATTTAACTGAATTTATTAAGTAAATAGAATGTTTTAATCATTTCTTTCTATAGTCTGTTTACTTAATAAAAAATGTAGTTAAAGTTTTCGAATAAATTGTTGAAACTAGATAAACTTTGATTAATTACTATGGTCGCATTTAAAAAAGTCAAATGTGGCAGGGTAAAGAAAATTACGCGATTGCCTTTGTGTACGTCATTTGACATTATTTTTTAAACAAAAACTATTGAAAAAAACAAAATTTACTTAAATTGACCAATGAATATGTTCATTGTTGGTAACACTGTATATGTCCTAGAAACAGAGGAGTAAATTATTCTTACATATGGCTTTTATGTCATTAATAACACCTCATAACTGTCATATATTTTTTGTAAACCTTAAATAGTCAGTAGAACTGGTCCATTCTTTAGAGATGTATTATGCATATTCTTCCTTGTGTAGTAAAGAGAGTTAAGTCATGAGACTTACTAGCTTAGGAGACATATTTTTTGGTATATTTGCGTTGCTTGGAAAAACTAAAAATATATATTTCCTTTAATTGTTCTCACTTAAATCTTTCATAAACATGTAATTAGAAGCTTTTTAATCTTAATGAACATGGTGAGATTTCGAAACAAAACTGAAAAAACTAAACGTCCTTTTTAGCCCGTAAATGTTTTATGTTCTCTTTCCGTAAACTTGTAGGCGCTGCTGACTCAGCTACCCCGGATACAGTTTAACTTTTTAAGTACTTCCAAAGAAGCATTTAATGCACTAGCTTTAATAACTATTTTGAAAAGTTATATTCCGCTTTTGAAGATTCGGCATTATACAAAATCTAACTAGGAAACTCCCTTACACAAAGCGAATGTTTCCTCTTCGTTATCTCTATAAGTTATGTTTTCATTAATGCTGAGGGCTAAAAGTTGGGATCTAAATAAACAGTGAGGGAAGTTCTAAGTGCAATTAAATTATATATGAATCTGAACTCATTTAATTGGTTTTAATGTTATAGTTGGAGCGTCTTTCAATACTTATAGCTCATGAAAAGAAAAAAATATGATCTAAATAATATTTTTAATAGATCAATATCTGATGGTCCTTCCATAATTGACATAAACTTGTGTACTCCATAATGTCTACTGGTCTACCACATGTTTTTAATTGTATATTGTCACAAAATAAATTAATAAATCTCAGCAAAATTTAACAACCCTATTGAAGTTAAGGGCCTAAGACAAATTAGTCGTCTATGAGCACATTCAAAAGTGATCGAAAGGCATATACATAACCAAAATAAATGCACATTTAAGTGAAAGTCATGTTTTCTAAATTTTAATATTTAAGAAAAAATCATGGCATATCCACTGGTAATTTTATTAGATGGTTATATACAAGTTTGGATTATGAAAAATGTACATGCCTAATATTACTGCACTTCCCCAATGTTGAATCATATAGTATTATTAGTAAAACAATCTTTTGGATTTTCCAATAATGCATTATGTCCAGTTACATCAGCGGGAGAAAACAATGTATGGCTATTAATGAAAATTATTGGAAATCTAAAATATTAATCAGGGATGTCCCTCAGGGATTAACTTTAGGACTATTAGTATTTTCCATAAGCGTCATTGATTTGAAGAACGTATATAGATACACATGCATGTAATTATAATAAAAAATTTCGTGCCTCAAAATCTCAAGGAATTTCAATAGACACCTTCAAAATGAGAAAACATTTGACTTTAATTGACTTATGATTTTGTAGTAAATAATCAAACTATTCCTATTGTTGATAATGCTAAAAATCTAGGAGAATACGTTGAATTTGCATTTAAATTCGAAAAACCTATTGTTTATAAAATTAAGCTCTCGTATTTTCGTCTGAAAGAGTAATAAACTTAAATTTTGCAATATGTTGATTAACTAAATTTCTATTTGATTAGGGTGATGTCGTATATGGAAAAACAGTCTCTCTCGTCTTATGAAAAATACATTGATTGATTTGATTGATTAGGCAGTGTACAGTAGGCATTGCTGCCACTTCCGGATATCCAATCTGGATATTTCTTCATACGCCGGACCGGCTACGTATGCCACGCTGGACTGAACATGGGGCATACTTGTTGCCAACAGCGAGAGCCACATGACGCGTGGTGTAGGAATATAGGATGGGAAGTGTAGGTGTTTTTGAGATGCTTCCTTTAAGTTTCCATGCTTCTGTTAAATTTCCATCTATCATCATCTAGTTCTTTATTCTTCTTCTGAGTCTTCTGTTTTTTCTGTTTCTGAATCTAGCAGTGTGCAGTAGTATGTACATTTTTGATATTTCTTTATTGTATTTCTTGTTTTGATTTCTTCGTTCTGTAGCAGGGAGATGTTTCAGGTGTCATCATTTTCTGTTTTGTTGTGTGTAATCTTATGGAAATTGGGTTTCAGCCAAATTTGCCATATTGCAGGATATAGATGTAGATCTTTGCATCATGCTCAAAAGTTCTCGAGGACACAAGGTTGGATATTGGACAGGTTTCCAGAATTCGTTCGTGCAAAGAGGGTGCTCATTTCTTGTGGGAAGTGGCCCCCGCCCAGGTGAAATTCGCTGGAACCCAACTAGCAATTTGATATTTTATAAAAGTTGTAGGAATGTTTCCGACACAAAATTCATAAAACAACATTACTCTCAGAAACACTTTCATAACTTTTTCACAGCGGGTATAAATGCAAAATTGGCACCGTCCTATAAAATATTTCAGTCGCTATTGATATTTTGTAACGCCTATTGGAACCATTACAAAATAATTATATAAACATTTTCAGATGCCTTATGAAAATTTAGTATTATCACTATATACCAGTTTCATTAAAGCTTCATTTAATTTAATTGTACTATAAAACACACTTCACTGTTTGTTAAACTCCTGCTATAAAACAACTAAACAACTGTTTTATAAGAGCTTATAAAAGTCATTATTTAAAAAATACTGTTTATATACACTGTTAAAATAAAATGATTTCTAAAATGTATCCTAAAAGTTGAAGAAGTATTTTTGACACTAAAAGATTATGGCATTCTGATTTAATACTAGGTACCTTACAACCTATAAATAATTATTTAAGAGACTTGTTCTGGCTTACAACGACTGCAATTTTTGATGCGGAGAAAATTTTACTGTGAACTACGGTTATATTTTTAATACATTTTTAATGGTCCTCACATTTATAGATGATTTCCAGTAATTTTTGAAATGTCATAAATATCGATTTTATGAATTTGAGTTTTTTTGCAATGTAACTTACACTAATTTGTTTTAATAGTCATAACTGTATAGTTAGCACGTTTCTGACTCCATAAATTCTAATAAACATTTGATATTTTAAATTTTCTGGGCTTTCAAAATGGCCTCCCTCTATAAAATACTGTTGTGTTAGTAGCAAGCATTTCACGATATTTAAATTATTAGACGATTCTTATAAAACATCTATACAATAATGCACCTTATAAAATAGATCAGTCCCTTTCGCGATAATTTTGTAGCTTTTATGATAAATCTGTTAGGACTAAGTTGTAAATGCAGCCATGGAAACAGAATTGGTTCAATTTGTATAAATATAACCTAGACATTAGTAGCAGTAAATCACCTTATTTACAGATCTGTTTATTTATATGGTTTATTAATTGCAAAAACACATGGTTACTTTTACTAGTGGAGACAACATATGACCTGATACGTTAACAGCGCAGTGAAATGCGTCGTTTCGTTTTACAGCGGTATAAACTGTGTCTTATTGCCAAAACCACTACTCTGTTAATACATGTACCTAATATTTTTACAACCACTTTTTAAGTTTCGCCATTGTCCTAAATCTGATGTTTTTAGTTTAGCTGTTATATGATCTGCCACGATCTGCACCGCTCTTGTCAATTTTTTTATAAACTTTTTTAAAATTTTCATTAAAAGACAGACTTTAATTATGACTAAATATACACAGCTAACACAGGAAATCAATTTTCTCAAATATGTTTTATTGTGTTGTCAGCCACTACATTTTTATACTCAAGTAAACAAATTTGTTATGTAATGACTTTGTTGCTGTTTCCATATTACAGCAAATACAATGCTATATAATAATTATATAACAAGCTTTAGAACAACATTTATTCTTAAAAGCACAATTATCACAAACAGATCTTTAATATAACTGTTTTGTAAGATGATAAAAAATAACTATAAAATAATTCGAATGCATATTTACAACGGTGCTAAAAATTCTGCTGAACGTTATTAAAAAATCGTTATAAAATGATTTAGTTTTATAAGCTGAAATGTTTTATAACTTAGTCACGAAAACATTTATAAAATAATTTCTTAACTCTCTTATAAAGTATTTTATAGTTTTGTTGTAGAAACGTTTTAATGATAAATTTATAAAATAGTTCAGTTGCAGACAACAAAATAGTATTTTCTGAAACTCTAATATAATCAATCGGCATTTAGAAGCATTAATAAAATAATAAAACAAAATGATCGTAGAACATTTAAATTATAAAACAAATCTGCTGGTTGGGAATCGATATATGTTATTCCTCTCACTCTCCTGATCAAAAGTTCTCTTGAGCACAAGGTCGGAAAATGGACAGTTTTCCAGATATCGGGTGTTGCAAAGTCGACTTTGTATAATCAATGAAATTCATACCTTAAATGACAGAATGATTAAGTGGCATTCTATACTTAATGATGCTTGTAAAATTATTTTGAATAATATAATATATATGTGTTTGTACAATAATACTATCGCAGGTTTTCATCCCCCGTTTTCATCCCCCCCCCCCCATCACTAATCCGTGGGGTCGGAATTATAACACAATATAACCTCTAACACAATGTTTATTAACTTACTATAAATTATAACTCACAAGACGCTTAGTAGACTAACCTTAAGCTATGTTTAGTATCTGATATTTCACATTATATTCACTTGGGTTTACTTCAGATTTATCTGAACTTCCCCGAACTCAAACTCATTTAAAAATTGCTTTCCCGCAGTGAATCGGTCGCCTTATATACCCCTCAAGATGACCTTGAGTAGTTTTCTAGACTCTCCACCAAGTTTCTAACTTCTACTACAAAAGCCTCAAAAAGTCTTTGTAGAAACCATAATTTAATTATAGAAATGTATACACCCAGCGCCATCTGTCTCATGATAGTCGAAAGTCTATCACACGTTTTCCAAGTGACTACATATTGGGTGTGTTGACATGCTAATGACTACAATCCCTGCTTATTAATTATGTCACTCACACCTAGGGGGCGCTAATGCGTAACAATACATTTATACGGTATTCCCCGATTGAGGTGGCAGTAGCTGAAACGTAGTGCAAACCTTAGAATATTTATTGCGCGTTTTGGGGTTCATCCCTACTTATATGAAATGTACTTTTGGGTGTACTATTATCTTTTATAATTAAAAGGCTATGAAAAAACTACTTTATTGGAAATTATTCTCTTGTAAAGTTCCTGATCTGTAAAACTTATAGCAGAAGGTCAGTAGTTGGATCTTCTTGAAACTTTGTATAACTTTTTAATCAGAATAAATTTTCTAAATTTATTCTGGTTAAAAGGTTATACTCCTATGCAGAATGTCAAGAAGATCCAACTACTGATGTTGCCTCGCGCCTAATCTGCAACCAATGTAAAAATGTTAGCAAATGTAGTACTAATAACTAATTAGAAAAGAATTTTTTTAATTTTTCCAATAACCCTCGAGTGAAAAATGGCCTTTTCATAATAACCCGGTATACCTATTTGATTAATTTAAACAGATATAATATTGCTAGTAAACAATGTATCTTGTGTATAGAAGTAGATGATAGTTGATCAAGATTTCATTAATGATACACAAATTAATAAAAATTAATAAACAATTAAAACATCAGATAATGGACTTATTTTAGAATCAGTTGTTAATCTCGAGATAATGATAGGTATTAACTGTCGTAAGAAATTATAGGAGAAAACATATTCAATAAAGAACTTAAAGTTGCCAAAAGAAATTTCATAACCACATAAGCATAAATCACACCACTTAAATTAGGCAACTCTTAAATCTAGAGTCGGAGCCGTCTAGAAGAAGGTTGCATTGTTGCAGACACACAACAATTCCCTGCAACATTGCTATATAGTGGAGGAGGGGAGGGGATCGAACGCAAAATTCTATTTACTCACATAATAAGTTAGCTCATGGCGCTACCGTGATCAATAACCTGGAACTGAAAGTTGCACTGGACACTGAAATATATTTATCATGATTTAAAAAAAAATTACAACAGTTTTAATTATTTCTCTAAATATACGTGCACACAACCTTGAAGGAAGTCACATTACTAAATATTAATTAGATACATAAATTACAACTGCATAATCAAATTATATAGTATACTAATAGACTTAGCCGTCTCATTCTAATGACTTCTGTAACAAGTAAACTAGCTTCTAACGAATTGTATATACAGTGTGACCCAATTTGAATGCAAACACTTCTGTAAAATATGTGTCTATTATCTGATATTAACGGGGCTTTTTTTAAAGATAGGCCATCGAAGGCTTTACTTTATGACAAAAATTTAGAGATGAATTTCAATTTTCAAGACCTATTATGATTTTTTTTTCAATCTCAAAAATGGACATATTTCTGCACATGCTTGTCTCATTCTTGCACACGAATCTTCTCTATTATTCGGGCGTGACCTGTAAACTTTAGATTTTATTAAACCCCATAAAAAGAAGTCCATCGGTGTTAAGTCTGGGGATCGGGGTGGCCATCCAATTAACGGGCTACCTCGACCTATACATCGATTAGAAAAGTTAGCTTTAAGCCATCTGGTAACCACTCTGGCATTATGGACAGGGCTGCCATCTAATGAAAGTGTAGATATACTCTTTCTTGTATTGAAAGTTCATGTAGCATATTCCAAAATTCGTTTCTTAAGAACTGTAAAAACTGCATGCTATTCATATTACCTTCAAAAAAGAAAGGACCATTGATTGTTTCATTAACTAGCTCACACCAAACATTAACTTTTTGGGAATATTGTCTTTTATAAATAATGACCCACTCTGGGTTTTCTATAGCCCAAAACTTACAATTTTGTGACGATACCACCTCATTTGTGATAAAAGTGTCCTCATCGCTGAATAAAATAGTTTTAAAAAAATTTCTGTTTTTAAGATACTCTCCTTGAGCTCACAAGTACAATTCCATCCGTATTTCATCATCACTAGGTTCCAACGTATGTAAAAACTTGGGTTTGAATGGTTTTACCTTATTCTTTTTAAGGTATCGGCGAATACTGTCTCTAAATAAATTCAAATCTAAGCTAGCTACTCTTACACTGGCGCTTGGATTGTTGCTAAAATAATTTAAAACGGTCTGCTCTTACCTGGGTCTTCTTTGTACATCATCCGTTCTTATAATACGCCTTGTCACACGCCACACTTATTAAAAATTTTGTCTATTTTAGAAACAGTACTTTTAGTGTTGGGCCTATTCTGGTGCCTATTATTAAGTATTTTACATACCTCTCCCAAAGTTCTGTCATTATCTCCTCTAAGGCGCACAGGTTCAATTTTTTCTACTACATTTAGAGTAATTTTAACTTCAAACTAATAAACTAATACTTGATAATATTATTGATCAATTTTATAATTTCAATAACAATGTACTCTGAGTATATGGATATTTGAAAGATTTGACGTCTGACTTTAAAATTTGTTTTCCATGGCTCCCTATTATTATCTGTCATTACTTAATAAAAAGACAATATTTGTTAAAACTATCCACTTAATTTATTTTTCTATTGTTTAATTCTTCATGGGCTACTTCGATTTTTAGAAAATAATCATGTAAAAGTTAGTATAAAATATTACCTACATTAAATTTGTCATAAATCTGTCATTATTTAACATTTTTTCACGAAATTTTGGATATACCCATTTGAGATATTTCTAAATCTAGTGGTATAGTTAGATTTTATAAAAAAAATCGCTAATCAAATTTGTCCATTTTTGACATTGAAAAAAAATCATAGTAGGTCTTGAAAATTGATATTTATCTCTAAATTTTTGTCATGAAGTAGAGCTTTCGATGGCCTATCTTTTAAAAAAAGCCCCATTAAAATCAAATAATAGACACATTTTTTACAGGGGTGTATTCATTCAAAATGAGTCAGACTGTATATAGACGACACTATTATGTAATCTATTATGGTCATTAATAATGTGATCTTTCAACAAGGAACGCTTTTATAAATAATAAAGGATCAGCGGTCTGCCAATTATATTAAAAAGGTTGCACATATTCCTAATGTAACTGGAACTCTACGAACTGACTTTAAATGATTAGAGCTGGGCAAACTGCTTTGAAAAAGTAGTTAATTACAATTGCCAACTACTTACTTTAAGCAGTCATTAAATTACTGAATAGTTAGCTACTACATTTCCAATTACTTTACCACTTACTTTCAGAAGAAAATAAGAAAGAAACTTAAGTCCGCATGAACTTATATTATGATTATTTCAAATTAAACAACGTTGTTCTAACACCACATGTCCTTGATATGTTGTACTATGCAAACAAAAGTCGTTCTAACTATAATGTAAAAAGTAATTATAAAAAACAGAGAAGTACAAAAGTGGAAAACTGTTCATATAAATAAAAAAACAAACTTAAACTTTTCATTGTTGGCTGTCATTAAAACTAATTTTTCAAAAAGGCATCTGATGTAATGTGACGACGCGACGTGGAGCACAAAACAAATAGCCTCTCTAACGAAAAACGGCAAAATTACCAAAAAGTGTTTTAATTATCACAAATGTATCAAGTCTAACAATAACTTAATTATTAAAAATTCAAGAATATAGTTAACCACCTACTTATTTTGATCCTAATGCCAACGAAACTACTTTTTGTGGAAACAATTGTCAACTACCAAATATGTATGTAAATCAGTAGTTGTTGTTTGCAGTTAGCTACTGCCCAGCTCTGTAAATGAACAGTAATTGGACAGCATTAAACAGAAAGGAACCAACACCCTCAGCTAAAATCAAGAAACAAGCTTGCAAAGAAAGGTTTTGCATCTTAATTACAATATTGAAACTACACCATATTAAATTTTTATAAGGAAAATGAGTTGGACTTTTTCAGCTGAATACACATTACGATATTCTACATTTAAATAATTTAAGAAACAAATTTTTAAAATTTTGTGGGTGGGCTCCTTTCTGTTTAATGCCATCCAATTGACTACGAAATATGAAAACAATATTGGCTATTATCTTAGTATTTGGGGTCGATTTATGACATTTGCTATGTTAATATTACGTCAACATATACGTGTATTGACTTAATAAGGAATTACTTTGAATTGTACCATGCATATCTTCTCGCTTTTTATGAATTCTGGACAGAGATTTTTTTTCACCTGACTTATCTTGTCCATAAATTTTACTTCATTCACCTTCTCTTATGTTTCGCATGCAGTTTTCAACGAAAGATTGAAACTTAATTCTTTCTTAACTTTACTTGAGAGAAATAGAACGGAACAATTCGAATTTAACTTACTTTAATAATTTACATAAAAAGATACAAACAATGGTAGGACGAAATCATCCATGAGCCGACAATAAATACCAACAACTAAAGAAGGTGAAGGCCGCAGAAAAACAACAACATATACCAAATACGTGAGGTTAAGAACATCACGGGAAAATCTTACCGCACACACAGTGAAAAATGAGAGCTCACTATGGGACATAACAAAATAGAAAGTAATAATACCTGAAACACCTCCTTGCTACAGAACGAAGAAATCAAAAGAAGGAATACAATAAAGAAATATCAAGGATATGCACACTGCTAGATTCAGAAAGAGAAGAAACGGAAGATTCGGATGAAGAATAAACAAGGGGATAATGATAGATCGAAACTTAAAAGAAGCATGGAAACTTAAAAGAAATATCTCCCAAACACCTACAGTGGAACGAGACGTATGACCGTTCCCATCTCTAGGAATGCAGCCTCCAATTGTTCTTTCTATCCTTTGTCAAAAGCCTTATGGTAGTTTACGAAACAAAGATACATAATAGTCTCTTCTCTTGTTATATACTCAATATTTACTCTTTAGTGCCGACTCCTTTAAAAAGCCTTATTGCTCAAGAAGGATTTAGTAAAAAGGTAATGCTGAAATCTCGACTGAAAAATATAAATATTTTACTGACATGGATTTATTGCAAACACCTGAAGCTCAATCAACTAACTTAAGCGTCTTGGCCGTGATATTGTCGATCCTAACTAGTCATGTTCTACTCCAAAATGGTCACTTTCAAAAAGTTTGGCATCTAGTTTTTGAAGTCAGTAGAATCTAGATCAGCATATTCACCATCATGCATGGTGCCACATTTTTCAAAGCATTGTCTTCAATATTTTGGTCAAAAATATGTAAATTTTCCAATATCTGCAACGCCACTGAAAAATCAGCAATAGTTCTAAGGATGCTACCCTATACATTCATCATGCAGGATCATTTAACTTATCATTAAGTTGTTCACTGTAGATTTTCAATTACCATATTCTAGTCAAGTGGAAAAATGGCTAGTAGTTTTGTTGAATTCAAATGGTTAAAACATATGTGTACTAAAATACCCTTTTAATAAATTGAAATATTAAAATGAAATTGGTAAGTGGTACTTATTAATCACCTACCATTAAATACCTTGCGCCTATTGTAGGTATTTTTTTTTTAGTATATTGCTATTTATGTTGCACCATCGACAAACGTAGTACTAATCTAGATTAAAAAAACCGATATATAGAGTAATATATTACACATTAATTAAATGTATATTCAATATAGAATACATTAACTAGAACAATTTATCCAAGCTGCAGAACGCTTGCGGTTCTTCGCATTCATATTTTACAATAATAGACCCATAGTACTACGCTACATATCGGGCATGATTCACTGGGTAGCGTATAAAACAACTGCTATTTATAATTTATCTGTTACAAAGGAAACACTTCATTGCACTAAATTTACCCACGGTTTCTGAACTCCATAAAGGCAATAATTTATTATCCAAATCGATAGTTGAAAATTGGTAGAGTATGATTTTTTTACGAAATACCGTCGTATTCTCAATTAAAAATATGTATTTTTAACCGTTTTAGTCACCATGGCCATCAATATTACAATTTAAAAACATGGATATACCGGATGGCCACGAATATAGCTCGCTTATTTTAACAGATGCCATTTTGAACTTTTGAATTTTCATAACATATGACAAAAGCTTGAACTTCTTATTTCAAATAGCAACTTTCTTAGGCCATCATATGTAGCTTTAAATTTCGTTTAGCATGATGTATCACATCACTCTATAACTTCAAAATTTTGAATAGAATAATAATAATAATAACAATCTTTATTTAGCACAATCAGCTATTAAACACAGATGTAGTATACTTAAAAATACATTTACATTTACTACATATTACAAAAAAGGAATACATTTCATTATTTAGTTTAGGATATAATGTTTGTGGATTAATTATAATTAACTTAATATTTAACAATCAACCTAATGCATAAAGTAAACTAGAATTATTTGTTCATGAATTTATACAAATGTTTTTTAAACAGAAAGACATTCTTCGCTTGTTTTATAAATTCAGGTAATTTATTAAATTCTGCCGCTCCGTTGTCGTATATGGAGGATTTTGTTTTCATTAAGTTTGAAAAACTAATGTTTATATGATTTCTTTGCCTTGTGTTATAATTATGAATATCCCCACGATGTTGAATATTTGATGACAAATATGTTGGTAGTAAATTATTGTGCAGTTTATATAAGAATATCAGTGTCTTGTACTTTATATTATCTTTTACCGAGAACCAGTTTAGTGTACATTGCATTGTTTTTATATTAGTATATATATTACATTTTAAAATAAATCGCATACACCTATTTTGAAGTAGCTGCAGTTTAGATATATGGGTATCATTACACATATACAATATACTGGAACAATACTCAAAATGTGGCTTTATTATTGTGTTATAAATTGTTTTCTTGGTAGAAGAAGTTAAATGTTTACTTACACGATAGGCGAATCCAAGTTTTTTTGATATTTTTTTGCTTGTGTAATTTATATGGTCGTTAAATGTTAATTTACAATCTATGATAATCCCTAGATATTTCATAGTTATTACCTTTTCAAGGTGTTCTCCGTTGTATTTAACACAAATATCATCGACGTTCTGATTTAAATATTTATTAGATCCTAATATCATATATTTTGACTTTTTAGCATTTACCACTAGCCCGTTCGTTGTAAACCATTCGTTAATTATTTCCAATGTGTTGTTAATTTTTAGAATAACTTGCTTTAGATCAGATCCAGATAAATATATGATAGTATCATCAGCAAATAGATGTATTTTGCATTCTTGCGAATCGATTAAAAATATATCGTTAATAAATAGAGTGAAAAGCATAGGCCCTAGTACGCTGCCTTGTGGGACTCCGTTATTATTTAAAAGTTTTTCAGACATAGTATTATTTATTTTGGTTTGTTGGCTCCGTCCATGCAAATAGGACTTAAACCATCGATGCGCCGTGTCAACAATCCCAAAATACTGGCAAAGTTTATTAAGTAAAAGTTCTCTATTGACAACTTCAAATGCCCGTTTTAAATCGAGAAAGACAGTTACTACAACTTCACCTTTGTCTATGGAATATTTAAAATCATTAATTATTTTTTGTAAAGCCGTCTCACATGAATGATTTTCTCTAAATCCGGATTGGTTATCGTGCAGCAATTTATTACTGTTTATAAATTCAGTAAGTTGGTCATGAACTACTACTTCTAAAATTTTTTCCAGAGACGGTAATGTGTTTATAGGTCTATGCTCTTCTGCTAATTTCGTTCCTGAAACTTTCGGTACAGGAATTATTAGTGATGTTTTCAACATTTCTGGGAATTCTCCGCTATTCAACGATGTGTTAATAATATGTAATAATGGATACCCGATGACTTCAAATGTATTTTTTATTAATTTAAAGTCAATTTCATCCTCAGAATATTTATTTTGTTGTTGAAAAATAATTTTACGTAATTTGGAGAGATTTATGACATTAAATTCTTTAAAAAATATATTTGGCTGTAAAGCTCTGTTCTCAAAGAAAGCATTTCTATTAAGGTAGTGGGCGTTATTTTTTAACCCATCTATAATTATATTAACACTAGAAATAAAATATTTATTAAGTTCTTCTTCCAAGTACATACTTTTTTCCACTCCTCCTATCTTAAGAGAGGATATGTTATGACTGTCTTTTGGTTTTATTATATTTTTTAATGTTCGCCACATTAATTTTGGATTATTCTTTAGATTATCTATTTTATTTTCATAGTATTTTTGTTTTTCATTTCTTAAGATTCTTACGGCCTCGTTGCGATTATTAGTATAGGTTCGCCAGTTTTCCCTATTTCCATTTATTTTATACTGCTTATATGCTAGGTCTCTATTTTTTAATGCTTCTTTAATGATATCATTAAACCATTCATTATATTTCATTGCTCGTTTTTTTATAGTCGGACACTCGTTATCCAGTGCAGTTTTTATATTAGATACGAATGATTGAAATACATTATTAGTAGAAGTACAGTCATACATCCAATCAGCATCGATTAAGTTTAATGAAATTTTATTATAATCTAGTATTCTGTAATTTATTTCCTGGTACGTGGTCGCTTTATGACAGTTTAAATTTATACCTATAATTTCATGGTCAGTGATTTTGGGTGTAATTTGCATATTTACCTGGACCTCATAGCAATTTGAGAACACCAGGTCAATTATTGACGAGAAGCCGTACTTATTTTTTACAGTTTTAAGGAGATGCAAGTTATACATACTGAGTGAATTTTGTTTGAACTAGAATTTATTAACAAAATAAACAACAAATTTTGCCGATCTTTGGGATAATTCAAAGTAGTTTAAAAATGTTAAATGTTTTCAGATGAATATAATATCAGAAAGCACCTACAATTCCGCATTTCTAGGCCACCCGGTATTCAGCATTTTATAACTCGAACATTATTATTCAATATCTTTTCAGCATTTTTAGTACCAGCGAAAATAGGAATTTATCGCCACTCATCCCTAAAAATACCCGATTGGTTAAAAATCACGTTAAAAACCGGTAGTGCATTTAACGTTGATTTATATTTTCAATTACCGCGAATCTCCGGTTATTGATGGTTTTATTGGTATCAGATTCAAGACGTAGACGGTTTTATCAAGCATTTGCTACAAGATATAACCTTAAAGTTGAGTGAAGAGTGAAAATATTTTCCCAGCTAGATGGTATCTCAAATGGGTTTACGCCTAATATTTCTCTTAGCAAATACAAGTAATCCGCTAGTGTGAAATGACACCTACTTTCTATTTGCTTTTATATTTTGTCACTATTTAGCTAGTTCTTTAAGTAGCAGTACTATGCACTTTTGATTGTTGATGCATGTTTAGGATTCACCTAACCTTAAATATTACATTTTGCGTTTACGTATCGTCGTTTAAATTTACTCGTTAAATATGCTGAAATAACCGGTCCCTTAATCATTTATGCGCTTTCACCATTTTGGTAAGATAACGTGATGGTTATTTTAATGTGATAAGTACCCAGGCTAGCACAAAATGTCTGTGGGATGTCCATATATGATCGTTTGCTGATGATCCAAGTGGAACATTCGTGGTTAAATATCTCTCGGACGGCCCAGGGACTAAATTACCCCACAGATACAACCCTGGAACTTTCCATTAGGACGTCCCTATACACTATTATTAAGGAAAACCCTGGGACGTCCCCAACACTGAAACGGCCTTGGGACTTAAGATAACGCATGTTACTGGTCACGCTTATAAACACGAAAAAAATAGACAGAGGATAGTGTTTCGCAATAGTGTGTCGCACTCTAAGCGGAAACATTTGATATACGCCAATCGTCCAGCTGACAATCAACGCTATAGCACGGGATAAATGATCATAGGAAAATGTCTTGACTTGTGGAACATTAGTGAAAATTGATATATAGTGTTCCCCATTGCGAAACACTCTCCGCGGCCATAAAAATGTAAAAATAACAGAAAGCTCAATGACAATAAAATAGTAGCGTCATATAATTTTCTCGTTGAATATTAAAAACAGACCGTTAATTCTAGGTTAGATTTTCCACCCTGTAAACAACAGTAAATTTTTAAAAATCAATAATATTAGTAAATTCTCTGTATATTATTTGAGAATTTATTAAAATGTTACACTGGACCCAATCTAGAAATGTGAATAAAAACATTAAAAATGAGGATAAACTTACAAAAACGTAAAATCTGAGGTTATGTTAGTCACAGTCACATGCTGCTATCACTCTATCTATATTGACCAAAATACTGAAAATTATTTTTATTCCTATAAATATTAATTTAATATACATCTTTATCGCAACTAAAGGCTATTTCCAATAAAGAAATAGGCCTAACAATCGGTGGCTGACCTATATTTCCCTTAACTTTAACATGCCTATATTTATATACGCATTTATTAAACAAAAAACGATTATTAAAATGGCATTCTACTATCACTATAGCAAATATTAGAAAACTAAGTGGCTAATCTTTGACTAAGATGCGAATAGGAGTGCCGCCGTCTACAATAAATGAAAACTCAATTTTTTCTAAATTTAATTTTAAAACATCCAACTCCCTTTCATGGTGTTTCATGAAAGAATATTTTTATTTTTAACACCCATATGAACATAAAACCCGTTGCTTAATTAAACAAGATTCACTTGTCGCATCATATTAGTATTGTATAGAAAGCTATTGCACTCAGTTGATATTATTAATGCACAAATTGTACGGTTAAGGCTAAAACGGAATATTATCCTAAATCGGATACTCAATTGCAAATATTAAATATGCTCTTTAAAGCAGAATTTCATATGAAAGACAACAGCCCAGAGGAAGCGTGCTGTACCACCATGCGTAAGGTCCACGGTTCAAATCCCACAGCTGGATTTTTAGGTAAGTGTTTGAAATTCTGTTACAGTGTTATACAGGGTATCCCGTAAATAATGGATAATCCTGAAACTGGAAATAGGCCAGGCCATGACCTATCAGAATATCACAACTTGACATTATTGAAAACCCTACGGTTTTCGAGATATGGACACTTTTTTGAAATTTTGAAAATTTTGACTCTAGTGTAGTGTTTTACATGCCAGTGCCACAAAGTAAAGATTTGTTCATTCTGTTTTTAGGTGAGTATTCTAGAATAGTTGTGCTATCAAATGTGAATAGGAGTTTTTAGATTTCGTAAATTTCTGTTCCACAAAGATTCCGTCTCCCGACTTTGACCTTTGATGGTGTAAAGAAAAGTGCCAAGCGAAACTTGCCACTTATCTTAAAAACTTGCCCACTTATTGTTATATTATAAAATGTTTAAGAATTATGAGTTTTCTTGTTAGGAAAAAAGACATAGCTGTTTGAATGGTGGAGGAGCCAAATTTACCCAATTAAAATTTTTAACAAGTAAGCCTATCTTTTAATTGTGTTGCTTGGCCAAAGCATTCGTGGATATTCTCTTATGTGACACATGTCATTTCGTACGTTTGGTGTTAGTAGCGACCTGTCATTCCTCTGGAATTATTTAAATTTTTTGAGACTCGCATTTCTGTAGACTTCTTGAGAACCACAATGCCTCGTATACAGTATACACAACGTGAGTATGCTAATATGCATTCTATTTACGGCGAATGTCGAGGCAGCTCCAGTGCATCCGCAGTACGTTATCGAGAAAGGTACCCGAACGCACGCCGCCAGTGGTGCCAGTGAAGACAGACCTCGTCAAGATTTCTACGACGAAGTACTTGATGAAATTAGCAACGATCCGTCTACTTCTGTGCGTACCATATCACGACGCATTGGTGTATCTAAAACAACGGTACATAGGATTTTAAAACGGTACCAACTCCATCCTTTCCATGTACAACTCTACTACCCAGAGATTATCTCTTGAGGGTGGTATTTTGCAGACGAATGCTGCGGATTATAGAAGAGGATCCAGATTTTTTTCATAAAGTTTTGTGGTCTGACGAATCATCGTACAGAAGAGGTAACTGTAAATTTATATAATCTGCATAGCTGGCAGTTGAAGAATCCCCATTTGATGAGAGAAGATCGATCACAATACCAATTTAAAGTAAATTTGTGAACTGGCATCCTAAATGGTCAAGTGGTAGGCCCATTCGAACTGACACCTACATTAACGTCAGGGAATTATTTGGAATTTCTTCAAAACAACCCACCAGTCTTACTAGAAGGCTTTCCTTTATCCCTGAGACTGACAATGTGGCTTCAGAACGACGGATGCCCTGCATATTATGGGATAGAGGTGAGAGCATTCCAAAATTTGAAATATCCGGGCAGATGGATCGGTCGCTTAGCTCCAATTGTGTGGCCACCCAGGTCACCAGATCTAAATCCTTTAATTTTTTTTACTGGGGATGTATGAAGGAAAAGGTGTACTTCCGACCTGTTCAATCCTTAAATGAATTGCATGAGCGTATCGGAGTAGCCGCCGAAGAAATCAACCGATCCGGATATTCACGCCATCTAAAACGTTCCGTTGTTAAAAGGTGCAGAGCCTGCATCATGAATGGAGGAGAGCAATTCGAACATTTATTATAGTGACTTTTTCTTTCTAATAATAATGCTGTTTAATAAATTCAGGAGAAATTACTTTTTATTTAATTTCGATCTTTCTTCGTCCTCCTAACTCATAATTTTTAAACATTTTATAATATAACAATAAGTGGGCAAGTTTTTAAGATAAGTCGCAAGTTTCGCTTGGCACTTTTCTTTACACCATCGAAGGTCAAAGTCGGCAGACGGAATCTTGGTGGAACAGAAATTTACGACATACTTCTTTTTTGAAAATACTGTAGGCGTCTAAAAGCTCCTATATACGTTTGATAGCACAATTATTCTAGAATACTCACCTAAAACAGAATAAATAAATTTTTACCTTGTGGCACTGGAATGTAAAACACTATCCTATCGAAATATTCAAAATTTAAAAAAAGTGTCCATATTTCGAAAACCGTAGGGTTTTCAATAAGGTCAAATTGTGATATTCTGATAGGTCATGGCCTGGCCTATTTCCAGTTTCGGGATTATCCATTATCTACGGGACACCCTGTATATACGTATTCCTAATTAATAGAGACGTAAAATGATTAAAAACCGAAAGATTAAAGAATATACTCGAGAAACAAGAAGGTAATGATTAAAGCATGTCCTTATTAGGTCCTAACATTGTCCCAAACGTTACCTAAAAGGACGTTGTTGCGACGTGACACGGATAACACATCCAGTCCCAAATGGCTGCCCCGGAACGTCCCAATGCGGTTTTGGGATGTCCGTGGGACGTTTTAAATGTCCCACCTTGATGTTTTTGGGACGTCCCAGAAACAGCCTTTTGTTTACTGGGTAGCGGTAACTCCCTTAATGTCAAAATTTAGATGGCAAAATGTAAAAGCACAAGCACGCTGTAGACTGTTAGCAAAATATGATATCACCTACTTCTTACTGATCAAAAAAATATTTTTTTTGCAATAACACTGTCTTTTGTCTCTAAATGTTTCAGCATCTTTTCCACTATAACCTTACATATATGGAGAAACTACTGTACTGTTGAATAATTTACGTAACTTACTATAGCCTGTTTTTAAACCAGGAGGAGTAAACATGAAAGTTCCATTCACACCATAAAAAATACACTAAAACCTTTTTGGCATTTTGGGCAACCAACAATACATGACTATAGTGTTTTTGGGTGTATTTTATTACATTATATAAAGCGTCGACCTGTTGGTATTTTATACAGCATCCATACCATTCACGCAATACAAAGGCACCAAGTAATTAGTCACTTTTACCTCTAGATTAAAAAAAAAACGATATATAATGTGCAAACGATAAAATAGAAATTATAATCAAATAATTTATGACATGAAATTAAAATGTTTACAATATGTCAAAATTTACGACTATTGTCGTGTGTAAAACTGGCGAAGGCGTATCCAATCACAAACGTATGATTGAGCGCGTTAAATTTAAAACGCTCCTCCTGGTTTAAAAACAGACTATAGTTAAGAAATTACAGTTTTTTATGCCATCTCATATACGCGGACCAATCACATTACGTTATAGGAACACTGGGGTTATCAAAGTGGTGGGAGTTGGGCCCAGAACTATAATTCCCTACCTACTTACCCTATTCTGTATTACAACGAAGAAAGTAAAAGAAAGCCAGGAAGTTTTGAAATTCAGCAGTATGTTTATCATTAGATCATTATGAAAAAATGAAACGAAATTTAAAGTCCAATCAATAAAAAAAACAATTTGTGTTAAAATTATTCTGCTGGATATTATAAACTGAAAGTGAACCCAATAACTATAAAATTGAAGGGACGATCGTGAAATATGACGTTTTAATTGGTGGTAATTTACTTGTCCCAAATAGCAACGTACAGATTGGGGACGAATATGGATTTCACAGTACTTTGCCACTTCACAAGTAATCAGTTTAAAATAGTGAGTGAAGAAAGAAGCCTCGCTTCCCTTAATTCTTTGATATTAGAACACACTCTTACCTTCTCTGGTCGTCTATTACGTATTTACTACATTAAAAATGTAGTGTTTTCTTTTGGTATGTCTGATCACCACGAAACATTGTGCACACCACCTCCTGCCCATTTTTGCTTCCATTTTGATTGTTGGAACTTGAACACCTAAGGTATATTTGGGATATGCTCTATTAAGTCTGCGTTCACTTCCGGTCTTAAATATCAACATTCTTATTTATAAAATTTACATTAATCTGTTCAATAAGCTATATAAGTAGGTGCCAGACCTTTTGTATTTCACCCAATTTTGAATTATTGTTTGATTATGATGAAGTATCGAAATTGCTGTAGAAGCTTTATCCAATTCTTCTATTGCTTGTTTCAAGAATATATTTGCTCTTATTTTCTTCATTGCATTATATGTGTTTCAGCTATGACTATGATTCATTGTATAATAACATGGATATTTTTAATATAACTAGGAAGAGAACTAAGTATCTTCTTGATCTTCACTTTTATTTCTTCTAATGTTGAGTACTAGTAGCAGCATACTAGTACTCAACATCCAAAGAAGCCACTGTGTGGCAAAACAATTATCACGTTGACAAAAATAAAGTGAGAATCAAAAACTAATATAGTTTTCTTCCCAATTATTACCATGGATTTTTCATCAAGTAATGGCTCAATCTGTTCAATATAGATATTTTTAATACAAAAATATTAAAACTGGGAAATCTTGATCTTAAATCTGCAAAATAACTACAACTTCATGATCAATAAAACATAATTTTCGTAGAAGGACTAAGAGTAATATATCTCTGATTTATTGTATATTTACAATTAATATTGTCGTTTTTGGTGGTTGTATACAACGTTAGATGATATTTATATAATTTCAGCCCTGTCAATAATATTTTGCCTTGGCAGTTGAAACGAAAGTAAAATAATAAAACGGAATGGAAGTCTGACTGGAAATTATATTATAATATGAATTTTAAGTAGTTTTATAATTTCTACAAAAACACAAGAATTAGAGTATGTAGTCATGAAGTATAAGGGACTAATGGGTAAGCTCGCCCAGTACGTTTTACCGTTTTACATTGAATGAAATTAGATAAAGGAGAATTTTAATTCTTTCTGTGATCATTTTCTTGTCTCTACCCTGAAATTTGAACTTGAAAAATCGCTGCCTAAGGATTCACATCCAGATTTTCCATCCTAGTCTCTTTAAAGGAAAAACATCTTGACCATATTTACACTCTAGTATGTGAAAATAAGTGGTTATAGAATTTTATTAATATATGAGGCAGATGTCATAAAAAAAATTGAGACTTTGGTTTCTAGCATATGCGCAAAAATTTCTAGACTCGCATTAGCTTGCTCTACTTATTTTCCCCAATTTACATTCATCCCCTCTACTCCTTCAACGAAATGATCTCAATCAGACGTCATTACAATATATGCGTGCACCAAATTTCAAGGGAATATCTCAATTTCATTTTATCAAGCTCTTCAATAATCGAGTGGAGGTGGTGGTGGGGGGAGGGGGGTTGAAAAATGTTATAAAGCAATTTGAGGCCTTGGCTTCTACTTTCTACACCAAATCTCAACTTTCTGTACTCTTACCTGCTTGCCTTACTCATATTTACCTATTTACCTCTGCTTACCCCTCACCCCTCCCCAACGAAATCATATCAAAATATAAACTAGTTCTTTATAGTACATACGTGTACCAAATTTCAAGTGAATATATCAATTTAATTTTATGGTGGTAGAGTGGAATGGTTGAAAAATGTTAGAAAAAATCTGAGGCCTTGGCTTCTAGTGCATACATCAAATCCCAAGTTTCCATACTCTTACCAGCTTGCCTTACTTGTTTTCCCCCTATTTAACCCCCAACCTTTCAACGGAATCATTCCAAAATATAATCTAAATACAGATGTCGTTATAAAATATACCTGTACCAAATTTCAAGTGAATATCTGAATTTTATTTTAGTGGGGGTGGTGGAAAGCGACGGAAAATATAATAAAAAAGTTTGAGGCCCAGGATTCTAGTACACTCACAGGCAAAAATATTGCATATTTTATTATTTTTATTTTTTTTCCCTAAACTTTACAGTGGATTCGTAGAAGAGTGAATAAAACAGCCTCATTTTTGAAATAATAAAATATGCAATATTTTTGTCTATGAGTGTATATACACCAAATCCTAAATTTTTGTACTCGTACCAATTTGCCTCACATGTTTTCCCCTATTTACCTCCCAACCCTTCACCGGATAAGTTCAAAAAATTAAGTTCCTGATCTCGCTATAGTACATACGTGTTTGAAATTTCAAGTCAATATTTTGAACGGTTCCAGAGAGAACGTGTGGACAAAAAAAGTTATAGGCTGACAGACGGGCAAATTTAAAATCTCGAAGTTTCATGTCATTCTAAATCTATTTCAAGATGAAACATTTTTGAAAATTTCTTTACGATTACTATACTTCCACTCCACTACGTGGATGTGGAAGTAATTTAGATACCTCAAATAACCTAGGACTGCTAGTGGTTTCTAAGAGTACGTTTAAACAAGCTAACCATTATACTCTTCGCCGATTTACTGCACTTTTTATATCATTGTTGCACATTCTATAGTATACCCTACCCATTTTATCGTAAATAAAAAATAACCTTGGTTTGTCGAACGGCCTTGTTTATCTGCAAGATGAATGAAAGCCACCAAAGCTTGGTCCATAATCTTATCGCATTGGTGAAGTTGATAAACATTAGGGACTGCTGCCTAATTAGCCGGTTTTTTAATATAGCAATATTATACAGGGTGGACCAATAGTAATAGGCCATAGTGCAGGGGTAGATTCTTTGGGCCAAAATATGAGGATACAACCAAGTATGCTTTAGTAAAATGTTGCTGTGGAAAAAGATACAGGGTGTCTAAATCCAAATATTTTTTCCTTTTTCTTTTGCAATAACTCGACAGCCTCTTGACTAATCTTCGCCAAATCTGCTAGAGGAACTTTTTCTATTCTAAGAAATAATAGTTATGTATTACGTCACGTTAGATCATAGAGGGCGCCGCAGGACCTGTATCTGATGACGAATTTTTTACATATTTTCTTTGGATGAAACGTTGTGGTACTTCTGACCAGAAAATCTGATGAGGGCGTCATTTCCACGTATAAAAGGTACACTTGGTAGAACTTGATAACTCCAACAGTTTTCGAGGAAATTGCCGTTAAACATTTGAATAATTTTTTGAAAGACCAGTTCAAATTTAATGAAACAAAGTTTTGACTTCTTTATTTAAAATGCCTCAACATAACAATTTTTCCAATAGGGAAGTGAGAGATACTCATTTCAATATCAAAATAGAATACAGCCAGACCATAAGATTTTCAAAGATCTGCTTCGTCGTGTGGGAGAAACGGGTTTATTTCGCCATAAAAATGATGTAGGACGACCGAAGCGAAGTACTCTAGAAATTTTAGTTTTTGTGGATGAAGATCCTCAAGTCAGCTCAAGTCATTTATCAGCGGCAACAGGGGTGAGTAAACAATCTGTTCTAAGAGTTTTACGCAAATAACGCTTCTACCCACATCACGTCTCTCCTGTACAAAATTTACTTCGAAAGGATCTTCTACAAAGCCTACAATTTTGTCAATTTGTTCTAAATAAACACAACAGGGATCGAAATTTAAGAACATTTTATTTACCGACGAAGCAACTTTTACACGCCGAGGCACTTCTAACTGGAGAAATACCCAGTGCTGGGAAGTAGAGAATCCTCACGACCTGAGAGAATAGAACTAATAAAAGAATAGAAAGAAAAGGAAATAGAAAATATGATGAGATGAAAAAATCATTCTCATGAAATTCTCGTTCCTACGACTCGAGTATCGGTATCCAAAGGAGCCCTACTATCCCACTTGTAATTAAATTATATAACTTTTAATAAAAATAAAAACAGGTTTGGTAAAAAAATTAAAGTGTTTTTCTACAAACAAAAAATTGTATTCATTATCACTGCCAGGAGTGTAAAATTATAACTTTTAATAAAAATTAAAATTGTTTTGAGACAGAAGTTATATGAAAAAATATAACCGCGGAACTCTATATTATGGAGAATTAAAAAATATTTCCTAAAAAATAAATAACATAAATAAATATATATTATTTGTACTCCAAGTTTGGACATGATTCAGTTCACATTGCAACTTTTTACAGTCATCAATGCAAGTTATTACTGCATATATTTTTAAATCGTCAGCATAGAAGAGTTTAGAACAATTAATAACATCACCTAAATCATTAATAAATAGAAGAAACAAAAGAGGGCCAAGGTTAGACCCTTGAGGGACACCAGAGGTAACATAATATAGAGGTGAATTGAAACCATTGTACATAACATATCGGTGTCTCTTACATAAATAAGACTTAAATAATTCTATGGCTTGGGCATGAAAGCCAAATTTTGTCAGTTTTTTAAGCAAAACGCGGTGGTCTATCCTATCAAAAGCCTTTGAAAAGTCTGTATAAATGACATCTACTTGTCCTTTCAAAAGAAAGGCATTAGAGAGATATTGCAGTCAGTGATACCGCACCACGTTCGCTAATTACGTTACGTTATTGAGGCAAATAACACAGCTTTGATTCAGACTTATTGCATTGCAGTTCCATTTGTGCGTAACTAGGTTATGTAAAACGTCACTTTTTATGTCAAACAGTCGTCAAATTTAGAAATATATTATTCCTGTTGTAAAATAGTAAAATTATGAAAGGTAAATTTTAAGTAAGTTAATTTTAAAATCAAACTGGTCTTATTTCTAAAAAGGGGGCTCCAATTTACTCAAAAAGACCTTTCAAACAAAATTTTTTGGAGTCGATTGTAGACAAAACAAAGATGAATTTTTGTATGATATGATTCATATGATATAATATTTACATATATTTAGGCTTATAATGGAGATTCCTCCATGTTGGAAGCAGGTATATTGGCTGGTGGTAATATAAAGCACATTTTTGCGACATACCGGGTAAGTTGTGGTATGTATTATTAGCTTACCGCTTCATTTTCGCGAGGAGTGGTTTAATAGGGGAGTACGGTTTCACGTGACTCTTGGTATGTGAAAACACTAACCGCAGCTTACGCAGCTCTCGACGTAGGTTAGAAGCGGTATGTATCGCTGTCCTTGTTTACTGGCAAGGCCATAAACTAACCTCTCTTTGAATTTGTAAATAAAAAATAATTTAAACTATCATAATAATGGACGAATTGGTCGAAATATCTGTAAACCATGAAGGTTCGGATGTGAGACTTGTTGTGGACATGGAGACAGCAAATATATTATTAAGCGGTAAATACATATTCCAATTATTTTTCTTAAAAATATTGAAATTGACTAGATCCCCTGTACTGTTCTTCCTGTACATTTTTCCTCTTTCCCTCAAAGGATATTTTGGTATACACACCTATTTTATTAATAGTTTGAATACTAAAAAAGGTTAGGAACTTCTTACTATTAGCATTTTCGCGACACTGGTTTGCAAATATATAATAATATGGTGGGGGTCTAACTACTACATACCACTCTTATTTAACCCGGTATGTCGCAAAAATGTGCTTATAGAATACATAAATACAGATCGGCTGATTCTGGTTGTTCCCGATTTTCACCGAAGTGAGGATAACGTCGTTTATACGACGCTCGCTAAACGTACGGAAATTACGTCAGGCAAGTTATTACCGCATGTCTTAACGCAGATTAAATATGCGCATGCTTAGATGTCAAATAACGCGATCCTGTAATAGCCGATGCCGTTATGTGACAATGCAATATCTCTCTATTTTCAGCACGCATTTAACGTTTAGTGTGGTATTATCGGCGATCAGTTATTGGGATCATTCGTCCTCCAAATTCAAATGCACAGTCCTATCTGTTTTTTCTTCAAAATACTCTTGCTGGCATATTACATGCTTTCATGCTAGACATACGGAACGGAATTTGGTCTATGCAAGATGGAGCTCCCCCTCATTTCTCCATTGAAGTCAAGAATTGTCTTGATGAGACTTTCCCACGCAGATGGATTGGTCGAGGAAGTGAGTTTGCTTGGCCACCAAGGAGTCCTGATTATAATCCTTTGGATTATTATGTGTGGGGACATATGAAGTCCTTAGTCTATGCAAATACTATCAATTCAAGAGAAGAACTGTGGGACAAAATACAAAACAGCCAATTTAATTAGAGGACAGGAAAATGTATTATTCAATGTAAGAAAATCTTTTATGAAAAGAATTAGAAAAGGCATAGAAGTAGGTGAAGACCATATCGAAAATTTACTAAGTCGCAGCAATGGGGTTTTTACATGGGGGGGAGTTTATATGTTTATACAATAAATACTACTAATGTCACTAGTCAACTTCTATGTTATTTTTTGGTCTTCTAATAAGATTAAATCCTAATTTGACTCAATCTTTTGATTTATGTATTTATCTCAATACCATGAAAATACTACATCAGTTCATCAGAAAGTGAGAAAGAGTTTACGGTGTTATTACGAGTTTGTTTTCCCTTGCGTTTTGTACTTTTTTCCAATAAATACACTTTGTTTCATTAAATTTGAATGTGTCTTTCAAAAAATTGTTCAAATGTTTAACGGCTATTTTCTCGAAAACGGTTAGAGTTATCAAGTTCTACCAAGTGTACCTTTTATACGTGGAAATGACGCCCTCATCAGATTTTCTGGTCAGAAGTACCACAATGTTTCGCCCAAAAAAAAATATGAAAAAAATTCATCATCAGATACAAGTCCTGCGGCGCCCCCTATGATCTAACGTGATGTAATACATAAATTATTATTTCTTAGAATATAAAAAGTGCCTCTAGTAAATTTGGCGAAGATCGGTTGAATTATTGCAAAAAAGAAAACGAAAAACTTATTTGAATTTTAACACCCTGTATCTTTTTCCACTGCAACATTTTACCAAAGCATATTTGGTTATATCCTCATATTTTGGTCCAAAAAATCTACCTTTGCACTATGGCCTATTATTAATGGTCCACCCTGTATAATATAGATACTTATGTGAATTTAATAAATTTTAATAATAAATAACTTTTTGATTTATTGATCGATTTCTTTGAAACACAAGAGGATTCTTTCTGTAACTAACACTAACTTATTGTCCAAATTTCAATGCAATCGAATTTTGCTTTCTTAAGTTATCGTGCTTACAAGAAACGAGACGGACAGACAGACAGACATACGAACGGACATTTTTAAAGTAGTTCAGAATTCGATCACCAGTAATATGAATTTTTTTTCTCGAGCGATATTACCGCTATTAGAAATGTGCCGATCGAAAGCAATAATACTCTTTGCTTTTTATTTGCCAAGAGTGTAATAATGATAATGATAAAATTTGGATAGCTCACCTAGAAGTGCTCATCGCAATCAAACCTTTTAGATTAAAAATGTGAAACAAATACGTATTGGACCGTAACATCTTTACTGACAGCCAAATTTATTTTAACCACTTGTCTTTCACTGATGTACCTTTTTAATAACTTTAAGATAGCTCATCTAAAACCGTTGTCTTCTAATCTTTCTAATAATCATGAATGGCTGACAGTATCAAAAGCCTTTAGCGAGACCCAAAAACATGCAGAGGTTTGCTTTCATCTACCGATTTATTTATCTTGGATGTCAGCCACGAAATAACATAATGGGCCTTTCCCGCATAACTGAATTTTACTACTTCACTATAATCAAGCCATATAATAAACTGCAATATAATTTTATTTTAATTTAGTTTCTTCCAATTTTTTACGTTCTACCAAATATTTACATTACAAAATCAGTTTTATTTTAGGTAATTTGAAACGTAAGTTTTAAGGCGCCATGCGTGACGTCACACTGATTAGACCAATAAAAGTCGTATTTTTAATGAGGATCCTCTATTGCCAGATGTATGTCTTTTTACATGAACATCGTATTTCCGTTATCAATAATTGTCTACTTTGAATAGCGCATTTTTTCGTTACAACGTATTCTTCGTTTCTCTGACAATAAATAAAAGCAAAAATTGTATCAACTTTTGACTGTATGAGTTTCTAAAATCTATATATCAGATTTATATTCTCTATTTTTGTTCATTTGGTTCACATATGGTATAATGCCAGTTTCATTTGGCAACGCTGTACTGAAATGTTCAAACTTTATTCGATAACCTCACTTTCTATTGTTTACGTTCGATACGAAAATTAGTTTTGCTCTCTTCTAATTATAAAATGCCGCTTAAAAAGGTTTGTTTTGTACCAGTGTGTCCAAATAATAGTGAAAATTGTACGAAGTTATTTTTGCGAGTTCCAACAAATTTGGAAATTCGAAAATTATGGTGGAAAGTTGCAAAAGTTCCAGGTATTGTTTATACTGCGCCTGGATTTTTCTGTTGCGAAGATTATTTTAACGTATGTATATATTGTTCTTTCTTTTAGTGGACCTTTTACAAATCTGTCTTCACATTTACTCATATTTTTAAAAGAAATTAATACTATAACACCAAACAAGAAGTAAACACGCTGGGCTGCACTCTCGTGATTTATGACAGATACTTCTTGGCACTGTCAATGGGCGTCATAAACGCACGTTCTCAATTAAGCGTTACCACTTTGCAATATGAGATTCTATTGGTAGTTCCTCATAAATGTACTTCAGGTACCAATAGAATTGCAGGTTGTGGAAAGCAAGGCAGAGAAGTGAGGTTCTTTTTGAATGCACCTTCATAGCTAATTCTGACGGCCGTTTAATCTCATACTGATTGGTGCAGTTTATGATGACGTCACATTGGCGCCCGAAAGCTATCGTTTCAAACTGCTGTTCATTTACGGAACATTTGTATTTTTTTTGTGGTATTTTATGCGCTCAGAAAAAAAATAAAAATTCATTTTTAGTAATATTTTGATAGGCTCTTTCCAATAACACAATAAAAAAAAATTGAGGGAAAAGCCCATTGTGTACATTTATTTTCTTGAAATTAAAATTGTAGTTCAGAGATCAATTTATATTTAGTCATTATTCATTCCTAACTTTATTTTTTTTTTTTCAAAGACTTTTGTTAAAGTTGCTATTGAAATACGACGACAGTTATAGGATTTTGCAAACAGTGGAAAGAAAAGCTATCTATGAGAACTAAAGGAAAAACTATATATAAAAATATTAATGAAATCTTTGCATTCTTTCGATAACCTGACTTCTGGTTATGCTAACAAGTAAAAATTCTTATCTGCCATTCTCATTTTAACACTAGCAACCAACCTAGTCCCCTACGACTAAGCAGGCTAAACTAGTATCCACATGATCCCCTACGATATGTAAATTCAGTTAAAAATGAGAACAAGGGCCTGTATCATGTGGATACTAGTTTAGCCTGCTTAGTCGTAGGGGACTAGGTTGGTTGTTAGTGTTAAAATGAGAATGGCAGATAAGAATTTTTACTTGTTAGCCTAACCAGAAGTCAGGTTATCGAAAGGATGCAAAGATTTCATTAATATTTTTATATATAGTTTTTCCTTTAGTTCTCATAGATAGCTTTTCTTTCCACTGTTTGCAAAATCCTATAAAGAATATGTTTCATTACTATAAGCAAACAAATAATAAATAATTCACTTTTAAACGACGACAGTTGGCTACGTCCGTCTTATCACCACATTTATAAAGTGGTTTGATCACCTCAGCTTTAAAATTAGAAGTACATAGGTATTCAACAGAATATCTTATTAAATAAATTCGTTAAATTTTCCGATACATCACTGGCTATTATTCTTAGTATTTCTGGTTTTATTGAAATCGATCCCTAATGTTTCATTATGTTTTAATTCTCCTATTGTTTTTCAACCTAGGTATATTTTATTTGTAGGTAACAAATAAAGTATTTTGCAAATCTATATGCAGATGTGTTTTTCAATAATGTACCATTATTTATATGTGCTCTTGAAAAATTACTAGCATTGGATATTTGATGTATCTTTATTTTTATAACCAGAATGCTCAAATTTTAATATATTTTACATCCCACCCTCAAGAACCGTATCAGCAGTTGCATGTTGACTATGGGTACGCATTCATGTATTTTTATAACAAAATCTGGAATTGAAAAGCTATTAGGTAGATATTAATACAATAAAAGAAACTCTATAATGGTTTAATACTTTTTATTATTTGGTTGCAGTATACAAAATTGTAACACTGTTATTGTACAATAATTTATAGATTAAACTATTTTCACATAATATAGTAACAAAAAGCATACATTAATTAATAGTTTTTAAAAAACATATAACTTATGATCTATAATAGCAGCTTCAATTCGAGATTTTGAGATTTGAGGAAGATGCCAACAATTTCAAAAAAATATAGATTATATTTTATTACATTGTTTTTAATTATTTTTAATATTTAAACGGCTAAAATAAATAACAAATTTACAAATAATATACATGGTCCTAAGATATTCAATAATTAGTAGGGTAACATTTTCGTTGTCATTTAAGTTCTAACAGTTTATTGGCAAGTATTAACTTCAAGCAAATTACAATCATTTTATATATTTATTATAAAATTTTCACAGCCATATATACAAATAGATAAAAAATGTAAACCTGAAATCAGTGATCCAGTGTATAAAAAGGTTCATCGTAATGTTATAATAAAAATATGAAAGCCTGCCTTTTCAATTTAATAAAAATATACGTATGTCACATATTTTTCAATTATATTACATTTTTTAAATATGCACCTTTTCTTCCTCAAATACCCAAAAGCTACCTTGGCTCACTTACCAAAAAAGCTGCGTTTTTTATTTTTGGCACTAGCTTTCGAAGCTCTTTGCATTTCACTAGCATCTGAAGCACTCTCTGTATCAGATTTTCCGGAATTATTGCGCAATAGTACCTTTTTGTCTTTTGGAACGGGCGGCAATGGCCGAGTCGGAGCCTCAGCCTCCTGATACGTGTACCGTACGCCGTCGTATACCACGTCACTACGGTACCGCGGATCTGTATTTGGATATCTCCTGTACATATCGTTAACACTCGCGGTGAGCCTTGTGTTCCGTGCAAATTGTTCGTTAGATAATTGGGAATAAGATTGCCGAACCACCTGTGGCGAACCAGGGTTACTTTGTAACTGTCCTAATATTACCCCACTTTTTCTAACTTGATTTGGAGAGGTGAGACTTGGACTATCTCTGTCATGTATTTGGCCGTACATGTCACAAACTTTGTTCCTAATGGATACCTGTTTCGGCCCTCCTCTTCCGTAAATCGGTTCAGCAACATTTTGTCTTGAGGAATGCATAGGATTCTGAAGCTGTTTGTTCTGCAAGTATCTCTCTTCGTTACTATTTTGCGGTATATATCCACCAAACTGGCCGAAGATTTCGTCTTTCATAATGATCTCTCTCTTGTAACCATACCTTGGATCTGGTCTGTTAACATACTGGGGTTCCGGCACCCTTCTTAAACTGAGTGGGGCATTATCGTATGACATTCTTCTGGTAACAGTCTGCCTTTGACCATATAAAGGTTCTTGAATTTGTATGGACCCATGTCTTGTTAAACTATATGGAGCATTAACTGCGTCGACTTGGGATCCATAGAAATATTCCTCTTGTGGTAGAGTTTCTACAGTTTTTATTTGGCGGTACCGCACATTTGGATTAGGGCCATAAAGAGGTTCTTGGTTGTGTGGCGGTAAGCTTTGTCTTGAACTGTAATAAATAACTTCATTTTTATTCGGGCCATAGTTATATTGCACATTTGGGGGTTTATTAGCATATCCATAAATTTCGGTTCCATTATATCTGTTTTGATTTATAGATTGTTGCGGCAAAAATACGTCATCTTCCAATGCGCTATTTCTGTTATTCTCAATTCTTCGTTGGGGAGGGCTTTGAGTAAATCCATTTCTTGTAGGCCAAGCTTGCAAACTTTGTGTATCATCTCTGGAGCTAGAAAAGCTTACCTTTTTGTTTTGAAGATCATCTGTCAGTTCCTTAACAGGTGTAGTCAAACTACCTCTTTTGAAAATAGGTCTGTAAAGGCTATTATTATAATTTTCATAACTTCTAGGTGTACCCTCTATAGTCCTTCGTTCCGGAGTGTTTCGTCTAAAGTTCGTCTGCGGATAACTTTGTAATTGTCCATATATAATATTTCTCTGTGGTAATTGTTGATTCACTACGGCTCTTCCCTCAGGTATAGAATCTGGTGGTATTCTCCCATAAGAACTCTCTTGTACTTCCTTGACAGTTGTGGGTCTTGGATCACGTGGCAAACTAAGGCTTCTTCTACTGTTTTTATGAGATGTAGGCGATAGACTCCTAGATCTGCGTATACTTATAGGATCCTCCGCAAATCCGTAAGGCATCATTTGCATTTGATACAAATAAAGGTCAAAATTTTCTTGCTCTTTAAGTTTTTTTATTTCTTTCCAATAATACGCTTCTACACTTCTTTTCATATCCTCCTTTTGTGGAGAAGATTTTGAAGATGGAGATATTCTAAGATCCACAGGTGTGGACGATCGAGCACTTTGTGGCCTCATTGGTGATAAGGAACGATTATGAAGTAAGCTGCTTGGTGTCGGTGTTCTTGTATTTGAAGAATTTGCGTGCACCATGGCACTGGTTGTAATTTTTTCCTGATTTTCTACAACAGGAGATGCTTGGCTCCTTCTGTGCCTTGAATACAAATGTTCAAGTTCTCCCGACGCTGGAGATGTCTGACTCAATCTTTTACCATCAAACGCCGGTGATGGTTGGTTTATTCTTTGTTTTGTAAGACTGTTTGCACTGGAACTTGATGCTTCAGGAGATCTTCTAGCGGGTATCTTTGAAATTGGCGGCTTTGCCGTAAGATAACTATTGTTTTCGAATGAGCTCTCGTTTCGTTCGTTGCTGATATTATCGGGGTAGTCGATATCGATTTCCAGTTTTTGATGACTGGGGCTAGACAGATGCGCATTGCTCTTTCTTGAAGGTGGCGGTGATTTTGTAGGTTTTAATAATTCCGTTGCAATTATCTTCTCTGTGCTAACATTATTATGAGGTATTGGTGACCTCACTCTAGGCGATAATGGTACTATTTCTCTATTTGGAGGCAATTTTAATTTACTAGGTTCGAAAGAAGGAGACCGTGGAGGTTTCTGTGGACTTCTTAAATCGTTATCCTTTGGTAGAGTCTGTTTTCCCGTTCTACTTCTTCCTCGAGAATACTCAACGCTGTCAAAAACAGTTCCATAAGTTTCCTCAAAATATGGTGGCCTTTCTGCTTTACTGGTTAATGTTGGTTTAGGACTTACGACTGGTTTTTCTACAGAAAAAGTTTCATTGTTTTGATAAGGGTTTGGTAATGATCTTTCGGAATTTATGGGAATTAGAGCCTTAGGATTTACTAGCCGCACATCTTGTCGTAATTCTTGCGCTCGTGGAGGAGTGTCTCTGCTGTTGTCTTTGGTTGTTTCACTAAACCTAATGGATCTGAATGTGCTTAAATTGTCATTTTTATTTTCTCGTTCGTCTCGAATTGCTTTTTCGTTAATAGTGGCTGCTAATGTCTCATTTCTATAAATATTTGACATGTCGGACTCCAAAGTGCTAGCTGAGGAACTAGTGTCGATATATCTTTTAATGTTTGGCATATTCATATAATTAGTAGGACCTGGGTTATTCTTAACGATCGGTTTATCCATTCGAACATAGTCGGTTGGTTGATTGACTGGAAGGGAGGTTGAATGTTCGAAACCATCTTTAATGTGGTTAAATTGACTTACATGCATTTGCGCGTATCTATCCTCCATCTCTTTAGTGATGTATTGGTTTCTCTGGGTAAATTTTGCACTATCACTTCTAGTGATATTATTTTCCTTTGGTTTAATATTACTGTTTCCACCCGTCGTATGTCTATGGGCCGACTGTCGGCTAAAAGCATTCGTTTCGTTTTGACGGTTCTCAGTATTCGCAATGTTCTCTTTGGCCTGCAATTTGTTCTTCTCCTCTTCCTTCTTCTTTTTGTCTTTTCCGAATATTTTACCGGAAAATATTTTTCTGAAACTGTTGCTTCGCTTTTTTTCTTTTGGTTTTCCTTCCATTGTAAACAGATTAAGTTCCCTTTCTAATTTATCAACACTTCCCTCCGATTCCGATCTTGTTATTATGCTTATGAATTCACCAGAACTCGAGCTATTTTTTCGGTACAATTCATTTGAATTTTCATCTCTTGAGTTGGACTTATTGTCTACATTTAGACTATATCTTAGTGCACTCTTTGGGGGTGGTTTGGTGGAAGGAAGAATTATTTGACTTTTCACAGCACTTCTAGGTTTAGGTATGGGCAATTTTGAATTTATCGACACTGTCCTCGGATATCCAAAACTTGCCGGCGAATATTTATTTTTTAATGACTGAATCGTTTCTTCGTCTAATGTTTCGGGATTTGTTCGTTTTTTTGCACTAACTTGACTTGTATCGTTGTCGCTGTTTACATCAATTAAATCAGGTTTCGTGCTAGTTTCGTATTTTCCTTTCAATGTATCCACGCTGCTACTGTTCCTACTTGGTGATAAAGTACGATGCAATTTTGCATATGCGGATTTGTTTATTAAGTTTCTTCTTGTCGTGGGATCTCTTCTAAGAATTATCAAGTCATCAATATCGGCACTGTCGTTGTCATCACCATTTATATCCTTTATTTCTATTGTGGTTACGGTTGTAAAAATTGTCTTTTCAGTTGCATCTGTGTTATTTGAAGAACTTACGTTACTTGAGTTTATATACTTGCTCTCGTTGTTTTCGATTTGATCTTCATGTTCGCCAGGTTTAGATATTGGTGGTTCCATTTCTAGTTTTGTAGAAGAGGTACCTCCTCGAAGTTAGTTCCTCCTGCAACAAGGAATATAAAATATTACAAGTTTTGTAAAACGCAAAATCTAATAAAGTACATTACATACATACATGCAAGTGCATACAACGTTAATAACAGATAGAGAACAAGTAAATATAAAAGATAAATAAATATAGAATAATCCTTGGAAAGCCTGTGTTGAATTTATCTATTGATAAGATAAGTAAAAATAATATAAAATTGCGCTTAACTGTTGATTACAACATTTCAAGTTATCAGGTCTCAATTTGTTTCTAAAAATTATAGTGTTAAAATAATGAATTGGTATTAAATAATGCAAACCTACAATATAATTAATATAAGGTATACAAAACCATGTTAAGCTGAACAACAAATATTTTATATTAGTAAAATGATTTATTATCAAGGTGTTGTTTATATTATGTATTACCTATACTAAATATGTAGCTTTCCTGAACTGAACTAACGACTTTTACGGAAAAATTTTAAGTACCGTCATGTGGACCTAGATGTATGCCTTTTTTAGGTCTGTTGAAAATATAACATTTAATAGTATTGAAACATATTCTTTATAGGATTTTGCAAACAGCAGAAAAAATAATTATCTATGAGAACTAAAAGAAAAACCCTGTGTAAAAATATTAATGAAATCTTTGAATTCTTTCGATGACCTGAATTTTGATTATGCTAACAAATTAAAATCCTAAAATGAATTTGTATAAAATCTTATTTGAAAATTCTCATTCAACAACCAGCATCCGCAAATTTCCTTACGGCCATGCAGATTAAATTAGTATCTACATAACCCACTACGGACATGAAGATTCAGTTAAAAATGAGGGCAAGAACCTAAAATGAATTTATTTACCTACCTTGCCTTAAAAATGTTTCATTCTAATGGATTACATTTTCATAAAATCTATCACTTTGTTTTGAAAATGCTCCTCTGAAAAAATGAAAATGCCTCTGAAACGTTTTTCGCTCTTATTCTGGAGCTCATCAGAAAGGCACAAAGCCACGCATAAACATGTTTCATGCAAAACCAAGACAATTTCTATGAATAAGTATGATATAATTATATTTGACATTGACTGATAAATATAATTGTTTCATATTTATTTATAGAAATTGCCTTGGTTTTGCAAGAAATATCTATGAGTGGCTTTGTGCCTTTCTGACGAGCTCCAGAATAAGGGCGGAAAATTTTTCAAAGCTAAGCATTTCCAAAACAGAATGATAGATTTCATAAAAACGTAATTCATTAGAATGAAACTTTTTTAAGACACGGAAGGTAAATAAATTCATTTTAAGCCTTTGTTCTCATTTTTAACTGAATGCTCATGGCCGTAGGGGGTTATGTAGATACTAATTTAATCTGCATGGCCATAGGGAACTGTGTGGATGCTAATTGTTGAATGAGAATTTTAAAATATAATTTTATACAAATTAATTTTAGGATTTTAATTTGTTAGCATAACCAGGATTCAGATTATCGAAAGAATGCAAAGATTTCATCAATATTTTTACAGATAGTTTTTTTTCAGTTCTCATAGATAGTGCTGTTTGCAAAATTCTATAAATATGTTTTAGTATAATTATAAGCAAACAAATAATAATTCACTTTTAAACATAACATTTAATGATTATAATAGGTCAAGAAAAGGTTAACGATTTTCAGAACAAAATAAACATTTTGCTAAGATTTAGTTTTGTGATTCGATAGCGTTATATTTTCTCATTTTCTAAATAGTTTCCCCTTAATAAATTTATAAACTTTTAAATTATATGATTCTATATTAATTCGGTAACATTTTCGTTCAAATTTTATAGGTAGGATGTAGTGATATCGAATGCTTTTTAACTGACTTAACATTTTCTAAAAGGAGAAAGTTCTCAATTCGACCACTATGTGTGTTTTTTATTATGTTTGTGAATCGATTTCTATGGGATGGTTTATCGATTCCTACACAGTTTCTTTTTTCAAAAAATTTTCTATACTAATGAGTAGAACATTTTCACCATTGATTTCACCAAATCAATCAATCAATATACCACCTAAAATTTCAGTTATAAACATATTATTTTGTGATATTAAACTATATATTTTCAAAGAACTATCATGGTTGACGGCCAAAAAAGTTTTGAGAACGGAAGTAGATTCTCTTCCGAAACGTTAACTACCTATAGCTTTGATTTTCAGTTTTTAGTTTATAACATTGTTCTAGTTTATATATTTTTAGGTGTGAGATTTTTTGAAACAGTCAAGTACTCAAGAACCAACCCCTGTCTGATCCGTTTGGCGCAGAGGTTTTTTCATTAAAATTTTTAAATACTTTTCAGTGGCAAAATACCCAATAAAAAATAAGAAAATATATTTTCTTACTAAGAACAAACTTATAATAATTGATTGCAGAATCCCAACGTGTTTAAACGCAGATTTTCTTAATACATCTATATTTTTGTTATATTCAGATTGTGTAATTTGTACACGGACACATATTTGCCGCGGCATCTTCGCATCTATATTTTTGGAAACAATTCTTCTAGACGATAAAAAACATCAATACTAGGAATTGTTTTATAGTACTCCAACAGATCTAATTTTATTTTATTTGTGACAATAATAAATGACCTTACAAACTACTACAATAGATGATTTAAACTGGATTAAGTATTAAAATAAAAATTTTATAGTTAATGTATTCTGCATTTTCAAGTAACACAAATACACTTTAAAGCCAACACTAAACCTCTCAGAACAGAATAGTTATCTACATAAAATAATATTAGTCAACCCACCATACACTTTCCAGTAATAACTATTGCCGATCTTAGTATTCAACAATTGAATCATTGATCCCGTCTACACTAATATGAAATGAAGTTACCCGCTAATAATTAAATAGTTATTAGGAGAGCAAAAATGCCAGCAATGAGGAAAATTATACATGGTTCTTTGGATGTAAATTAAAGTTGATAAATCAAACGTGGAGGACACAACAATTATTATAACATAACAATTTCGGCCTCTAATTTCTAGGACTGAAATATTTTTTCTAATTATACAAGCATATTTTTTTAAATATACCAACAAAAACAATTAAGTACTAAAAGTTAAACAAAATTTCACCGTCGACGTTCCTTAATTTCAACATTGAGGTATGTTATAAAGGCTTCAACTCAGCTAAATTTGAGGAACTGTCTGGTGCTCCTAAGGGACTGATCTTGGGACTGTTGCTATTCAACATTTCTATTAATAGCGCCGTTAACTGCTTGAATATTTCTCATCTGCTGTATGTATTTGATATAAAAATGTATATACGGATAAACTGTACTGGGGATTGTATTATCCTTCAGGAACACATGGATTGGTTTGATTTGCGGTGTAAGGAAGATACCCACTTAATATAAATAAATGTAATATGTAATGCTTTAAGGCATTCTTGCAAAAAAAAAATTTTGGCGATAGACCTAATGCTTAATAGATTAGAATATATATCAAGGACTTAGGGGTAGGATTTTAAATTAGCTTTTATTTATCATATCGATCAAGTAATTTTAGCACTAATAGAAGTTAAGGATTTATTATTGGTTATTTTCGTGAGTTTTATAATTCATCTATTAAATTGTTATACAATTCATATACCTGATCCCGAACTCAATATTATTCTATTATTTGGTATCCAAATTATATAAAATATATCGATGTATCACAAATAGTGCCATTAATAAAATTAAGGTTTTAAAAAGTTTTTGTCATACGAAGAAAACTAGCTAGGTAATCCTAACTTGTACAAATTAAAATAAAATCGGAATTTTCGTTCTTAAGTTATCGTCCTTGCAAAGAAAAACGTGATGGAAGGATAGACAGATGGACTGACATTTTGAAGTTGTTCATCATAATATGCTATCATCTCCAATTCATTGAGGCTGGACACAGCGAATGAAGTGCGGATTTCACTATGAACTACACAACCAGCTTGCAGGCTATTGAAATGTGGATGCAGGAAAAATGTCCATGCTCACTGATGTGCTCTATTGAGAGGAAAATTCTGATATCCTGAATGAGAACAAAGAAGTAGGTATTTGTTATTTTCTAATCAAGATTTTGTCTATTCTGTACTCTCCTATGAGCCCAACAAGAAAAGATGCGTAAAACAAATACGAAAACCTAGAGAAAATAAAGGCCACAGAAAAGCGACAGCACCAAACATGGACAAAACGATAAAAGAGACGCAGATAGAAGGCACGAAAAGAGAAAGTGCATGGAATTCTTCGAAAACATAGAATCCATTTTAGCAGGACCAAGACTAAATCAAACTTTCAGACACCTCAAAACATACAGCAATAGTAACAATATGCAGGCAAGAAAATACATCCGACTACAGCATTGGATCAGGAAACTAGAAGAAGAGGGTAACTCAAAGAGAAGTAAAACAGAACTAATGCAAGAAATGGACCACTGGCCTTTGGGCAAACCGCCATCAAAGGACGAACTACTAAAAATAATGGTCAGAGCTGAAAGAAACACGGTGACAAAATAAACGACGAACTACTACATTATGGACAAGACAACACAAAGCAGCTAACCCTAGAAATCATCACCCACGCATGGATGAAAACCACACAATGAGCAACATGCATGAATTTTAGAAATGCAATAATTTATTATTTTTTCGTTATATATGTTATATAAGTTGAGAAAGTAAAGAAGAAAAGGTATAAAAAAAATGTGTAGCCTAAATAAACGACTTTGAAATTCAAAATTTTATGGGAACATATCCACGTGACTGAAAACACCACGCTATTGGTCTGACGTCATTCGGCATAATGTCTAATGGTCGTCTATCTGCCAAGGGGTTAAATCGTAAATTGTTTTGTGTTTTATAAATGTGTATTGATATTTTCATAAAAGAAATCATTCATTTATTTATTTATTTTAATTATTAAGTGGTAAAAATGACGGATAGTGGGTTTTTACGGGGCCAGAGTGATAATTTGCCCGTTGTTGATGTGTTTATGATGACAAACTTTTTTGCTACTAATACTGATTTTATTAGTGCAGAAATTGGATGTACTAAAGCAACAAGGTATGTGTCATTATTCTAAACATTAATTCAATTGTGCCCATTTTTATCCTTTTACTGTAGTTAAATATAACAAATTATTTATGTACCTAACCTCAAAATAGGTAAACAAGGCAATGTTTTAATGTTATATTGATTAATATTTTTCATCTCAGAATGCTTTACTTTTTTATATAATAAATACCTCCCGTCACTTACTAAGTACGTACTTTTAGCTAGGTAGGTACATTAATAGTAAAAATAACTGTTGACATACATAGGTATATATAAATATATAACTGGATAATATGTAGAACGCCGAAAAGTTACATTATTCCCACCGTTCTTATACATTTATACATTTTAATTCAAGGTTCCTATTAACAGAAGTTAGTAAACTTTTGTATTCCTATAAATAGGAAAGTGACCAAATTCACCATGATATGTAAACAAATTATCACAATAATATTAGGGTTAGGTACATATTTTCATAATATTATTATAAATTAATTAGTTTTAATGGGTAAATTTACATCAAAATGATCCTGGCAGCATATCAACATAATCTCGATGATGACGATAATTCTGCATTTCGGTCGTCTCGTCTCATAGCTCTGCACCATTTCTTCCTAACTTTATCGCGTCTAGGCACATTAAAAAATAACTTTTCTGGAGTTTTTATTGTAGTATTTGTATATTTGGGCACAATACAATATTTATAGCTAGTTTTCTTTGTATTTTCCATAACACAACATAAATAATGTGTACACATTCGCAATCACAATACGTTTTCCGTCGGTGCGATGTGCCCGATGACGTCACACACAAGTAGCGCGGAAACTTCTCCATTTAACGCAGTTAAATTGACAGCTGCAGTAAATATTTTTTTTAACCTTTAATTAGAACATAAAACAAAAATAAAATACTGGAAAGATAATGTTTTTTAGTAATCTATTCATCTGTGATGTTTAAAAAAATTATGCATTTTGCTCATTGCCGGCGGAGTGGAACACAACCATACACATACCGCTTCTCGAAACCAAATCACCACAAGACATAGACGATTACAGAAGAATAACAACAAATTGAAAAGTACACCGGCGAAGTATCAGACTCTCAAAAGGCATTCATCAAGAGCAGATCCACGGACGACCATATGTACACCACCAGACGGATCCTGCAAGGAAAGTGGAAAGATGTGTTATGTTGATGTTATGGAAACAACAGTAAACGCGATATGATATCATATGATTGGCCTCAAAACGCCATTTTGGAAAATAGCCGCTAACTTGAATACTAACGGAAATTCCGAATTCCTCTAGTCTGCTTAAAATGTTCTCTCGAGTTCCAACTATAAGCATGTAAGTATTCTAACTAAATTTCTCTCATATTGCCGCAACAATAAGTAAAATAATAAATTCAATGTCCCTGTGCTGTTACCAAAGTTAATAAATGTTCTTCATTAAAAAAAAAGGTCTTGCATATTTAATACCAAAGAAATACATACGGAAAGCAGCAGTTAACTCTGTATATATTTTAAATAATTCAGAAATAAATAATTACACGAAGTAATAATAATTAGTTGCCACATTGGTTGTTCTTAAAAGTATTAGTCACCGCATTACACCATTATTTATTGTGTTGACCTTTTAATTACACAAACAAAGATTTGTTCAAGCAAGTCCTTCGCTTATTTGTGGCAAGCTACCGTTTAGTATGAAAACTGAAAACACACAATTATTGTTATGTAATTAAAACTTAACAATGCACCTTAATCTACTTTTATGCTTGAGAAAATAGAAAATATTATACCGTATGAGCTATTACATAAAAAATTTCTTTTATTGATTTATCATAACTTCCCAGGTGAGTAAAATCTGGCGTGACAGTCATGTCATGAAACGTACAAAAATCAGGCTTGCTAATGTCCTAGTTTTTCTTTCTGTACGCTTCTGAGACATGGATCATTAGGGAAGCAGACAGACGGCGCGGCGAATTGATGCTTTTGAAATCTCAAGACATTTGCTACGAATTCCATAGACGGCCCATCGTTCTATTAGCTTAATTCTCCAAGAAGTGCGTCTTCAAAATCGATTCTATGGCATCGTATTCTCTCGAATAATCTCACTTTTCAGTCACATTAACCGGAGTGACAGAAAAGCTGATAGTTCAGGGAAAACCAGTTGGCAAGGCCAAACCGATAGTCAAAAAATGTAAAAACTGGAGTAATTATAATAGGCTATACATTAATATTCCACAAACGAGAGAACACGAATCTAAGTATCAAAATTGATCAAGTGGTCAAATAAAATAAAAATGCAAGAATATGATTCTAGGCATCAAAATGTATCAAATTCAAAACCAAATTTGGATGTTTCAAAAAGTATGCGATCTAACAGCACCGAACGCTTCCGTTTCCAAAAAACAGCCGAATTTCCAAGCGTTACACAAATCGCTACTGAACCCCCGTATTACCGTTACATCTTCGATTTGTTAAACATTCTCAATGTTAAAAATTAAGACATTGGTTACTAGCACATAACCCTTCAACGAAATAATCCAAAAATATTATCTAATTCCTACGACGGCGTATATAGATCAGGTTAAAAAACATTAATTCGTTCAATTGCCAGATTAAAACTCGCAATTGCCACATTTAATCTGTCAATTGCCAGATTAAATCCCGCAATTGCCACATTTAATCTGTCAATTGCCAGATTAAATCTCGCAATTGCCACATTTAATCTGTCAATTGCCAGATTAAATCTCGCAATTGCCACATTTAATCTGTCAATTGCCACATTTTATCTGTCAATTGCTAGATTAAATCTGTCAATTGCGACATTTAATCTATCAATTGCCAGATTTAATCTGGCAATTTATGATTTACGCAACCTTTAATTAATAATAAGGGAATGGTGGGTGGACTACATCTATACGACGGCGTATATTACGACGGATAACGTTGCCTTCTTGAGTTACAAATTTAGTGATTCATAACAAAACAAAGTGTGATAAATAATACAAAATAAGTTATAAGATAGCTATGAATAGTTTAAAGTATCTCATTTTTGAGTACGCTTCTTGCTAGGTATGCGTCAGGTAGAAATTTTGGCATTCTTAAAATCCCGCCATGACATATATATTAGTAGGAGTACCTTAAAAAGACATCTCAGAAAGAGCAATTTGTATAAATAGACGCAAACAATTTTCAAATTATGAAGATGTATTTTTATTTTTGGAAAATGAACATTCTAAATCAGGCCAGTTGCATGGTTATAAGTGGATGCATATCCGAAGATCCCTATAAAATGATTGATGTATACATTATCCTTAGAAACGAAATAAATGTTATGTTGAATTAATTTTTATTTACTTTTTGGTTTGTTGATTGATATAAATGAATAATGAATAGCAATAAATGTTTCTTATTTCCTTCCCTTACTTTATTCCTATAAAATTTAATAGAGTAAGATCTGATTAGAGCCGCCAGACCTATTTACGTCATTTTAGCAAAGCTGATATTTTGGCAATAAATAGTGTGATATGTAGTTAAGAACGTAAGTATATTTGTTAGCTTGAAAGCGGGGCCCTTTTACAGATCACAGGTACAAAAGGTACAAAAACCTTATTACTAACCTACTTTAAAGTATGATAGCTGGTTTTCATATATGTTTGACAGAATACTTTTAAAAACATTCATTATTGCCAGACACTTTCCGTGGGCGCTAACCTCCGCCAGACTCTTTAAAGCTCGAAAAAAAAAAACAACCTAACCTAACATAATACACTTTTTGTTTTGTTTCGTTTTTTACATGGCAGTGACTAGTGCACTGTCTAGACCAAAGACATACCAAAGAGTTGTCTAGACAATGCTTCTTGAAAAATAGCAGTACGGTCTAATCTTTTCTGACATGCGCAAAACGGCCGTTCAGACTTTTGTTCGTTCAAGAAGGACACAAGGCACATTTGCGCCATTTTTGCAATTGAAAATAAATTGCGAAAACAAATGGCGCAAATGTTTCTTGTCATTCGTGAACTGGTTTTCCATTGGTTTATATAAATCTTTTATCTATGTTATAAATCGTTCACTTTCAAATGATAAAAAAAAATCTGAACAGTCATTTTGCACATATTAGAACAGATTAACTTGTCACTTCCTTTTTACATAGTTGGGAGTAGATATGATTCCACAGTTATGTTAGATTAGGTTGGGTTTTTTTGAGCTTTAAAGCGTATGGTGGACGTTAGGGCCCACGGAAAGTTTCTGGCAATAATGAGTGTTGGTTTTAACCGTATTTTGTCAAACATATGTGAAAACCAATTATCATACTTTAACATAGGTCAGTAAGGTTTTTTGTACCTTTTGTACCTATTATCGGTAGAGCCCCGCTTTCAAGCCAGCAAATATGCATACGTTCTTAACTACATATCACACTATTTATTGCCAAAATACTAGATTTGCTAAAATGACGTAGGTCTGGCGGCTCTGAGATCTTGGTCTATAAGTAGGCATAAATATAATTTCGAATGTAATTTTAGTTTAAATTTATTTTTTAATTAACTTCTGTTCCTTTCTAAATTGTGCTGAAAATGAAGAACTGGTGATATTCCTCGAATCATTTCCACAAGGACAATTTGTGGACGCACAGGTCACAAAAATGTTAGTTTGTCGCGTCGGATTCGAGCATATGACGGGTGGTTCCCTAAAGTTATGAACTACCCCAAACCTGCAATTTTTAAACATTCATTGCGTAGTAGTGGCGGTAGCTGGGGAACTGCACGATACCGTGTTGGAAAAAGGAATGATGGCGTTTTATGCCCGTCGAAGCGATACAGTGAAATGGAAAAAAATATCTAAAAAAAAACTCTTTTCGCGCCTCCCTTACTTATCGACTTACACGGTCCTCCAGCTACCGCGGTTATTATGCATGAAAATCAAATATATGAAAACTACTTGGGATAGTTTGTACTTTTAGGGGTGTACTAAAATGTGGCAATTGAAAGATTAAATCTGGCAATTGACAGATTAAATGTAGCAATTGCCAGATTAAATGTGGCAATTGCGAGATTTAATCTGGCAATTGACAGAATAAATGTGGCAATTGCCAGGTTTAATCTGGCAATTGAACGAATTATTGCTTTTTACCCTGGTCTATATACGCCGTCGTAAATTCCAGATGTTATTATAATATATGCGTATACCAAATTTCAAGTGAATATCTCAATTTTATTTTATCAACCCCTTTAATAATGGAGTGGGCGGTTCTGGGGGGATGAAAAATATCATAAAAAAATTTGAAGCCTTAACTTCTAGTACATATACATCGAATTTCAAGTTTCTGTGCTCTCACCAATTTGTTTTACTTATTTCCCCCTATCTACCCCTATTTACCCCCCAACTCTTTACCGGATATGTTCAAAAAACAATCTAGTTCCAGATCTCGTTACAATATACACGAGTACAAAATTTCAAGTCAATATCTTAAAATGTTCCGGAGAAAACGTGCGGACAAAAAAAAAGGTTACAGGCCGACAGACAGACAGACAGAAAATTTTGTCGCTAAAATTTAAAATCTCGAGGTTTCTAAACCTATTTCAAGAAGACAAAATTTTCAATTTTTTTTTACGATTACTATACTCCCAATCCACTTCGTGGATGTGGAAGTAAAATGAGTGCATATTATGCAAAATGTTTTTTCAACTTCTGAAATTGCGATATCTCATGAATGATGATGGGTAGGAAAAAAGCACGGAAACAGTTTTTGTAGATAACAGCAACTACAAACTTTTCATGGCCTATTTTTATAACACTTATAGTTTACGAAAAATATGCGAAAAACTGATGTTTGTGACCTTTGACCTCTGATTTGACCTTTGATTTTTAGCCGATGAGGGATCGGTCGGGACTTTTGACATTTCATTTGAAATATTGTATTCAAACCAGTGTTCAGCTCTATGCGAAGTTTCAAGTTTTTTTTGTCTAATTTGACTGGGGTATATAATTGCCTTCACCTATACAAAATAAATCTCTCTCCCTTCGTCAAGAACATTTTGAGGAAGGCATAAGTTTGAACTTGTTCATGCGTCTAATAAGGGCATTATTACTAAATTTAAAGGTAATGGCAAAGATTAGAGACCTAACAAGATAGGACAGTCAGATGGAGAAGAAGAAATAGACGAAGACAGTTGTGAACTCCAATTTAAAGGGACACGACATCCAGCGGAAACGGTTTCAGGATTTGTCGGGTACGCATTAAATGAATTTGACCAAGTTTACTAAAAGATAGGTTGGCTCATTAGAATCAACAAGTGCTACGTCACGTATAGACCTCGATGACAGCTGCGTGTGGCTGCTTTTTCTCATTTTATAGAAAAAAGTTTCAAAATTATTCTTTCATATACAATTCTATCCTAACCAAATAGATACCTTACATATAAACATAGAAATATTTCACGTGACATATTACAAAGCAACCTGTGTTTTTTTATGACCTTGGGTACTGACAGTCAGCTGAGTTCGGTCGTTCTGTCAGGACAGTGTTGTCCATTTATTACTATTGGCATTTTTTTCTAATGTTACCGTCTCCGTCTGATTGTCACTTTGTCGCAACTACGCGAGAACTCCAATTTAAATGTCGAGGTCAATGGCGCCATTACTAAAAGGTAAAAGGTTTTCTACCGGCTCTCCTATCTTGTTATTTCTCTAATCTTTGTTAATGGAATCTTTTAATGGCATTGGAACTGATCAGAATCAGAAAGGTTGACATGAAACTTGAGGGTTTCATAGTTGGTTGTCGGTTCGGCTGCAAAAATAGAGCATTTTGAAATTAAGGGTCGGTATTTTGTGTAATTGTACATGCAAAATCCAATATTAATCATCCAATGTTAACAATCTAGTTAATTGAAAATTTTATAAAGGAAACGAATTGGACATCTTTCACCCTTCAGGACTTTTAACTCAATCGTTAGTAAGCATAAATGAAAGTCTGCTAATTTTCAAAACTTTTGGGACCATTTTATACACTGTTCCATTAGTATTTTTAAAAATGTTCCACCGTTCACTGCACTAAATATGCTAACATGGAAGTTACTAGTTTGGTGACCAATTTCCGAGGATCAAGCATTATTGGAATCAGGAAAAACCAGATAAAAGAAGACAGAAAGTGGCAGACAACAGATGAATTTTTCTTACAGCACCTATAGAACAATTTAAAACACGTATCCGCATATATTCATTTAAAAAGTTAATTTACATCAAATATTGCCAAAAGACTTCGTTCGGTGAGAGAAGTTTTATAAACGGTTCCTGAACAGTTTTTGTTGGGCTGAAATTATCGGTGTAAGGTGGCACCTCTGAAGTATTTTCCACAAAATAAATATGAAAACACGAACACGCCAACTACGTGGGCATCATCGGTAGACGATGACAACCTGGTTGTCGACACACGCGTCAATTGTTAACATTCGATTGTAATATTCAAGTATCTCAGTGTTTGTAGAAACCAATTCAGAGGTAGTTCTTGAATCTGAATAATAATGGATACTTTGGAGATTCCTTTTTCACTGATCAGTTATGGATCTAATTCAGTGGTGACATGAATGGTCTAAATATGAAGATTCTATCTGCAGAAAACCATCACGAATATGTTGAAATTCCCCGTAACGTGAATCTCTACGTTACTGATTTACGGAGATGAATTTACTTCTCTCTATTTTATTAGAACGAATGTAAATATTCTACACACTTAGGATTGCATTATTCAGTAAACATGAATACGGGCCCGTAATTGTTATATTTAGTGCAACAGTTACAAGCAGCAATATTATGCACAAAGAAGGAACATACGTTAACATTCACCTTAACATAAGCTATACATCATATCGTTTTAAGTTTCACTATATAGGTATTAATTAAATCGGCATGTAATATAATACCTACACTAGATACCTTATTTTATATTGTTGACTCTGGTGACACCATTTCTATACCAAATCAGATTTATACGTTTATGCAAGAAGGTTACGTCATAATTTTTCTCATTAGTTTCACAAAGCCAATAGAGAAATTAATTTTAAAACACAAAAGGTAATTTAGTCTCATAGTTCTTCGTTTACATGCTTATAAGTGAACATAAGTGTTTGTTACAACGTTTTCACGCCAGGATATAAAGTAATGGGTATGAAATGCATTCTGCGTGAAGCTTATTCCCCGTGTTTTCCTTTGTATTTTTCTTGATTATTATCTTTTCTCAATGTTATGTGTGCTTACATGACTTTTTGGAAACGCCTATGTATAAATATAAGGCGCCATTAAACCAGGTGACCGGGTTGGCATCATTATGAGTAGTTACGTGAGTGGGGAAGATAGTAAGCAGTGTGTAGCTTGTGGCCCCAACATACTGGGAACCAGTTGTAATTAATGTTGTCGTACCTCAACCAGAAAAAGTGTAAATCAGTTAAAAATATCACTTAAATGTAGCAGTTACAGCATGCCCAATGTCTTTGAAATAATACGAACCAATAGTTCCAGTGGCTGATATTGCACATCAGCTGCACCCTGTACTAAATTATAGATTGTTTAAGGTCTCTTGGCTTTTTAATATTAATTCAGAACCTTGACCTGAAAGATCTTTTGTGAACTGTCCTACAACTAGTCGTTTCCCAGGACTTAACTTCTCTATATTTATTTATTTTTTATTTTTTTTTTATTTTAACGTCTTATTTATTTTAACATCCTGGCGAAGTTTAGCTAAAGCTATTCCACCACTTAACCAGGACGGCGAAATGAGATACGGTCACCCATCCAAGTAACGGACTCTCCCGGCGTTGCTTAACTGCGCCGATCGAGTTCTCGCCACTTAGACTGGCACCGTACCTCGCCTCTTTAAACGTTAATTCTGCCTTCTCTAGGCACTTTAACCTGTGGAATAACATGTTGCTTGTATTGGCAGAGTATATGTTCCGCAATCTCAGTTACAGTTTCGCAGTATCTGCATTTATTATTTTCTGCCGTGCGTATGTTCTCGAGGAATATGGACCACTAGAATCCCTATCATCTTTAAGTCAGAGTTTTCGAGTTTGAGAAGCTTTGCCGAATCAGTTATAAACTTTTCCGCTTGTATTTGACTTCTCTGCTTTTTCCCTTAGAATTTGTAACATATTTTAATACCTAAATATTAAAACGTGTTACATCTGTGCGAACGGCAGCCGATTTTTGTTGAAGAGCATAGGGCCGTGGGTTAATATTGTGTGGACACTCAAAGGGCGCCACCGGCTGTATGTTACGTAACATGATTTAAATAATTTTGCCAGCCAGGAACAAAATTAAGTTATTAGCAACCATGCGATGGAATTCTCAAAATATATCTGTAACATCGAAACTCTTACCTTACTCTATGAAATCTCAAAACTTAAGCAAATATCAGGAGTACTACTACAAATAATGAGAACATGTAGACATTAGACATTTATTACAACACACATGAGATGTACAACAATAAAAAACAAATAGTTTCCAAATTGTCCCCTAAACATAATCTATATACACAAAAGAAATTTAGAACATGTACATCACCCCATCTAAAATTGTTTCAGTGATTTGACCTTTTTTTATAGAAATGCAACTACGGCTTTAATGATACCAACAATGACTTTAGGTTTACAATAGCGAGTTAAAGATTCACAATGGATTAAAATCACAGCTCATCACTAAAATATTACGTAACAAACAAGATTCTGTGGGCCAATTTTCGCAATGCTCGCTGTGTGCACAAGAATGTTACAGAATGGTCTAAAATAATCATGTTCTATAAAAAATACTTCATATGTGACATAGTAGAAGGTAAATTAGTATCACGTGGTACCATGCGTTACTTACAAAAAGTCTTAAGATATTTCATCATGTTAGGTATGTAGTTGCAAAATCGTTATGTAATTTACTCTATCTCAACAAAAAGTCACTGAATGAAACTATAATAATTTCTTTAAAATTGTGTAACTAAAATGAAACAATAAAACCTGGTCAGAGCCTAGGCGTATTCTGTGACGACTGCAGCGTGACCTGTTACCATTTCCTAAGATGTTCTCGACGTTGCTTACGACTACGACTCCGTGTCACTCCCAAAATTCTGCCTACATATCTTGGAGACTGCTGCGAACAACTCACCACCATTTATGACTTTTTCTATTGATCTCGTAGGATACCTTCAGTCAGTCAAAATTTTCGACAACATAAATGTATTATAGTCCCTCACGACTTCAGGGCATGCGACTTTTATAATTTTGTCAATCCTGTGTTTTCTTTGTTTAACTATTACTTTGAGAGGATCATAGTAATTGGAAATCATGTCCACCGTTCTCTTGTCTCCTCTCTTCAACGGTACTTCCGAAAAGGTAATACGTCTTTTTCGTGACAAGGCATGAGGAACTACCAGCAGCCGCACGGTGGTACAAATAACGGATGCCTCCAAATGTAGGGTGATAGAATAAAAACAGCTTTAATTAAACATTAGAAACTTAGTACCTATCAATGTTTACGAGACTGATTCTAGCAGCGAAACTAGCAGCGAAAAAAATTATTTTTTTGTTTGCATTTTTGAATACATATATTGATAGGTAATGATAATATCAACGTTTTTACCTACAAATTATGACCCAAGTGCTAATAAGAAGGCTATTAGCCTCAAGTTTTCAAAATAATTTTGACTGCCAACGCGCATTTTTCAGGTAAAACTCGTATTGCAAGAAAAATACTAACCTGGCCTTTTTCGGACCGATTTTATAAGAAAGATGGACTCTTTACCTTTAATTGAAAAAAAAAATTAAATCCGTAGTACATCTAACATAGAAGTTAGGTCAGGAACGAGTGGACAGCGTTTTCGCTGCTAGAGCGTAATTTCTCAAGTAATATGTTAATAAAAAAAATTGAATAGCCTGGCCCATTTCAGACCACTTTTAATCGTAGAATTGGTTCTTTAGCTTTGATTTAAAAAAAAAATTAGGTCCCCAGTGCATCTAACATAGAAGTTAGCACCGAAACAGAATACAGCGTTTTCGCTGCTAAAGCGGAATTTCCCAAGCAATATTTTAATTAAAAAAAAAGTGAATTGCCTGGCCCATTTCAGACCACTTTTAATCGAAGGGTGGGTTCTTTAGCTTTAATTTAAAACAAAAATTAAGTCCCCAGTGCATCTAACATAGAAGTTAATCGCAAAATAGACGTTCACGCCGGTCTCGCTGCTAGCGTATTTTTTAATATATACTAAAATAAAATGAGAACTATTAACCTGGCCCTTTTCGGACTTATTTTTGTCGAAACGTGTGCTCTTTACCTTTAATTGAAAAGAAAGATTAAGTCCCTAGTACATCTAACATAGAAGTTAGCCGCGAAACAGAATACAGCGGTTTCGCTGCTAAAGCGGAATTTCTCAAATATTATTTTAATTTAAAAAAAGTGAATAGCCTGGCCCATTTCAGACCACTTTTAATCGAAGGGTGGGTTCTTTATCTTTAATTTAAAACAAAAATTAAGTCCCCAGTGCATCTAACATAGAAGTTAATCGCAAAATAGACGTTCACGCCGTTCTCGCTGCTAGCATATTTTTTAAGACATACTAAAATAAAATGAGAACTATTAACCTGGCCCATTTCGGACTTATTTTTATCGAAACGTGTGCTCTTTACCTTTAATTAAAAAGAAAGATTGAGTCCCTAGTACATCTAACATAGAAGTTAGCCGCGGAAGAGAATACAGCGTTTTCGCAGCTAAAGGGGAATTTCTCAAGTAATATTTTAATTAAAAAGAAGTGAATAGCTTGGCCCATTTCAGACCACTTTTAATCGAAGGGTAGCTCCTTTAGCTTTAATTTAAAAATAAGTTAAATCCCCAGTGCATCTAACATAGAAGTTAATCGCAAAATAGACGTTCACACCGTTTTCGCTGCTAGCATATTTTTTAAGATACACTTAAAATAATATGAGTACCATTAACCTGGCCCTTTTCGGATTGATTTTAATCGAAACGTGGGTTATTTACCTTGAATACAAAATAATAATTAGGTTCGTGGAACATCTAACATAGAAGTTGATCACGAAATAGTCGTTGACAGCGTTTCCGTTGCTACCGAATTGTGTATGTTAAACTAAAATAAAATAGGATATATTAACCTGGCCCTTTTCGGACCAATTTTAATCGAAAGATGGGCTCTCTGCCTTCAACCGCGAAACCGTTGACAGCGATTTCGCTTCTAGAGCGTAACATTTAAACTTAAATGTAAATTTTAAAAAAACTGAATAGTTTCGCTTCTTTTAGACCATCGAAGGATGGGTTGTGTAGCTCTAATTTAAAAAAAATTTAGTCCCTAGTACATGTAGCACTGGAGTTAATCGCAATTGACCACCCGTGCTACTAGAGCACATTTTTTATATCAGTTTGAATTGCCCTGGTCAATTTCTGACTACGTACAAAAAATATCTTTTGTCGCTTAAAAACTGCTCGCTACATTTTACAACGTTGAGAGTGTCATGCATTAATTTAGGAATCTGTGTGTGTGTTAGCACGATAGTGGCGAAATTACTAAACGGATTGGGATGAAACTAAATATTATTTATTTATAATTGATTTCTAGTTTTGTAATGTGTTTCAGGTAATAAAATTGGAATTGATTGAAAAAATTCTGTCGTTTTAGTGAATAGTTCTCATTTTATTTTAGTATATCTTAAAAAATATGCTAGCAGCGAGAACGGCGTGAACGTCTATTTTGCGATTAACTTCTATGTTAGATGCACTGGGAACTTAATTTTTGTTTTAAATTAAAGCTAAAGAACCCACCCTTCGATTAAAAGTGGTCTGAAATGGGCCAGGCTATTCACTTTTTTTTAAATTAAAATAATACTTGAGAAATTCCGCTTTCGCAGCGGAAACGCTGTATTCTGTTTCGCGGCTAACTTCTATGTTAGATGCACTGGGGACTTAATTTTTGTTTTAAATTAAAGCTAAAGAACCCACCCTTCGACTAAAAGTGGTCTGAAATGGGTCAGGCTATTCACTTTTTTTAAATTAAAATAATACTTGAGAAATTCCGCTTTAGCAGCGGAAACGCTGTATTCTGTTTCGAGGCTAACTTCTATGTTAGATGTACTAGGGAACTTAATCTTTCTTTTCAATTAAAGGTAAAGAGTCTACGTTTCGATAAACATAAGTCCGAAAAGGGCCAGGTTAATAGTTCTCATTTTATTTTAGTATATCGTAAAAAATACGCTAGCAGCGAGACCGGCGTGAACGTCTATTTTGCGATTAACTTCTATGTTAGATGCACTGGGGACTTAATTTTTCTTTTAAATTAAAGGTAAAGAACCCAGCCTTCGATTAAAAGTGGTCTGAAATGGGCCAGGCTATTCACTTTTTTTAAATTAAAATAACATTTGAGAAATTCCGCCTTAGCAGCGGAAACGCTGTATTCTGTTTCGCGGCTAACTTCTATGTTAGATGTACTAGGGACTTAATCTTTCTTTTCAATTAAAGGTAAAGAGCCCACGTTTCGATAAAAATAAGTCCGAATAGGGACAGGTTAATAGTTCTCATTTTATTTTAGTGTATCTTAAAAAATACGCTAGCAGCGAGACCGGCGTGAACGTCTATTTTGCGATTAACTTCTATGTTAGATGCACTGGGGATTTAATTTTTTTTTAAATTAAAGCTAAAGAACCCACCCTTCGATTAAAAGTGGTCTGAAATGGGCCAGGCTATTCACTTTTTTTAAATTAAAATAATACTTGAGAAATTCAGCTTCAGCAGCGGAAACGCTGTATTCTCTTTCGCGGCTAACTTCTATGTTAGATGCACTGGGGACTTAATTTTTGTTTTAAATTAAAGCTAAAGAACCCACCCTTCGAGTAAAAGTGGTCTGAAATGGGTCAGGCTATTCACTTTTTTAAAATTAAAAATAATACTTGAGAAATTCCGCTTTAGCAGCGGAAACGCTGTATTCTGTTTCGCGGCTAACTTCTATGTTAGATGTACCAGGGACTTATTCTTTCTTTTCAATTAAAGGTAAAGAGCCTACGTTTCGATAAAAATAAGTCCGAAAAGGGCCAGGTTAATAGTTCTCATTTTATTTTAGTATATGCTAAAAAATACGGTAGCAGCGAGACCGGCGTGAACGTCTATTTTGCGATTAACTTCTATGTTATATGCACTGGGGACTTAATTTTTGTTTTAAATTAAAGCTAAAGAACCCACCCTTCGATTAAAAGTGGTCTGAAATGGGCCAGGCTATTCACTTTTTTTAAATTAAAATAATACTTGGGAAATTCCGCTTTAGCAACGGAAACGCTGTATTCTCTTTCGCAGCTAACTTCTATGTTAGATGTACTAGGGACTTAATCTTTCTTTTCAATTAAAAGTAAAGAGCCTACGTTTCGATAAAAATAAGTCCGAAAAGGGCCAGGTTAATAGTTCTCATTTTATTTTAGTATATCTTAAAAAATACGCTAGCAGCGAGACCGGCGTGAACGTCTTTTTTGCGATTAACTTCTATGTTAGATGCACTGGGGACTTAATTTTTGTTTTAAATTAAAGCTAAAGAACCCACCCTTCGATTAAAAGTGGTCTGAAATGGGCCAGGCAATTCACTTTTTTTTAATTAAAATATTGCTTGGGAAATTGCGCTTTAGCAGCGAAAACGCCGTATTCTGTTTCGCCTGCTAACTTCTATGTTAGATGCACTGGGGACCTAATTTTTTTTTTAAATCAAAACTAAAGAACCAATTCTACGATTAAAAGTGGTCTGAAATGGGCCAGGCTATTCATTTTTTTTTTATTAACATATTACTTGAGAAATTACGCTCTAGCAGCGAAAACGCTGTCCACTCGTTCCTGACCTAACTTCTATGTTAGATGTACTACGGATTTAATTTTTTTTTCAATTAAAGGTAAAGAGTCCATCTTTCTTATAAAATCGGTCCGAAAAAGGCCAGGTTAGTATTTTTCTTGCAATACGAGTTTTACCTGAAAAATGCGCGTTGGCAGTCAAAATTATTTTGAAAACTTGAGGCTAATAGCCTTCTTATTAGCACTTGGGTCATAATTTGTAGGTAAAAACGTTGATATTATCATTACCTATCAATATATGTATTCAAAAATGCAAACAAAACAATAATTTTTTTCGCTGCTAGTTTCGCTGCTAGAATCAGTCTCGTCAATGTTTGGGTATTTAGTAACGTAAGTAATCACTAGTTTAATTTAAATTCCGCTTTCAAGCAAGAAAATTTCATGATGTATACAGGCTATGCACACGGCAGCATGAATGCTTTCATTCGTTTCTAGAAAACACATGTTAAATGATAAAGTAACAGGTTGATGTATCTAGTGGTCAATGTCTGAATAATTCTCAAGTCATTAGGTTGATTACTTGTGGAAAACTGTGCTGATGGTAACTCATAAGACTATTTAAAAAACGGTACAAATAGTGTACCACCATGCAGCAACGGGCGTAAAATATACGGTACAAACGTCAGACCATCGCGCTTGAAAGGGTTAACATATGCCAGTTTGTCAATATTCTTTCCCCGAATCTTCGCAAAGTTATATGTAGAATCCGTATCTCAGCGAGTGCTTTATTTCCTTAGTTGAATTGCATGGTGAGAGTGAGGGTCCCGTTTGTCACTGTCTGTTTCACAACATAGACTATTACTTGTAGGTACGCATCAAACTAGGATAGCGTTCAGTTAGCGGTGTAAATAAGAAAAGCGATTCCACTTATTTAGAATTACAAGCGCGGCCGCTTCAAAAAAATGACGACAAAATAATGTTACTTTGGAACTCTCACCATGTAATATTCTAGAGAAAAGTGTAGGCGAGTTCAACCTCCTGTAGTTCATCATTCGTTACGAGTAACCATTTACTTGAGTAATTGGAAGGTACGTTATCTAAAAATACCTCGACAAAATAACGGTACGAAAGTAAAGACTTATCTCTAGACAGCGGCAAAAGTAAAGATTAATTACAATTGCAAGGCTTCGGTTATGGTTATTAAGATGAAAACATTTTTGCAAACGCTTCTGAGTATGCTTGTTATGGTGCAACACATCGATTGGACTAAAGTCAGAATAAATGTTGCTTTGCAGTAGCAGAATATGTACGCGAGTTAAATGTTGCAAACGAAACATGCTGCTATACGATACAATTATTTTTACTGCCGGTGCGATTTGGACAGTTTATGAAACCTAAAAGGCTCTATGGTCACCAAGGCACTCCAAAACCTTAACATTCGGCAATAATACGAATTAACAGTAAAGTTAACTCTTCCCTGGTTACAGGATTATTGTAAATCAAGTTTACAATGAGCTGTCAATGTGGTGCAATGTTATTACTCCGTACCTCTGGAATGGGTGGTCACTTGATATTAAAATGCGCAATTTTTTCTATTTGCGCTAGTCTATGACCAAGTAAAAACAAATATATACATAACAGATGATGCACAGGTGCATAATCTGTCACTCGCAGTGAATTTGTGCGGGGGGAGGGGTACACATTTGAAGACAATGGATACACACCTAGTATCCGAGTATACTAGGATTAGTTTCATTTTCTGAAAAAATTAAATGACACAACCGAAAATCGCCAAGATGCACCACGCAGTGATACTATAAATATATAATAAACAAGCTAACCGATTTACTGTACTGTTTATATAAATGTTGCACATCCCATAGGATATTCTTTGCAGATTCTTTTATAAATAATATTAGTTTTAGACATTTATTGTTTAATTACAAAACATTTAAAAATGTGCTTTTGATTTAAATAATTAATAACTTTTTTATTTACTGATCGATTTTGTTAAGAGACAATAGGATTCTTCCTCTAGCCAGCATTAACTTGTTGCAGGGCTCCCAGATAAAAGGGGAATATGTAAAAAAATGTAACTTTAGAGGCTGATCAGCAATACAGCAGGGTAGGGTGGTCACCCTGTGCCCTGAACAAAATGTTTATGTTTTACGTGCAGTCTCTTCTCTGCATTTAATTGGTGGTGAATGAGGCTCACACGGCCGACTAGACAAGTCCCTGGGGAGTGAATTCGACAAATTGGAGCTTTGGATGTATGCTGGTGAAAACAAATACGTCATACGTCTTACTATAACTGATTTAATGATCTCATTTAGGTACACTTACAACCAAATCCCACAGAAATAATATTACATACAATCAGTATACTTAGATGTGTGGCCCACACTTAACCTAATACAAAATGTACGACAACTTAAAACTAATAAAATCTTAACTAATAATATGCAAAATATGACCCCCAAAATATACTGGCTTAGACGATTACATTAAAATACTGAATAATAACGTAAAATGAACAAAATAATGCGAACTAGGTAAGTGACGATAGGTTAAATTGACTAACGTGAAAAAATTGCAAGCGTAGTGTTCAAAACTACTAAAAATTTAATTGGTCATGTGCAAAATATTTACTGATAATTTAAACTTAACGTGTAAAATATTAAGTACAATATATGGAAAAACCTGTAGTTACTTGGGTCGAATGACAGCAATTTAGCACCTCAAAAAACTTGATGGGCTCTCTATGCCTCACGTAGAAGGTGGGGTGTGATATCAGGTCCCTCGTTAGGCTATTTAAAGACGCTTACCTCCAGCAAGTTTCACAATGTATACACTATGCCTACCAGGGGAGCGTAGTTTTCAATGGAACCAGGCAGGAGAGTCTCACCAGTACATCTCAGGATTCCAAATTCAACCAACAGCTTGCCAACCAAGTTTCAGCAAAACCAAAGTTCACATACAGATGTACGAACAACCAAAAAGGTAAGACGTAGGGTCACACATACAGGAAACGATACCAGTAAAAGTCCAAAATAAAAGTAACGTAAAGGTAGAAGTGAACATGAAACTAAAACGAACAAAAAGAACAAAAAGCCCTGCAATAAAGAATTAACATTACAAATCTATTTTCTAAAGAGATTTCAGAGGCATACCTTAGATGTTGAGTGGGCTTAAAGAATTCCTTTGCCATGTGCTTCCAGCAAGTTGATTTATCCGAAAAATTCCGTAGCAGTATTTCCCAACAGAAAATAATACAAAATATCAAAATAAAATACTGCTAAATTAGTCAACAACAGCACTATATCCCATTAAAGGAGCAAATTCACAAAATTGCTATCCACGTGCTCACTGACACAACTTATCTTCGGCAGGCAAACGGAAAAAATCGCCAAAAATGGTCAAGACGGAAACCTCTGTCAAAATCCGAGAATGACTAAAACTCTTCCTGGGTACGTTCCAACTGACCACTATACAACGTAACCCACAAATCAGATGAATCTCCCTAACGACGTCTATATTCCACTCATAATATTGTATTCCGTAATTCCATTAACAAAACAATAACTTTAATTCACAATAACGGTCTTGAAAAGGTTATAATCGAGACGTTCCGAACTCGCTTCCTAAGAAATTAGGTACAGTTGCTGTGTGTTGTTAGCAACGCGTTGCCAGGACCAGCAACACTATGCCTGGCTCACATGGAGCATGAACGTAGGAAAATACACTGTAACAAACTTACTGTCCAAATTTCAATACAATCTGACCTTTCGTTCTTAAGTTATCGTGCTTACAAGAAACGTGGTGGACAGGCAGACAGACGGACATTTTGAAAGTTGTTCAGAATTCGTTCACTAACACAGTGATATGAAAATTTTTTCTCTACGAGCAATATTACCGGTTTTATAAATGTGCCGATCGAATGCAGTATACTCTGTCTTTTGTATTTGCGAAGAGTATAATAATGATAAAAATATTAACACACAGAAGAATGAATTGATTTACTTTAATTACAAATTTACGTGATTTTTTTAGGTAAGCATAGCTACAGATAAATCAGTTTATTTACGTATCAATAATGTGAGTATGCTGGCATTGTCCAGGACAACCAATGTAAAAACTATTTCAAGTGGTTACTTGATAAAAATTCGCCACTTAATTTCATAACGGGCCATGGCCGTAGGTTGATGAAAAAGTTAATTAACATTGTAAACCGTCAGTTAGTTTTGGAATTTCCTGTATTCTCATGGAAATAACTAAGAAGGTGGATAAGAATCATGAGAGGATTACTTGTATTATTAAGCAATAATGAACTTGACAAATAAAACAAAACAAAACAGTTTTTTCTGTCTGTAACGTAACCTAAAAAACAGAGGTTTAACATTACAAGTTAAGAAATGTAAGTAGTGATGACAGGAATAATATAAAGACGTCTCATATTTATTTATGCACGTATTAGTGCTATATTTAGCACAAGGTAAGCATATGTGTTTCTTAAATAGTCTACATGTTAGGGTAAATACATCTCTATATCCGGTTGGTTGGCTATATACTTTAAGTAAAGCGCTTTTGATACTCTTCTGAAGTAAATCTAGATGTACAATACAAGGAAAACTAAAAATCGTACCTACAAGTAATTATTATTATTGAAAAAAAATCGGTAATGGTATTTACACAGAACTTCCCTATTTATTTGTGCATGGCGGTCACTCTAAAAAATTAATAATTGCGAAGTGACATTGAAAATAATAATCGGAATATAGTTATCACTATTATTACAAAGAACACCTGAAAAGTTTTGGTCAAAAAAATATACAGAGTGCTCATCCAACAGCAAAAGTTCAATACTAAATAACAGGTGCCAAACATGGAAGGCTTGGGCAAATACCTTTATAAATGTCCAATATGACTGAATTATTTCTTGGGATGACCACCCTGTACATTTTTCAATAATAGTATAATAGGTGCATATGCCTAATATTATTGCCATCTGTCACATTTTCAATTCCACATACACGTAGTGGAGTGGAAGTATAGTGGTGGTTAAAAAATTTCATTTTTTTTTCAATTTTTCAAAAATGTTTTTAGAAAAATTTGCAAAATGTTTTTCTTCTGAAATAGGTTTAGAATGCCATGACATGTGGAAATTTTAAATTTGAGCATAAAGAAAAGTTTCCTTCTATTCTACAGTGGCATTTTTTTTTAAATTGGTTTAGAATGCCATGAAACGTGAAAATTTTAAATTTGAGCAAAGAAAGAAAAATTTTCCATCTATTTTAGTGGTAAAAATTGTTTCAAAAATGTTGGTGAAAAAAAATTTCAATTTTTTTTTTCTCAAATAGTTTTAGAATGTCAGTCATGTCAAACGTGAAAATTTTAAATTTGAAGAAAAAAAAAATTCCATCTATTCTAGTGGTAATTTTTTTCCAAAATGGTAAAAAAACTGTTGCAAATTTTCTTTTCCGAAATAAGTTTGGAATGTCATGAAACGTGGAAATTTTAAATTTGAGCAAAAAAAAATGCATCTATTCTATTCCTACAGATAAATAGATCAATTTTTTTTTTAATTTTTAAATTTGTTTGAATAGGTTTAGAATGCCATGAAAATGTGACAATTTCAAATTCGAACTAAGAAAAAAAAATCAGTCTGTATTGGTGGTAAAATTTTTTCAAAAATAGTAAAAAAAAAATTCTAAATTTTTTTTTAAATAGGTTTAGAACGCTATGAAACGTGGAAATTTTAAATTTAAACAAAGAAAAAAATTTTCCATCTATTTTAGTGGTAAAAATTTTTTCAAAAATGTTGGTAAAAGAGATTTAAAAAAAAAAATGTTTTTCAAATAGGTTTAGAATGCCATGAAACGTGGAAATTTTAAATTTGAACAAAGGCAAAAAAAAATTTTTAGTGGTAATTTTTTTTTTAATGGTGACCGACAGACAGACAGACAGACAGATAGACAGACTGACTGACGGAATTGAAAAACCTATATTTTCGAAATCTACGTGATCTGAAATGTCGGAATTCGAAAAAATCTCGGAGGGTGATTTTTTCTCGAATACAATACTTCCCTTCGGTATGCGAGGGAAATAAAACGGATTATTTATTTTCATGTATTAAAATGAAGATAAGTGCACAGATGATATTTTGTGGACGGCTAAATGTTTTAAAAATTACCTCCTGTAACTAACGGGACACCATCCGACTGTTCTAAACAAACGAGAGTAATATATTTCTGAGTATATACAAGTTACTAAAGTCAGTGTGGCAAATCGAACCAAAATAATTACAAGCATGTGGCACTTCCGGTTATACCGGAATGGAACGCCCTATAAATTTTCAACTTTTCGAAATTATCATAAAATTCTGAATCGAAACATGTAGCACACGTATATTTAACCCAGCAGTTTTGGAGATATTTGACATTTTATAAAAAATTTGACAAGTGCAACGGTTTGCAAGAACCGCTATAACTTTTTTCGTGTAGGAGATTCTCAATTGCTTTTTGGCACGTAGAAAGAACACAAGGTGAGCTAGTCCCTATAATAACAATTGATTCCATAATAGTATACCAAGTGTTCTATTTTGCACATTATATTACATTACATTTTGTCAAATTCAAACCTGAAAAACTTTTTTATTTCAAATGGAACACCCTGTATTTTTTGCATAAAATTATGTAAAATTAATTTACCCTTTTACTAGCATTGTAGGGGTTAAAATTACAATTTTTTGAAATAAATAATATAAATCTAGAAAGCCTTCGTTAGTGTAATTTAAACGTGCTGGCATTTCTTGACGTAAGATAATGACTGATATTAATGATTGTTTCTAATCATGGCTAAGTTGATAAGTCTTATTAAAAATCTTGAACATTTAGGAAAATCGCCAGTATTTCAAAAAGTTGTCATTTTAACCCCCTACAATCCCTATACTTGAGAAGGGAAATTAATTTTACATAATTTGATTAAAAAAAAATACAGGGTGTTCCATTTGAAATAAAAAAGTTATTTGAATTTGACAAAATGAACTAGAACACCTGTATACTATTATGGAATTAATTTTTATTATAGGGACTAGACCTTGTGTCCCTTCTACGTGCCAAAGAGCAAATGAGAATCTCCTATACGAAGAAAGTTATAACGGTTCTTGCAAGCCGTTTTACTTATCTCCTAAGCTGCTGGGTTTAGTTATAGGGTGGGCTACATGTTTTGATTCAGAAATATCTGATGATTTCGAAAAGTATATAGGGCGTTCCATTTATAATTTATAGTATACAAAAGTATTTTCCTACACAAAATCTTGCTTAATATTTTTTTTCTCTTTTAAAATAATCATCCTATATAATTTCACTAAGTCTCTTTATCAGTAAGTATTCATGTCAACTACATGACACAATATTTTCCTCTGTCGTCTTTTATTAATATTACATAGGATGACCACTGTGTGATTTTTTTTACTAAACGAATATCAGGTTTTCTTCCTTGGCAATAGCGTCAACTAGATACCAGATACGTCCGTCCTACGCTTTTATGATTTTTTTTAACGTAAGCATTACGTATATTTTTCACTATGAATATAACAAATCTCTTCCCTGGTAATTGTGTTAACTACGTGCCATTATTATTATTATCTTTTGTTATATAATCTTAATAATTATTTTTTATTATAACTGATCATGTGTCATCTGTAACGGCTTAAATATTTGGGTGGTCTACTATTTCAAAAAGGTCGGATGTATATCAGAAATAATAAAGGTCCTAATATCGAACCTTGTGGTACTCCTCATTTTACATTAGCTGACTTCGAAGAACATTAATCAACTACTGCTTTTTGGCACTTATTTTTACTGAAATTAAATAAAATAACTGTTGCTGTATCATTAAATTCAATGTAAACCAGCTTTGCATATACCAAACAATTATTTAGTCTGTCGAAATTCCTCTGAAGCTACTTAGAAATTCAATATGGGGTATTACAATTGCTTTTGCTCTTAACAAAATATTGAATAATTTTAGCACATTTATTTCGTCTAAAGAATTAACTGTTTATTTCGACATATTAATTGCATAAAATATATACCCAATTTTAACATTATCTGATAAGCTGATTTATAACTAGTTATCTTATTTGTTTATTAAAACCTTACACATTAACTAATCATATTACTGTACTGGGAACTCCAGATTTTATGAGGGTCTTTATAAGTACATTTCATACAAACAACTATAAAATTGAGCGTCAAAATATGAATTTATTTTTTATTCCATTACAATTAGGTCTTTGCATGTTACAATTTTAACGTTTGAAAAAATGTTTAATAGACTCGTTTTCCATCGTCATTTCCAACCCTTCATGTTCTACCATCAATGGGATATCGATTAGTATTGATGATGAAGAGATGGATAAAATGGTGAATGTTTTAAAATGTATTTATATCCATTCCGAAGATCTTTTAAAAAATAATAGTATTTAGTTTTTGAGATATTGCAGATAAACATATTTTCTCTACTTTTAGCCTGTATCGTTCTTATTTTTATTTGTAGACTTTACATTAGACATTACTAATACACTGTAATTTTATAAATTAATTATTATTTTGTCGTTTATTTACTGCGCGTATTTACATAATTATTTATTCAATGTCTCATTATTGATTTTTTTTTGAACGTTTAACATAACGCTTTAATTAAAAACACTTTAAATAACGTGCATTTCACGTTGCCGAAAGGACATCAAACATTTTTCATGAAAATATCATGTATTTTTAATATTAGGATCGACTGTTGTCTTTCAAACCCTATGAACGACTGATTTTCTAATGCAATATGAATTATCCACCAATGACACGACACGAAACACTTAAAAACGTTTGTGCATTTACTGGACTGTAAAAAAAGAAGTTTCACAACAGTTCACTAGTTCATTTATTTTCAAATAAATTAAAAACTCTATAATAGAGTAATTGACCTAATTTTTTTTTTTTGGTTTATTAAATATACCATAAGTGTTCATAAATAGACTTTACTCCCCAATTTTAATTTAATTTTGCGGTTTAATACTATTTATAGAAAATATAAACTATTTTTTTTTCCTTCTTCAATTCTTTGGGACTTCCTGCCACATGTATGTTTTCTTTCTAAGCGGTGCTATGGGAATTTTGCTATTCTGACAAAGACGAAACCAACAAACCACGAGCAAAATTCAAAAAACTGCGTTTATAGTATTCCGTGTGAGTGCAACAAACAATACATGGGTGAGTCATCCAGACCTTTTAGTGTAAGATTGGGCGAACATCAAAATTATATCAGAAAAAATGAAATTCAGAGGTCCAAGATCTGCGAACACGCGTGGGAGAACGGACATAAAATAAACTGGGACTCGGCAAAAATTTTAGCAAAAGAGGCAGATAGCAAAAAAAGAAAGATTAAAGAATCCGCGATAATATTATTGAATGAGGATGGTTGCGTGTCGAATTGTTCCGTAGATGTCTGTACAACTTGGTTGCCAATGTTAAAAGAAGAACTTCACAAACTTAACATTGTATAGAAACTAAAAAACTGTTAACTATATCAACAGTTCTATGTAAATAGTAAGTATCTATGGATATTGAATATAACAAACATTCTTAGAGCTGTGTATTTGTCATACACAGCAAAAAAGATTTTTCAAAAAAGCCTTGAAAAAGGAAACAGATTAGATTTCCGAAACGTCGGCGAAATATTTAATTTCAAGTTTTTATACTTATTTGTGTTGTTTATTTATAAAAAAACCAACCTTTAACTGATCCTTTGACGTAAACGTCACAGGCGTAGAGGATTTTTACCAGTAACATACTGGTTAATTGTGATATATTTTGTAGATTCCCATAGCACCGCTTAGAAAGAAAACATACATGTGGCAGGAAGTCCCAAAGAATTGAAGAAGGAAAAAAATTAAGATAATGCCACAAATAACATTTAGACAATATTAAAATATAAACTAGTTATCAACCATTCGGCTGAGTGAGCAATGTCACTTCTTTGACCTCTACAAATGCAGTCCCATTTTTAAATAATGTGCTTATTTGAGAATAACGAATTTCATCACTTATATTATTAATTTTTACACAATTATCTGAAAAGATTTGTACAATAATTTTTCTTTAACTTGTAGATTTATTGGAGTAGCCACAAAAGTTAATGGGATGACGACATAGGAACAGTTTTATCGTGATTTATAAACACAATGATTTCCGCCCTGTTAGCTATCACCACAATTCTATCAAAAGAAATTTATTTTGTCTTAACTTTACAGCGCTCTCTCCGTAAGTGTCTTTCTACAATGGATAGTTATAGCTTAGCCTCTCTTTTTAGGGATATAAACTAAACATAAAAGCAAACCGGGGATATTGTATAGAAAGAGGTCAACAGAAAAAATATAAGCGTTCTTTAATTGTGCTGCTAGCTATTTCAAATTACATTTTAAATTGCCTTAAATTAAAACACTATCACAAAAATTATATAATATCCAGCTTTAGTAGATTTGATGAAATTGAGTCGACTTCTGTAGCGTACATTTTTTTAAGATTCATTATAGTGCATATACAATATTTTTTACTAACTAGTCTTACAACCAATTCTTGGAGGTTTAGGTAATGTTAAATTTCTTAGTAGTATTTTGACTTTGTTTATTTGACTGGTTGTGAGGTAATGTACTTCAAAAGAATCGCAAGCTTTGTAAATAGTTTGACAATTGTAGGGCAATTTATAACATATATTACAGTTCTAAAGAAAGTCTAAGGAGCCAAGCGGCTGAAGGTATTTGTCAATATGGAATTGGACAAACTGTGAATTGCACCAATTGCAGATCACAACACCCATATATCTGGTACTAACTGTTCTGTGACTTTATGAAGCAAATTCAGCTTTCGTGAAATTCGACAGCCCACAACAATTAATTCCACAAATATAATGCTGGCAGTGACGTCAAACAGGGCTCCATTTTGTCACCAATCTATATTGACCATAGCAAACATGTGCTGTAATGTGCGACAGAGACCTATTCTCTGTCGCACATTACAGCACATGTTCCGAAAAGAAATTTCTTTATTTTCACTTTATCTCCGAAATGAAGTGAGATACGAAAAATTATTAAGAAAGCTTTTTTTTAGAAAATTGAATCTACTAAAAGTCTTCTGGTCATATCCTCGTATCTAGCATAGTTCAAAAGATATTTGCGTTTGAATGTAAAAAATATTTGAATTTTTTTAAATTTTCACTATATCGCAGAAACTAAGCAATATACGAAAAATTGTCAAGAGATCTTTTTTGTAGAGAATCGAATTTTCAATAAAAAACAACATACAACTTTTTCGTGTCCCTCATAGTTGCAAAGTTATTCTCGAATGAAAAACAAATTTTTGTAATTTTCAAGTCGCATTTCCATCGAATGAGTATTAAAATACCAGCTCCAAAGGTAGTAGGTCTGTGATTACTAAAAAGGTTCTAAATAAATGAGCAAAATTATTGTTTATATTTAAAGCATTCATAGTACAAATTAATCTGCGACCGAAGGCACGTAGTCACGGCGCGCATACGGCACATTTAAATCGTTCTGCCAGATAGTTACGTCCGCCATTTTGTTCTGACAATTTGCATATACACTTGGAATAGTTTCTACAACAACATACTAAAAAATGAAGCTTAACTAAATAACAAAAAGTTCATTGGCGGTGTTTTGCCACCCTCTTAAGACTGGGCAATCGTTCTGCCAATATTAGATCGATGTTTGTGGGCTATCAGAGGAGTACTGGAAAAAATTTCAGCCTTAACAAAATATTAAAAAGATGCAATTTTTTTTACACATGGGGGGCGTTCTGCCACCCCCATACTACTGGAATCCGGGCCAAACATCACGGACGACACTTAGTTATATCCCTTCAACATCCTCTCAAAAAATAGGCCTTAACTAAATCATCACTGAAAAAGGTCACTGGCTCTTAGACTATAAGAACTAGACTGTAAACGATATTTAAACATCAATAAGTTTTTATTTCTGTATATGATGGGACTCGTAAGATGAGTTCTAACACTAACTTAAGGGTATTTAGGACGTAATAAAATTATTTTATGTTGTACCTACCTATCATAACACAGTTAATTTTAGCTCAAATTAGTTGTAAGCGTGTATACAAATCATAAAATAAGTAGGTGTTTAGTGTTTTTGCATAAGAAGGGAGACAGACTTTAATTAAACTAAATAATTTTAGTAGTTGTTTACCGCAATAAACAAAACACAATTTCTGTCACATTATGTAGTCCGTCAACATCTGCTTTACTTTTAATAGGAACATTTTGAGAAAAAATAATTTAAAAGTAATTCAAAGTTAAAACATGTTTTAATTGAAGTATAATTTCACTGTTTTGTACATGTGTGTATATATTTATTAATGGAACGTAACAAGAAGTAGACCTTACAATAGCAGTGGCGCCGCGCGCCAGTAGGGTTGCTGACATTTTTGTTTTTTTAAATTTGGCATTAAAACTAATATCTACAAGAAAACATAATTGTTTAAGACGAAAATGGCGAAGAAGCAGGTTTTAATCATGCCGTGAAAATTATCGAGTGTCTTAAAGTACGGAAGTAGTAGGCCGTGCGCGATATTTTCGATTCGTTCGACACTGTCGAGCAACTTCAACTCGATAGTTTTCCAACAATTTATGTGACTAAAAATATTGTACATGTTTAAAAATGAATTGTTATCTGTTTGCTTATAATTGTATTGAAACATATTCTTTATAGGATTTTGCAAACAGCAGAAAAAATAACTATCTATAACTAAAAGAAAAACTTTGTGTAAAAATATTAATGAAGTCTTTGCATTCTTTCGATAACATGAATTCTGGTTATGCTAGCAAATTAAATTTTTTACACAAAGTTTTTCTTTTAGTTATAGATAGTTATTTTTGCTGTTTACAAAATCCTATAAAGAATATGTTTCAATAATATTGTAACATGTTCAATAAAGCCTTTAAGTATTACTTAGGTATTGACCACAAATTTCAAGTCATAATGTCTCTTATTTTGATTATAAATGGCAATAACGCAAAAAACGTCGTAACTCGACTCCCAATTGATGCAGGTAAAATTACATAAAAAAAATATTCTTAAAAAAAGTTTTATTTGAAAAACTGTACTAAAAAGTAAAAATACGTTTTTAAAATTCAAACACTTGGAAACCAAAAGCTTTGGGGACGGTTAAATAACAGTTACTCTGACCGACCCCAAAGCTTTTGGGTTCCAGGTGTATGAATTTTAAACAAATATTTTTACTTTTTAGTAAGTACATTTTTTTCAAACAAAAGGTTTTTCTTAAAAACACATATTTTTTAAATTATATTTTTTATTTTTTAGTCTACTTATTTTACAGACAAACAGACAGACAAAACCCTTTCATTTGATAGCCATGGCAAGGGAGTCGTGGAAAAAAGTTAATTTGCCATCCTAGGGCGCCCGCCATATTTGATTTAGAATGACGTTACATAGTTTATCGTATTTTACTCGTCAAACCCTTTTATTTGATACCCATATTAAGGGGGTTGTGAAGAGAAAGGCGATCCGCCGTTTTGAAACGTCCGCCATATTGAATTTAGAATGACGTCACATAGTTTAACGTATTTTACTCGTCAAGACCTTTCATTTGATACCCATATCAAAGGGGTTGTGAAGAAGAAGGCGATCCGCCATCTTGGGACATCCGCCATATTGAATTTAGACCAATAGTGGCTATACTATGTGCCATTGTCATCGGACTTATACACGTGTGCCAAATTTCAAAGCTCTAGCTTAATTAGAACTAGTCGAAATTCAGCTTGCAAGATTTGACCCAAACAAACTAACAAACTAACAATGCAAGTTAAATAAAAGCCTTAAAAAACACTTTTTTTTAATTGCTCGTATCTTGTGTACTTTTAATATATTCTAAACATTTTTATTTTTGGGCAGAATATTGATGCGAAATGCATTTCTGTTAAAAAAAATTAAAAAATGAAATGAAATTGATTTTAGAAAACTTATTTTTGTTCAAATCACCGAAAAGAGCATAAAAAAATATTTAATCTAAAATAAAAATACTTGCTATATGATTAAATGCTCCTAAACAATCTACAACTCAATTTTCGAATTTGCAATTGTTTTTTAGACGTTATTATAAATATTTTAATTTGAAACTTGGATTGATGTTTAGCTCTACAAGTGGTATATTTTTCTAAAGTTTAGCTAATATATTTGCATAATTGTTCAAGTTATCATCCATTGATGGCCTCTCTAAAATGTCTTGCAACTTGGCATGTTGACCAAAAAGTTTAGACCAAATCTTTACTTCACAATTTCGTTGTGAAAAATTTGTTTCTCTTTCTTTATTGCGATACGGGTTATACAACCAGAGATATATAAGAAAAACTACAAAAAAGCACGATTTTGAACATCCGTTTGTTCAAACAAAAGCTTTCCACCACACGGACTTAATCCAAAAATATTCCTACACTTCTTGTAATATTTACAAGTTCGAGCAAAAAAATTACTATAGTAAGACAATTCCTTTTAAGGTAATTTAGATCCTTAATTATATTTCACTAATATGCACAATGTATAAGATGTCAAAGGAGAAATATATAGCGCATCTCTTAGGTTTGAACGAAATTTACATAGGTAGAGGTGTTTCAGAATCTCATGAGCCCCGAAATGTCCAAAAGGCAAAGTTTATTCTGAGTTATAAGTATGTTTTTGAAGACACTGGAGGCTGGCTTGCTGTATACATAAACAAGAGCTCGGGATAAATTGTAAACAATAAATATAATATTTTTAAGAAGTGTAACTGAGTCAACAGGAGGGATTATGTCTCTGTGCATTTGAAGGTCACAGCTCATGAGGTTTTAAAACACCTCTATAACAATTTTACAGTGTTGCAAGGTGTTTCTACTAAAACAATTACGAAGCGAATGAAAGCTCCATTCCAAAGCTGCCGACTAATACAAATATATATTTGAAAGATGAAAATAAGAAAATATTCTGTAAGAATATTACAGTTCACCATGTAGAAGCCCCTAGATCATCCGAATCAAAGAGACTGCTTAATAAAAATAAACAATAATGGACTTGCCTATCAGGGCATTAGGATTATTCAATCTTCATTGTGCTAGCCTGGCGACACAGTCATCAGATTTTAATTATTTTTATTAATTCATAGTGTTTGAATAATTCCAACTTGGCAATTATTAATAATTGTGTATTAATATGGAAATTAATAAATTTTATAACGTGGTAAAATCGAGTTTAATTAATTGTTGCGAGTAAAAATGATTTGTGATCAAAAGATCTGCACCCATTTCAGCCATTTTTCTAACAGTGTACTCTCAGTTAAAAATACCTTACGGTCTATCGATTTCTCAGACATTTATTGTAAATGCTCATGGTAAACATTACCGAACAAAAAAAAGTCTGCCGATCTGCCTTTAAGAATAACGCTTCCAAAATGTTTGACAAGCCTTAGGGCGGGTTTATTCACCAAGCTTAAACTTAAATCAGCTTGATTGAAAATCAAAATCCAAGGTTACGATTGTTACGATATCTCGATACCTCGAATTTTGATATTTGATCTAGTTGATTTTTTTTAAATGTGTCGGTACAACCTGTCCTTAATAGATGTATAGATCTGCCAAATTCACAGTTAAGCAAAGATAATCACTAAGTAAATTTTTGTTCCAAATATTATTGATATAACGTAAGTTGTTTGCATAATAATACGAATTATTGAAACAATTGTCATTAGAAAGTGTATTAATTTTACTTAGCTTTAATGTAACCCTCTGTTATATTACGAGTATTATTATTGATTAATTGATTTGCCGGCGTAAGGGGGCATTGCTGCCGCTTCCGGGCATCCATGGAGGTTCGCTCCAACACGCAGCTTGGTCGTCCGTCGAACATGCCCAACGGACGGCCAAACTGCGTGCCGGAACCAAATCTCGGATGTTTTATATACCGCCTTACCGGCTGCATACGCCGGATTGGACATTGGACATGCTTGTTGTCAGCAGCGAGAGCCGCATTATACATGGTGGGAATACAGGATGGGAAGTGTAGGTGTTTGTGGGATGCTTCTTTTAAATTTCCATGCTTTTATTTAGTTTCCATCTGTCATCATCCGTTGTGGTGTGCAGGTGTTTGCGAGATGCTTCTTTTCAGTTTCCATGCTTCATTTAAGTTTCCATCCATCGTCAGCTCTTTATTTTCTTCTTCTGAGTTTTCTGTATCTTCTGTTTCTGGATCTGGCAGCTCCAATTTTTTATTTAATTTTTTATTTTATTTGTATTTATTAACCGCTCCACAGGTAAATATCCATTTACAGTGAGTTGCTGGGAAGGGCCTTATCTCGCGGTAATATTTTTGCGCGTTATGAGAAAAAAGGTCCGGAGGGATAGTTTGCTCACCCTGTAGATATGTCGTTTCTTTTAAACAGTCGGTTTCAATTTACAGTCAAACACACAAAATTATTGGGTATAGAGAGGAGGATAATTAATTAATTAGTTTGAGTGTAACTTGTACATAATAATGTTATTGTGTGACACTGAAGAGGCACTTAAAAACCATAAAATATGGTATTAAATAAACGATGAAGTGCAATTTTAGCACGTCGAATTTCTCCCTTTTTATCCGATTTTAAAACAATTTTAAAAAGGGAAGGCTCTCAATTCGTCCTGTATAAATGTATGTTTGTTTATTAATGTCTGCAAAATGGCTTAATGATTTCTATGGAAATCTTTTGCAAACTAAAATATGGTTCGACGGTGGTACCCTATTAGGTACTTTCGTAGTTCATTTCATTCAAATTTTGCTCCATAATTCCTAGTGACAACGGGGGCGCGGCGTCGGTTTGATTTTTCTTTTAATGTTTACTGCCTTCATATTTGTTTATAAATTTATAATTTGGAGTTATAATATTGATGATAAATAAAGATATTCTTTACTATATTTATTATATTTTGTAAATATTTAATATTACTATTTTTATTAGTAAAACCACATGGCCCCACATTTTTAACATTCTTCACAAGATATTTATCCTAGCTAATACTTTCGAAGATCATATATTAGAATCAAACAGCATATCTAGTTCCTGCAATTAAGAAGATATTTCAGGAAACTTAATAAATTAATATATTTATAATTGCTTGTTACGCGGTCTAGATCTCACGATCTGATTAAAGAAGAGTAATTTGTAATGATTTCTCATTACAAAGTACGTATACATATGTATGTGTCTAGTTTCTATTCGCATTGAAAACCTCCTCCTTTGTTTTTTTTAACGTTGATTAAAAAGCAGACTGTATAAGATATTTATGTTGTTAGCCTGTCGGTTTAACAGAAGGGTTGAATATTCGCAGCATTGTATTTCTATATTTTATTATTATCAACAAAATGACTGAAATAAGTGTTTGATTAAACATTACAATATACTTCATTTAAAGTCAATTGGAAAATCATAAAAAGAGACCGACAAATGAATTGTTGGTAATTCCAGCAATGACATAGGCGTCGACCGAAAATTTTTAGCATCATTTTTTTAATTTTGGGGTAAATTTAATATCTTTTACAACTTTGTATTAATTGATAAATGTGATTTAAATCATTTATTTGTAATAAGTAATCTAACTTTGATGAATAACTTCAAAAATGATTCAGTAAAATTTAATAAATATCATTTAACCTAGGGCTATGCTACCGACACAATATAGATTAACGGAGATCATATGGCTGGCTTGTAATAGTGAGCCAGGGATAATCGTCGACTACTTTCGTTTGAGGTAGACTGCAGCAAGCGCATAACATAGCACGATAATCTGTATTTTCTTTAATGTCTGTTGTTATTTGTTTTTCGCTATTACATATATTTTACTTTGAAAACCCCACCAAGTACACTCACAATTCACATACACTATAAGACGTGGATTGGTTTTCAACAAGTAGATGGACAACAAGGACCACAGCAAGGCAGCGCAGGGTAATGTGCAGAGCACGTATGCTTCACACAAGGCGGATATGGGGATGAGATATTATAGTAGGAGAGCCCAATAGGGGATTTTGGGATTTACTCAAGCGCGGCAGATTAACATATAGGGAATACCTTGCACCCTGTTGGGTACCTCCACCATATCTAAGCCCTCTATATAGAGCCGCGCGTGTAGGGCAGCCGATCAGAATAGTAAAAAAAAAATCCATAGTTGGAAATACTCGAGCGCGTCAGATTAAGGTGTGATGGGTTAATTACATGCCGAAAAGTGTGCGTTTCAATAATCTGACGATTTCAGCGTTACGCAAGGGAGTGGGAGGGTCACAAACTTGCAAAAAAAAAACGTCACCTCGACATTCTCGAGCGCGGTCGAATTTTTTTTGTTTTGAAGGAAATAATTCAAGGATAATGGGAAAAATATAATCTGCCGATTTCCACAAGCCAAAGTATAACAAAAATCGTCAATAAAGTTTAGCGCGTGCACCGCAGTGAAGCACGTATTCCCCACTCCGCGCATCTCTCCCTTTCACTCTTTCTCTGTCTCTCACTCTCTCGCACCGTTCCCACACGCCAGACATCACGCCATTGGTGATCAATTACCAGAAGTATATGAAGATAACACCAGATATTCTAGGGGATACTCCAGATTCAGGTACATTTGCTTTTCAATACTTTAATAATACGCTTTTCATTAAATAAAAAATATATTGTCAAGTATTATAAACGATTTCTTGTTATAGATATGCAGGCTGTGGATGAAATTGATGATCAAATCGAACCAGACTTGCTGTATGATGATAATTCCACGGATGATGATAAAGATCAAAACAAAATATTTTTAACATGTTTATTTTGTTTCATTAATTTTTTGTGAATTCTGTAAAGTTATCACCCACCAATAAAACTATCAAAAAGTTTAAAAATATCGTTTTTTATTAACCTCGGTCAAAATTTTTTTACCTGTTATTTATTTGTCATTGGTAATTTTATCAGAGAAAGAGATTACCGAAAGTATATATACATGTAATATATGTGTTTATATGTATTATAATTAAAAGAAATAGATTTACGTGTGCAGAAAATAAAATAAAAAACTTTCTTTACAAATTTCAACAAAATTTGTAATTTTTTTTTATTTGCATGCTATTTTCCGTGCATTTTATTTATCACATTCAGTGGTTTAAAAAAAAATCATAAAAATATTTTTTTTCAAACCGTCAGATTAAGAAAATCCCTCCAAATAATCGTCAGATTATTGATCAGCACGACCAGGACATCAAGCTAAACCATCTGTATGAAAATTTGACGCGCTCGAGTATTTCAAAATGGCTATTTTCCTTTGCGTTTTCAAAAAGCCGCCACAAGCTTGCGTCACATCCGAATCGTCAGTCTTTTGAATGGGAGCTTCGTTCGGGTTCACTTAACATCCCCTCTGAATATCTGACACGCTCGAGTAAATTTTTATTTTTCCCATTTTTAACACTTCCGTGCGGCCGCTCCCACCATGCAAACCGGCAGATTAACATACCTCCGTCATCGGAGACACGTGGGGCATATACACTATCAATATCTGACGCGCTCGAGTATTTCCATGTGATTGTTTTTTTTTTACATTTTTGAAAGCCTGTAGACGCTTCCTCCACCGGGGAAAGGGTATACATCATATAACCTTTTTTTCTTTCTACCAGCTAATCTTCAAAATCAAATAGTTCCCTACGACGCTCGAGTAAATCCCCATTTAGCATCGTGGGCTCCCCTACTATTAGCAGAGCAAGGGGCATAGAAAGGGCCACAGCAAGAGGCAATAGGACCGAGACCACAAGGACCACCACAAGGACCGCAACAAGGTCCACAAGGACCACGACAAGGGAGGATGCAAGGAATTTTATTCTTATTTCGTTCGTGATTACTTAACTGAAAGTTTATCACTAAAAATTTTGATAACGGTTTACTATAGTCGTATACGGGTATCGCTTATAATATTCAAGAACGGTTTCTGGTCTGTAATGTTAAAGTTGCAGATCAATAGAGAATCTGTTATTTGTATCTCCATATATCGTTCCCCAAACAGTAACTGTAATGCATTTCTAGATTACTTTGAGGAAATTCTGAATAATGAAATCATAAATGCAAATAAAACAATAATCTTGGGAGACTTTATTATAAATTTTAACAGTACGGATTCAATGGCAAAGAGATTAAAAAATATTATAACATACTCTGGGTTTAAATAAATAATCGTCGAGGATACTCGAATCACTAATGTTTCATCTACTTTAAGTGATCTAGTCATTACTAATGATACTAACTTAAAAGAGCTGTCACGAAATTTACCCAATTTGTCAGATCATCGCACCCTTGGAGTGGAGATGGCGGTCAAGGATGCTGAAGAAAGTAAAAAATATATACATGTAAGAAACTTTAGTAGAGAAAATATTGACAAAGTAGCAGTAGAACTAATTAGGGACAACTGGGTACACCTGTACTGATATAAACGAGCTGTACATAAATTTCATTGGGAATATTATGTCAGCGATAAATATATTCTTACAAACAGGCACAGAAAGAAAGAAACGAGGCTTATAGAAAATTCGAGTTGACAAGATCAGGTAACTGAGATGAATATAAGTCAAAAAGAAACAGAGTGACAGCAGTAATACGGCAAGAAAGGATAAAGTATTATGAAAAGAACATTGATGAGTGCAATGGCTCTTCAGCTTATTTGCGCTAAATGGAAGAAGAAAATAAGTGAGAAAAATTTAGTTCTCAGTGTATTTGTGGATTTGAAGCGAGCTATTGAGACTACAGATAGACGGTTGTTAGGGAAAAAATTATATAGATATGGCATTCAAGGTACTGTTTTAAAATGCTTAGAAGACTATTTGTATGATAGGTACCACAAGACGAAAATTAAAAACAAAATGTCAAGTACGATTAAGAGTCCGTACGGTGTTCCCCAAGGAAGTGTCCTGGGGCCTCTCCTATTTATTATCTATGTCAATGATACTGTAATCACTGTGACCGGTAAAGATTTCGATAGTAGAACAAACACTCTTAATAACGAACTTGATATTTTGTACGACTAGCTCTGTAGTAGTTAAAACTAAATTCTGATAAAACCAAACTTACGGTTATAGGTTCAAAATCTCTATGTAATAAATTCCTAGGCAGCAACTATATAATTAAAATACATGAGTGTGAAATAGTGGACCAAATTAAGTATTTAGGTGTTATGTTGGACCAACAACTAATATTTTGTAATCAAGTTAATTATATGTGTAAGAAAATTGGGAAAAAACAGACTTCTTTCGTAGAATTGCTACTAACTTGTCGCAGTGGAGCAAATTACTTATACAGGGTGTCCGGAAACAAAGTAGAAAAAAATTAACTGAAGATTCCTTAGCCCAAATTAATGGGAGTTCTTCATATAACATTTTTCAAAATACCCCTTCGTTGTCAAGTTACAGCCCCTTTAAAGGGGTAATTTAAAAACTGTTATGATTTTTTTACTCAAAAAATAAAATTTCAACAAACACAATATTTGGCGTATCTACTACATTTATTAAAAGGCATCTTGTGAATTTTTTTCACCCCCTTGAGTGCCTCACCAAGGGGTAGAATGGGCAACCCCTAATATATTTTTAAAAATATTTTAAAATCTATTCATTTTACATTTCAGAATAAAATATTTTTTGAATCCCTTGTTCATTCTAAAACTTTTTTATCTCTTTAAAAAATGCCGTAGTACCAACCGTTTTCGTGATAAAAAATAAAATTTATGTTCATGCAATGGAGTTCATTTCAATCATTACTGAACGATAATGTTTTAAAACTTTTAGTAGGCTGCCTTCAAGTTTCAATTTGACAGTAGTATTAACATTTAAGTATTTATTGGAATTGGTCTACCACATCTAGTAGGCTCATGTCAATTATTGGAAATAATTACATAGTTTATTTCTTACTTAAAACCATTATTTTTTCTATGTCGTAAGCTTTTAAAATGCCTAGACATATTTATAGTAGTGAAGAATATGCTGATATGCATTTCATTTATGGTGAATGCAAAGGAAACTCTCTAGCAGCCCAAAGAAAATACAACCTGAGGTTTCCTAACCGTGTTACACCTAATGTGGCGACTTTTACCAATATCCACATACGGCTCAGAGAAAGGGGTTCTTTTGAAAAAAGGAATCGAGATACTGGTCGTGAAGTAGAAGTGGCACCTGTCTTAGAAGAACAGATATTAGAATATTTTGGAGAGAATCCTGAAATGAGTATTAGACGGGCTGCTCTTCATTTTAATGTAAGTAGATGGAAAATATGGAAGATTTTGAAGCGGCAAGGACTGCACCCTTACCATCTGCAAAGGGTTCAGGAATTGCTCCCGCGTGATTTTCCAGTAAGGAAGGCTTTTTGTACAACTATTTTAAGGAAACCATTAGAATTCACAAAAAAAGTATTGTTCACTGACGAGTGTTGTTCTACTCGTCATGGGATTATAAATTTTCGTAATCAGCACCTATGGAACGATGAAAATCCGCACGCTGTGGTAGCTAAACGATGTCAGTACAACTTCTCTATTAATATTTGGGCTGGAATTATAGGCGATTATTTAATTGGACCAGTTGTGTTACCTCACAGATTAAATGGGATATCGTACTTGCATTTTTTACAGAATGACTTGTTTCCGCTTTTCGATGACTTACCCATTGAATTACGCCAAGATATGTGGTATATGCAAGACGGAGCGGGTCCCCATTATTCCGTACAAGTTCGGGAATGGCTTTCGCAATATTTTAGAAATCGTTGGATTGGAAGAGGACAAGAAGCTACAATTAAATGGCCCCCCCGGTCCCCGGATTTGAATCCATTTGATTTTTACTTCTGGGGGCATATGAAAAATGTCGTTTACTCTACACCACTTCCAAATGAAGACGTTTTGAGGGAAACCATTTTTAATACTGCTGACGAAATTCGTAACTCCCCACTAATTCTACGGAGCTTGTACGGCAATTTGAGACGAAGGTTACAAACATGTGTTCGTACTGAAGGGCGCCATTTTGAGCAGTTAATTTAAGTTTGGAAAAATATGTTCTTGTTTGTCAAAATTGTTTCACTTTTTTTAATATTATTGTTTGTATTTCATAAATTATTCCATTAATAAATATAGTATTTGTCAATTTGATTAAAAAATATGTACGTTTATTATTACATAGAATTTGTTAATGAATATTTAGATTATTCGATTATAGCCTACTAGCAGCCTACTAAAAGTTTTAAAACATTATCGTTCAGTAATGATTGAAATGAACTCCATTGCATGAACATAAATTTTATTTTTTATCACGAAAACGGTTGGTACTACGGCATTTTTTAAAGAGATAAAAAAGTTTTAGAATGAACAAGGGATTCAAAAAATATTTTATTCTGAAATGTAAAATGAATAGATTTTAAAATATTTTTAAAAATATATTAGGGGTTGCCCATTCTACCCCTTGGTGAGACACTCAAGGGGGTGAAAAAAATTCACAAGATGCCTTTTAATAAATGTAGTAGATACGCCAAATATTGTGTTTGTTGAAATTTTATTTTTTGAGTAAAAAAATCATAACAGTTTTTAAATTACCCCTTTAAAGGGGCTGTAACTTGACAACGAAGGGGTATTTTGAAAAATGTTATATGAAGAACTCCCATTAATTTGGGCTAAGGAATCTTCAGTTAATTTTTTTCTACTTTGTTTCCGGACACCCTGTATACAACACCATAATATATTCAGAGTGGCCCCCTTAAAACAGGCACAATGTACAAAAAAGTAGAATAAACTGCTTAGAAATGTGATACACATAAATCTAAAAGATAAATTCTGCCATGTTTACATATTAAAACAAATATTATAAAATACTTTCTGTGGTATATCTATGTAAGATAAGAACATATTTGTAAGATTGTTCAAAGATATGAGAGGTTCAAATAAAAACGAGTACTTTTGTGTTAAAAAATATATACTTAATAAATAATAATCTAGATAAGTTATTTTTAAATATTATTTAACGCATCACAAATCTGAAAATATGGTGAGACCAGAAAGTATTATATAAATTCGTTATTAAATAATATTAGTTTGTCTCACGAAGAATCTAGATTTAGTCATTTTTCATTCCCATATTTAGAAACTCTACTCCATCATAGAGGAATACGGTTATAAATGGAACATACTACTTTTTCCTAAATTTGTGTAAAATACATCGAACTGTCATTTCAAATAACCCACATCTATTTTAATATTTCTTCGACCGACACTATTATACAACTTCAATATTTATTATTTCTTAATCAATTTTCTAAGAAAAATACAACTTCAAACAATAATTAACTATAGGTATAAATTATTCCTGCTTATAAGGCTTCAAAATCCGAATCCATATTTTCCATAACTTGCATTGACATTTGAAAACTCGTAAAAGCTACGTTTCTTTATTTAATTTGACACTCATCCCCATAGTTAACACAAGTTCGTTTCCAATATTTACAAGAAAGCAAAGCCACCTATACTAAGAACTGGCAGCATCTTTTTACTTTCATGGGTCAGAAAACAGAATACCAGGAATCTGTAAAAGCTTTTGCCGATCTGTGATGCCTATTTTCCGGTCTAGCCCGGGAAAACGTTAATTTCTGCAGAAAGGGTGTAGGTCTGGTAGGTCAAAAGAAACATTTTCAGTACTTCAAAATTTTGTTACTATAAAAATTCAATCCTTTCTCATTAATAATATGAATATTTATGTATTTACTACATTTTCTTAGAAAACACATTAGGTGAGTTATTTTTCTAAAACAAGACAGAAAATTTTAACTGATTAAAAATGTTGCAGGCAAAATGGCTGTAACAAAATGGGTCAAAAGTGGGTTGTTTGGCATGTTAATTCTTTGCACTTTCCATACGTAAAGAAAAAACAGTGTCTGATTATTAAAAAAATAGTCAGGCCTGTCATAATAACTCGAATATAGCACCATGTAACCGAGGTTCAGTTTCAAAATATAAGAAATTAGCAACAAAAATTGAACTATCTCGCAATTTTTCATTAATGTACTTATTCTGGTTGAAAATGAATTCCATTATATTTTATGGACTCGCCATGACCAGAGTCCGCATGTCAGAGCGCCATTTGGCAATTTATGAGGGACGTACTCAGGCTGCTGATTATAGATGGGTCGCTATTTTCGTACCGTTAATTTATCGACGTATTTTTATTTACATACCCTCGAGCGATGAATGACAGGTGATTGACCAAGCCTGCATCTTTTAGCAAACATAACATGGCCACAGAAACGCTATTTTATCGTGGTACTCTTTTGAAGCGGCCCCATTTGAAACGCGAAATAAGTGGACCCGATTTTATCATCTCCACCGCTGACTCAAAGCTATTCTAATTTGATGCCTATTTACAGGTAATCGTGTGTTGTGAAACAGACATGGTAAGTGCAACCATCACTGGCATGATGCAATTCAACAGAGAAATTATGTTTATCAAGGTACTAGCTGAGATTCGGGTTCTATATATAGTGTCGCGAAGATTCGGGGAAGCCGCAAGAATATCGAGAAATTAATATAAATTAAAGTATATTTTTGTTGTTCGTCCATATTTAAATAATTTGGGAATAAATTTATAACTAATTTTATTAAAAAAATTACGTAACAAAACAAGTTGTCTTAGGCGTACTTAAAGTGAACTAGATCCAACATTTAATATAGATTTATTAAAAATGATGACAGGGTGTAATATTCCGTGACATAAACTGAACAATCCCTTTTTTAGAAAATTCGTGAAAAATTACATACGTTGAAAATATGCAAACGTTAGGCACACTGTCCACGAGTCGTCGCGGCATAGATGCGCCAGCGTAGCGTACATGAAGTGACGATACGCTTACGCTTGAGATCTGTCTAAGAATCGTAAGGAATGCGATGCGTTTATATTCGGTTAACAAGATGTCAAGCGACGAAGAGGATGTATATGTTTTGTATAACTATATTAGAAACCTACGAAGAAGAAAAAAATATTGGTTACACGCATATATTGAAAGGGAATATTAACTGTCGGCTTTTGATCGCTGCCAGAGTATTATCTGAAGATGATTATGTATTTCACATGTTGTACAGAATGAGTAAAAATATCTATCAAAACCTAATAAAAAAAACCTCTGCCCAAGGAATCACTACTTCCACATCCAGATTTTTCATCCAAGTCACTTTAAAGGAAACATTTTGACTATATGTGAACTCTAGTATGTGGAAATTATTGGCCATAGAATTTTAATAATATTTGGGGCAGATGTCATAGAAAAGTTTGAGGAGTTAAAAATGAAGTTTCTAATTTACCTTACTTATTTTCCACTATTCACAACCTACCACCTCCCGCCCCTGCAATGGAGTCATCTCAATCAGATGTCACTATACAATACATACGTGTACTAACTTTCAAGTGAATATCTCAATTTTATGTTATCAATCCCATTAATAATGAAGCAGAGGTGGTGGAGTTTGGAAAATATTAGAAAGAAATCTGAGGACTTGGTTTCTAGTATATACACCGAATCCCAAATTTCTGTACTCTTACCAGCTTGATTTACTTATTTTCCCCTAGTTACTCCTATTAACCCCAACCCTCCTACGGAATCATCCCAAAATATAATCTAGTTCCAGATGTCGTTATAATACATACGTCTACCAAATTACAAGTGAATATCTCAATTTTATTTTATCAACCCCTTTAATAATGCAGTAAGGGTAGTGGAAGGGTTGAAAAATATTATTAAAAAATCTGAGGCCTTGGCTTCTAGGACATACACCGAGTTTCAAGTTGCAGTACTCTTACCAGCTTGCTTTACTTATTTTTCCCTATTTACCCCTATTTAACCCCCAACCCTTCAACGGAATCATCTCAAATTATAATCTAGTTCCAGATGTCGTTATAATACATACGTGTACCAAATTTCAAATGAATATCCCAATTTTATTTTATCAACCCTTTTCATATTGGAGTAGGGGTGGTGGGGGTTGAAAAATATTATAAAAAAATCTGACGCTTTGGCTTCTAGTACATACACCGAATTTCAAGTTTCTATACTTTTACCAACTTGTTTTACTTATATTCCCCTATTTACCCCAAATTAACCCCCAACCCTTCAACGGAATCATCTCAAAATATAACATAATTCCAGACGTCGTTATAAATACATACGTGTACGAAATTTCAAATGATTATCTCAACTTTATTTTATCAACCCCATTAATAATGGGGTAGGGGTTGTGGGGGGTTGAAAAATATTATAAAAAAATCTGAGGCCTTAACTTCTAGTACATACACCGAATTTCAAGTTTCTGTACTCTTACAAGTTTGCTTTATTTATTTTCCCCTATTTACCCCTATTTAACCCCCCAACCCTTCACCGGATATCCTCAAAAAACAATCCAGTTCCAGACCTCGTTATAATATATACGTGTACAAAATTTCAAGTCAATATCTTAAACCGTTCCGGAGAAAACGTGCGGACAAAAAAAAAGTTACAGACAGACAGACAGAAAATTTTTTTTCGCTCATATTTGAAATCTCGACGTTTCATGACATTCTAAACCTACTTCACGAATAAAAATTTTTGAAAATTTTTTTGCGATTACTATACTTCCAATCCACTACGTGGATGTGGAAGTAATTGTAGGGTCACACATTCAATTTATGACGGGTGCTTTCCACTTCTTGCACAAACTCTGATGCAGACATAATATCAACTATGCAGCATACGCTTATAACGACTGCAAATGAGTACGCAAGGAGACGAGACGATAACGTGCTTCAACGAAAACGCGCCGATGCCGCTTCATGGACAGATACCAATGCTTATACATTGCCTGCGACACGCAAGCGTACACCAATCGTATTTTTGCCGAGTACGCGACGATGACGCGACGATACATGGACAGTGGGCCTTAGCGTTACTGCGGAATCGTCGCGAACGATAAACTATAAGTCGTGGTTGCATGCAATGGTGTATTTGATATTTACAACAATTAACTTTTGTTATTGTGCCACCACAAATGAATAGTTTTGGTGCCATGGGCTCTGACATACGGTGTCTGGCCATGACACATGTATCCTCCAAATTACCATTTTTGATGTGTTTTTTTAATACTTGACACCAAAAATTCATATATCCATGACAATATTTACTATATTTCCGACTAATGATGTAATAATAATATATTGACCCCAACGGATTTGAAGGATACCAAGTTAAATTATAGAAGAACTAGCAGAGCATAAATATTTTTACACACAAAAACTCTGTGAATCATTTCTTGGTTTGCAAGAACACATTGCCTCTTAATAATTGTAATAAAAATTAAATGGCATTGTAAGAGAAACATGTTTTACAACAAATTTAGAAATAATGGTCTGGTAATAAATAAACGTACCAAAAAACTAAAATACAATGGACTTACATCTACATTTAAAAAGAGAAACTAAATGCAGTATATCTGAACAAGAGCAGATATATATAAATCTACGAACTTCCTATAAAAGCCAATATTGGAATTTATGTTATTAGATTTGTATATGTTTTATTAGCGTAAATTTTTTAGTAAAATTGTTGGAGTCGTTTTTGAGAAAATCGAATTTCCTTTTCGCATCAGTAAACCACACCTAATTTTAAGGGTTGATGAAAAATTTTAAAAGTCTAAAGATGTCTGTTAGTGAATGAAATCGGTAAATTGGTTTCAGAACTAGGCTAAGTAGCGGTCACGTAGACAGACATATAAATATTTTTCTAAACCTCTATTCAGTACCTCGGAGTATCAAAATTCATTAAAAATTCAGTCTAATTTCTGGACAATTACACGCTCCTAAAGTAAAAAAATTAGCAAAATTTATTATTGAGGATCAGAATCTCTTTTTTCAAGAAATATCTACGCGCGACATGCTGACATCACGCTGGTACTTTATTATTGATTCATTTATGTTTTTAATTTTTAAGCTTTAACATTCCTAATAAATCTGCTGCGCAGATAACAGTAGGGCTTCAATTTAATTTTACTTCTACATCCACATAGCAAGTGGAAGTACAGTAATCGTGTAAAAAAGGTTTCCAAATTTGTTTTCGTTGCAATAGCTTCAGAAAGTCTTGAAACGTCGAGATTTTAAATTTGAGCAAAAAGAAATTTTCAGTCGTTGGTCAGTCTACAGATACCAATAGATGACACTTTTAAGAATAAATATCGAATAATTATGGATTGTAGGGAAGATATTTATTGTAATAAAAAGTTATATAAGCGCCAACAAAACTGCTTTTGAATATGAAGAACACTATTACAAAAAAAAGAATTCTGAAGTCATTATCAGCGCTAATACCTGACATTCCAAAACTGGAAGAAACCAATAGATGACATATGCGTTTGCCCAATAGGCGACACACTTTAATATTTTTCTTTAACTGGCAACGATTGTTCAAAAAATATAACAAATCCTTTCTCCTCAGCTTAAAATTTCCGGGTGAGGCACTCTGCCGATCACCTGGTCCACAGATATAGTTAAAATGTCATGTTCATTTCGCACAAACTCCTTCTTTGCCTTGTCCGTGGATTCTAGTCCCACGACTTCAATATATGACGCTCTATTTTCTTGCACCACACAAAGATATTCAAATTTTGATTCATTACGTTTTCCACCCAAAAATTCACAGAGTAGAAAACTACCTTCCGTTAAATTTTACGAGTTGAAATTGCAAATCATCGTTTTTGTCATAGTTAAATTCTTCATCACATGGTGAAGATTCGCCAAACGATAGTGACCTGAAGTTGTGGACTCTATATAGTTTTGCTTTCTTCGTTTGCTTTTGTCATTTTTTCCCTTCAGTGTCTGTTCTTAAATAATTTGCTTTCTTTCTTGTGTCTCCTTACGTTTTTGTGCACATTCCTCTTTTATTTTTGATTGTCTTCATGGTAAATTTCAGAGGGGTGCACTTTGTAGTAGCCGCGCACAGTTCTGTAGGTAGTAGTAACGCCATTAACACCTATGAATATTACTTACAAGTTCCACTACTTTAAAGAAATAGTGAAGGTTCCCAGAATGTTGCGGCAACTATTAAAGCTACTTGAAAGTGATTGCAACTTTGAAGTCACATTTCAGTGATGCGAGTTAGTCGCTGCTACTATCGTTTACCACCTTCAAGTTCTGAAAACGTCATCGTCGTCCCACTGGTAACTTTTCTTTTTTTTTCGGGGGGAAAAACCTTCAGAAGGTTCCCCACACTGATGTTCCAGTGTGTGAGGATATGTAAGATTCTTATTCACTAAAAGACCCCCGTCTTTCTGCTCCGGAACTGTGTTAACATTACTTCGGAGGTGTCATTCGTCCTATATTCCTGGCATCCGCTCTTCATTGTCCTTGCTCCTGAGGATGTTGTCGCACATGGCACTGATGGCCGACCATGAGTCGGGGCTGGAGAGTAGAATGATGGTGAAATTCTGAGCAGTAATAGTCTGTCCCGTTAGTGTGCTTGCCGTGTCTCTGTGGTTATTCCTATGCAGGTAGCTGTTGAAGTTACCATGGTTGGTCAGTGCTTGCTTTGCAGGGTGGTGCAAGACATCTACAATTCCTATAACAAGAAACAGTGTACCGTACTGTTGCTTCTGGATATTGAAAAAGCCTATGATACTGTTTGGCATAATGGGCTTATTTTTAAATTAAATAATATATTGAATCTGCCACCATATATCGTCTTCCTACTTAAAAACTACATTTTTGCACGATACATAACTGTCTCGGTTAATGGTTCACTATCTAGTCACAAAAGAATGTCAGCGGGCGTCCCCCAAGGGGCCATACTTTCACCACTCCTCTACAATCTTTTTTCCTCTGACATCCCTTCCCATCCCACCACAAACCTACTCTTATACGCGGATGATACCGTGCTTTACGGTCAGTCTTTCTACGCACAAACTGCTGCTCAGAAAGTACGGTAAGTATCATCTGACTAAGCTCCTGGACTATTTCCAAAAATGGAAAATAAAAATTAACCAAAACAAGACAGAAACTATCACTTTCAACAGAAAATTCACGAACATAAGGACCATAACTAAACTCAAAATCCACGACAAGGTAATTGAGGAGCGCAACTCGGTCAAATATCTAGGGGTAACCCTGGATAAAAGGCTGAGTTTCGCCCCTCACATTACAATGACAATTAACAGGACATACGCCACATTGAGCAAACTATACCCACTTATAAACAGACGAAGAAAACTTAGCATCGACAACAAACTGACTCTCTACAAAACTATTCTTCGTCCCCTGCTGACGTATGCCTGTGTGTCGTGGAACGTTATATCCGACACGCAGTGCCGGCGTCTGCAGGTGACGCAAAATAAATTACTTCGACTGTTAACTAACGCGGACCGCTACACGCCGATAGTTGAATTACATAGAGCTACGGAGATGCCCTATATTAGGGATTTCATTGATGAAACAGCGCAAAAATTTCTAGCCACGAAAATTCAACTATCGGCTCTGACCAGTAACTTGACGGACGTACGAGTCAACGACCCCAGACAAACCCATAAACTTCTCCATCAGAGGCTCCCAATTTTTAGGGAACGAAGATGACCTAACTGACAGACGTACAACTCACGAGACAGACAGACAACACATCCCCCTCCAACCCTCCTATCATCCAAAATTCCCTTCCCCCCGCTGACATCTCTATAATCGTGGAGCACACGACACACTTAGAAACCACAATTTTATCGATTGACATTATTTCCAGTAACTAGGGTTTTGTTTTGCTTTCCCTATATACTTGTAATATAGAAACCACGTACTCGTATTAAAATTTAATTACTGTTTAATCTCCACAATAAACTCTGGTTTAAGAAATATAAATAAAATACACTGGTACTTTGAAGGATGTGTAATGGCGTTTATAATTGTAACAAAAAAGGATTATTCTACAGCCTACCACCGGCAACCCGACCCATATATACTTTCCCAGTATAATGGTTAGGGTAATATATATGAATTGGTAAATGTGTATATATATATTTAGATAATGAAATACCTTTTTGAAATGTGACCATATTTAAATAAAATAAAGAAATATTTTAATGGTAATGGTAATGGTCAGTGCTTGGGTCAGGTAATAGTTCAAGTCGCCGTGTTTGCGGGCTATCCATAGACGTACGTCTGGAATAAGGAGATGCGTCCATCTCCCCTTCGTCGATGAGTCCCATCGCTCCTGCCAGCGATCTAAAAGGTAGTTTCTATAAGTAGTCTTCTCAGTTTTATCTGCCCCGTGGTTGTAGGCGCGCTCCTTGGCCAGGAGGTCAGCGGAAGGTACCGCCGAGATGACCTGAAGGGCAAGGGCAGAGGCTGTCCTGTAGGCGCAGCATACCCGAATCAGCATCAGGCGTTGTGCCTGGATTAGTCGGTTGCAGTTTCTGGCTGTTTTCAGGGCATCTATCCATGCCGGTGCGCCGTATAACAATATCGAGTTCGCCACGGAGCTCAAAAGCTTCCTGACGAGGGTCTTGGGTCCTCCGATTCGCGGCATTAGCTTTCTGAGGGCCAGGATCGCGCTCTCCGCTTTCCCCGCGGCGTAATCGACGTGCCAATTCCATGATAACTTTTGGTCTATGAACACTCCAAGGTACTTTATGACTCCCTTTGCAGGTAACTACCACGTTCCCATGTACCATGAAAGCTGCGCAGAAGTTGCACAACGATATAGTAATCATCAGTGGTAGAAACTTACGTAATGGTTATTCATCCAAGGTTCCCATCTTAGTTACTGTCACTTTGGTGCAAGTTGGGATGCCTTGTATAAATCAAACTTGTCGTTCTTTTGAAATTAGATACAAAGAACATTTACGTTGTTTTAATTTTCAAAAAACAGACTCAACCTTTGCAAATCATATTTTAGAAACTAGTCATAATTTTACAAATATTAACGATCTAAAGATATTACACGTGATTTACAAAGGTTTTAAATTAAAAATTACTAAAATCAATAGCAATTATTAAATCCAACAATATTCCCGGAAACAATCTTCTGAATGACCAGTTGGACCTATATCAATCCACTCTGTTTAATGCATTAAAATAATCCTTTACTAAGTAGCTTACCTATTTTACAAAATTTAGTACTTATTTAAATTCTATTGGTTCTAAGATCTGATCAATTAGTACCTAGAACAGGGCAGTTATAGTACTTAGTACAAATATGCATAGACCTTTGTAAATTCATTCATTCATTTGAATCAACGTTTGACAATGGTACGTTAAGGTACCGAAACTCCAGTAACGTGTATGTTACAATAAATTCAGTGATAGGAAACAAAGTAGTATAAGCGTGAAAAACGTTTCAAAGGTTAAGCATTTCCAAGAAACAGAATGATAGATTTCATGAAAATGTAATCCATTAGAATGAATTTTTTTTAAGACAAGGTGGGTAAATAAATTCATTTTACACCTTTATTCACATTTTTAACTGAATCTTCATGATCGTAGGGGGTTGTGTAGATACTACTTTAATCTGCATGGCTGTAGGGGACTGTGTGGATGCTAGTGTTAGAATGTGAATTGTCAAATAAGAAATTAGACAAATTAATTTCAGGATTTTAATTTGCTAACATAACCAGAATTCAGGTTACAAGAATGCAAATATTTCATTAAAATTTTTACACGCAGTTTTTCTTTTAGTTATAGAAAGTTATTTTTTCTGCTGTTTGCAAAATCCTATAAAGAATATGTTTCAATACAATTATAAGCAAACAAATAATAATTCATTTTTAAACATGCGTACAGTATACTCCAATACTAGTTAGCTAATAGATAGGTGAAGATCTGTTGTTTTTATCAGTCAATGTCAAATATAATTATTTCACACTTATTCATAGAAATTGTCTTAGTTTTGCATGAAATATCTTTACGAGTGGCTTTATATCTTTCTGATGAGCTCCAGAATGAGGGCGAAAGACGTTTCAAAGGTTAAGCATTTCCAAGAACCAGAATGAAAGATTTCATGAAAATGGATTACATTAGAATGAAACATTTTTAAGACAAGGTAGACAAATAAATTAATTTTAGGCCTTTGTTCTCATTTATAACTGAACCTTCATGGTCGTAGGGGGTTATGTAGATACTAGTTTAGTCTGCTTGGCCTTAGGAGACTGTGTGGATGCTAGTGTTAGAATGAGATTTGCCAAATAAGAAATTAGACAAATTCATTTTAGGATTTTAATTTGCTAGTATAACCGGAATTCAGGTTATCGAAAGAATGCAAAGATTTCATTAATATTTTTACACATAATTTTTCTTTTAGTTATAAATAGTTATTTTTTCTGCTGTCTGCAAAATCCTATAAAGAATATATTTCAATAAAGTAGTCTCCTTTCTTATATTTCAGGTTCGCATTTACATAGCCATTTTGGCGAATCAAAACGATTGAATCACTCAGGATTTCATAAGAAAGTACTTAAAAAATGTGTTCATTTAACTAAACTAAGTATGATTTGATAAATAGCAGCCTGCCAGGTGGCAAGCTACTCTTAATTATCATCAGCCTCTGATAATTTTCAATAATAGCACGCACGTCGCAGAGTTATTTGTTATGCGAAATGCATTTCTGTAAGAGATCGCAAAAGGGCTGACTCGTGCATTGAACAGCACTCAGATTTACGTAATATGAGTAACAATAATATTTCAGTTTCACGAGAAACTGACACCCGATAGTTTCGTAAGTTACAAAGTCACAGTACAATAAACTCAACAAGCATATAAACATGTTCCAGATTCATATTTAGATACCCAAACAACAATCGTACCACCTTATTCAATACACTCCTTGAAAATACGAAAACGAAGAGCACATTCCATTTTATTAACGCATTTCTAAAGTCATAATGGGCGTTCGTAGGGAAAAATGTTCGTATCATCGAATCGAATATGAGTATCTTGTAAGCAAGATAACATAAGAAAGAAAATTCTTATTGTATTGAAACATAAGTAGAAAGTTATTAGTTACTTTAATTTAAGCAAAAGTTCTTCTTAATTTCATGTTTTCTAATTAAACAAAAATCTTTTGAAATGTTGTTTCCTAGCATTGCCTATTTATATATTTTACTAATATAACTTTCATAATTATAAATTCTAACCATACAAATATGATTTTCAACTAGGCAGTGATGTAAAAAAACCGTTTTTTTTTGTAATTAGAAAAAAAAACTAGAAAAAAAACGTGTTTTTTATAATGAAAAAAAAACATTTACACGTTTTTTTTCACACTACGCGCTCGCGCAAACGAAATCGGCAGCACGGCCACTGTTTGGCAATAAACAAGTCAGTTCCTGCATATGCATCATATTGTAAAGTTATAGTAGTGGCGTGGAGACAATAGATTTTTAGTTTTATTTTGATTTGTTGGCATTGTTGGAGTTTGTCTGTAGTGTTTACACATTGAAAGATTTAATTACAATTATGCCTAAACGTGAGGGGTCAGGGAGGAAGAGAGCCTCTGTTGCATGTTTATTTAAAGACGTTAAAACAATAGGGAAAACGGCACGTGCAATGTGTACATTTTGTTCAAATGAGCTGTCTAAAAGTGGGACCAGAATGACAAAACACGTAGGTCAGTGCTTAAAGTGTCCGCTGACAGTCAAAACTAAGTACCTAAAAAATGAGAAGTCTGAAAACTCAAACAGCTACGTCGATGCTCCCTCTGCTACTTCATCTTTTAGTGTTCAATCATATTCCTCTGCAACACCACCACGGTCTATGTTAAGCAAGAGCAACACTAATACTAAGCAACAAATTTTATCATTTGCTGATAAACTAAGTGCAGTAGATCAATTGATAGCTAATGAGCTCCTGGCTCGCGCAATTTATAGTGGTGCACCTCTAGCTATTGTAGAAAATGATTATTGGCTACAATATTTTCATTTCATACGACCGGCATTAAAAGTACCATCTCGATATGAAATCTCTGGCCCTTTACTTCAGCGAGAATATGATAAAGTTCATGCTTTTGTGGATGAACAAATTGCGGCTGCTGATTCCGTTGGTATAATGTGCGATGGTTGGAGCAATATACGCAACGAGTCCATCATAAACTTTGTGGTGACGACACCGAATGCTATACTATACAAGAGCCTACCAACAGGAAAGGAGTCGCACACTGCCGAATACATAAAGAAATTAATATAGTGATTCAAGAAATTGGCATGCAAAAGGTTTTTGGACTAGTACCTAACTGACAATGCCGCAAATATGAAAGCTGCTTAGGCCATTTTTAAAAAAAGACATGAAAGACGGAAATTCAGTTCTTTTTACATACGGTTGTTTTGCACACTCATTAAATTTGATATTCAATGATATAAAAAAGCAAGCGACGTTTCGCAAGTTTCTGGCTGAAACTGTAGCACTAATAAAAGCGATTAGACAATCGCATATTCTACTATCAGTATTTAAAGAAAAACAAAATAAAGTTATAGCTATAGCTAATCCGCTTAAAGTAAAGTCACTAAAATTACCTGTTGTGACAAGATGGGGATCTATAATTTATTGTCTTGAAAGTGTGTAGGCAAATAAGCAAGCTATCATGTCTCTTGCAATCGAAGATGAAGATACTGTTCAAACGTTAATCAAGAAGCATCCGGGATTAAATAAAAATGCACTAGACGATACATTCTGGGACAAGGTAGAAGGTTTCATTCGGTTACTAAAACCTATTGAGAGTGCAATTAAATTCATTGAAAGTGATAAACCACGAATTTTGATGGTGGTCAAAATTTTTCAGCAACTTGAAGAACATTTCAAGAGAGCCTTGCCAACTTGCCCTTTGAGTAAACAAGAAGAAGCAAAAGTAACACAAATAATTGCAAACAGAAAGGAATTTGCTGTGTGTGATGTTCATAAGATCTGTAATTTGCTAGATCCTTCTATTATAGGTTTTGATCTTAGTCCAACTGAACAGGTAAGATAAATATAATATTCATAAAACCAGAATTTATTTGAAGCAATTCCCTTCCAGACCGATGCCATTGAACAAATTTTTCAAACGGCAAAAACAATACCTAATATGAATCAAATAAACGTTCTATCCGAACTTGCCAGTTTCCAAGCAAAGGAAGGATTCTTCAGCAAACAATTTCTGTGGCTGGCAGCATCTGAAATCTCACCGACTGCGACTGCTTGGTGGAATGGTTTATGCAAAAGTACGGAATTGTCGACATTAGCAGTAAGATTTCTTCAACTACCAGCTACCTCAGCTGCTTGTCAAAGAACTTTCAGTACATATGCAGCAATACATACCTCTAAAAGGAATAGACTTAGAAACGACAGGGCGGCCAAGCTTATGTATATTGGGCATAATTTAAAATTACAAAGTGAATGTCTTAAAAACACGAAGACTCGGAAGACTGCCAGTTTAAAACTACCTGAATGTGTTGAAGAACACTAAGGCTATCACTACCAATACCAGTACTGGCAGTGACATTGATACACCGAATATCAATATTATCAGTATTACCAACACCAAGCATTTGCCTACTACATCCACAAGTGGAGTGGCATCAACGTCAAAGTCAAAAATAGACGACAGTCTTATGGAATGGAACAGTGACAGTGACGATTCTGTTTTTACTGACGACGAATCGTCTAATTCTGGCTCCCATTTTTCTGTGCACGACAGATTCTTCTGGAGATTTAGAAGAATTGTAGGAAGAAGAAGAACTATTAGTTTGCGATACTGACAGTGTCAGCACCCCTCTTAGTTATCTTTTTATTTTAATTTATTTATTGAATCAAAATTTTAAATAGAGTTGAGTTTATTTGTTTCATTTTAATCTTTAATATTATTTTATGAACGTTTTTATTGTAAAAATTGCAATACATGTATAATGTATACATGAATAGAATGTTTATTTTAATTATGAAAAAATACCAATTCCTGAAAAAAAAACAAATGTTATGTGCATTTTTTCACAAAAAAAAAACATGCAAACTGAAAAAAAACATTATTGTTTTTTTTTTCATTTACATCACTGCAACTAGGTATATTATATTATGGACATTCAGACAGACTGAAGTTACGAATTATGGTCTAGTAGTATAATTAACACAAGCAACAGTTGAATTAATAAAAACCACCTGTAGTAAAAAAAACACGATCATGCAGCATAGTCTAGCGAAAAGCGTCATCAAAATTTTGCTGCTGTAGTGGTAAGCAGTGCCCGTCAACAATTGATGCAGACGCTAATCGACATTTCTTGTTTAATTACAAAACATATCTTTTCTGTTTAAATAATGAATAACTGTTTTATTTATTGATTGATTTTGCCCAAAGGAGTCTTCCTCTAGCTAACACTAATTTGCTGTCCAAATTTCAATACAATCGGTCTTTTCATTTTTAAGTTCGTGCTTACAAGAAACGTGACGGACGTGCAGACAGACAGACAGACAGACAGACCGACCGACAGATAGACAGACAGACAGACAGACAGGCGGACATTTTGAAAGTTGTTCAGAATTCGATCACCAACACAGTAATATACTCTTTGTTTTGTATTTGCGAAGAGTGAGTATAATAATATAAATACCATAGACACAATATCAAATGTTAAAGCGCGAATAAATGGTAAATGCTGTTTAACGGTTCAAAAGGTAAAAAACTTAAGATCGAAGGGTCATGGGTTCGAGATACAAATAGGCGTGAGTTTCATTTATTTTGTTATACTCTTCCCAAATACAAAACGAAGAGTATATTGCATTCGATCGGCACATTTCTAAAACTGCCAATATTGCTCGTAGAAAAGAAATGTTCATATCACTGAATTCTGAACAACTTTTAAAATGTCCGTCCATCTGTCTGTCTCTGTCAGTCCGTCACGTTTCTTGTAAGCACGATAACTTAAGACAGAAAAGTCCGAGTTTATTGAAATTTTGACAGTAAATTAGTGTTAGCTAGAGGAATAAGCCTGTTTTTTAACAAAGTTGATCAATAAACAAAAAGTTATTAATTATTTAAATAACAAAAATATACGTCTTGTAATTAAACAAAAAATGTCTAAAACTAATATTATTCACAAAAAAACTGCGAAGAGTATCCTATCGAATGTTCAACAATTATATAAAAAATGTAGTAAATTGGCGAAGAGTTGAATGGTTAGCTTATTTAATACTTACTCTCAACAACTAAGTTGCCATCATAAAATTAAGAATGTCTAGAAAATTAACATTATTCATAAAAAAACTGCGAGAAGTATCCTGTAGAATGTGCCACAGTATTAGAGAACTAACAAGATAGGACAGTCAGACGGAGAAGATGAAATAGACGAAGACAGTTGTGAACTCCAAGTCTCTACTGTGTTAAAGGGACACGACATCCAGCGAAAACGGTTTCGGGATTTGTCGGGTACGCATTACATGAATTTGCCCAAGCTTACTAAAAAACAAGTTGGCTCATTAGAATCGACAAGTGCTACGTCACGTATAGACCTCGATGACAGCTGCTTGTGGCTGTTTTCCTCATTTTGTGGAAAAAAGTTTCAAAATGATTCTTTCAATGTACAATTCTATCCTAACCAAATAGATACCTTACATATAAACATAGAAATAATCACGTGTTATATGTATTACAAAGCAACCTTTTTTTAGTGACCTTCGGTACTGACAGTCTGCTGAGTTCGGTCGTTCTATCAGGACAGTGTTGTCCAATTTTCACTATTGGCCTCTCTTTTTAATGTTACCTCCTCCGTCTATTTCTAGCATTGTGGCAACTGCGCGAGAACTTCAATTTAATTGTCGAGGTCAATGGAGCCATTGCTAAAAGATAAAAGGTTTTCTGCCGGTTGTCCTTTCTTGTTAATTCTCTAATATTTGCCACAGTTATATAAAAAGTATTTTGTATATTTTCTCTACAGAGTTAAACGCGTTGTTGAAAACACGCAATTCTGTCAATGTATTATTGGCGTATTGTAACGAGCTTCAAACGATATGTTCTTTACTATTTTATGCTTAATGAAGGCAAGAATAATAGCACACACAATTAACGCTTCTAAATGTAATGGAAGAACACTAAAGCAACTCACTTTGAACTTCACTATTCAAAAGCTATAATAATAATGAACTCGTTTGTTCTTAAAAACACACTATACAAAGCCCCTGTCCTAACATTGTGGAAAAAAACAACAGGGAATCGAATTCAGGGACTATGGAAAATGCCTATTGAAGAAGAAATAGTTATTGGAGAAATAAAGTAATACCACCTTAACGAAGTTCTGAGAAGCTTATATTTCGATAGAATAAAAAATTTCGACTCTTGATTGGTCGGGGGGACAAAAACGTAAATTGTAAAATAGACATTTCATTTTCTCTAAGTCAAGATCTAATTTTTACCGTGCTATTACCACATATTTGTTAAAAATATATTAGAATGAATTTGGGATAGACAATACCGATTTTTTCCTGGCGTATAATTTTCAAGAGAAAGTACAGCAGACGGGATATCTTTTGAATTAGATAGCAAGAAATAAACATAAAGAATGGAGGCAAAGAATTTTTTTACCATTACTACCGGTACAATAGCTCAGCCGGCCAAGTGTGTATGATGTCCTCCATTAGATGTTTTTGAGAAAATTGTTGACGAAAACACAAAACAATCATGTGAATGAAACGGCGCAGTGAACGGTATAAAAGTTAGTAGACATTGAATGCAAAGTATGTTTAACTTTCCGTAATTTACAAGCGTCAATATTTACAAGACTATGGCAGCGCATTGTATAGCTTATTAAATCAAATTATACCTCACATAACCCTGAAGACAAGAGCGAAAATGAATACTCTTAATGAAAATAGAGGTAATGATTATAAAAATTGAATACAAACAAAGGAGATCTTCTTATTAACTATTATTAGAGTAGAAATAATCTTAGTTAATTGCATTACCTACACATTAAGCTAAACCTTGTTCTAGGTTTCTCTCCTAATTTACTTCCATGAACATCAACACTCACTGACGAAAGTGACTTAAATAAGGAATTGTTCGGGGTCCTTTATGCACCTCATCAGAAATTTCTTTAACGTTCCTCACTCAGAGATCTCGCACACGGGTTTTTATCGAGTTTAAATCTAGCTTCGTCGCACTATCTTGCACTGGGTTCGATCCTAGCTCCGACAAAGGCAATATGGGTGGGTAGTGGAAGTTGTCCACGTTTCCTTCAAATGTATAACTCTTTCGGGCTTTGGATTTGGGGGATTGTATAAATGTGTGATGTGTTTAAGTTTGTATTTTATGTAATTCCTCTACAATTGTCGCTTTATGGTGTATTATTCTTTTTAAATATCGGGGTTATTAACTCAATTTTCAGTTCTCAACAGATACATTCTATGATGTAAAACAATGTTTACACGTGTTTAATTATTTTGGTCGATAAACAGTGCCCATTGAATTAAACTATTTTTTAGGCACCGAATTAAAATTTAACATCGTTATTTTCCACACGATGGAAGACGAACGTATTATTAATTCTTTAGTTGGTTAATGTACACTTAGTAGAAATGCTACTTCCAAAATGACGTTGTATGCTTAACTTAGAAGTAATGCTAAAATGGTTTATAAAAGTATTAGTTAAGGTGTATGCTTAAGTAAATGAATACTATATAATCTTCACAGAAAATGTTTCATTAAAATTTGCTCATTAGAAAGATCTTTCTTCATTTGGCGCATCTCACTGCTACCCACTGATCTAATCGTCTTGCATACTATTAAGTACTTTTTACTGCGATACAACTATGAAAATTTTCGTGTGCATTGAAACAAATAAAATCTAATATTCCCGCGTAAGAAAAATTGTTATTTCGTTACATACGCTCAAATTGATATTGACATATATGGCGTGTGCCTTCTCGACATAAACTATTTGTGTTTCCACATGGGTTGTACTTAGTTCATAGACTACTGTGGGTTTCTGCAAAGTGGTTTCATTTGATAACTTGTAATAAGTACACCTTATTAATTCAGAAATAATGAGTACAGTTTAAAGTTTTATACCATAACCTCGGTAAATTTGCCTGGAAAAAGTTAAAGCTGAATATCGATGAGGCACCATTTATAAACAATGATAAAACTAGAGTAAACATGCTCTTTGCTGATTATTTAAATAATTAATAGAATTTTATTGGTCCATCGATATTGCTCTGCGGTTTTTCTCTGGACAACACTAATTTCCTGTCCAAGTTACAATACAATCGGACTTTCCTTTCTTAGGTTATTTTGCTTACAACTCGGCTTACAAGAATTGAGAATTCGATCATTGACACAACGATATGAAACGTTTTGCTCTCAAGCCATATTTACCGTTTTAAAAATGTACCGATTATTTAAATAATGAATAACATTTTATTTGTCCATCAATTGATAAAAAAACAATAGGGTTTTCCTCTGGACAACACTAATTTCGTGTCCAAGTTTCGATACAATTGGACTTTCCTTTTAGCCCGGGAGGCAGCGACAGATTTTTCGCGTTAACATCTATAAAGCTAGATTTTTTCCAAAGAGAGTTTAGATAGTATCTATAATGAAGGTGCATTTCTACCAAACTCTTAGTGGTGCATAGATAAGTAAAAAATTAAACAACATGTTAGATGGACGAAAATTTCGTTTTTCTAAATGTCACGAATTGTCAAAAATGACGATTCGCCTTCGCTCCTGCCGGCCCCAATTTTCAATTTTCACCTCGTGATTCACGTTATATGGTCATTGCCGACCTTCTCCTCACCATCGAGACATAGGACAGGTCTCCGATCGCCATATTTATTCAGTTCTTGCGTTTAAAAAATTGACTTGCGGTAGTGCTAATCGGCGACTATTTTTAAGTGGTTTCCCGAGTTCGAATTCCGCTCGGGGATACTTGTTTTTTTTTTTTTCGTTTCAAATTTTGTGGCAGATATTTTTTATTCTATAATTGCTATTTGCTCCGTTCTATTGCATTTCTCGGAAAAGTTTTGCATTTTCCGCCGCGGAATATTAATCTACGCTATTTCGATTAAAAATCACATTCTACTTCCGCTATAGGGTAAATCTTTGATGGACGTTGCAAAAATGGCAATACATAGTCAAATCACGACAATTATATTCCTCATTGGTATTAATGAACAGACAGTATTTTTATAGATCTGTTAATAAGCTTTTATTTACTCCATTATATTATATGTTTCGATAAGGAAATTTCTCTTTCAATTTATACTTTTGTTAATGCCAAAAAAAAACACATTCAGCATATTAATAACTAATAAATTCAGAACGTTACAGATCGTTTCATTACACTTTTTCATGCCCTGTGATTTCAGCAACGTCCAACCACTTAAAAATAGTCGCCGATTAGCACGGCCGCAAGTCAATTTTCAAACGTAAGAACTGAATAAATACGGCGATCGGAGACCTGTTCTATGTCTCGATGGCGATGGTGAGGAGAAGGTCGGCAATGAGCGTACAACGTGAATCGCGAGGTGAAAATCGAAAATTGGGGCCGGCAGGAGCGAAGGTGAATCGTCATTTTTTGACAATTCGTGACATTTCGAAAAAGAAAATTTTCTCCATCTAACATGTTATTTAATTTTTTTCTCATTTATGCACCACTAAAAGTTTGGTAGAAATGCACCTTCATTATAGATACTATCTAAACTCTCTTTGGAAAAAAATCTAGCTTTATAGAAATGATTTCATGAAAACTGTCGCTGCCTCCCGGGCTATTTCTTAAGTTGTCTTGCTTACAAGAATTCAGAATTCGATTACTGACACAACGATATGAAATATTTTACTCTCAAGCGATATTTACGGTTTTAAAAATATACCGATCAAAGTCAATATATTCTTTTTTTTTATATTTACGAAGAGTACCTATAATAACTGACACATAATTTAAAATAGCAATTTTGAGATTTCTGTCTAAAATTGTATTTGTTTTATAGGAAATTTAACAAATAATTTTAACTTTAGCACCCTGATCTTAATATCTAGCAGTAAGACATATCTGTCGCCATCTACATATTTTAATACCTGTTAAATATGGTACCGTTACCCATAACACGTCCTATATATTGGTTAACTTTTGTTACTAATGTAATTTAAACTAAAATGTTAACTTAAATATCTCCCATTTTATAACACAAATTGACAAATAGGCACACAGCTATTATTATACTTTTCGCAAATACAAAACGAAGTATATTGTATTTGATCGGCACATTTTTCCAAAATCGGTAATATTGGTCGTAGAGAAAAAAATCTTCATATCACAGTGTTGGTGACCGAATTTTGAACAACTTTCAAAATGTGCGTCCGTCTGTCTGTCTGTCTGTCTGTCTGTCTGTCTGTCTGTCTGTCTGTCTGCCCGTCTGTCCGTTCGTCACGTTTCTTGTAAGCACGATAACTTAAGAACGAGAAGTCCGATTCTATTGAAATTTGGATAGTAAATTAGTGTTGGCTAGAGGAAGAACCCTATTTTTAAACAAAATTGATCAATAAATAAAAAAGTTATTCATTATTTAAGTTTAAAAAAAATATATGATTTGTAAAGGAAAAATATCTAAAACTAATATTATTTGCAAAACACTGCGAAGAGTTGATAATGTGCAGCAATTACACAAAATGTGCAATAAATCTGCGAAGAGTATAGTGGTTAGCTTTTTAAGATATAGATATTATATACTTAGTTCATTATTTTAGTAAAACGTAGAATAATCTTAACGTGTAACAAGTATTATCTGATAATGTTTAATGGCCGTCATAATTTTTATTGGTTGATAAAATATTTTAGATTACTTACAGACTGTAACAAATATTTGTTTTAGTGACACATGAAATCCATTATTAATGATGGGTTTTTCAAGTTAAATTTTAATAGAAAATTGTAATATTATCGCACAATCAATATTTTGTATGCACTGAAGCCTTACCCAAAGCAAACGATATTACAAATAATCCTGCGCACTATCCAAACTTTTTACCCACCACAAAGAATCACATCACATAACTTAACAACGAGTACGGCACCAAGCGACATTTTGCATAGTCGAAGATATTGGAACTGCTCGAGTCGGGAGAGGAAAGCAAATCGCTGAAAGTCACGCATATACCTTTTATTGCTGCTACAGCTGCATTCAGACGGATGAAGAGGCAGTAAACTCGCAGTAAACTACAGTATATCTAAAATGAATGGCTAGACGCAGACAGGAACAAACTGTTACTCACAACACAGACTCCTGCAGATCTCAACATTTCCTCCGAAAGCTAAAAGTACACTGAGGTGGGTGTTATCAGAGGTGAGAGGTGCTGATAAACACCTGGACGTTCGCCTTTATCTGGTTTATCAGTTGTAACAGCCAGTGACGGGCGTGATGACAGGAAACAGAGAAAAAGGATCGCTAAAAAAACTGAATACTTATAAAGCTTGGGTAATTATAGGGTGTGTTAGCTGGCGGCTCAATGTACAAACACTGCGCGAGTGTAACAGGGTGTAAAACTAAATATAGGATTATAGATGCGGACGATACTGAACAGGGTTAAATTAAGTACACACGGGCTTCACTTTATATAATTGTTGTTTACCTAATTAAGGACTTTCTGTTGATACAGTCCAAATGAAAAATAATTTTGACACTTGATAGAATGCGTGAAATATTTTATCTGCGAAAAAAAAAAATTAAACGTAAACTACATACTGGCTGTTGACTTATTGCATTGATGAATACGATAAATCATGTACTGTTTTTTTATTTAAATTGCTGATGGCAAATTGAAACTGGCCAAGCATGTCACTCGCACATATCACTTCCACATTTACTTAATGGAATGGAAGTGCAGGGGATGTAAAATATTTTCAATTTCTTATTTTTATTGAAATGAGTTTGGAATATCATGAAAAATCAATATTTTAAAGGACCCCGCACTAATTTTATGGGAATTGGGTTTCAGCCAAATTTGCTCATATTGCAGGATTTTATAGATACTTAGTGGGCATCCTGATCAAAAGGTCTCATGAGCATAAGGTCGGAAAATGGATAGTTTTTCAGATATCGGGGGTGCAAAGGGGGTGCTCATTTTTTATGAGAAGTAGCCCCCGGTGAAATTCGCTGGAATCGATATATGTTATTCCTCTCGACCTCTTGATCAAAAGTTCTCATGGGCATACAGTCGAAAAATTGACAGGTTTCCAGATGTCGGGGGTACAAATGGGGTACTCATTTCTTGTGGGAAGTGGTTCCCGCCCAGGTGAAATTGCGGGAATCGATATATATTATTCCCCTTGACCTTCGGATCAAAAGTTCTCATGGGCACAGGGTCGCAAAATATTTTTCAGATATTGGGGATGTAAAGTCGACTTTGCAACCCCCGATATCTGGAAAACTGTCCATTTTCCGACCTTGGGCCCATGAGAACTTTTGATCAGGATGCCAAGATCTATAATATCCTGCAATATGAACAAATTTGACCAAAACCCAATTTCTGTCAGTAACTTTTTTGTACACACGATTAGTATGGAAAGGTTTACACCACATTGATTGGAAATTTGATACACGTATGTATTATATAACGATATGAAATACGCGAAATACTTGATCTGCGGGACAAACGCTTTTAGTATAAGTTTACTTATACTTGCTACCAACCAATGGCATTAATAAACATGTTAAAACATACACTTTTTATAATTGATTTAACGGCAGCCTATTTCCGTAACTAAGACTAATCACCGCTGCCAGAAGACGAGCTACACCCAACCTGGATATCGTGCCGAAACACTTCTCGTAAGAAGAATAGGAGTAGTACGTCTGACTGCTTTACATCTTCTTCGAAAGGTGGTATGTCCGCTACGCAATCTTCGCCTAAAATTGCATAGATTTTGCTTATATACTAACATGTAAGCTGTTAGAAGGTGATACGAGGTCATTCCTTTATGTCCTAACTGTAACTATCGTAGCTTAACTTTTCATACCGAGATATAAGCGCAGTCAACAGATTCGCCCCTCTGTAACTCTTAACTACAGACAATTGTAACAACGCTGTGCGCCATATGCGGCAATAGTGCCACTCACTAACGTTTGTAACTTTGTCAGCAGTTTTACGACTCGAAAAGGAAACGAAAAATTAGTGGACGGAGCTTGTCGAACCTTGATGAAAAATCTCCGATAAAACCACCACAGAGCGATAATACTCTGTAGTTGGTAATAAGCAAGCACAGGAAAAGCATTTATGGATGTGTAATAAACGATATCTTTCATTATACCTCTCTGAAAACAGGAAATAAGGCAAACAAATCTACATTTTTAGAAACTTTACTTTTAACGAATGAACAAAAACCTATATCTTTAATTTTTACTAAATGAAATATTTATGTTACAATTTGTGTTATTGTGAATATGCAATTCTTTAACATGTACGTCATTTTATAGAATGTAGAATTTGTTGATGAAGTCGAAGGTACTATATTAGAATTTATTTCTTGGTTTTCACCAATTAAAATGTTTTCTGGTGTTGATGTTGTGTTTCCTATTCTTGAAATACTACACAATTTACGAGAAATTTCAATCTTTCTGCTTACCGATTGTTTTATGTAGCTTTCAGCTACAGTCGAGGAATGCCAACCTCTATATGTTTTTAGAGTAAGCAAATCCCCTCCGCCTTCGACCAACATAGATGCGGAAGATAGTCTTAAGTCGTGTCCAGTATATTCTTCACAATTTTTTAGGTTCAGATATTCAGCAATCAAGTCATCTCTTCGGCGTGCACCGTAAATACCAAATATTAAAATTACTTTAGATAATAACCACTTCTTATCTGGTGCTTCAAGCATGAATTTGGGACTTGGTCTGCAGTTAGTACTTTGGACTTTTTCGGTATGTAACCAATACTTTGTCGTTTGAGAAATGCAGTAGCTTTCGGCAAATTACTAACATTCACATTTTCGTTTACTGCTAGACAACTTTTTAATATTGAAAATCGACTCCATAAAGTTGAAGCTTTCATTGATTTGGCTTTTTCGGACAAATACATGAGAAGAGAACATCACTTACTGTGCCACTTGCAAAATAGATGGTATTCATTTTCATATCTCTCACGAGACTTCTCGGGCAGTAACTCTGCGCTTACTTTTGCCGCTTCAAGTAATAGTTCATCTTCTGGAGAAATCATTTTAAAAATATTTTGAATACAAATTTGAAAACCTGTTACAATACAAGCGTTGTTTAGCATTGCTAAGGAAACTAAACAATCATCATTGCATCCAGTACAATATTTTTCTGTCGACAGTGTATTAAAGAGTTAGATTAATCTATACAAGATCGTTTATTAATGACCCCTATTAATGCATGATTTTCTTTATTAATAAACGGTTTTAGTACAGACACCCAACGTACATGAAATTAAATACTTAAATCCAGACGCTGTGTCACCAATATCTGTCACTGTCAAGCTTGTCACTTCTGAAGTTGGTGTTGTAAAATGTTGAACAAATGGATATTGACGAAGAAGATTTTACATTAACCCCGCCTGAAGTAGCATATACTGCAAATGTAGCATCATTAAGTTTACTGCCAGAAAAAAATCGAAAATTGTATGAGAACACTTAATGCCGAATTTATTTCATGGTGCTATGGAAAACAAATAACGCGCTACTCAGAATCGGTGCTATTGGCATATTTCTTGAATATTGCAGAAAGAAGCCTAATTGCAAGTTTATGGCCAAAATATTCAATGCTTAAATCAACCTCATTCTTGAAGGAAAACATCGACATAAATAAATTTAATAAATTAATTATGTCTATCAAGAGGCAAAAAGTAGGTTATGCGCCGAAGAAGTCAAAAGTGCTTGAGAAAGAACACGTACAAAAATTTATTTTTGATGCTCCTAGCAACATCTTAATGACAAACGTAAATAAATAACCAAGATAAAACTATAATAATACATAAAATTTCTTTCATAGGTTGCATTGATTTTCGGGGTAGCTGGCGCATTGAGAAAGGATGAACTGTTGAAATTAGACACGAATAATGTCCAAGATTTGGAATCTAAATTTTTAGTTACAATTAAGGCATCTAAAACACACACAAAAACAGAATATTTACCATAACAGATAATGAACAAAATACCCTTCTCAATTTAGTTAAACACTATGTCTCATTAAGACCTGCACATACTCCACACAGACGATTTTTTATTTTTTATGAAAATAATAAATGTTCTACACAGCCAGTTGGCATAAATACATTTTCTAAACTGCCGTCCATTATAGCAACCTTCTTAAAATTAGAGCAGCAGCATCTGTACACTGGACATTGTTTTCGGCGATCTTCTGCCTCAATACTTTCTGACTATGGTGCAGACTTTTCAGCCATTAAACGTCTTGGTGGTTGGAAATTCACTGCTGTTGCAGAAGGATATATTGAAAATTCATTACAAAATAAAGTTGATATAGCTGAAATAATCTTCTATAAAGCTGTTACAAAAGCTCATACTAGTTCTACCAACGCCGAAACACAACCTATTATCCAAGATAATGATATAAACCTTAATTTAAATTCAGAATATCATAGAACTAATAATGTATCTATGCCTTCCCTTAATTTCAGTAATTGTACTATATCTAATGTAAATATTAATGTTTATAAACACAAATTAAATGATACTAATTAATTAATACTTAATCGAATTTGTACTTATTTTAGTAAATTAAAGTTTAAAATCAGATTTTCTCCATGTTATCATTAACGCACTTGTTTGTTAAATAACTATTAAACATTTCTCGATACCCTCAAATAATTATTAAATTGTTTCTTTCTTTCCCTGTGATATTGCAGACAAATTTGTATAGTTTAGGCAGGTCAAATTTAGTATTGTATGTATTACAACTGGCAAGTAGGCAGCTAATATCATTAGCGCACAGGAAAATTTTGCCTATGTGGGCGAACAGGAAAATCCCATTTTCCGTGCGCTAAATATGTAGGTAAACATACCGTTTTCAGAGAGGTATAATAAAAAAGAATCATTATTATGAATCGTTGTGGATCATCTCTAGCACACTCATCAAATTGTGGAAAAAAGAAAACTCTTTTTGAGATTCTTGTTCACTTGCACCAGACATAACACGATCAAACTCTAGGACTAGCACCGAGCCATAATCTACTATATGCAATTTTTCATAGAAATCACTTCAGCAAATCCAGAGCAATGATTAAACAAATATTTAAAAATTTCACATGCTGGTCGAATTGAGAATGTACTTTTACATTTTTCTTATAGACTGTTAAAGATAAGAAGCACTAATCTCTAGAGAGTACTGAACTGATTTATAAGCGGGATTCGTCATTCCACACACTACTTCTGCATGCTACTACCATTCTATTCTTTGAGGAATGTCTGGATGTATAAAAATTTACGTTGTCTTTGGAGGGCTTAGCAATGAACGCAAAGGGACAGTAAGTCGAAGAGAAATTATTTTTGTTTCTAATTTACGTCAGATCCAAACACACTATTTTGGTGTTGATTCTTGATACTTCAACTTTAAATATTGTCTACAAAATATGTCCTTCGGGCCTATGAGAGCATGAAATAACACCGATCGAGATCTGTGATAGTCGTTAGTTGTTTTATAAATATTAATAGTAATTTTTTTTCGTGAATATTACTTCGACCTGGTTGTGTGGTGGAACAGCATTAGCTAAACTCCGCCAGGACGTTAATATAAATAAGACGAATAAATAAATAAATAAAAAAATTAATGCAAAAGATTTATTTGAAAAAATAGAGATCTTGACCACTTTCACTCGTTTGCATTACACCATTATTATATTGCTCATAAGCACTTTGTGAGAAGAGTCGGAAGGGCGAAATGGATCACGACAAGGGAGAAAATACCACCCAGTACATCAATCTCTAATATGCTAAGCAATATACAAATTTGGCAATGATAGATATATTCAGTTGGCTGTTTCAGTTATCCTGAGGAAAAGTTTGTATAACAAATCTTCATTATTATGTTAAATTCTATCAATATTTGAATTTTCAAAAAGAAATTGAAAACATACAGACCATCTACTTAAATAAAAATATAAATTCTACAGAGAATATTATGATTTTTGGGAACATTTTTCTTCAATGGCTCTTATGGTGTACTTAGAAAATTTTGATTGTGTCGGTATAAATTCCGCAATTTTAACAAGTGCATTCGTAAGCTGCTGCACTACAAGGTATAAGCAACAACTCTCAGGTGATACATTTTTGTCTAAAACGGTCCAGGGGAGCAAAAATTACGCGACGTTTCCTACCGCGAGCACTCTACTAATTAAATAAACTCCGCTTGTTCTATAACTAAAATACACAATGGCCCGTATCTACCAATAACAGCTAATGCAATGTAGAAATAAATATTCTTTGGCGTTCATTAAATTATTTTTGGTACCAATTTTGATTACTAACGAAAACAAACTGATAAGTTACTTTTTATATATGTAATGGCATATATAAATATTGATATCACCCTTTTTATCATAAACAAATATTAATAAACATACTGAATGTTGAATTCGATATTTCCAGCAACTGCATATAGTCACTAAAGATATAGGCATTTAAATACAAATATGGATTAAACAAAATTATACAGAAACAACACATACTCGTATATGCAATCGTGCCTTATAAGCACTATGCAACATTTTATGTAAACTTATTCCTGTCAAGAACAGCCAATACCAGGAAGTTGTTGCTGTTGCAATATACCGACACCAATCTATTTATTGTGAACTTATTACTTTCCGTTAGCTTTGTACAATAATCACAGTGGTGAAATTATGATTTTAGTCAGTAGCGGAACGGAGAGAATACGGTTATTTTTGTTAAAATTATACAATATGTCTAATAATCGTATTTAGAAATTATGCTCATGTAACACAAGACTTTAATGATACTAATAAATTACTGACTGAGTCATCTACTTTTATTGAACTTCTTGTTAGCAATTCATGTACGCAATAATTTAGAGTGTATGGCATGTATGGATAAAGTGGAAACCTCTGAAGGGTGATCCAGACTAAATGAACAGAGTGACACATCATTTTTAAAAATCATGCGAATGTAAATACATATCATCGAACAATTGAAATTTGGGAAAGTGGTAGCAATTCACTGGTACCGAAAACGGAAAGATACTATAATATTTTTTGTTGGGCGCCACCAATTTTTTCATGTTGTTCTTTCGGGAAAAAAATTGGACAGAACGGGTTAACATACAAAAAAGGAAATTCTAAAGATAAAAAACATAGACAAATGTTTAATAAATTATATTTCTCCATTATATAATGCACCCATTAAGGCCTAGCATACATGAAGGGTTTTGTTTTCTTACGAGTGTTGTTCCTTGGCTCCCCCTACTTATTCAATTATGAATTGTATAATTTATACATTATGAGATATGAACATTATGAATAATTATTCTCTACTCCTGTTTATTTTATTTATTGCATAACTCAACCCGTAGTGAGTTGGAAGGATGCAATGTATGGGAGGGTGGTCAGAGATTGGGAGTTGAACGAAAGTTAACAAACAGTTACGCAACGGGGAGGGGGAGGAGTTGTATAGTCACAAGCGATGGAGTATATCAAAAGTATACACCAGACGGATTAACTATATCTTTTACATGAACTCTTCTGAGGAAACCCCTCTCTATTCCCTACTTCTGGTAATTGGAAACAGTTACAGACAAAGTTTTAGGACATTTTCTTACATACTAACGAGTATTGGGCCCATATTGGTTAAATGTACAAAAATTGTGTCATTGTAAAAATCCAGTACTGAATCAATAATAAATGGTAACATTTCCCTATATCGAGTACATTAGTTAAGTCGTATTATAGAGATATTTAGAACCTATATCGCATAAAAGATATGACATCATCTGATTCTGTCCCTGTGTAGAACATATAAATTAGAATAATAATAAATTGGGTTGATTCTACGGTTGGTTCCTTGTGAAACATTCTTCAATAATTTAAATATACAGGAAATTATGCTTTTTAATGTTTCAAAAAGTTTTATTAAAACTCTACACGTGTTTCGGCTTATTAGGCCTTTATTAAAAGTACAAGATATTACTAAATTTAAAATGTGTTCCTTACTTATTTATACCTAATGGAAGGTATGAATTATGCAAAGCTTTTAATCTATTTATTACATGCAAATAGTTATATGATTCCTATCCTATATAAATATACTACAAATAAGTTCTTAATGTTAAATTATTTTTTCTAGAATATTAAGACCCACAAATAATGTTTGATCATTAGTTACATTTTTATTCTTTTTGACAGCTTTCATGATCTCGAATTGTTCTAGTAAATCTAACTTCTTTCCTTTATTTTCTGTATGGAGTAATTCGACTTCATTAAAATTAACAAAATGATTATTTTCTATGCAGTGTGTTGACATACCGGTGCTATGTATACCTTTCGTTATTGATTTTTTATGTTCAGCGAGACGATTTTTTAATTTACGACCAGTTTGACCGATATATATAGCACCGCAGTCATTACATTTTAATTGATATACACCTGTTTTTTCTAACAAATCTCTTTTATCTTTATTATTAACTAACATTTACCCTAGATTATTTTTATTAACAGAGATAGTTTTACATCCTAGTTTTTTTAGTTTATGACTAATGTTATCGCTAATCTTAGGCCTATAATTAATACATTTATATATTTATATAATTATAGGCCTAAGATTAGCGATAACATTAGTCATAAACTAAAAAAAAATTGGATGTAAAACTATCTCTGTTAATAAAAATAATCTAGGGAAAATGTTAGTTAATAATAAAGATAAAAGAGATTTGTTAGAAAAAACAGGTGTATATCAATTAAAATGTAATGACTGCGGTGCTCGGTCAAACTGGTCGTAAATTAAAAAATCGTCTCGCTGAGCATGAAAAAATCAATAACGAATGGTATACATAGCACCGGTATGTCAACACACTGCATAGAAAATAATCATTTTGTTAATTTTAATGAAGTCGAATTACTCCATACAGAAAATAGAGGAAAGAGGTTAGATTTGCTAGAACAATTTGAGATCATGAAAGCTGTCAAAAAGAATCAAAATGTAACTAATGGTCAAACATTATTTGTGGGTCATAATATTCTAGAAAAAATAATTTAACATTAAGAACTTATTTGTAGTATATTTACATAGGATAGGAATCATATAACTATTTGCATGTAATAAATAGATTAAAAGCTTTGCATAATTTATACCTTCCATTAGGTATAAATAAGTAAGGAACACATTTTAAATTTAGTAATATATTGTACTCTTTTTGAAACATTAAAAAGCATAATTTCCTGTATATTTAAATCAGAATAATAATATTGTCATAGTAGTAATAAATAGTCTAATCAACGATATGATTTCGAAAATTTATGGGTGCCTTTAACATGTTTTTGTTAACCTCTCGACAGCACCAGATTGGATCAATCAATAACGAAATAAATATTTTCATTTATTTATGGTCCTCAACAGAACACAATATATTAGAGACATAATATTTTAATAATATTAATTACAATATTCATATTACTCTGACATGTTCTCGAAAAATTTTTGGCAAATATCGCACCTCCTTGTGGAACATTTTACCCAATATCGACATTGAAGTTGATTGATTGAATGATTGATTTGCCAGCTTAAGGTAGAGATTGCTACCAATTCCGGACATACAATCTGAATGTTTTGATATACCGCAGGACCGGCTGCATATGCTGGACTCGATATGGAACAAGCCTGTTGCCAGCAGCTAGAGCCACATGACGCATGGGGTAGGAATATAGGATGGGAAATGTAGGTGTTTGTGGGATGCTTCTTTTAAGTTTCCATGCTTCTTTTAAGTTTTCATCTATCATCATAGGATGGGAGGGGAGTGTAGGTGTTTGCGAGTTGCTTATTTTAAGTTTGCATGCTCCTTTTAATTCTTCTTCTGAGTCTTCGGTTTGCATCTAGCAGTTTGCTTTCCCTCCCGCCCGCTTGCGTCCAGATATGTTTCACGCTTCCCTCAAACTTGTGTTTTCGCTTCAACGCCCGCCTCGGTGCGTCCATTAGATTACATACATTACATTAGCTCGCTGACAAAAGTTCCCATTTATTACCCGTTCCACAGATAAACAGCCAATCACAGTGGAAGTGGAAAGGTAGAGCCCCGAGAGAACCTTTGGGACACTCTTTATACCGATCTGCCGAGGCAAAGCAGAATAAAAAGTAAACTCTCCAGAAAGTAAGAAAGTGATTTAGGAAACATTTGGGATGCTCTGCGTGTCATTTCAATTTTAATTTTTTTCTTCAATTTTAAAAAATTCAATTAGATTCAACGATTAATAAGGGTTAGTAAACTAGTACCCTAATAAACTAATACTAATACTACTAATTAAAACTTATCTTTCCCCTACGAACATTTCAGTCTTCGTTACAAATAATCATCCACTTGAATATGTCCCAGGTATAAATAACTTTATGGTGCACAGCTTATATTATTTTGCCAGATGTTTGCGTCCCTTTTTCAAGTTGTTTTTATACGCTTTCAGATTATGCCTTATTCAACCGATATATTTCAATCAAGTATCAACTACACGAAATAGCATGCCAATTTATATATCAATGTATCCACGCTTTAATTCAGCATAATTTCGCATTATTTTTCACAGTTTTAACCGAGTTTATTCGAGATTTCGTAGAAGCTACCAAAATCGCGTCTGTCTCCGAACCCGATGAACTGCCTCAACCCACCTAATTGATATTAAAGTTGGTTAGAAACAAATTTGATTTTGTTATTGGTTTATATTCACACTGGCTAAATTTTGTCAAAAAATTTTCGCCCTTTGCACCGTTGTTTTTACTAGCGCATTTCTGTAAATTTGCTGTTAAGAAAACTTCTATACTACACAATTTGCAATCCAGAGTATTAACTGAGCAACCAAAAAAGAAAGAAGGTAGAGTTGAGAGAACCTCCTCCTTTCTAAAAATTTTTGAATTCGTTTCAAGAGAGGTGCTTTCAAATTCAATAGCTAAGAGTTAGGTTAAACCCTAAAATTTATCCGCAGCCCTCTTGTGTAAAAATTATGCCAGGTTTCTAAAAAATTTAAAATATTTTTTAGGCCCTGAATTTAATGCCAAATTATGGGTCAACGGCGGTTATCCCAAAGTTTGTAGCCAACATTTAGCTGTGGAAATTTAATGGGTCGCATTGTGCCACTTAGGCTCTTTGGGGTTGGAAATTAAGTTAGGAATTGGTCATGATTCGTTGAGTGGAGACTTAATTTCATAAAATAAATCGGTTAGTGTATACCGCTCACAAGATTCTGCAATGAAATTTTCAGCCAGGGGCAAACGACGAAGATAATCTGGTGTACATCTAGAAGGGAATCTCAAGGAAAGGCGAGGAGATCTGACGAAATCTTCATCAGAAAAGAAGTTCGATATACGAGATTCTTGGGGAGGTTGACCACCTCATTCTTTTGGTAACCCACTGAACTGACACGCAGCCACCACTGGTATATTTTAAAGGAATATTAACTATCTCAAGTTCTCATCAGATTGAATATAAATACATGCCTTTATACTTCCATGCAGCTTATATTTATTTTGCACGCTTTACGTCGCCGGTGGCACTATTTTAAGTCTACTCCATAATTATGAATTTATTTATTGTCTTTCATAAAAAGATAATTAATTTAGCGTTTTATACGATACAAAGTTGACACTTAAAAGTGAACACTACCTAGTAGGGTTAGTGGGATAAGGTGCCAAGTGAGGAGATATCTCCCTAATAATTTAATTTTAGCCAAAAATAGTCTTCAACAATCCTGTAGTATTTATTTATGTACAACTTACACTAATTTTCAGTTAAATAACATCACGCAATTTGCAAAAAACAGCTTATTATTTATCATAATTTTAATGGTTAACAATAAGCTGTTGCTGTTGCAAATTGGGTGATGTTATTTAACTGAAAATAAGTGTAAGTTGTATATAAACAAATACTACAGGATTGTTGAAGACTATTTTTGGCTAAAATTAGATTATTAAGGAGATATCTCTTCATTCGGCGCTTTATTCCCCTCCCCACTGACCTTAGGTAGTATTCACCCTTAATACTGATTACTTTTTAGTTATCTACTCCGATACTTTTAGTTTCGAACCCAAGACACTTCGTAATTTTAACGTGGGTTGTGGATATTTAAATGAAAATAAAGCTGTGGCAATGTCCATTTCTGATAATATCATTTAGGTAAGAAGCAGATATGAGTAGGCTCGGATTAACCAGAGGGCACAATAAAGATAAGTCGAATAGGAGGGTGAAAACGATTAAATAAGGAAATATGCATTATTGAACAAGAAACCAAAACAGTCCCATCAACATAGTACCATGAAATATACGAAGCAAGAGGGTATAGGGTACACCGATAGACTTTGAATATTTACACATATATAAGGTCCAAGACATGGTTTTGATATTTTATAAAGATTTCTAAATTCGACGTCCCTACATTTAATGGAATTATTAGAACTTTCTTGGGACACACGTGGAAATCTAGGATGTAAACTAGTTCAAGAAGTTATAAAAATCTTCATACACTGTCAAATCCTCCATAACATATGATGATAGAGCAATATTACTATAACCAGATGCTCAATTCTACAAAGTACCATTGTTTAGAGCATGCGGAGGTGGCAAAATCATTTGATACCATAAAAGCATTAAATTCAAAATTATCTATCCATCTGCACAGCAGTTGACTGCTATATAACCATTTAATTCGACATTTTTTTTATTTGGGCGTAAAAATGGCCTACAGTTTCTGAAATATAGTGTTGCACTATAGATAGACATTAACCATAATGAAGGATATGGGAATGGAACTGTAAAGTATGAAGCTAACCGAAGCATACTTAACTGTAGCGTGGGTTAAGCTTCAGAAGATAGGAGAGATGACTTGGATGAAGTAATACGTCACTAGTGCAGTGGAAAGAATGACTGGTCTAATGACCTGGGGCAAGAGAAAGGAACGTTCCCCGGGGAACAATCCCTCGTCGCCTTCTCTCGGGAGACTTAATTGGTATTTTTGAACACGAGTGAACATAGCGAAACGATAGAACGTAATAATAAGCGTTGCCCAGTATACCATGTAAACAACAGCCAATAAAATTATAGTAAATTTTAACAACTCAAATTTGAAGAATTGTTCATATTTGTTGTTTGCATCTATTTTTAATTAGTCCAGCGCTCATGCAATAGTTAGTTTTTTAAAATGGAAAAGAGGCTAAGCATTTAAATTTTACAATTTTTGAAAATTAATCAACAAAAAGTTAAAAGTAAATTTAAAAAAATGATGTCCTTAACTAACTGAATCTTCATGACCGTAGGGGTTATGTAGATACTAGTTTAATCTGCATGGCCGTAGGGGACTGTGTGAATGCTAGTGTTAGAATAAGAATTTTCAAATAAGAAATTAGACAAATTCATTTTAGGATTTTAATTTGCTAGGATAACCAGAATTCAGGTTATCGAAAGAATGCAAAGATTTCATTAATATTTTTACACACAATTTTTCATTTAGTTCTCATAGATAGTTACTTTATTCTGCTGTTTGCAAAATCCTATAAAGAATATGTTTCAATACAATTACAAGCAAACAAATAATAATTCTTTTTTTTTAATTAGTATGTTGTCACTAAACTGTATGAAATATCACTTCTTCATCACTAAATCACTCTGAAATACTAAAAACACCTGTTACTGCATGTTACCCTTAATAACGGACACGTAAATAGAGATATTCGTCATTACGGTACACGAACCGATTCGATCGTGTCCGAACCGTTACAGGTTTTTATCAAATAAAAGTCAGGTACAAATCGAATAGCCAATCAGGAACTTAGGGAATGTTTGCTATTGAAGTGCCTTAGACTGTGATTATCTCAGCAAAAAACAAACCAATACACATTACGTATCTAAGGATAAGTTCTTTGATCAGAGATCGAAACTATAGTAAATAGGTTCAAACAAACTTTACGTGGATTAGGTCACATGAAAGTTGTACTTCAAAATGTTGTTAAGGTTACAAAATAAAAAGCATATTGGTCGGACATGGAATGCCACAATTTGCGATAAAGTCACAAATCGCTAATTACAAAGTACGGCAGAATTAAAAGAATTAATTGCTTCATCAAAAACTTATTTCCTCGCTAAATAACTGAAAATGAATAGGGATTAATAAAACTAGATCAAAGGGCATGCACACAACTAGCTTAAAACTAGTTAAACGCTGGAAAGGCCAGAGTTCGAATAGCAGATGTGCTGCGCAATTGTGCATAACTGTTTAATTTAATTTCGTAAGTTTTAATTTCAGAAAGTTTTTCTTAAATATGCCGAAGCGATAGAAAGCGTCTCTTAATTGCATTAAGTACATTATAATTAGTTATTTATTTTATCAGTTTATCAAATCCTGCATTTAAATAAACTTATCGGTAAAATAAATATACGAGCATAAAACAATGTTATAAGTAGTTTTATTTATTTCAGAAGAGGTAAGGGCAGTGTGAACTTTTGACATTAACACGAGGCATATTTCGCTAACTAACATCACATTATCTGGAGAAAAATAAAACTGTCGTTAATAAAAGACCTACAGGGTGGACCATTGAAAACGACACACCCCTTTTTAAAAATTTTTTTTCGTCTCCATAAAAACCATTCTCTAGATTAACTAAGGTGGGGGGTGTTGTTTGGGAAAAATCCTGAAACACGTCACCTTTTATCTTTTGAACATTTTGATGTCAAATTTGACTTTGTCAGTTCAACCCCCTACACCCAATAACCCCCAACAAAAACAAAATTTGCGGTAAGGTGGTCGAGTGACACCTCATTTTAAAGATATTTTGATTCTCTGTGCGAGTGCATGATAGTTTTTAGGTTTGCTCGTGTTTTGCTTTAAACAACTGATAATATGCTTATAAATTTAAATTTAAAAGAAGTATGCAATACATTTTCATTTACCTTCGGTGTTTATAAAGACCTCCCGAGACTCAGACCCAGAGATTTGAAAGCCCTTTCTGCCCTGAATACTAAACGGTTAAAATTTTTCAAATTTATTGGTAGTTTAGTATTCAGAGCAGAAAGGGCTTTCAAATCACTGTATCTGAGTCTAGGGAGGTCTATATAAACACCAAAGGTAAATAAAAATGTATTGCATACTTTCTTAAAATTTAAATTAATAAGCATATTATCAGTTGTTTAAAACAAAACACGAGCATACCTAAAAACAATCATGCACTCGCATAAAGAATCAAAAGACCTTTAAAATGAAGGTGACGTGCTTCAGGATTTTTTCCAAACAGCATCCCCACCTTAGTTAATCTAGAGAATGGTTTTCATGGGGACGAAAAAAAAAATTAAAAATCTAATTTCAACCACGCTGTCGCATAGAGAAAGACGCTTCAAATGGGTGGTAGCTCGACCCCCTCTCTCTATTTAAATGAGTTAGGGATTGCTGGGGCTAGGAGGTTGATGTGTCACTGTCAAGTTTGACATCAAAGTTGTCCCCCAAAAGTCAAGAATTGACCTGTCCCAGCATTTTTTTAAGAAACTAGTCTAAGTGTCTTTAAACAGGGGTGTTTCGTTTTCAATAGCCCATCCTGTATAAGCATACACTATAGGAAAAACAATTTCCAATTCCATATTCCTTGGTAAAATCAAAGTGCACGTTCAGCCAGTTGTTTTATACAATAAATGCTAATTAGTTTACTGATCATTTTTTAACATTTGATTTTCTCAAAAAGTGCACATCCTAGAAAAAAGTTTCAAATAAAAAATTTGTTGAATTTTGTTATTTGTTCATTTTTATACCGAACTGATTATTAGATTATAAGGTTCAAACAAGCTAACTATTATACTCTTCGCCGATTTACTGCACTTTCTATATCGTTACACATACACATTCTATAGAATACTCTCAGCATTTTTATCGTAAGTAAAAAATGCTAGTATTAGCGAGTGACGGCCTTGTCTAACTGCGAGATGAATGAAAGCCGCCAAAACTTCTTTATTTATTGATCGATTTTGCTGAAAAACAGTAGAATTCTTCTTCTGGCTAACACTAACTTACAGTCCAAATTTAAATACAATCTGACGTTCTTAAGTTATCGTGCTTACAAGAATGGATGGACGGACAGACAGACATACAGACAAAAATCCAGACGGATAGACGGACAGGGGGACAGACGAACAGAAGAACGGACATTTTGAAAGTTGGAAAAGTCATGCAATTATGACAGCCCTATTAAGTTTGTTATTTTGAATCTTTAACTCTTGACATCAGATTCAGTATCAGCTTGTCTGAAAATATCTACTTACTAATTGCTAGAGATTTGCTTCCTGGCAACTCCAACAAAAATTTTGAAATTTTTTGTGGGTTAAAGAGATTCTTATTTTTAATAATGTCTTCTGAGTTTCCTGAATAAAAAACTATGCATGTCAAGACTAAATATTTCTTATTTATTTAAAAACGAGAAAATGTACGACTTGACACGAAAAACCTGTATATATCTTGAGTTATGGTCAAACTGACTGACTGATGTATGCTAGAAGTCTATTTTATCGTGATTTATGTTGGATACAATTAACTAACTCAACCAAAGTTCATGTAACGATCAATATCCACAAATCCCACTAACTCTCTAACTGTTAGTTCAGACTTAGTATAAAGTAGTAGGTTAGGTTTAGGTTAGGCTAATGTGTGAGTGAGTGTGGCGTGTGACGTTTCCCTTACATCTCACCGTCACATCATTTGGCTTACTAAATATATATACGAACCACCATATTGAGTTCGTTGGAAGATCAGTGGCTACTCCAGCCTTACTGATGAGTTCACGGAATAGCCACGGAACGAAACGCTAACATATTTCTAACTCCACATTGGTGACCTCGACGTGATCTGAAGACGCAACGTGAATTACGACATACTGTGCACGTCTACACCTACTCTACACCCTACGGAGACAAGCACACAAGTATGAAAGTGAATTATTTATTATTTGTTTGCAAAATCCTATAAAGAAAATGTTTAAGCACACAAGTATGTTCGAGTTCCAGCATTGCATTGCATAGCAGCTCTTCTGGGGTTGTACTGATGCGGGTAGAGTGCGTCGAACAAAGAGTGGGGTACTCACTTCGTTTCGATCCAGATTTAATACGTTCTTCTTCCGCCATCATATTTCTCTAGACTTTATCACTGGTGGGGGAATGATGAGGCGTGTGACGTTTCCGTTACATCTCACCATCACATCATTTGGCTCACTAAGTATATATATGAACCACCATATCGAGTTCGTTGGAAGAGCGTACAAGGCAGTGGTTACTCCAGCCTTACTGATGAGTTCACGGAGTAGACACGGAATGAAACGCTAACATTTTTCTAACACCGTCCAGGTCCTCTGGCTCCAATCGCCCTTTGCCAAACAGTAAGAACCTGGTTCTCTCTGCATCAGAACAGGTACACTGAACATGTTCTGCTGTTTCATCATCCTCCAGACACAGATGGCATTCGGCGTTTTCCACCAGTTCTAATCTGTGTAGGTGATGCTTTAGTCTGTAGTGCACAGTGTATAGGCCAATTAGAGTTCTTAGGTGTAGCCTATTTAACTCTAATCGTTTTTTAGTTCTTCACTTCAAGGGGTATGTACATAAACTCCTTTGAGTGAACTAATCATAGGAGTTCCTGCCAGTGCTGGATTGTGTTCAGTTCAGCCCAGGTTAGGATAGCAGCCTTGGCACAGTTTGCAGATATGCCAAGTGTCGGTTCTGGTCCTATGAATTTCGTTGCCGCGCCTTCTCTGGCCAAAGAGCCTTCCATGCCAGAGATGCCAAGTAGGTGTCCAGATAAGAGTCATTTTGTTGTTTCTGCCCAGTCGGGTAAAAGCTCCATGGCAATTCCATACCACGGTAGGATCCAATGGCTTTAAGCCCCGCTTGGGTTTCTGAAAATATTTTTGTTGATCTGTGTCTATTCTGCGTCTGTTCAAATCTCCATGCGCATAGCTCAGTGGCATGGATTTCTGCCTGAAGCATAGTCGCATTATCATCCAGGCTCGAAGTTACTCTTACCTTTGGTTTGCGACCATATTCGCCAGCTTCAGTTCCCTCAGGAGTTTTGAAGGCGTAAGTGATATATTAAAATACACGGTATAGATAGCACTCTTGATTCTTTAAACATTTCCCTTTGACTAACTAGCGGTTTAATTTTTTTAATGATTGTACCCTTAATGTTGGGCAAAGTTAAGCAATTAGGGCAGTCGCATTGGATTCGCTATTTTGAATGTTTAATTTTTGACATCAGATTCAGTATCAGCTACTTCGAAAATACCTATGTACCAATTTCAATACAGTTTTATCCATGGTGCCGGCGCCTTCGCCATATTCTCGAATACAAAATACATTTAAAAATTATTAAAGTCGGTTAATAAAAGTGTATAACACTAGTTTTGGTCAGGCCGAGAATAGGAAAAAAATACAGCAGACTTGTCATTTTTAAATTACTGAAACTAATAAATAAATTTTAAGTGCTTTGCCTTGTAACCTGATGAAAATATTAAACCTTTAGTGAAGATTATTCATACATAGCGATGGTATCAATTCATAAAATACCACCCAAGTAGTTTCACACGGAAACACTCAAAGAAATAAATTATGTGATAAAAGCAGCATAATGAGTACTATCGGTGATTAATAAATATGAGCCAATTCATCGAGTGACCTTTGGTTGGGGAATGATAATAATGGTAGGCGTAATTTTAATTTATTTATTAGCAGAAGTTCCCATTCTGTTTTATAAATATAATAATAATTTACCACTGACTGATATGAATTTATGATAATAGTACACTGCAAACTAATTAGGTTAACTGAGTTAACTCACAGGGTGTCAGTAGTACGTGAACTCAATCGTGTGAAATTAAGAAGAACGTCTCACACATGAATTGAGAGAGATCAAGACTGGCATGTAATAAAATTATTTTAAAATCTATAGGGTGTTTCACACACCAGTGGTAAGCTATTTCTAGGATTCTTTTAATGGAACATCCAACATTCTTTTACATATTTGTTTCTGATTCTCAGTTCTTTGTCTAGGTATATTTTATTTTTGGTTTTACACTGCGGCGTTGTCACGCATTCCATTTTTTCCAAAGAAGAAATTCATTTACAGCAGTCAAGAATACAATCTGCAAAAAGCACTTTTTATAAATTATCACTTTCACTGTTAGTCAAAACTATTTACAGACCTCTCATAGTTGAATTTAATTATACAGTGTGTTCTCCACGATTATTCAAACTTTGTACATAATTTTGTATCTCACTTGTTTCAAATTATACAATCCGGGATGTTTCCATTTAAAATCAGTTTACCTACACGCTGCGCTGGTACTTCATGGTGACAAATTTTTTCTACGGTTTTTGAAATATTCAACTCTAAAAAGGTAGTTATTATGGATATTTATTTTATTTTCATTTTTTTACATATACTATCCAACAGGTCAATTACTGGATAGGACAAAAAAGATTACAAAAAAAGGAAAAGGGTAATATACATTTGTATAAACAAAGATATGCATACATGCACAATTGCACAAGCAGATCAAGTAAGTAAAATATTTAAAATAATTATAAGAACATTTGAAGAATGCAAAGTCAAGTGTTACAATAATGAACAATGATGAGTTAATTATGATTAAATATACATCATTTAAAGAGAAAACGTTGAAGTTGAAAATATCGACGCGGTCGTGTATATCATTACGGAGTACGCATACCTTGAAGTGGAGATTTTTTTTTATATTTGTCCTGGGTGTGATCAGTTTAAATAAATTTGTTTGGCGTGAAGAAATTCTGTGAGCATGAAAAGGCAGCATATTAAGTATATAAGTACTGTCGGGGATATTATGTATCAATCTGTAAAAAAAAGTTAGATAAGAGACTTTACGGCAATCTTCTGACGATACTAATGGGAACCTCGATAATAGTTCAGACTGAGGACTACTAATAGGCGGATATGCCCCATCAACTTTACATGGGGAAACTTCAAGAACCTTTGTTGAATATTTTCTAAGTTATCTATATGTGTCTTATAATATGGAGACGAAAGATTGACGCATATTCGAAATTAGATATCACAATAGAAAAATACAGTAGTTTGAGACCGGAAGCATTATTAAAGTGAAACGTATTCCTAATAAGAAATCCAAGAGATATATAGGATTTTTTGACAACATGATGAATATGATGGATAAATGCCATATTTTCATCAAACACTACAACTAAGTAAATGTCTCAGATCTAGAAAGTATAATCATATTTTATAATATTTTGTTTAGTTGTTATTAATAGAGCATTACATTTTGACAAATTGAGGAATAATTTGTTTTTTACACACCAATCATTAATTCTATCTACATTGTGTTGCAAAATCAAACAGTCGTCGAAGCACGATATTCTACAGAATAATTTCAAATCATTAGCATATAGAAGACAGCTCAGGGCGACATCACAACAATGTCGTTAATAAACATAATGAACAAAAGTGGGTCTAGATTAGATCCCTGCAGGATGCCTGAGATTGGTAAAATCTGAACATATCTATGGCCACAGGTAAGATGAAAAATAATAATTAATGAGGTCATTTGAGAATCCGAAAACATGTACTTTTTGCGAGAGAATACTTTGATGTAGCCTGTCAAAAGCCTAAGAAAAATATGTACTTATTATTATGTCAACTTGACTAACATCATCAATTGCATGAGATAAATACTCAGTTAAACAGAATAAGTTGGTAACTGTAGATCCGGCATATAGGTAATTAATTACTGAAATATTTTAAGTAAAAACAAACAAGTTGTTCTATTAAAAAAAAAGTTACAACAGCTTAAAAATATAAAAATTTGAATCATTCTTGACAACAACCTATAGTATTAGGATAGACACAACCCCTGTGAGGCTTTGGAACTAGTACATGCTTTTAACTGTTATTTAAAGTGAAACGACGATCAAATTTATGAAATATTACATTTATGAGGTCGGATTCGAATTCGGCGTCGAAAAATACATTGGACTACTCAGGTCAAGTTTCTCGATCAGAACTTTTGGACTTCTCTTCTTTTTTGCTTCATCTGACCCTAATTTTGAAGCCACCATATTGAAAAAAAAAAATCTGCAGAAATACTGAATTTAGTATACCCAAATTAACACCAAATGTGCGCCATAAAGGAACAAAAATGGCAGCTTTTGATGTATGGTAAATTTCAAATGGGAACAACATAATGATTACAAAAGGATGACATATAATAAGTTAAGGCAGCAGTTTTTAATTCCATGACCAAGATAGACATGGAGTAAACCTAGGTAATTTTTGATATCACAATAAATACTTTTTAATAGATGAGTGGAAATAGATATTTATGTGATGTGAAGTTGCCAAAAGTAATATAATTCATGTAAATTTATAGTTTATTATCAAACGTTAAAGAGAATAGAATAGAATAATTTTGTTTACTATTTGTTGGGTATTTTACCACTGAAAAATATTTAAAAATTTTTAATGAAAAAACCTCTGCGCCAAACGGATCAGACAGAAGTTGGTTCTTGAATACTTGACCGTTTCAAAAAGTCTCACAACTAAAAATATATAAACTAGAACAATGTTATAAACTAAAAAATGAAAATGAAAGCTATAGGCAGTTAACGTTTCGGAAGAAAATCTACTTCCGTTCTCAAAACTTTTTTGGCCGTCAACCATGACAGTTCTTTGTTTATGTATTTCCATAGTCACGTGAGACATTAAATTATATGTATCTTATTTTTTATTTACTTCGTCTCTAAAGATGGGCAACTAACTAGTACAAAAATTCACAGATTTCGCAATCCTTGCAACCATCGGGACGTTGGAAATGATAACACCATACATAAAACATAAGCTTTTTCAACTTTTTCAACTTTTTTCGTACTCGGCTTCGCCTCGTCTGGAAACAGCACCATCCACTACACCGCTGTATTCCGACCTTAAATGAAAACTGGTAACATGACGCCCTGTGATATGTGCAACCCATATTACATTTGCGTATATCAGCAACGGCTGATACACGATAGTCTCACTAGACCGCGACACCGCTGCCTTTTGACCTTGAACAAAAACTGGTAACTCTACCCTCATATACGAACATAAACATTTCCAATGTTAAAATCTATTGAATAATTTGAAACGCATATATCCTCGTTTAATAAAATAATCGCTGATTCTTTAAGTTTTCTTTTAGTTCCGTTACTCTCTTTTTCTAAAATCTTCGCCGAGTTCCATTTAATCCTGTGATTATTATCCCACGCGTGTTCACAAATGTTAGATTTTTCAAATTCTTCCCCTCTAGCGTAATTTCTACGTTCACTAAGCCTTACGTTGAAAGGCCTAGATAAATGTATTCTCCATAAATTTTATTAAGTGCATGAACATTATTGGTTTTGTTTGGAAAAAAAATACAAAGCGAAAAACAATATAAAGTGTATACCGAAGATATGTAAAAGTATGTAATAGAAATACTGTCACGTATTTCCGCCCTTAGGAAACACCCTGTAAAACTCCGTAGGTTCCAAAACAAATTATAACAGGGAATAAACACTAACACCTTATTTAATAACTTACTGGCAAGTACACAATACTTTTATTAAACTGTAAATTATAATACATTTTTAGTGACTAAAATAATCCTCAATAATGTTTATTACTCGATATTTTCACTTTGGATTTACTTAGGATTTCTAACCTCTCACTTATTATTCAACACTTCCTTTTCCCGCCGTGCATCTTACCTTATATACTTATCTAGATTCATCTAGAAATCTTCTCGGTAGCCATTCCAGAACAATGTAGAAAATCTTCATCCTTTCATAAAGTTCTAGAAAGCATACTAGAGGGCGCCAGCGTGTAACAATACATTATTTGTGTCATACGAAAGTTGTATAAAACAAACCAGTCTACAAAAAATAAACAAAAAACATGATCCACAAACTAACAATTACATGTATAAGGGTGTCTCACCGGGAACTGAATCAATCGATATAGGGAAAAGCATGTAAGAAAATTTTTTGATAATTTTGAGAATTACTAAAGTCGTTGTGGCCAATCGAACCAAAATAATTACAAGCATTCCGGTCATACCGGAAGTCGATCAAAACTTGCTAATTTTAAATTGAACACCATATATCATACTTTCGACTTTTCGAAATTACCATGGAATTTTGAGTCGAAACATGTAGCATACTCTATACCTAAACCAAAGATTAGAGAATTAACAAGATAGGACAGTCAGACGGAGAAGACTAAATAGACGAAGACAGTTGCGCACTCCAATTTAAAGGGATTTCTCTACTGAGTTAAAGGGACACGACATTTATACATGCGTATAATATGGTTTTGACAATCAGCTGATGCTTGATCAGCTGAGTTAGATCTTTTGTTAAGAATGTTCGGATTTTCTTTGCTGTGTGATATTTTCAAAATAAAATGGAATATAAAGACAATAATATTAGTAAACGAGGAGTGGGTGGAATGCACTGCATTTACAAAGGTTGTAAAAAAGAAAGGTTAAGTCCAAGTAAAACATATTTTTTAGAGTACCTAAAGATGAAGCAAGGTAAAACTATGTCAAAAATTAAAGAATTCTCTAATATTTGTCTATGTTATGTATTAGTAGTGATAGCACATTGCTTTTTAAAAAAGTAGGATTTGTTTTATAAAACTGGAAATTACGAATACATTCAGTATTCAATGTTTACTAACGTTTTAAATAAAATATATATTCTTCTAGGTAGGTATAGGTATATGAATTTAAATACAAGATTATTTCACTTTTGTCTTCTTTGCTTGATAAGAAGTATAATACAACATATAAATTTAAGATGAAAGAGAAATGTACTGAACTTTTGAAATGTGACATCTGACACTGTTAAAATATTTTTAAGTCTAGTGGATAATTGATTAAATTCTTATTATCGGCTTCAGGGATATTATCCAAATGAAAAGATATGCATAAGCGTAAAATTTTCTCAAAACTTTCATACATCCACACTATCCACAGTGTGCTCAGGAAAAAAATATGCAACAATAAGATAGACATAGGCGTACTCCATTTTGGTTTACTAAAAGGTGGCCCTTCAAAACAAATTAATTTTGTGAGATCAATAAAACAGATTATTTTTTTTTATTCCTTTTTTTAAAGTATAGGTACATTTGGCACATCTAAATAACAGTAAATAATATTATTTTATTTATTCACACAATTAAAATTATATATATATCATATTATATAAACTTCAAACATATACCTACAGGTATGTATATAATTTTACAGTAAATTATTTGAGCCATGAAACTGATAAAGGAAAATCTAAAATTAATTATAACCAGTCAAAATTAAAGTGCAGCTAAAGCAAAAATTACACAGCCCCACAAAAAAATTTTTTTTTTTTGGAACTGCTATCGAGACAACTGTATCCCTATGTAATTTATGACGCTGAATCCGAATCCGTGGTCAAAAAAAATCGTACACCCCCAAAATCAACCCCTAGCGCTAAAAAACACTCCTGGGTCAAAATATCTTAACGCTCCACAAATAGTCTTAAATCTCAATAAATCGAATTAAATATAAACATTCAATTATATAATGCATAAAAACAGAGTTAACACTACTTTCCATTGAAAATCACCCCCATGAGTGGGTGAAAACTACCCCTCACACAACAGGAAATTTAAAAGAACTGCAGTGATTGAAAAAAGCTTACGATGCCCAGTTATATTAGAAACAGTATGTAACTGCATTAGTTTCGATGTGATGCTCAAAAACTACCCCTAGAGTGGCGGAAACCACCCATAAATTTAAATTGATAAAATGATTAAAAATTTTAAATCTTTAGGGTGCAATATGAGCATGAAACTTAATTTTCTCGATTCCCAGAAAATTACGACTACAGTGAAGAGCAGGGTGAATGCTTTCACCAAGATATATCAGAAATGGAAAAAAGGTACCAAGGAAGATGGGACGAACACATGATGGCATATTACTGTTGGTCCTTAAAAATAGAGACGTCTGAAAAGCATAAACCGCAGTCGGTCAGAAGATCATTCGAAAATAAATCCAAAAGATATTACAAAAAGAAAGAATAAATTTAATTGAGTTTAGACTACGAGTAAATTTTTGCTACTTCATAATATGGGTACTTTTCAAGTACGTTGTCTAAGATTCTTCTTAAATAAGAACATGCAGATGTTTTGAGCTTTTCTAAAAGATACTGCAACTATTTTTTGAATTTTTTGTTATGTGAGGAGTAATTTTCACCCTCTCATGGGGATGTCACTGAATGACTTTAGTGCAATGCAAGTATTCACCTCCAAACTGTAGTGCTGCATATATTTAGCATTGATTAAAATAAAAATCACGAGTACAAAATTTTTTCCCCGATATAGGGGTGGTTTCCGCCACTCTATTGGGGCAGATTTTGAGCATCGCATCGAGACTAATGCAGTAACGTACTGTTTCTAAAATAACTGGGCCTCGTAAGCTTTTTTGCAATCACTGAGCTTTTTTAAATTTCCTGTTAAGTGAGGGGTAGTTTTCACTCATTCATGGGGGTGATTTTCAATGGAAAGTAATGTTAACTCTGTATTTGTGCGTTATATACTTGAATGTTTACATTTAATTCGATTTGTTGAGATTTAAGGCTATTCGTGGAGCGTTAAGTAATTTTTACCCTGTTTAGGGAGTGTTATTTAGCGCTAGGGGTTGATATTGAGGGTGTACGATTTTTTTTGACCCCGGATTCGGATTCAGCGTCGAAAATTACATAGAGATACACTTGTCTCGGTAGCAGTTCCAAATACATTTTTTTTTATTTGTGGGGCTGTGTTATAGTTAATTCTGCAATCTTTTTCTAAAGTATAATCTAGTTTAATAACCACATGAAGGATGCCTGTTATCTACGAAACCGTAACTTGGAATGCTTATAAAAATTAAGGGAACTGAGTATATATGTATGTACACGTAAATACTTCTCTGTTAAAGTTAATCTCATTTATTATTACTTATCACAAATGTTTGCAATATATTTGTTGTAATGAATTACCTGGAATGAAGGCATAAATAAGTATTAAACTAAAGTGTCTACAATTATAAATATATAATATATATAAGTCCCCAAAATAAACATAAATAATATTGATTGTCGGCTACAACAAAAGTCTTATATATTCCGCTATCGGCACAATAGTAATTCATTATTATTGTAAACAATAAAATACTTATTGTCTTTGGCAATTCTAAAAAGACCTAACGCCCCTATCACACTTTTTGTATATGCAACAAGTTCCACTGATGATAGCTTTCACACACTTCAATCTGAACTTTGTATAATTTGGACATCTAATATTAAGCACAAAAGAAAAACTGGGAATGTCGTCAGCTGTTTTAACACGAGGATGTAAACAAAACAAAACACGTCACATGCGAACACGTGGCAGAACAGCTGTGGACATTTAACTAGAACGGTTAGTCTCTCGCTCTAATGTTACCTTCTCCGTCTGATTATCACATTGTGGCAACTGCGCGAGCACTCCAATTTAAATGCCGAGGTCAATGGCGCCATTGCTAAAAGATAAAAGGTTTTCCGCCGGCTGTCCTATCTTGTTAATTCCTTAATCTTTGCCTAAACCCAGCAGTTTCGGAGATATTTGACGTTAATTGATTGATTGATCAATTTGCCAGCGTAAGGTGAGCATTGCTGCCGATTCTGGACATCTAGTCTACAAGTTCGTCCCAGCACGCAGCTTGGTCGTCCACCGAACACGCCCAACGGACGGCCAAACCACGTGCCGGAACCAAACCTTAGATGTTTTATGTACCGCCGGACCGGCTGCATACGCTGGGTTGGACATGGGACATGCTTGTTGTCAACAGCGAGGGCCACATGACGAATGGGTTAGGAATATAGGATGGGAAGTGTAGGTGTTTGTGAGATGCTTCTTTTAAGTTTCCATGCTTCTTTTAAGTTTATATCTATCAGCATCTCATTATTTGTTCTTCTTCTAAGTTTTCTGTTTCTTCTGTTTCTAAATCTAGCAGTGTACACCCCCTTCTGCCCGCTTGTGTTCATTTTGATTGTCTGCCAAGACATACATACATTCGCTCGCCGTAGGGAGCTTTTATTTATTAGCAGTTCCACAGGTAAATATCCCTTTACGGTGGAGGTACAGAGGTAAAAAGAGTTTTTTACAGAAGTCCGAGAGAAAATTTTGTACACCCTGTATATTGCTTTGATTTGTAGTGATTAGTTTCAACTGCCGCTTTCCAATTCCGGGTACTTTTCTATTTCATTACTTATGTTTAATACCTTTTCAATTTTGATAAAGAAATACACTAATTCACTAGCGAGTTGCAAATTCGAGAGCGGCCCTTGAGTATATTTTATATACCCTGTATATTGGTTTATTTCTGTATTAATTAGTTTCTATTCTCGTTTTCCAATTCCGCGTATTTTTCTATTTTATTACCTACACAGGGTCATTTTTCAGATTAATAAGAAACTGTTTAAATTATTATGTTTTGAATTGATACATTGAGCTGATAAAAATTAAGTTGATAATGTTATTAAAGTATCAGATTGCCGTTTCATTTTCCTTCCTTTCTTGGGTTTATTTTGTCCACTTAGAAAACTTCCACACAAGCTAGTATGTCTATATTGCTTTATGAACACATGTGTCTCATTTTGACACTATTTATTGCCCAGCTTTCTTTATCGCCATAAACCACTTAAAAAGGGTCTTCAAGACGACCGTCTTGGGTGTAGGTAGAGACACTGCACTTGCACTTGTCTACTTTATTTAATACTATTAAAAACATTGTACTTACAAGTAATTAATTCCATGTGAACTCTGTTTTTCTATTAAGGCGCTTCACTTCACGCAGAACTTCTCGATCCACCAATGGCTTAAATTTTTTGTACCGGTTTTTATTTCGGGAGCGCAGTACAATACGTTTATACACGACGTTAGTCAACTCGCGAACTCCAGTTTCTGAAATATTTAACGTTTTATAAAAAATTTGACGGATGTAATGGTTTGCAAGAACCATTATAACTACCTTCGTACAAAAAGTAATTAACTTCGTGTAGGAGATCCTCATTTGCTCTTTGGCACGTAGAAAGAGCAGACGATGGGCTACTCTGTATACTCTCTCTATCCGCGTTTCTTGGAAGTAGTAATTATATTATTCATTTTTTAAGTTAAATTTCATATTGCAAATGCATAATGCAATCGCTAAATACGTAAATATAACTTTGTTTAATCACAAATCAATATTTGCAAAAGAAACGCAAATAGTATAAGCTGGTTAATTATAGATATAAATTGTCCTGAAATAAACTAAATACACAAAGCATTACTATAGAATTTGTATTGTTACACTTAAAGTTTACTATGTGCATACTTGAAAGATAAACATCCAGGGTTTATTTTGGAATACATGTGTCAAGACAAATAAAGGAGATGACATTGTAAACAAAGGCAAATGTTTTCTTTCTAACTTTTAATTAATGGCAGTGAAATGATTGAGTTTACATTAGATTGTTATTCCTGTAGATTTATTTAGTCGGTTCCGAGGAAAGTCAATGGTGATTTTAACTAACAAATTGGTAAGAAAATAAAAATATGTAAATGACATTTTAAAAGAGCAATATTGAAAATATTGAAGTGTATCCTCTAACACGCAAGGTCTAGTGTGGCATCCCTTATCAAAATTTCTCTGTAGAAATTACCTATGTAGGTAAAATTCATTTTTAACTATGCTATAAACTGAATTTTAATGTAACTAAAAAAAAAGCTGCCTAAGAAATCACAATTTCCACATTCAGATTTCCATCCAAGTCTCTTTAAACACACCACCACACCACTCATAGTAGACAACACCCAAATCCAAAGCTTAGGTTGTCCGAAAGGAGATTACACATTTGTAAAAACACAGACAACATCCATTACCCACCGACAATGCCACTGTCGAAGCTGAGGATCGAACTCAGTACACGATAGATAGTCTGACCAAGCGTGCTTGTCACTAAGAGCACTATTACACTAGGCCACCGGTGGCACCACCAAGCTGAAACACTGGTGGTGCAACTGCTGGAGCTGCGAAAAAGAGCACCACCTCCTGTGATACAACCGAAAATATTCACTTCATTTTTAACTATGTCGTCGAACGACAGGGGGCTCCTTCTTGCTTTATTAAGAAAAAGAAAGAAGAGATGCAGAGATAGGAAAATGCATGTACTTCCAATGCTACCACTAAGAACTTTGTGTAGATGATAATTTTTTTTTTAATTACTTTCGAATGTCAAAACCCTCATTTTTCTCTTGGGGTCAGATGTAAGCAATGTCAACGCGATGATGCGAAGATGTATTCCACCTGAACTAAACTTAAACTATCAATATATCAGTACCAAATGATGTTGGTGGAGCAATACTGGCGTCCAGGTGTAATAGGTTACATATAAAACAATGTCTCGCTATGCAATCGCGCCACCACAAGTTGCCCGAGCGGTTGCCACGGTCGTCCACCAGTACGTCACCAATTTTTGATGGAACCACCAGTTACCCTAGTGTAATAGGTCATATTAGAGAGATATGGTAATTTTCAATAGCGCGTGACGTTCGCTATTAACGTTACGCTATGAAACATAACACGGGTTGGTTCAATCTAGATTTTTACAGAGTTATGGCCCGGAGGTCTTTTAACGTTAGCTAAAGTCAAGTGGCAAAGTTGAATTTATGATTTTTATATAACAAAAACATTTGTTTTGGGTTTATATTTATAATCGAGAATAAATTGTATCATGTTGTTATAATTTTTTCTTAAACACATAATACCCAAACAAATGGCAAATGTTGATTTGCGAATTTCGTATCCATTCGGACGAACTTGGTAATCTCCGGTACGACGTTATTCCTAAAATATATTTACGTTAATCGAACGCAAATTACGTCAGGCGGTAAGTTATTAACGGAAGATTCTTACATACGCCTCAACGACGCATGCGTAGCTGTCATATAACGTCGTGCGGTAATACCGCAAACGTTATTTGACGCTCCCATATCTCTCTATTTACTTAAATGCCCCGCGATGTACTAAACCACCAGCGTCCCCGCTTGGTGGCGCCACCGGTGGCCTAGTGTAATAGCGCTCTTAGAGCTCTATTACACTAAGTTGCGCCACCAAGCTGAGACACTGGTGGAGCTCTGAGAAAGAGCATTGCCACCGGTGATGCAATCTAAAATATTCAGTGCACTTTTAACCATGTCGTGGTACGAGAGCGTGCTTCTTCTCGTCTTTTCTCGAAAGAAAAGATGCAGATACAGAAAAATGCATGTACATCCAATGCTAGCACTAAGAGAAGAAAAAGGCCTTTATTATACTTTGTTTAAAGAACATAGGGCAGATGATAACAAATTTTTTAACCACTTTCGTATGTCAAAACCCTCATTTTACGAACTTTCACTATTTACTTTTCACTATTACCTTCATCCGACATTATTAAACTTAAACTGTCAATATATCAGTTGCAAATGATGTTGGTGGAGCAACACTGGTATCTGAGTGTACTAGGTTACATATAAAACAATGTCTCGCTATGCAATCACGCCACCACAAGTTGCCCGAGCGGTTGCCAGGGCTGTTCACCAGCACGTCACCAATTTTCGGTGGAGCCACCAGTTACCATAGTGTAATAGAGGTCCAACACGCCTCAGTGCATGGCTACGTTGGCGCACCGCTCAGCGCACATCGCACCGCACCGCACGTCGTAGATCGCATATTGCACAGTAAAATTAAATAGAACCATTATTTTAAATAAGAGTGGCCATATCGGCGCCCCGCACACATCTGAGTGTAATATTAAATAAAACTATGCTTTTAAATTAGAGTGTCCTAATCAACAACTTGAGCCTCGCCATTAGTACAATTTCTTTTGTATGCAGACCAGCCGACGTGGTCGTGCACTTAGCCGACCGAGCACCGTGCCTGTTAAACGAAAATTTTATTTTGACTAGTGTACGAAAAATAAATTTTTTAAAGTCCTCCTGTTTTTTGAAATACTTTCAGAACAACTCAAAATTGGTCAGTGAAAATTAGATATATCGCTTACTTATTCAGCTGTACCGTTTTTATAAAAAGTAATTATAAATTCTACTCTCTGTTTAAGATCTTCCTTCTCTTAAACCAAATATTCCAGGCAGATTATAATTACATTCTTGGAAGTAATGGACAATCATATAATTGTATGTCACACATCTGTTTACCTGTATTTGAAGGGGTTGATGGACACTGTTAATGAGGACATATCAAGGGGGTTTTAGCATATGTATGTATTTAATGAACGTATTTATACACTGTAATATAAATACACACGCCAAAGCGTTAATGAAATACACATCTCGCAGCAAAATCAACACATAATTATTGCAGTAATGAATCTTATTTTCTAGTTAATAACCTACATAATATTGGTTTTCGGTATTCTACTTTGCCATGAAAAAAGTTCAATAAAAACTTTTAAAACCCCCCGACACAAAAAATAAACCTGTAGAAGGGAAAAATAGTATATTGTGTATATAGTAGTAAAAAAAGTCCGGGAATGTGCTTTTACTACGAGGTACTATTATAAATTAGGGAATTCTTATAAATACACAGCATTAAACCGGTACGGGAAAGTTACCTACTTTACCGGCCTAGGACGGAAAAAACTTTCACGTACTGTTTTTTTATGGTTACTTAGCAACGGACTAAAAAAAAGTTTCCTGGGCTGGTTTTCTGATGGCTGCTTAGAAATGGACTAAAATACTAGAATAGGGTATTTTGGAATCTGAAATTGAGCTGAGAAAGTAGGCATTCTTGACCGATTTCAGAAAAACTATTTTTTCGCCGATTGACAGCAAAGTACTCACTTTGTTGACTAATGTTAATTAGCAAAGTGTCACTTTCCCTGCCTAGGCAGGAAAGTGTCACTTTCCCTGCCTAGGCAGGAAAGTGCTCACTTTCCTGCCTAGGCAAGGAAAGCAATTGGTCATCAGTACAAGTAAATATTTGTCTAAATGTTATTTGTGGCATTATCTTAATTTTTTTCTTCTTCAATACTTTGGGATTTCCTGCCACAGGTATTTTTTCTTTTTAAGCGGTGCTCGGGGAATCCACAAAATATCACAATTAACCAGTATGTTACTGGTAAATAACCTCTACGCCTGTGACTTTTACGCCAAAGGATCAGTTAGATGTTGCTTTTTTTAAATAAACACAAGTAAGTATAAAAACTTGAAATTAAATATTCCGCCGACCTTTGGGAAATATAATCTATTTCCTTTTTCAGGGCTTTTTTTGAAAAAATCTTTTTTGCCGTGTATGATAAATACACAGCTCTAAGAATGTTTGTTATATTCAATATCCATACATACTTATTATTATAACAGTTTTTTTTAGTTTTTGTACAATGTTTTAAGTTTGTGAAGTTCTTCTTTTAACATTGGCAACCAAGTTGTACAGACATCTACGGAACAATTCGTCACGCATCTATCCTCATTCAATAATATTATCGCGGATTCTTAAGTCCGATTGCATTGAAATTTGGGCAGTAAGTTAGTGTTAGCTAGTAGCTTAATTAAAAAAAAAATGTATATTTTGTAATTAAACGAAGAATGCCTAAAACCAATATTATTTACAAAAAAAGCTGCGACGAGTATCCTATAGAATGTGCAACAATTATATAAACAGTGCAGTAAATCGGCGAAAAGTATAATGGTTAGCTTGTTTTTTAATATCTCAGAAAGTATTTTAGATATTATTTGTAATTTTGGTACGTATTAATAGGATATAGAACCGCATATTTTAATTAGAAAAATTATTTTATCGCTCCACCAGTGGCATCCCTGCGAGCATCTCCTCTGATATTTTTTACCAAAAAAGTGGTACACCACTGACATTTTTCCATGTCGATATTTGAATATGAATTTAATTGTTTTAATCAAGAACTGTGCGTCTGACGAGAAAAACGCAAGAGACCTTTTTCATGCAGAATTGACCGGGCTAATCAGGAAAAATATCGACATGGAAAGATGTCAGTGGGGTACCACTTTTTTGGTAAAAAATTTCAGAGGACATGGTCGCAGGAACGTCACCGGTGGAGCGATAAAATAATGTTTCTAATTAAATTATGTTGTTCCATGTTCTATTAACATATACCAAAATTGAAAATAATATCTAAAATACTTTCTGAGATATTAAAAAATAACGATAAGAAAAAGAAATTTTCAACACCCTGTAGCAAAAAATTTAAGCCGTTGCGGACATATGTTCATATAAACTTTTCTTCGTAAAATTACCTAAGGAATCATACCCTGAAATATTAGCACACCCAATATACACGTACATATGTTTATTTTTGGGTTTTTTAGAAATAACTGTTACTTTTTACTTTTACTTTTTCACTAATATTGATGACTTTCCCCTGTCCACTCTATTACAAATATATTTTGCTTATTTTGGCAATCATTTTTTTTTCTTTACATTTTTATATCTATTTTCAGGCATTTGTTGTTTTTGAATACACTATAAATAGCTGTTACCAATTTCAATTTTCTTCCATGTATTATCATTTTCTTTCTATCTTACAGCCTTAGTCTTTTCGCATTATATAATGTTTTTGTTTCCTCAACTAAAGCTAGTAGTAGTATTAGTAGCTAGTTCTCTTCATGGGTAAAATTGGGAGAACATTACGTATCCATATTAATTAAAACATAAATGTTAGAAACTTACAAAGCATTAAAATTATTGTGGGCTTACATACTTATTTTTACACGTTTCCAATACAAGTCAGAAACATTTCAAAACTTATGTTAATTTATATTTTATCATTAGAGAACTATAGAAGACAGGCAGATTAGTCGTGTAAAATCCCTAAAATGTGAATTAAATCCATCCTTCTCATTCCAATTTAATAAAATATTTCATTTAACTGGAGTTAACTCCAATAAAAACAAGCTAACCATTATACCTACTCTTCACCGACTGCACTCTTTATATAATTTTTACACATTCTATAAGACACATTTTTGTTTAATTAAACATCAGAAAAAAACAGATTTTTTTAAATCAAATAATTAATAACTTTTTTATTTATTGGTCGATTTTGTTCAAAAACAATAGGGTTCATTCTCTAGCTAACCCTAACTTATTCCTCAAATTGAATACAATCGGACTGTTTGTTCTTAAGTTATTGGGATTACAAGAAAAGGGTCGGACGGACGAACAGACGGCCAGAGAAACGGACGAACGTTTTGAAAGTTGTTCAGAATTTGATCACCGTGATTAGATTTTTTATTAAAAATAAGTGTATATGATTAACAGCTTTTTTATTTATTGATAAATTTTGTTCAAAAACAATAGGGTTCTTCCTCTAGCTAGCGCTAACTTACTTTCCAAATTTCAATACAATCGAACTTTTCATTGCAGGTAAAGCGAACTTTACTCATCATTGGAAAACAGACCGTTAGAAGAAAGAAATACTTTGACTTATTGACATAAGTTGCATTTGTTTCTACCTTCTCATATTTGATTTGATAGAGAACAGTGACAAAAAGACATTTCCCGTTTAGAAAAACTTTTCTCACAGGAAATTTGTTTTTAACCTAATTTAATTGCTACAAACTGTAAAATTTGTTGTGTGAAAAAATATGGTCGCAAAAAATGTATAATATGCAAAATCAAATTTAAAGCACATATATCAGTATAATACAACATGTATGGTATATACTGCGTTAAAAAAGATAAATTAGATATCTATCAATATTCGTTATAACGTGACGTTATATGTTATATTTTAACCACATCCATGTGTGATTGAACGGCAAAATGTTTTTACGGCTATAAATGGACTATGATTAACTATTAAAATAGTTGATGTATTAGTTTGTGGGTTTTGTGGCACTCCCTCGATATACAGGAATCATAAAAAGTCCATGACAACATCAACAAATATGTTATTAGATACACAATAACAACAATGGTTTAAGTAAAATTTATTACACAGTCTCACATAAATACACTGTTACGTTGCTTGAGAAATAAATTTATAGAAGAAAACACAGTTCCGAAAATGTGATTCCATTACTGTCTGTTTCCTCTATAAATAGAATATCATCAAGTGATGAAATATCTATCTACATTTTCTTAATAGAGAACATTAACATTTATTGCAAACCATCAGGTTTCAGCACCTTAACTCTTTACAAATGATATAGATGAAGCATTAATGCAGAATTTTTCTCAAGGTGATCCTTGAAATGCCTTCTACTGCTGCTGTTCTTCTTAAAATAATTCAAGAATTAATTAGTAGCAACTAATAACACTATTTCGGCTTATTTAAACATGAATTATTATTTGTTTGCTTATAATTGTATTGAAACATTTTCTTTATAGGATTTTGCAAACAGCAGAAAAAATAACTATCTATAACTAAAAGAAAAACTATGTGTAAAAATACTAATGAAACCTTTGCATTCTTTCGATAACCTGAATTCTGGTTACGCTAGCAAATTAAAATCCTAAAATGAATGTGTCTAATTTCTTATTTGACAATTCTCATTCTATCACTAGCATCCGCACAGTCCCCTACGGCCACGCAGATTAAAGTAGTATCTACATAACCCCCTACGATCATGAAGATTCAGTTAAAAATGAGAACAAATGCCTAAAATGAATTTATTTATCTACCTTGTCTTAAAGGGGACTGTGCGGATGCTAGTGTTAGAATGAGAATTGTCAAATAAGAAATTAGACACATTCATTTTAGGATTTTAATTTGCTAGCATAACCAGAATTCAGGTTATCGAAAGAACGCAAAGATTTCATTAATATTTTTACACATAGTTTTTCTTTTAGTTATAGATAGTAATTTTTTCTGCTGTTTGCAAAATCCTATAAAGAATATGTTCCAATACTATTTCGACTGTTTGAAAATCTCGCACAAAGGGTCACCTTGTATTGCAATTGTCTATTCTTATAAACCACCAATTTATTTCATTCACCGTTAGAACATTCTTAATCCTCTCCTTTATTTTTCTATCCACCAGGATATGGTCTATTTAGGAATTGGTGTTTGGATTGCTCCGTATATTCAAACAGGTTTGGCTCTTGTTCCGTGTGTTTCTTACGGTCCCATCGAAGATCTATCAAGCTTCTAGCGGGCTTCCATTTACGTTTGGCTATGTGTGAGGTAGGGTTTTCCAATGATATTCTTATCTGCATACGCTTGATTGTCTTTTCCTATGTGAGCAATAAAATAGCCTAACATTATGACACCTATTTTTCTGTTCTTATTCTTTACTAATTTCTTGGGTGATATACCCGAATATTCGCCCTACCCGATTGCGGCCACATGTTGTTTCAGGTTTCCTAGAACTTTATGTTTTTTCAACGTCCTGTATTAGAGTGTCCATTTCGTTTGCTTTTCAAAACCTATATATTTACTGTAAGAAACTTTTATTATTAACTGTAGGAATGCTACTTTTGGTATCCTTACCCCAATCACCATCAAAATTATAATTTCGCTCTTTGTTTACCATCTCTTAACTTCTATTTGTAAATTTTGAGACAGTTGTAGTACATGACTGCACATACGTGCAGTAGCATTATCGTCAATACCAGGAGGGCATTGCCTTTTATAAATTTATAATCACTTTGGCAACCATTTTAAATTCTGAAAACATTGGAAAATAATTATGGATTCGTATGTATCAGCTTCAAAGACATCGCAATACCAAATATCGTATTGAGAGCAAAATTTTAGTATCATCCATTTTGTACTTTGTGTCTTGTTTAGTAACTGCGAAAACTTCCGCATCCCTAATTTCTTCGAATTCGGAGCTAGTTAACTAACATTTATTCGCCATCTTACTTTATTTTGAAATTTCAATTTGTCGAAAGGGTCACACTGACATTAATATTGACATTAAGTAATAAGGTTCAATTAACCAGACGACGGTCTTTATTTCATAATTTTTAGTGATCGTTTCTTACAGTGAAGTATCATAATAGAAAAACAAAGTACATAGTTGATAATAATTGAAAATTACTGGTAGTGTTTGTTAATAGTACCAAAAATAATATTAGTAAACGCGTGCCTAGTGCAGTGCCCAGTTGGGCCGTCGTTGACGGAAACCTGGAACCTTTATAAGTTGACGGTTATTGGTAAAGAAGGCGGAATGCTAAATTGTTGTTTAGTATCAAGTGAACGACAAGTGTTTATATAGCAATATAAATATACAAGCTCTGTTGTGATTTAAAAGTAATAAAACTCCAACTAGAACTATTTTTAGAAAGTGCAGAGTGGGAATCCTACAGAACAGAGAGATGCTGCCAACTCACACACACACGGACGAAAAAGATAAGTTCTAAATAGTAGTATTAGTTTATTAGTGTATTCGTTTAATAATCCTTATTAATCGTTGAACCTAATTGAATTTCTTACAATTGAAAATGTATTAAACATAGGGCAGGTCCCACAACAGGAGGGATTCGACTGGTACCTGTCACGTGGTCCATATATTGGACTTCTATGCGAATACAAAACTATTTCTCAGGTCAAAGTAGTTGGGGGTCCACTTGACATACAGGGCGTCCCAGATGTTCTCCTAGATCTCTTTCTTACTTCTTGCAGATTTTACTTTTTATTTCGCTTTACCTCAGCATATCGGTATAAAGGGTGTATCAAAGTTTCGGTGCTCTTCCCTGTACTTTCACTGTGGATGGCTATTTACTAGCGAGCTAATGTGTGTCTAGGTAAACAAATAAAATGAACGCAATGATGAGGGGCGTTGAAGCGAAAACACAAGTTTCTGAGAAGCAAGAAATCATATTTGGATGCCAACGAGTAGGAGGGTATGCTCACTGCTAAATACAGAAACAAAAGATCCAGAAGAAGACTAAAGAGAAGCAAGGAAAGATAAGAGAAGCATCTGACAAATTCCTACACTCCCCATCCGATGATGATAGATGGAAACTTAAAAGAATCATGGAATCCTAAATGAAGCATCTCACAAACGCTTGCGCTTTCCATCCTATATTCCTACCTAGTGTGTTATGTGGCCGTTGCTGCTGGCAACAAACATGCACCATATCCAATCCGGCGTATGGCTGCACAGTGGGCTAGAATCCAAAATTTCTGGCCAAAATTCTGAAACTCTACAAATGTACTTATTGTGCACAGGTTGTTAAGGGAAAAATAGTAAGAAAAAATTTACACCCTCTGGGGGTGAAATATAAGGGTTAAAAGTATAAACAACCTTCGATATTTTTGAAATTCAGTTTACGTAGTTTTGGTAACTATGTTTCTATGAATTTTTTTTTTAAATTATCAACCCCTGGGGTAGAGTTATAAGGGTTGAAAATATAAATACTGTATGAATTCGTCAAACTTGGCAGACGTGTTGATTGCACTTAGGTATTTATGAGGAAAATATTTTTAATATTCCTCATCGTCCTGCTTCCGGCGTGTATGAAATGGGCTTATGCATTTCATTATGAATCCACTCTTCCCCGATTCTGAAATATATTTCACGAAAAATTGAAACACTCTATATATAATTTCCCTTCTACTGGTCATTAGTGTACACCAGGTATATACATCTTCCCCCATGGTTGGGACTTTTACTGTTGTATCAGGAATGAATACCAGCTGTCATGCAGGCACAATTAGAAGTGCTCCGAGAACGCGTCGTCTTTCTATTTTTGCACATTTCACTGAAATAAGCAGTTTCTAGCAGCTAATTTTTATGAATTTCTTATTCTACAAACATTTCCCACATGCTAAGTTGTGAATTAGAGTAACATCTCTTGTACATACAAACTATTTTCATACTTTCATTTTGCTAACTTGACACGCGCGTTTGTACTACAAGCATATAGATAACATTTATTTTCCATAGAAAGAAATAAAATAAAAGAAATAGGTAGCTGACCTTTCAGTGTTACACGCAGGAAACCCTGCTTTACAAAACTATGTGAATTAAAACAGAATATAACGAACTTGGTTCTTCGATTTTTTGACAGAATTTTGGGAGTTTAGCCCACTGTGGGCCGGACCGGCGAGATATGTTGTACATCCGGGAGTGGCAGCAGTGCCTACCAAACGCTGGTTGATCGATCAATCGATGGCTTCTTTAGGGAATATTCAATTCTTTTCAAAACATTTTTATGTAATTTCTACAAAAGAAAACATTCATCTTTTTGAATCATACTTTCATCTGATTAATTTTGATATGTAAATTAGAAAATAATAAATATGTAAACTGCTCAAGGTTAATACAAATGATGGGTATCCCTGACATTTTAACTTTTGCATCGACAAAATAAAAAGAATAATTGGAGGTGTGGATTGAAATATATACAATATTTTTATGGTAATGTTTGGCTTAAAATAAGTAACATGACATCAGACGTCCGTTCATATGATCTCATTTAAAATATTGTTTTAATAACAAGTATTTTTTTTGCTGCAATATTCCATTGTAAAATATGCAAAACCCAGTGGTGATATAAAAGGAAATATGCGGAGTCTCAGAACTGAATTAAATTTCCAGAAGCAATGGCTCTACATACAGGACGTGCTAAGTAAAATATTCAACTTGTATAAATTTACATACGACATCTCTAAATAGAAGCTACAATGATGATCATCTGCAATTATAGGTTCTGGTAGGAGACTGTATCTTATTCTAATCAAGAGGCACTATTACAAACACTGGAGCGACGCGATTTCAGAACCGTTTCTGCTTCTTATGGTTGTACCAAGACATTTTTTAAGGTACTTTTGTGTATCCATTTGGATACACAGGCCTTCCAGTTGGATACCCACGAACATGAAATGGATACAGAAATTTGGGCCCTTTGTAATAAATCCCTAGTAATTTAAAAATTGATACCACTGATATTTAAAAATGCAGTAATACAAAAGAAAAGGAGTCAAATAAAATTAAATTATAAATATTTAATTCGACAGAAACTGCAGAAAGATAAAACACAATTGAAGTTAAAAATAAACTCTTTTTAATACAACATTGCCCGATAGGAATGTCTCACTATATTGTATACGCCAAAATGAACATTTTGCGGTAGGTTTGGCCCAGCAACTAATTTATTTCTCAATGTCTGAGGTAAATATTGAATGATGTTACGTAATATCACCCCTGCGCGCTCTTTAAAATTTTCACGAGGTAAATATTCAATTTTAAGAATGCTGCCCCCCGCTTTTCGAAATTTGGTTGCTGGAAGTCGTATGTCTCTACCCCCTCGGGCTCCGATTTTCTCACGGCGGCCCTAAAAATGGGGCTTTTTGAAACACATGAATATGCAGTAAAAAATCACTAAAAGATGCCCTGAGTTGTACTTATTATAGTTCCTTCAATTTATGTACTTTTTAGAGATGAATAATACAACCGCTTGTAACTGCAACCAGCGTTCAGCATTCTGTCAGTTCAGTAACGGGTAGTTGGCGCATTTGTCAAGTTTAATGATTTTCTACTCCCTCTCGTTATTTACATAACTTTGTAGTGTTTTTTACTGTGGTGTTTTAACTTTCCTGTAATTATGTAAATTGTTGTGTAAATAGTTTGTTAGTCCTGTAGTTTTACTGTTTGTAAAGAAATTAATCTCAAAATGCCAATTATAAGGTTCATTGAAATCAAAGATAAACTGCAGAGAACAATTTATTAAAAATGATAAAATTACTTTAACTAAAAACTGCGGCTCGTGTCGTAAACTTCACCATCGCGAATAATAGCCATCATTATATGCTCGTTGAATAATATACTATTTCAGTACAATTTACTATAAAAGCAAGCAATAGTACGCCCATGGCCAGTCTTTGTCTGAGTGATTTATTACTCTCTGTCGTTTCCAAGCAGAGTATAATAGTCTCTTGTTTAAATATCACGATTTTCGAGAAGATACTAAGTACTATTGTTTAATTAAATAGTAATTGAATCAAATAGTTTCATATCGAAGGAACCACTCCTTCTCTAGCATAGTAATTAGCGATTATCTACATACATTTTATTCGATCCCATGGAGTGACACTTCTTTGTATGAATAATCATCAATACTTGAAGATGGCAGGTGTAATATTATGACAAACAACATGTCTCGAACTCACGTCGACAAATCATGGTTGAATTATTAATTAACGTGTTAAAGTTGTTTTGAAACACGCAGCTTAATATAAATAGTGTAGTTTGTCCACAAGAGTTAAAGTGAATTCGTCCGAAAGTATCCAGGAACATTTAAATTAAGTTGGATTAGTATTTTATGACAGTTAATTATGCAATTCAATCATTTATAATAAAATTGTGGATTGAGTTTGTTTACGTCTACCTAAGGAAACCATATACAGTAAGGTCGATAAGTAACGGATAAATTTCTACTTTTATCTACATAATTTACAATTTATGAGTAAAATCCTAAAATACGTAAATTTTTAAATCTAAAGTGACATTTTTTTAGCATAATTTTATATCTCCCCTTCAACCCCCGGTGTGACATCTACCCCTTTAAAATGTTTAAATGGAACGAGGGTGCGTCTGATAGCCGATGTGAAAGGGTTTTCAATTCTCGATCCAACAATATAAGGTTTTTGAATTTTGTATATTCTTCATCAAGAAAATGAAATTTGAAAATTTTAAAATGTATTTGAAATGTATCCTAAACTATTTATGCCTATGTACCAAACACGTGTCAAATCTGACATTTCTAATTAATTTTGTGTCATTAGACAAGGCGAAAACCTGTGCCAAAAAATGTGCCATACGATTTTTTGCATATTGACGTTTGGGACATGCCCCTGAATAAGGATCAAGAGTTTGCCGGACGAAAATCTTGTCCCAATTTGTTTAAACTAATTCTTTTTAAACAAATTGCAAAAATCATTTTTTTGACACGACTGATTTTTTTTAGATTTTTCTGGTCATTCCAACTAAAAAAGGTCTCTTGCCATTTTTTCCTAAAGTTGACCGTTTCCGACTTATAACAATTTAATCTTTGAAAAAACGCAGAAACGGCCCTTTTCAAGTTTGATTGATTGATTAATTGATTTACCAGCGTAAGGTGGGCACTGCTGCCGATTCCAGTGCATGGAGATTTGTTCCACTATGCAGCCCGATCGCCCGCAGAACGTCCATCTGCAGACGCCCAGTCGCCTATTACATATTCATGCGGCTCCACCCGACCGACCAACGGATCATCCCACCGTGTGCCGGAACAAACCCCCAGTGCTTTTATATACGGCCGAACCGGCTGCATACGCTGGATTGGACATTGGACATGCTTGTTGTCAGCAGCGAGAGCCGCATGATGCATGGGGTAGGAGTATAGGATGGAGCGTGTAGGTGTTTGTGAGATGTTTCTTCTTGTTTTCCTTCTGTCTTCATCGGATGGAAAGTGTAGGCGTTTGTGAGATGCTTCTTTTAGGTTTTCGTGCTTCTTTATACTTTCAGATTTTTGTGATATGCTTCTTCTTAGTTTCTGTCTGTGATCATCTTCTCTCCTATTCTACTTCTGAGTTTTCTGTTTCTTCTGTTTCTGAGTCTGGCAGTGTGTATATCCTTGACATTTCTTTATTGTATTCCGTTTTTTGCTGTGCTGATTTTTCCCAGTGTGTATAATCCTTTCCTAGCTTATTAATAATCCTCTCGATTGTTGTTATCCATGTGTAGCATGGCCTCCCTATTTTCAGTTTGTTGCTGTTCAGTCGCAGCGCTTTCTTTAGTAGGTGTGTCGTGTCTCGTCTTTGGACGTGTCCCCAGTATTTCATTGCGTATGATTCTATTCTTTTGATTATTGTTCTTCCCTCTAGTAATGTTGACGTTTTCTGTCGTTTTTGTGGTTTTCCTGTTTTTGCTAGCAGTTGGATAATGTCGCTTTCAGCTCTTCTCAAGCTTCTTCTGTTGGCCTTTATCGTTGCTGCGTTTTTGACTCCATGTATCATCGTAGGCATTATCATGGTCGTGTATATCTTTTTGGTTAGGCACCGTGGTGGTTTATTGTCCTCGATGAAGGGTAGTAGAGCTCTTGTGACTCTGTAGGCTGTTTCGATTCTTTCCCTTACTGTTTCCCTCCTTTTTAGTTGATTCGTTAGGTATGTTCCTAGGTAGTTCATTCTATTCGTGGTTCTCAGGGTGTGGTCTCCTATTTTGTATTCATCCCCACTTGTTGGACTTGTTTTTGTCAATGGGTCTCGGACCATTATTAGGCTCTTCTTGAAGTTTATTTTCATTCCAGAGGAATCCAGATGTGGTGTCATGTTTCTTAGAAATTTAAGGATGTCTTGTTCTTCCTCGGTGATGATGAGTATATCGTCGGCGTATGCAAGTACGATAGGGGGCTTTATCGTTCCATCGTTTCCATTGAAATTCTGATTCTCCTTTATTGTGCTTTCTATCACTTGGTCCAGGACTGCAGAGTGTTATTCGTCTGTAATCGTCCACGTTTTGTGGTGATTTGGTTTTAGGGAGCGGTATCTGTATGGTTGTGTTCCACTCCTCAGGCAGGGCTGTGGTTTCCGTCCATGCGTTGGTGATGATTTCTAGGGTTAGCTGCTTTATGCTGCCCTGTCCATAGTATAGTAGTTCATTATTTATTTTATCTATTCAGGGGGCCGTGTTTCTCTTAGCTCTGGCCATTATTTCTAGTAGTTCGTCTTTTGAGCCCAGAGGCCAGTGGTCCATTTCTTGTATTGGTTCTATTTGACTTCTCTCTGCGTTTCCTTCTTCTAGTTTTAGTTTCCTGACCCAATGCTGCAGTGGTATGTATTTTCTTGGCTGCGTATTGTTGTTTCTCCTGTATGTTTTGAGGTGTCTGAAAGTATTAAAAAATGAGTTTTTGGAGTTCGCCAAAATTTTTATACAATCTTTGAACATCCATTAACAAAATCCAGAAGAGTAAGTGCAGATTTTTTCATTCTAAAGCTTAAATTACTTGCACATCCACGTAGTGGAGTGAAAAGTTTGTAAATTTTTTTTTTTTAGTTGAAATAGGCTTAGAATGTCGAGATTTTAAATTTGAGCGAAAAGAAATTTGTGTCTGTCGGTCGGTCGGTCGGTCGGTCAGTCGGTCTGTCGGTCTGTAACTTTTTTTGTGCGCACGTTTTCTCAGAAACGGTTTAAGATATTGACTTGTAATTTGGTACCTACACATATGTATCGTGACGAGATCTGGAACTAGATTATATTTTACGCTAGTTTGGGTGAAGGGTTGGGGGTTAAATAGGGGTAAATAAGTAAAAATAAGTCAAACAAGCTGGTAAGAGTACGGAAATTTGGGATTTGGTGTATATACTAGAAGCCAAGGCCTCAGAATTTTTATAATATATTACACACCCCTCCCCACCACTCCATTATTAAAGGGGTTGTCAAAATAAAATTGATATATTCACTTGAAATTTGGTACACGTATGTATTATAACGACATATTGAACTAGACTATATTTTGAGATTATTTCGTTGAAGGGTTGGGGGTTAAATAGGGGTAAATAGGAAAGAATATATCAAGCAAGCTATTAAAAGTACAGAAACTTTGGATTTGGTGTATATACTAGAAACCGGCATCAGATTTCTTTATAATATTTTTTAACCCCTCCATCACCTCCAATTCATAATTAGGAGTTAATAAAATAAAATTGAGATATTCACTTGAAATTTGGTACACGTATGTATTGTAACTACATCTGAAATTAGGTTATATTTTGAGATGATTCCGTTGAAGAGAGCGGGGGTAAATAGGGGAAATAAGTAAAGCAAGCTAATAAGAGTCCAGAAACTTAATTTTTGGCGTATATTATAAATGCCAATGTCTCAAAATTTTATGACATCTGCCTCAAACATATTATTAAAATTTTATTACTAATTATTTCCACAAACTATAGTACAAATATAGTCAGCATGTTCTCCCTTAAAAAGACTTGGATGGGAAATCTGGACGTGGAAGTAGTGATTTCTTAGGTAGCGGTTTTTTTAATTGTTAAAACGTGTTTAGCCGGGCGCGCGCTCTTTCAATTGTTTATAAGTCGGAAACTGTCAAGTTTACGAAAAAACGACAGGAGACCTTTTTTGTTCAAAATAACCAAGAAAACATCAAAAAATTCATTCGGGTAAAAATAAACGATTTTTGCAATTGATTTAAAAAAAATTAGTTTTAACAAATTACAAAAATCGCTTTCTTTGACCCGAAATGAAGGTTTTCGGAAACTGTCAACTTGACAAGAGACCTTCATTGTTTATAATGACCAAAAAATCCAATAAAAGAATTCATTCGGGTCAAAAAAGAGATATTTGCTATTTGTTTAAAAAAACTAGTTTAAACAAATTGGGACCAGATTTTCGTCCGGAAAACTCTTGATCTATATTAAGGGGCATGTCCTGAATGTGAATATGCAAAAAAATCGTATGGGACATTTTTTTCATACGATGGCGAGGTTTTCGCCTTGTCTACATGTCATAAAATTCAATTTAAATGTATCGTCTTTTTCTGATACGCAGGTGGCAAAATGCCCAACAAGAAGATAGAAGTAAAAAGGGCTTCTTTTTACATGTCAGAAAAATAATTTCTTTATATGCTACATCTGTGCAAACTTATGATTCTAGTTATATATCGCGGATTGTCAAGTTGATCATTATTTTAACAATGAGTCTCTCGGTGACCCAATGAATTGAAATTTTGATATTATTAGGATGTGGTGACGTATTGTTAGATATTCAAGATAATCTACATAAACCTAGAAGACAAGTTGCCGCTGATAATAATGTTAGTAAAACGTCCATATTGCGTCTTCTAAGAAATGAAAAATACCGCCCATATAAAATTCATTTGGTTCAGATCGCAGATTGGAATTTTGCACAATCCTGGCAAATAGATGCCAAGATAATCCATTATTCAAAGCATTCTTTTTTCTGAAGAGGTGACATTCGTCTTAAATGGAACAGTCAACAAACAGAAGAACTGTTACAGGAGTAGCCAGAACTCAATCTCCTGAGAATGTGAACATTTGGACTGGAATTATAAATTCTCAAACTATGGGACCATATCTCTTTGACAGCATATTAACTGGCGCGCGTTACTTGGATTTCTTGCAAAATCTCGTAGTTCCAAAGTTAATGATAATGCGTACAGAGTCCTACCGACAGTACGAAAACAACTGATTTGAGTACACTAGAAATCGCTAAATATTAGGACTATGAGACCTACCTGCAGGACAAATTTGTACATTTTCCAGAAGCCAATGAAATACTCCGAAAGCGCATCTTTGTCCGAAGGCGCTATCTTTATTAGTTCCAAAGTTATGCGTGCTTGAACTCTTAAATGATGAAGCCAGGCACGCGTAGTTGGCGAAGAATGGAATACCGACAGGTGTATCGGGGTATTAAAAAAAAATTCAAATAAAAAACCTGACAAGTGTTGTGTGGGACATTGATGGAAGCACTACGAAGATTAGTTGTAGTTTTCTTCAAACTGAAGGTAAGTAAATGCGTTTTTTGTATACTTGGACCTAAAAACCGGTCGCATTAAAAGAATTATTTGTGAGGAAGGTCTCTTTTATATTTCATTCAACATGATTTTTTTTTTTTTATTTTTTTTTTCAGACACTTCAGAAATCAATAACATTTCGCAGATAGATGTAGTCAAAGATCTGTCTGTAACCAATAAACGTAAACTGACGGATGAAGCTTCATCAGAAGATTGTTCCTCTGGGTCACATCCAACCACTTTGTCTTCTTTTTCGTCGGACTCCGATTCAGATGACCTTGGTGGTGAAATTTCTCCGATTGAGTCAGAAAATGCTGAAACCCCAGTAAATGAAGAATCTGATTTTGATAATAATAATAATACCAATGTTAATAAGGTGACGGTCCATGATACTACTTGGACTTTTGGGAAAACAGTCACCATAAATGCTTTTAAAGATGCTCAACATAAGCTCCAAATTAATGACAATGTATATTTTATTAATATTTTGCTGCATGTACTGCTGGTAGTACGTTACGTCCTGTATGCAGGATAACTTTATGAGCGGAATATTGTCCACTGCAGGACCTGGTTCTCTGTACAAAAGTTATTCCGGAAGTGCTTCTAGCAGGACAAAGCTCTGTACACTCTATCATTAAGGATACTTTTCCAAGATGATGACAACCCTAATGAAATTGATAGAAATATTTGGTATCAGCAGGACGGAGCTACACCACATTTTGCATTGGGAGTAAGAGCCTATCTCAATCAAGTTTTTCCCAAGAGGTAGATCGGTAGACGCGGTGAAATTTAGTAGCCTCTCCGTTCTCCTGATTTGACCCTGCTTGACTGTTTTTTATGGGGTTACTTAAAACGAAAGTCTACTTCAACAGGCCAAGTAACGCCGATAATTTAAAAGACAAAATAAGGCAAGAAATCAAATCACACCGGAAACGATACAAAATGTTTTAGAAGAATTTCAGCAACGCCTCCATTATTGTCAAGAAGAGGGTTGAACATTTGATTTAAGCTGTGTTATGTTCTTTTGTTTACTTAGTAATATTAAAGATGTAATATTTTTCAATTAAAAAATGAAGAAATTAAAAAAATCTTATATTGCTGGATAGAGAATTAAGAACCTTTTCAAATGAGCTATCACACGCGCCCTCATTCCATTTAAAAATTTTAAAGTGGTAGCAGTTACTCCAAGGGGGTTGAAGGGGCAGGATAAAATTATGCTCAAGAAATGTCATTTTAGAATTAAAAGTTGACGTGTTTTAGGTTTTTACTCATAAATCGTAAATTACGTAGATACATAATTAATGTATCCGTTACCTATGGACCTCACTGTATACAGTGTGTTCCATAATTGAGTAGTCGGATAGGAACCTGTGATTCCTGAGTTCATATTGGGTCCATATAACCCAACTTACCTTAGTCCAAATATGCATCCCTAAGGAAGTACATTCACTTAAAATGAGGCAAGAAGAAAGAAAAGTCCAATAAATTCTGTTAAATTGAAGATAAAATGTTCAAATTTTGATGGAAGCTGGAACTCTATAAGTAGTCTCTGTAAACTTGATAACAACCAAATATCTCTTATTTCTCAATCTTTTTTCATAATAATTAATATTTGACTGGCTGTAATTTTTTAATCACCCTGTGAAATTATGGAATACTTGAATATTTTGATTGAATATTACAGAGCATTAAGAGAGCTGCAAAAAAGGTACTCTTAAAAATTTTTGTAACATCAACCAAAATACAAAAAATTATCGTTTTTTCCTCTATTTGTAATTTACAATTCTAGAACAAAATGTTGTAATAACAGAAAAGTATTTTATTTAAAGAAATTTACATTAATAATAAATTCTCCACATGTCCACCTGTTTCAATACACAAATTAATACTTTTAAAGTTTTATGTAATGTCAATCAGAAATCAAGAACTATCGTGTTTTTTCTGTAGGCCATAGGTGCTTGTGAAACAGAAAACCTGTACCATTTGAGAAGCAAAAGATATATAGTTGTTATCAAGCTTACATAGAGTACTTATATGGAGATACAGCTCTCATCAAAATTTGAAAATTTTGTCTTCGAAGTAACAGAAATTATCGTAAAAACTTTCTTTGGTCCCACTTTAAAAGGAGGTACTTCCTCATTTTTGGACTAAGGTAAGTTGGGTTATATGGGTCCAATGTGAACTCAGGAATCACAGGTTTCCCGTCCGGGAACTCAATTCTGGGACACCCTGTATATTCGAATAATAATCAGTAAGTGATTAGATACCAGTTACTTTAAAAGACACATTTTTTTTTGAGATCCATTGTTCCTTTTCAGGTACTTAAATGCACTTAATTATCATATCCAAAATACTCTACTAAAGAAGCAAACTGGAAAAAGATATCTCGTGATCCATACTGCTTTGAACTGCTTATGATGTCTTCAATGTTATCGATATCATGAGCGTGAATCATAGAATTTAATTGAAGGTCAAAAGCGGCTTCTAAATTTTTAACGGTACTTCTTGGTCGTTGGCTGCAGACAGGTGTGGTCCAAACTATACAAAAGTATAATCCCGTTCTGTTTATGAGAATAGGACATGCTTTTGTTACCAATTGTCAAGATCGTGTTAAAAGACAATCGGCTATGTTGAGCAATAAATTTTCATATTGTCTGCATGCAATGTCTCGCATCGATATTCTACGTAATGTCATTTATGTAAATATTAAAAAGCTGAGGACTCGCAACTGAGCCTTGAGGAACTACCAATGTACGGTTTAAATATTTTCACTTGTAGTCTTTGTATTCAACAAATTATAGTCTGTTGTTGAGGTATGACATAAACAAAATAAGTCAATTTAGTGACGGATCAACAACACCCGCTTAGTTAACAATACGCATACACCATAATCTAATCGATGGAAGGCCTTCGAAACTACGAAATATATTGGTGATTTTCGGTTTTGCTTCTTCTCTAGTCACAAACCATCTATAAGTACACTCTCCATAGGAAGAAAAATGTATTATACGAAAAATAGTAGACGAGTGGTTACTTATTTTTTACATAATAATATGCAAGAATATTTGGAGCAGATCATTTTATTTTAGACTGTTTTGATATATTACTGTCTTTCGTAACTATCGTTTGTTAAGAAAGCAGCCTATCGTATCACCAACTCGAGTTTTCAAGAAATATGTCCTCCAAAGTAACTCTCCAACATCGCCTTTTCCTGAATCTTTTAATTTTTCTTCCACATCAACCGAAGAGAGGACACTATAGAATAGTTTATAGTTGAAGGAAAACTTGATAGCAAAAGAAGAAGAGGGCACATTCCAATTCGCTGGGCTGATATCATCAACGAGCTGAAAGTAAGAAAGTGGTGGGGGCGTACGCCGAACAGACAACCGCGACGGATGGCGTGATGCTGTTGGGCATTCTATACAGTAAATACAGTAAATGAAGAATTATGCATGGATTACGATATATCTATCTTTCAACATTAATGAAAATTTGTGAATAATAAAAATATATTGTTGCACAAATACACCTCTATTAGATGAACGGAAATCAAATCAATCCATATCAATCAGTATACATGAAGCTAGAACAGGCTTAGAGCTCTCAACATTTGACACCGAACCAGTGTTGCCACATTCTTTACTGTGTCGCTGTTCTGATTAATTCCTCCTGTGTCTTACGTATTTTGAAATAAAGTTTAATTACAATTTGCTGTTGATGTAAACTCATTAATTGTCAACATAAACAATTATTTATGTTTTGAGTCTATTTATCTCTAAGTGCGTAAGTGGTATTTTACTGCTAGTAGGTGAGGGAGAAAGCGAAAAGCCCAATAAGTACAAATTCTATACACCTAATAGAATACTCCAAGAAACCTTTTAAAAATTTCAGTTATTCTAAACTAATTGCATCGAAAAGGCAATAATTTCTGTTAAAATCCAGCCTGGAATAGTTTAGAAGTATGTACGTTTGTTTGTAGATCATTTATTAAGTACCACAACTTTTGTTAAGCTTAAAATTCCACAGAACTGTAAAATAGTTCATTTAAGATAGGTTTTTAAACATGTTTTTCTTATAGGGGACGATGACTTCTAACATTTTTTAAAAGGGCGAAGTTCGCAATTCGACCAATACGTATGTTTTTTTTTTGTTTCTTCAATAATTACTCTTGATTGTCTTAAGAGATCTCCATGAAATCTGTTATAACTACACAATGTCCCATTGTAGTTTGATCAAGATTTGTCTAGCAAAAATTGAAAGAACCCTTTTTAATTACAGAAACTAATGTGCTAGATACAACGGAAAACAATTCATAATAATATGAATATGTTTTTACACAAAATAGGGTAATATCGATCGGTGATAGTTCCACTATAGTTTTTTTATCATATCATTATCAGCGTATAATTAGTCGGACTATCAAAAACCAGAAAAAAAAATTAATTTCGTTAAAATTACATTAAAATTGGTAGTCAGGTATTTTCGTAATTGCTTATACTCAGTCTGATGTCAAAAGTTAAAAATTCAAAATGACGAATCCAATATGCCTGCCATAAGAGCCAAATTTTTACAGATATACATGACCCTTGGTACATGAGCATATCAGGATTTTCTGGTAACTGGTATGATGTTAAACCTTATAAATTCAAAACGGCAATTATTTTCCTTTGCTATGTAGAGGATATAGAGGCCACTAAAAAGTGTGGAAAGAAATTTTTGATAAAAATTGAAGATCCTTCAAAGAAACGGTTATTAAAAATTATTAAATACATTTTCGCTGTCGGTATTGAAGTTGGTGAGAAAAGAAACAAATAACACCACGAATTTTTAACAAATTTCAATATCGATATTAAGTAATAAGGTTCAATTAACCCGACGACGGTAAAATTTTATTTAGTAATTTTACTTCCACATCCACGTAGTGGAGTGGAAGTATAATAATTGTAAAAAAAAATTAAAAAATTTTTCTTGCCGAAATAGGTTTAGAATGTCATGAAATGTCAAGATTTTAAATTTGAAAGAAAATTTTCTGTCTGTTTGTCTGTAACTTTTTCTTGTGCGCACGTTTTCTCTGGAACAGTTTAAGATTGACTTGAAACTTTACACATAATATGTATTATAACCATAGGTCGGATTTATCTATCGGATTCCAGGGCTGGCTTTTGCATATATTATATATTAACTAAATCAATTTTAATTTTACAACGTTAATGCGTAACTTATCTTTATCGAGAAATACAATATATTAAATAGAAACGTAACGCGTAATAGATCATTTTAAATTGCGATATCATCTGGCAATTTACATCAACATCACTGAAGCCCAATCCCAGGCGTGGAGGGGAGTAATTTAACAGGATTACTCAATGTCTACCTTATTGTAGAGTTATTCGGACGTAAGTACTAAAAACGTGGAGTAAAAATCGTCGCATCGTACTGAACCACAAGCTGCAATAAATTTTTAGATTTGCGATATTGCCGATTTCCATTTTGATGGTATACAACTATATTGTACTAGATGTGACAAAGCAATTTCGTAGTCGCGCATAAAAACAGAGCGTAGGTGGCTTTATTTGCAGTGACACGCAAGGTAAGTTTAACTTAGAGTTGGTGGAATTTATGATAGGATATAACGTACTGTGGCTGAAATCCACAGACAATCCACATTTTAGACAATTTTTGGAAAAATGTATTCGTGACAAATGTAGAAATATTAAGGTGTCTTCGTAGCCTACACTAAGGAAAAAAATATTTATTTACGGAGTGCGAAAATATTAAACAGAAAGTTTCTTGGAAAGTACATCTAACTTAGCGTGGACGAAACAATCAATGCTTGTGGGTTAAAGGTAGCGAATGTTTAAAAGGATGCATTGGAAGAAAACTGTGCAATGAGCGGACACTTGATCGCCTCTTTTTAGAAGCTACAAATTTTCGCACTATAGAGAATGCAGTAAATTCAAGTTTACAAGACTTTTGAGGTGACAAATATACGGAAAGTAAGGACAAGTTCTTATTATTTCTTACCAATGGAGTGAATTATCTGAAACCTTCTGGACAAATTTTGAAGGAAACATATCAGAATATACTGAATGTTTAGCACATGGACTTCACAGGATTACTGAAACTATTAAGAGGTGCTACCCTAATGTTGATACATTGATAGCTAATGTAAAGAAAGTTTTTCTGAAAGCATCAAGTCGTATACGGTTGTTTCACGAAATATTACCAATACTCCATTACCTCTAGAACCCAGTACAACACGATGGGGAACTTGGCTAAAGGCAGCATCGTACTATTACTGGCATTTTTAACGTGTGAAATCCGTACTACAGCAGTTAAATCCAAATTACGTAGTTGCTATTTCACAGGCGCAACAGGCATTTATGGATTCAACTCTTTAAAAAAATCTGAAGACCATACACGGGTATTTTTCACGAATTCCACTAGCCATACGGGACCATTAATATCAGCCAACATCAGATTTACTACAGTGGATGCAATTAATGTCGTGATCGATTTTCGTCAATATATTTTTCAATTACAGGAATATATTACTGCGAGGGTTTAAAGACAATTTTAGACTATTTTTTAAAAAATCCCGGATTTGTTACGATAACAAGTGTAATAGACCTTTTAAACGGCAAAGAAGTAGACTTTGCTACAATGGACATGGATGTGATGAATTTGTGAAAGTTTAGATATTTTAAGTATGCTCCAGTTACATTTGTCAACGTTGACTGTCAAACAGAAATTTGTAATATACCCGTATTCATGTGATGTGTTCAATGCCAAGTATCCCGAAAAGCAAATTTCTAGATTTACTGTTAGTAGATTGGTGGCTAGATATGATGAATCTGGCAGTGTAGCTGACCTCCCTCGATCTGGTCGCCCTAGCACAAGCAACGAAACCAAATTAAATATTCTTCTAAAAAGCGAGGAAAACCACCATCTTTTGACAAGGTAGCTGACTTTAAATCATAACGTGAGTCAAGCTTCTGTTGTACGTCTATTGAAAAAAGAAAACCATCCATACAAATTGCAATTAATCCACGAATTGAATGAGGACGATCCAGATCGGCGATTACAGTTTTGTGAATAGTTGATGACCTTGTGCGGTAAAAACCTACATTTTTTAAGGAACATTGTTTTTTCTGATGAAGCTACATTTTTCTTAAAGCGGACTGTACATCGGCATAACTGTAGGTATTGGTCACGAGAAAATCCTCATTGGACTCAAGACGCCCATACACAGCGACGAGGCAAAGTAAAGGTTTGGGCAGGTATCATTGGTGGTTTTTTTTTTTAAGGAAATCTTACGACCGCAAGATATTTACAGTATTTGCGAGTTGAGTTAGTACCAGCCTTAGCAGTTATGTTTCCGAACAATGAAGATGATTCCTGCTGAAAACGTCTGGTTTCAACAAGACGAGGCCCCACCTCATTTTGGGATAGCAGTGCGTCAGTTTATAGATGACACTTTTACTGGAAGGTGGATGGGTCGTCGAGGTCTGATTGAGTGGCCCCCGCGTTCACCGGATTTAACCACCTTAGACTTTTTTCTTTGGGGTTACTTAAAGTCAAGGGTGTATTATAACAGACCGGATACCATAGAAGAATTGAAAGGCAGAATTGACTTGGAGATGAGCCGAATTGCCCATGAGATGATTCAGAACAGCGTGCAAAGTGTCGACACCAATCTTGGTCAATGCCAAATGGTTGCAGGGTCGCAATTTGAGCAACGGAGATTATTTTTTTCTGACAATTACTTATGTAAGGTATCAATCAATAAAAATATTTTTTTCCAAAAGAATGGCTTAGGTAATATGAATTTTTTTCATATCACCAGAAAGCTAAAGGAATATACTACCAAAAACAGTGAACAAAAATATCTGTTTCCATAAAAAAAAAATATGATGACGTCATAACTCAAAAACCAATGACGTCATAAATTTTGCTATAGTGACAAAATGTAGCATTTACAAAACTAAAATCAACCTGTTCGAGGATTTTTTTTTGACAAATGACACATACCAAAGATATGAATTGTGTGCGGTTCTTTAGGTTCACACTGTATACTAGAAGCCAAGACTTCAGATTTTTGTATAACATTTTTCAACCCCTCCACCATCCTCACTATATTAGTAAAGGAGATGATAAAATTAAATTCAGATATCCACTTGAATTCGGTACACGTGTGTACCATACCAGGCGTTGCCTATCTTTCGGCAACCTCTCTAGCCATAATTTCCTTAACCATAACTTTTCTCTATCACACACTTTTCCCTTCACACCTTTATATATGTATATATCCTTTCCTCCTCTTGTCTGTTTGTCAATTGTTTGTCTTTTTGTCTTTTTTGTCATTTTGTCCTTTTTTGTTCTAAATTCATTTCAGACCGAAAAATCTTTTAAAAATTGTAACTATTAAAAAATCTTAATTCTCTGCCTTCCCTAACTTCCCGACGGCGGGTAGACCGTTGGGTCCAATTGCTTCGAACGGGTTTTTTCGTTGAGTTTTTTCCCCCGTGGCAGAAATCAAAATTTAATAGTGTTTAGTACCTTGTGCCCCAATAGTTTTTAGAGTGTTAATTTTAAATGTTTTAAATCTGTAATACAGATATTATTAATTTTAATGTTAATTTTAAGCCACCCCCGGCGGCAGGAGTTTTAACTTTTTATATTAATTTTATTGAGCCAAACTGGTCGTGATTCGCCCAACCCTACGTACACCACGACGCTGTGCGACGTGGTTGTCTGGTTGGTTCCGAATCGCGATTCGGGGAGGCAATGTTTGTATATTATTAATTTAAATAAAATTTGTTATGATGATGATGATGGTACACGTGTGTGATGTATTGTAATGACATCTGTAAATTGGGAAAAATAAGTAGAGCAAGCTCCTGAAACTTCAATTTTTGGCGTATATGATAGAAACCCGCACCTCAATTTTTTTTAATTTACATCTGCTTCAAATATTATTAAAATTTTATGCCTAATTATTTCCACATACTAGAGTGCAAATACAGTCAATGTTTTCCTTTAAAGAGACTTGGTTACAAAATCTGAATGTGGAAGCGATTCCTTAGGTTCTTAGTGACTGTTTTTTTAATGTGTTTCAATTTAAAAAAAAAAAAAAGAAATTAACAACACTTGCAATAAAAATTAGGTCAGAATTATCGTTTTCCATATTGCAATTGCGCGTCTCTGCCTGCCTGGTCGTCATACCTCCCTGATATTTAATATTACATACAAGTAGTTATGGACATTGATGTTCCTCTTACAATATATAGTTCAGTGGCAGTACCTAATCTTGAAAACATAATTCCTCGTCTTTAAGTAGATTGCTTCAAAAGACAGCGATCTGCTTCTCCTTTAATTTTAAGAATCTCTCCGGGAGACGCCACTGTGAACCAAAACAAATCCAAAACAAATCCCGTCCGCCCTCGCTGTTCCAGACAGGCTCCGAATAGCATTATACGTTCGTGTTCTCTTTGGTACTTCAGTTCAATGAATGTGAATAAGCATTTCCAATGTCGCACACGTGAAATCAGACTACCCAATAATACAGTTTAATATCTGTCCAACAGTTTTACGCTTGGAATTTAGGGATAAACGTTAACTTTAAGAAATGTCTTTGAAGGAAATATACTCTATGTATGGATTTATTTATATTGGTTTCCTTCTGTAATCGGGCAATGGACAAGATTTAAAGGCATGCCAACGATTGTGCGCTTCATAGGCGTACATCGCATCATTATTTTTGGAAATATCAACCAAATTAAATATTTTTAACTAACACTCACACGTTTGTATTGTTGGTAAATGTGGGTAGCTCTTTATTTATTTGTTTACAAATATGAGAAGTGCATCAGGTGACTGTCAACTGAAAAATTATGACCCACATATTGGCAACAATTAACTTTTCAATATACCTACCTATGTAGGTGTTTGATTAATATTCTAAAATCTGACAATAAGGTAAAATTCAGTTCAGTTACAAAGGGTAACATAATTAAAACACTTACTTTTTGGTTTAACTTGCCTTAAGTAAAAAAAGGGACGATTCTTCCTTTAATCATCTCCCGACGAGGCTAATATGATTAGCGAAACGGGCAGTATAAATCTTCTAAGAAAATATAACAATATAAAGGTAAAGTGCAGAAAATATGAATTTTTTTACAAGCTTTAATTTACATCACTTTTGTCAGTCAGTCAGTCGGGGAGCATCAAAGATCTGTTTTGGGTCATCCATTGTTTATAATTTATATAAATGATTTTTCTCAATGTATAAAACCTAATAACTCAATCATGTTCGCTAATGACACCACTCTTCTCTGCTCATATACAAAAATCAATAGCTTAATTGAAATGTCCTCTTATAACGAAAAACTGGCTCAAAATTGGTTTATATCAAATACACTAAAGCTCAACCAAAAGAAAACCCAAAAGTTTATTATATCCGCCGAACTAAAAACAGTTATTTTTTTCTCTTCCACTCAAAACTATGTTATGGGGTTGTTTTGTGGGGGAAATTCGAAGCAGTTATTAAAAGCTTTTCGTCTACAAAATAAAATTGTAAGAATTCTCGTAAACGTTAGCTTTAGAGAACATTGTCAACCTATATTTATAAAGCAAGATATTATGCATGCTACCTCGACTTATATATACTATAGTTTGAACGAAATTCATAAAGATGTCTGCAACTTTTCTAATCACCCTATCATGAACGTAACAGCCATTCTGCAAGACTACTAATGAACCATGGATACAATTTAACAAAAATTTACTGATTTCGCAATCCTTTCAATCATCGGGACATTGGTAATTATAACACCATACATAAAACATAAACGTTTTCAACGTTTTCCGAAAATATACGATCCACTACACCGCTGTATTTCCACCTTAAATGAAAACTGGTGTGATACATGCAACCCATATTACATTTGCGGATATCAGCCCTTGCATATACGCAGTCTCACTCGACCGCGACACCGTTGTGTCAAATCACATTGCCTTCAAAGCAAAAATCAAATAATTTATTCTACGACACTATTTTTATTCTATTGAATACCTTTTAACTCCATACTCATAATTAACTTTATATAATTAACGGTGGTATGCACTCACTTACGGAATATCTGCCATTTTTAACATTTCCTTTCTTAAATTTTTATTATTTTTTCCCATGTCAAATTGTAAGATGCTAGTTTACAAACAATAAGCTTGTCAGATATTTATTTGTATATTTAGTATAGTTATAATGTAACACTTAATTTTTCTAAATCACCATGAATTCTTTTTGTGTTCTCTTTTTTTTATTTTATCGCAAACTGGTAACCAGTTTTACTGAAGTTTAATTTCGAGCTTTTATTAAAGTTTCGATTCTTCATTCAGAATCAATTCTGAATTATAAATTCGAATTCTGACTTGTAAATCAGAATATATGTATGTTAAAATTCTGATACAGCAGTAAAAATTCAGGGCTATAAATAAGAATTCCGACACGGAGTTATAAAATAAAATTCTAAGATAAAAGTAAGAATTCGAACTTATACCTGAGAATTGTTTCAGAAAAAATTGTTGTGGCCCTTCTACACTTTCGTAATTTGTCGCGGTGGTTCCTTTTACTAAAATGTTAAATATACCAGTAAAAAGTAAGATGCTATACTGTACTGTATAGGCCTTACTTCTAAATGGGATAGTTGGTAAGATAGATAGATACATAGATCTTTTATTGGTCATATAAACACAAATTATGCTTTGACACGTCAAATAAAAATAAAAATATAGCAAAAAACCAACAAAATAGTGGTTGTCTTAAATACAAAATTACACAATAAATAAAACAAATAAATAACACATAGAGTAAATAACAGTAACAATATAGCACATAGAATAACGAACAAATAATCATGATCATACAAGAGTAAGTTTATAAAATTAAACGTGTTACCCGAATTAGAGTTATTAAAATGAACAAATTGATGATACTCAGTTAAATATGACATAATCAATTTTCTGCTGCCCTCAGAGAATTTATAAAATTTCAGTTTGTTCACTAAAATATTGTGAGGCACACAGTCGAAAGCCTTAATTAGGTCTAAAAATTGCACATTCACAAATTCTTTGTCCTGGAAACCTTGATTTATTACATTCATTAATGAATTAATTGCTAACGTCGTTGACAATTTTGACCTGAAACCATATTGACAACTATTGAATAGATGATAATTTTCAAAATAATTCGTGATTTGAGATTTGAGAACTACCTCAAAGATTTTGGCAAATAATGGCGCGATAGAAATAGGTCTGTAATTAGCCGGATCATCAATACAGTTTTTTTAAACAAAGGTAAGACTTTTGACAGTTTGAGGCATTTAGGAAACACATTCCTTCTGATGCATTCATTAATTAGTTTCGCGAGTGGAATGATAATAATGTATTTGATACAATTGAGAATTTTCATGTTGATATCATAAGCATCTTTACTCTGTTTATTTTTCAGGTTAGCGATTACCTCTAGGACTTGATTGTAAGTGACTTCAGTAAAAATAAAATCGTTGTCAGCACCGGTTTTTATGGAACTTGTGAAATAATTTTCAAAATTGTCGGTGGCAGATAACAAGGAGTTAACTAAATTTTGAGCGATGTTTCCAAAATAATTATTAAATTCATCAGGAGAAATAATTTCTGACAAATTATCTGTTTTATTTTATTTTATACGTAGCATTCAGATGATCAGTTTTACGGTCATGTAACAGTTTTTTTTTAATTAGAGAGAGTAAAATTGAATGCCACGACCGAAAATAATATTCATTCTGTAACCAGTAAGTCTTTTTAATTAAACTGTTTTCTAAAGATACTTATTTCGAATTACAGGAAAATTTTTAAACTCCATTGCCAGAAAGAATTAATGGAAGACAAAATACACTTATTTTTTAATGTTATACAATGGAAACTGTGAAAATTTTATATAATGATATATTTTGTACCTACCTGACGTTCTAATTCTCAGGTTTACGTACTTTTGTTGTGAGTAATAATGCAATTATCCAAATACCTTTGCATTTACACCACAGTTATTATTGTTGCTTGAATAAGTTATTAGTGTCATTATTTATTTCCTTAGTAACATTATGCATATCACGGAGTATCGATAAGTCTTTGCAGAGTCCCATCACACCTGTCTTTTTGTTCTTATTGGCAACCACCTTGTTACCTACACAAGTTTCTATTTATCTCCCTTCGGCTGGAGTTAGGCCAATTATCTAAGTAGGCAGGTAGCTAAACTAACGAAACTTTTGTTGGGCAGGCAGAGCTGTCCAGCGTTTTTGAGCACATAAAAATATTTAACCGTCATATGTTCAGAACTTGAGCGTGCTAGGAACACATCTGCTATTTTGATTTACTGCTTGAAAATTATTTCTGACAAAGCGGTTTTTAATTAATCGATTCATTAATACTTATAAATATGCAACAGAGACCATTTACGAAACGGTTAAGTCTGAATCAATTAAATCTTATTAAATTATAGATCATCGAAAAATGTGTGACGCGTGGTGCATGGTGGAGGGACTGTTAGCCCTTTTAAAAAAATCGGTAAAGGTATTTACACAGAACTTCCCTCTTTATTTGTGCATGACGGTCACTCTAAAAAATTATTAATTACGAAATGACATTGAGAATAATAATCGGAATATAGTTATCACTATTATTACAAAGAAAACCTGATAACTTTTGGTCAAAAAAATATACAATACAGAGTGGTCATCCGACAGCAAAAATTCAATACTAAATAACACGTGCCAAAATTTATTTTTTTCATTTTCAAAAGTTTTTGGAATAGGCTTAGAATGTCATGAAACGTGGAATTTTAAATTCGAGCGAAAAAAAATGTTTTTCATAATTCTATATTTCATTTTTTTAAATAGGTTTAGAATATGGAATTCTAAACCTATTAGGAAAAAAAACGAACATTATTTTGAAAAAATTTACATGGATCGTGGAAATTTTAAATGAGCAAAAAAAAATGTCTTTATTTATTTCCTTTAGACGGTCCACCCTGCATATTTTCCAGTGAAAGTTTAAACGTTTCTTCGCTGACAGTAGCGTCAGCTACCTACCAAATTTGACTGTGCTCCGTCAAGTAATTTTTTAATTAATGCACCTACAGACAGACAGACAGACAGACAGGCAGACTGACGGAATTGAAAAACCTACATTTTCGTAATTTACATTATCTGAAACGTGAAAATCCGAAAAAATCTCGGAGAGTGAGTTTTTCGCGAATACAATACTTCCCTTCGGTATGCGAGGGGAGTAAAAATGGCCATAAAAAATTATTAAATGAAATTTCACCGTGGTTGAACGAGAATTTTATTACCTAATATGATATTGAGATCAGCTTTATTACTCGTTCATTTTTACAACCCCAGTCTCAATATTAGGTAATAATGTTCAAGTATCCAAACAATCGTGATTTCATAATTTTTAAGTTTTTTGGTTATGTACTTAATCTCAGTGGCACCAGGTAAAAGTATATTTGCCGTTTTCGAGCAAAATATCGTTCAAATTAGTATTCGCAGTCGGCCACGCCGGACCCGTCTTAATTAAAGTATATCTCAGTGTTTACGGCTAGTGTACGGCTCAAGCTACGCCTTGCTTCAAGATTTGTTCTCACTCATACAAATATCAAGCGGTGAGCTATTCTAAACCTACGACTTTCCAGTTATAAAACTTCTACAGTGGGGTCGTTGCACTATATCGAAATTGAGACTGATTTTGTATGGAAAATGTAGCTGTGGGTTTGTTAATGTCCTGTGTTACATGAATTGATGAAACTATTGCCTAAAATTTAAACTACACCACTTTAAAATAAAGCGCGCCGTCAGCAGAATTCCTTTGCCCCTGCTACGTCATAATTTGAATACGCTGATGCGCTAGCGCCGGATTATTGATCGACACGTAGGCCTAAGTCATGGTCCACGTTCGGCCGCAAGGTTTTTGAATGACAGGGACGGGCACGGATAGATCGGTAAGTTCCGACTATTTTCGGAGGCATTTGGCGTTGCCCGCTCTACGTCATCATTTAAAGGGTTTAAAGAGCCACAGACCGAACTCTCATGCTAATTTACACCCTTAAAACGCATGCAACAAAAAAAACAAAAAACACGGGTCCAATATTTTTCATTATGTTTTCACAATATTCAATAAAGAAAATATATTGTCTAAATGTTATTTGTGGCATTATCTTAATTTCTTTCCTTCTTCAATTCTTTGGGAATTTCACTGCCACATGTATGTTTTCTTTCTAAGCGGTGCTAGGGGAATCTACAAAATATATCACAATTAACCAGTATGTTGCTGGTAAAAAACTTCTACGCCCGTGACGTTTACGTCAAAGGATCAGTTAAAGGTTGGTTTTGATAAATAAACAACACAAATAAGTATAAAAACTTACACTACGGATGTCCGTAGATGTCTGTACAACTTGGCTGCCAATGTTAAAAGAAGAACTTCACAAACTTAACATTGTATAGAAACTAAAAAACTGTTAACTATATCAACAGTTCTATGTAAATAGTAAGTATCTATGGATATTGAATATAACAAACATTCTTAGAGCTGTGTATTTGTCATACACAGCAAAAAAGATTTTTCAAAAAAAGCCTTGAGAAAGGAAACAGATTAGATTTCCGAAACGTCGGCGAAATATTTAATTTCAAGTTTTTATACTTATTTGTGTTGTTTATTTATCAAAACCAACCTTTAACTGATCCTTTGACGTAAACGTCACGGGCGTAGAAGTTTTTTACCAGCAACATACTGGTTAATTGTGATATATTTTGTAGATTCCCCTAGCACCGCTTAGAAAGAAAACATACATGTGGCAGTGAAATTCCCAACGAATTGAAGAAGGAAAGAAAAGAAAATATGTGCAACGACCCCATTATGCGTTCATCTATCTCATTCTTTCATGCGGTTAAAATCGACAATGGCATAACGTTTGTGCCCACTCAATTAGTACAGCCGTGCGACACTGCTTGTCCCTTGCTGTTTGTCCTAGACCATACGCTTCTCGTGACGCACAAGCTATAAATGTGAGACTATACCGACTCGGAAAATGTTCGTTTAGGTATGGCAATAGGAGCAAGAGAAAGCGAAGCAACTAGGCTATTCTTGTTTATCGTATAACACATCACCTGCTTTCCCCGCCACATGTGCGCAGGCAGCTCTATCTGCGGCATTTCAATGTGTTTCCGTCATTCTTTACGTTTTTGTGCCATACCAAAACCAACACTTTCCGAATCGGTATACTTTGATGGCCTCGTCCTCGAGATCACACTGTAGTTTATGTTTCCTTCGACACAGTACCCTCGGGTTGAGCACCAATCAACCTAGAGACCACTCTTCAAGCTGTTCTGGGTTAGGACAGATTAAATAGAAATGTAGAACAAAAAATAATTTCAGATCTAGCTATTTTAGCTAGACTTGAATCTAGACAGAGAATGCAAAAAAGGGAACAGTTCGTAATGGATTCATCAATTCATCATTTTTTATACCTTATCCGACATATTGTCATCTCAAAATACGGTAATGTTTTCTGGGTACATTTATTTATACGTTCGTAAATTATAAACGGTTCTTTCTATAAAATCTCATACATAAGATCATAACCTAGTACCATTAGCAGTTATTTTTAAATTACTGTTTCAATGTTTTGAAAAAATATTCTAGACTGTAGTGTTGTAAAATAGTTAACAGTTAATACCAATGTGTCATACAAAAGACAGGCAAAACAGGACGGTGTCAGATAATAAATATAGTGAAAAGAACCAAAGATAGAAGTAAATTACGTACGTTGCCAATGTTTTCTGTACATATTCAGATATAATCACCCAAGATGAACATGTTTTTAGACTAATTAAATAAATCAAAATGCCTTCCACCAAACGAAGAGTTTCTAAAATTAAATTCGTACCAGAATTTCAGAAAAGCATGCAATATCCTTCAAGAATGGGCCGTTGTAAGAAAGAATTTTGATATCGACTAGTTCACAAAAAGACGATAAAAACCGCCAGGTATTTTCCAATGCTATTTACCTCAGCCAAACCTTTAAATCAGTAGTAGCACAAGAATTTTGCTCTAGATACGTTGTACTTTTTTACAGCATAGTAAATATTCATTCCTCAAAACCTGTTCTTTTTATGTATTTAGTGCAGTATTCGATGAGGCATCGATCTTATAAGGTATTACAGGTACATTGTATTCGAAAGTTATGTGCCGGCAATACCAAATATAAATTCCCATTAAGTATTATAATATTTACGCTTCGCTCATACTCATTATAATTCAATGAATTTATTATCATGCCTTATATTAAGTGTTGATCTGATTATGTAAATATAAACCATGAGAGCATTTCAGACTCGATGACACATTCATATATGCATTTAAAATTTTCTTATTTACTTGATGACATCTTGATTTAATATAGATATTAAATGTTATTGCTTTTGGTATTATCGAAAATTAATTATCTATGATTGAAACAATCTCAGAATGATATGGTTGTCAAAACAAATTCTATCTTACGTAATTTAAAACTGAACGAGAAATCTATCGTGTATAAGAGATATTATGTTCTAAAATAATTCCTATATATAAAAGGGTAATAAATAAATTTCAAAAATTTGGCTTCTCTAGATATTTGCAATTTTTCAAATCATATCTTGAAAGTAGACACCACTATATTGAATACTGTTGAGAACGGTCTGCGGAATTCGTATCTACGTCAGGTGTACCCCAATGCTCTGTTTTAGGCCCATTAATCTTCAATATCTTCATTAATGACCTTGAAGAGGACCTGGGTGTCTTTTATACTGATATGATATGATATACAAGGTTATACAATAAAGTAAATGATTATAAAGTGCCCTTGATAAAATCAATGAATGGTGTAGTTTAACCAAATTACAGTTGAGCATAGGAAACCGTAATGTTTTAACTTTTACTAATAAACACCAATATGCAGAATTTAATTACTGTATAGAAGATTCAGGGCTTACACGTCCATCAACATTCCGCGACCTAGATGTAACATTTGACACCAATGAAAGTTTTAGAACATCATAATACGATGTTGTCACGATTTTAACGACATTAACATACTGCAAGAGACTATCTTTTGTTCGATCCAGATTGCAATATTTGTCAATTACTTAGTCGCCTCATTATCACGTACATTAACAGACCAGAGAGAAAATTCAAAGGCGCTTTTTAAAGACTTTGAGTCTTAGGGAAGATGGTGCCTATCCTGCTACTGGTTTTCCTCAGACTATACTGTTAAATAATCTTCATTTTCGACTCTGGAGACTCGCAGAACTATTTCACAGCCAATTTCTCTTTTTAAAATAATACATAATACCTATAATAGATTACGACGCTATCTTAAGTTTACCAAATTTTCGGACACCTAGACCAGGTTGTAGGAAAAACTCGTTGTTCTATTTGCCGACTTCCAGAACTAACGTAAAGAAATTTCTGCCACTGTACACAGTTTCATATATTCCAGTGCAATGTAGTTGCAATAAAAAGATTAACTGTATAATTTAAAATTTTTGTTTTATCTTTGTTTTTATCTGTTTATATTGCATTCATTTGTTTCTACTTTCATACGTTATACAGTGTGACCCATTTTGAATGGAAACACCCCTGTAAAAAATGTGTCTCTTATCTGTTTTTAACGGGGCTTCTTTTAAAAGATAGGCCATCGAAAGCTCTACTTTATGACAAAAATTTAGAGATAAATTTAAATTTACATGACCTACTATGATTTTTTCTCAATGTCAAAAATGGACAAATTTCATTAGCGATTTTTTTTTATAAAATACCACTGGATTCAGAAGCATCTCAAATGGGTAAATCCAAAATTTTGTGAAAAAATATTAAATAGTGACAGATTTATGACAAAATTAAAGTAGGTATTATTTTATAATAACTTTTACACGATTCTTTCCAAAAATCGAAGTAACCCATGAAAAATAAATTATAGAAAGATAAATTAAGTGGATATTTTTAATAAATATTGTCTTTTTATTGAGTAATGACAGATAATAATAGGATGCAAAGGAAAACAAATTTTAAAGTCCGACGTCAAATCTTTAAAATACGCATATACCCAGAGTATATTGTTATTGATATTATACAATTGATCAACAATATTATCAAGTATTAGTTTATTATTTTGAAGTTAAAATTATGGATACTCTAAACGTAGTAGAAAAAATTTAACTTGTGCACCTTAGAAGATATAATGACAGAGCTTTGGGAGAGGTATGAGAGATATTTAATAATAGTCACCCGAATAGGCCCAACATCACTAAAAGTACTGTTTTTTTCAGACAGTGTCTTGGCATTTAAACTCTGTAACGGAATTATAGACAGTCCAGAACTGCTATCTATGTTAGACTTCTATGTACCCCTAAGACAGCTAAGGGATTCATACACATTTTATATTTCAAATCACCGTTCTTTATACGGTGCAAATATAGGTATCACCAGGATTATGAAAAATGCCAACACTATACAGCTAGATTTGTTCAATATATCATTATATAGGTTAAGAGACAGTCTGTTATCAAATAAGTCTAGGTAATATATACATTCTTTGTTAATTCTGTCACTGTTATATACACATGTACTCATTGGGCTTTCCCGTAAATACATATTAAAAAAAACAATATTTTTAATGAGTGTGGCGCTGTGACAAGGCGTATTATAAGAACGGATAAAGACAAAGAAGACCGAGCTACGAGCAGACCGTTTTAAATTATTTTAACAACAATCCAAACGCCAGTGTAAGAGTAGCTAGCTTAGATTTGAATTTACCTAGAGAAAATATTCGCCGATGCCTTAAAAAGATAAGGCAAAACCATTCAAACCACAGTTTTTACATCCGTTGGAACCTGGTCATGATGAAACACGGATGGAATTTTGCTTGTGGGCTCAACGAGAGCATCTTGAAATCACAAATCACAAATTTTTTGAAAACTGCTTTATTCAGCGATGGGGCAACTTTTACCACAAATGGGGTGGTATCGTCACAAAATTGTAGGTTTTTGGGCTACGGAAAACCCAGAGTGGGTCATTAATAATAAAAGACAATATTCCCAAAAAGTTAATGTTTGGTGTGGGCTACTCAATGAAACAAGCATTGGCCCTTTCTTTTTTGAAGGTAATATGAATAGCATGCAGTTTTTACAGTTCCTAAGAAACGAATTTTGGAATCTGCCACATGAACTTTCAATACAAGAAAGAGTAAATCTACACTTTCAATTAAATTGCAGCTCTGTCCATAATGCCCGAGTGGTTACCAGATGGCTTAATGCTAACTTTCCTAATCGATGGATAGGTCGAGGTAGCCCATTAATTGGATGGCCAACCCGATCCCCGGACTTAACACCGATGGACTTCTTTTTATGGGGTTTAATAAAATCTAAAGTTTACATGTCACGGCCGAGTAATAGAGAAGATTTGTGTGCAAGAATAAGACAAGCTTGTGCAGAAGTTACCCTGCAACAATTACAGAATGTCGTAAAGAATATTAAAAAACGATTCGGCAAGTGCATCGAAATAAACGGCGGCTTTGTAGAAGCTATAAAAATTTAAGATGAATTGTATTATCGTGGTTTAGTTTTAGTGTAATGTTGTAATGTGTTGTTATTTTGTTTATTAAATACCTAATTATTATTACTTTCATATATGTTTTTAAGTCAAGTATGATTAAGATTGTTTAAAAGACAATATTTATTAAAACTATCCACTTAATTTATCTTTTTATTGTTTATTTTTCATGGGCTACTACTACTTCTGTTTTGTTTACATTGAGCACGTGTTCGTGTCTGGCATGTCTGATATTGAATAGTAATGAAGCAAGTATTGAACCATTATTATATTCTTTGCAAATACAAAACGAAGAGTATATTGCATTTGATGGACACATTTCTAATACCAAAAATATCGCTCGTAGAAAGAAAACTTCATTTCGTGGTATAGTGATCGAATAACTTTCAAAATGCCGTCCATCTGTGTGTCCGTGTGTTGGCCTGCCCGTCCGTTTGTTGTTAGCATGATAACTTTCGAGCTGTTGGTTCTCATCATTGTAAGGCAGGTTTGAACTGGCCAGTACGGGAGATTCTGTCTTTCGGCTGGTGTATGTTGCAGGTAAAGATCAAGCGTTTTGTGGTAACATAAATATTATACTTAACGCGTCAGATTTGTAACTTGTAATCCAGCGCTCGGCGAGAGGAACATAGCGCGAAGAACAGCTGTTATTTGCAGTCTGGTTTCATCCTTGTGCAAATAAGAAAATTGCAGAGGTTTTAGAAAGAAATAATTACTATTGTAAAAACTCGTAGCTTATTCTGTTGGTGGAATGGTTTGCAGGATGTAATGTCCAAGGCCCAATGATTCTCCTACAGATAACGGGCATATATAAGCTGTTACCTTCAATCATTCAACACTTATCCCAAAAAACTCAGTTTTCTATTATCTTTCAAGGTGAGTGGTGTAATTGTATTGAAACATATTCTTTATAGGATTTTGCAAACAGCGGAAAAACTATCTATGAGAACTAAAAGAAAAACTATATGTAAAAAATATTAATGAAATCTATAGACTATAACAATTAAGAATATGTTTCATTACTATAAGCAAACATATAATAAATAATTCACTTTTAAACGTGTAATTGTATGTTCCAAAAACTCGATGACAGAAATTACATAGATTGTATAACAAAGAAAGCATGCCAGATTATTTGGCTTAAATTATCCTAATGCAATTTCAGTAGTCCTTGAATCCCCGTAGACATGGAAAGTACACTCGAGTGTTTCCAGATATCTGGGATGAATGCCCCTGTGAACGTTTATCTTGTGGTTATATTCTGATTGGTGCAGATCGTTTATTGTTTTCTTAATTACTTTAGAGGAGTAACGGTAATCATATCGTTATTATAGCGACACTTTTCTTGAAAATTTAGAGTGGCCTACATATTTAAATCAAAATGATTTTTTTATAAAAACTGTTTATTTATTATACTCTTGGTATAATTTTAGCACAATGTCAAATCATAATGTTTGATTATATATCGGTCACAAATTTCACATATAAAGAATATCGAATTCTCGATTTTTTAGACTACTGTGGTTCATAATCCCGTACTTCGTTCTGTGTCTTTATGATACATGCCCGACATATTTCTTAGAAGGATCCGTAAGGTGAATATCTTCACGTGAATGCACCTTAGTCGGAATTTTGTATGATTCATCATTATCTCAATATCCAACCCATATTCATCGCTGCTTTATAACTATAATTTACTAACAATAGGTACAATTTAAGAAGAAAGCTATGTTTTACAAATCTACATGTTCTCACACATCAAAGGGTCAGAAAACTCATTAATATTTCTTCGACAAAATCTTCACAAATGGAAACTTTAAAATACATATATAAGAAAAAATACTTGCATGCATAAAATGATAACAAAATTCATTTTGTATACTTAACAATTTTTAAATAAATTACAAATAAACTGACGACTCTGCTGTTAATTTTTGTAACAATATTTGATTTTTTCGTCTTCTGTATATCTTTTTGCCACCAACGCTTCCGCTGTATCTTTTTTGGCAATACATATATCGAGAGAAAACTAACACTTGCTATTATGACACTTGTATCTATATTTATGTAGTTCAGCGTTCATTCCATGAATGTGATCAGTGCTCATGCGGCACACTGCACAAAACCGAATGTGCTTGGTCCGAGTACCACCTGAACAAATTCTTGCTCATTCGATGCTCATACAGAAGGAATGCTCTAATGAATACGTACCTTATATAAAATGAACTTTATGTCTGTAAAAACACTTTTAACTGCATACGTGTCCGAACAACATATGTTTTGTTTGTATAAACTGGAACACAAAGACCAATTAAAATAACATTTTTATGTAAACATTCCTTACGCCTGTTTTTCAATGAACGTTAACTACAAAAAGAAGGATATGTCAAGAAAAGCATTAAAACACAATGTAAATACCTATGTATAAATAGTAGCAGAGATACGTTGGAGTTCAGAATTAATTTAAATTGTTTATTTACGTTACCTAAGAAGGAAAATGGAAACACAAAAGATGTTCAAGATATGTTTAAATGTAAACTGGAATAAAATCCGTTCGAGTGAATTAAAGAATAAAGGAGATAAGTAGCTTGATTAAAAAGTATTATTAAGTCTAGAGAAACTAGGCTTGAAAAAACTTGGAGTTGATTGATTGATTGATTTGCCAGCGTAAGGTGGGCATTGCTGCCAATTCCGGTGCAGGGAGATTTGTTCCACCACGCAGCCCGATCGCCCACCGATCATCCCACCGTGTGCCAGAACAAACCCCCAGTGCTTTTATATACCGCCGGACCAGCTGCATACGCTGGATTGGACATTGGACATGCTTGTTGTCAGCAGCGAGAGCCGCATGACGCATGGGGTAGGAGTATAGGATGGAGCGTGTAGGTGTTTGTGAGATGTTTCTTCTTGTTTTCCTTCTGTCTTCATCGGATGGAAAGTGTAGGCGTTTGTGAGATGCTTCTTTTAGGTTTTCGTGCTTCTTTTCACTTTCAGGTTTTTGTAATATGCTTCTTCTTAGTTTCTGTCTGTGATCATCTTCTCTCCTATTCTACTTCTGAGTTTTCTGTTTCTTCTGTTTCTGAGTCTGGCAGTGTGTATATCCTTGATATTTCTTTATTGTATTCCATTTTTTGTTGTGCCAGCTTTTCCCAGTGTGTATAATCCTTTCCTAGCTTATTCATAATCCTCTCGATTGTTGTTATCCATGTGTAGCATGGCCTCTATATTTTCAGTTTGTTGCTGTTCATTCGCAGCGCTTTCTTTAGTAGGTGTGTCGAGTCCCGTCTTTGGACGTGTCCCCAGTATTTCATTGCGTATGATTCTATTCTTTTGATTATTGTTCTTCCCTCTAGTAATGTTGACGTTTTCTGTCGTTTTTGTGGTTTTCCTGTTTTTGCTAGCAGTTGGATAATGTCCCTTTCATCTCTTCTCAGGCTTCTTCTGTTGGCCTTTGTCGTTGCTGCGTTTTTGACTCCATATATCATCGTAGGCATTATGATGGTCGTGTATATCTTTTTGGTTAGGCACCATGGTGGTTTGTTGTCCTCAATGAAGGGTAGTAGAGCTCTTGTGACTCTGTAGGCTGTTTTGATTCTTTCCCTTACTGTTTCCCTCCTTTTTAGTTGATTCGTTAGGTATGTTCCTAGGTATTTCATTCTATTCGTGGTTCTCAGGGTGTAGTCTCCTATTTTGTATTCTTCCCCACTTGTTGGACTTGTTTTTGTCAATGGGTCTCGGACCATTATAAGGCTCTTCTTGAAGTTTATTTTCATTCCAGAGGAATCCAGATGTGGTGTCATGTTTCTTAGAAATTTAACGATGTCTTGTTCTTCCTCGGTGATGATGAGTATATCGTCGGCGTATGCAAGTACGATGGGGGGCTTTATCGTTCCATCGTTTCCATTGAAATTCTGATTCTCCTTTATTGTGCTTTCTATCACTTGGTCCAGGACTGTGGTGAATAGTCGGGGGATAGGGGACATCCTTGTTTGACTCCTATATTCTTCATTTTTGATTCGGTCGTCTGTCCAAACCATTGTATTGCAGTGTTTTCGTGTAGGCATGCTTTTATTATTCTGTTTATTAAGTAGTGCGGTACTCCCCTGTTGAGCAAAGTGTTGACTATAGCCTCATGCCTTATGGTATCAAATGCCTTTTGGAGGTCAATTGAGACTATATATAGTTTTGTTCCTTCTTTCCACTTTTCTTCCAGGATCCGTCTGGTGGTGTACATATGGTCGTCTGTTGATCTACCCTTGATAAATGCTGTTTGATAATCTGGTAGTTCGCCGATGTATTTTTCCATTTCTCTGAGGAGGAATTGTGCGTAGTATTTGTACCCTACACTGCAGAGTGTTATTCTTCTGTAATCGTCCACATTTTGTGGTGATTTGATTTTAGGGAGCGGTATCTGTATGGTTGTGTTCCACTCCTCAGGCAGGGGTGTGGTTTCCGTCCATGCGTTGGTGATGATTTCTAGGGTTAGCTGTTTTATGTTGTCCGGTCCATAGTATACTAGTTCGTTATTTATTTTATCTATTCCCGGGGCCGTGTTTCTTTTAGCTCTGGCCATTATTTCTAGTAGTTCGTCTTTTGACGGTGGCTTTCCCAGTGGCCAGTGGTCCATTTCTTGTATTGGTTCTATTTGACTTCTCTCCGCGTTTCCTTCTTCTAGTTTCCTGACCCAATGCTGCAGTGGTATGTATTTTCTTGGCTGCGTATTGTTGTTTCTCCTGTATGTTTTAAGGTGTCTAAAAGTTTGGTTTAATCTCTGTCCTGCTGGAGTGGATTCTATGTTTTCGAAGAATTCCCTGCATTTTTTCTGTTCGTGCCTCCTTTCTGCGTCTCTTTTTTCTTTCCCCGCTTCTATTATCTTTTTGTCTATGTTCGGTGTATATTGTTTTCCTGTGGCCTACATTTTCTTTAGTTTTTCGTAATTTCTTTTCATGTCTTTTCTTGTTGGGCTCATAGGGGATTTGTTCCTTTTCAACGTTTTCCTCGCCGCTATTTTCATTTTTAAACCCATTGTTGACCAATTTAGTTCTTTTCCTGTTAACTGTTTTTCTATCTCCTCCTGGTATTTCTTTTTTATTTCTTCGTTCTGTAGCAGTGAGATGTTCCATGTGTCATTTGATGTTTCGTTGTATCTTTTTTTTGCTTCTTGTTTCTTTATTACTAGTGTTCCATATAATATTTTGTGATCTGTTTTGACGTTTGTTGCTTGTTTTGCCTTAATGTTTTTGACCCTGTCCCTTATTTTTCTATCCACTAGGATATGGTCTATTTGAGAGTTGATGTTTCCTTTACTCCAGGTATTAAGGCAGGTTAGGTTCTTGCTCCATGTGTTTCTAACTGTTAGATCGAACAGATGTGCCAAGTTTTTTAGCGAGCTTCCATTATCGTTTGTCCATGTGTGAAGTAAGGTTTTTCCTATGATATTCTTGCCTTCATGTGTTTGGTCGTCCTTTCCTATATGCGCGTTGAAGTCTCCTAGTATTATTATGTTCATTTTTCTATTCCTATTTCTTCTAGTCTCTTGGGTGATCTGTCTGAATACTCGTCCTGCCCGTTTGTCGGAGGGCACATGTACTCCTAATATGCATATGTTTTCCTTTCCAATTTGTAAGTCTGCCATGGTTATGTTTTCGTTTACTTTTCTTGTCTTTATCTGGATAGGGGTGTTCCGTCTTATTGCCCATGCGACTCCTCTGCTGGTTTTTTCTTTGTCCCCTCCACTTAGATGCCATTTGTAGTTTTGAGTAACTGCAGTTCCGTCTATCATGTGTGTCTCTTGTATGCATGCAACGTGTATGTGTTCCATCATGAGAGCCTCATCGATTTTTTCTCTTTTCTCTCTCGTTATGCAGCCTCTGACATTCCATGTCGCCAGGATGATGTCATCGTGTTGTAATTCTTGACTGTTGGCTTCCTCTGTTCTTTGTGATATTTGGTACATGTTTATGTGCGTTGCTTCCTCTAATTCTGGGCGGGGTGTTATTGCCCCAGTTCGAGCGTATGTTTCTTCTGGTTGTTCTGCTTCATGTTTTTCTTGTGCAATAATCACGCTATCGTAGTGATTTCTTTCGTTTCCGTGCTTCCTATATACTATCTCTAGTGGTGTGTTCTCTCTTCCCTGTTGGTTAGTAGGGTGGAAGATTATATGCTCTCCTTCTTCTTGATGTACTATTATTGTCCTGTTTTTCATATTTGCTGTTGCTGCAATTGTTTCCTGCCCCCACCAAAAACCTTCTCTTCTCAGATCTCGAATGAACGCATTTATTTTTCCCGTATTAGAGTTGTATCTATTGTAACAGGGTGCTAGTTCATGGATGGATGCCTGCATAAATGGCATGAAGTGGTCTAAGTGATTTTCGATATAATCAGCTACTTGTTTTCGTAGGGTTTTCGTCGCATTGGTATGTGCCTGTGATGTTATATTTTCTCCCTCCAGTTGGTGGCTTAATGCTCCATATAGACAGTTTCCGTCGCCGTCGATTTTTTGTACCAGTAATTGATGTGTTCTCGTTTCAACGTCCTGTATTAGTGTGTCCATCTTTTGCCCAGTTTTTCAAAACCGATATTAGCTTGCTGCAAGAGAGTGTTTTTATTATGTTATCTGTATCGCGGTAAAATAACCTTTTACAGCGAGTTGAGAATGAGAAAGTGGCCCGAGAGAAACCTCCGCACACCCTGTATATTGTTTTGGTTTTTGTAGTGCCTAATTCCAACTGTCGTTTTCCAATGGGAATAAAATAGGATATTATAAAAGTAAAGTAAAAATAATACTAAAAAATACCAACATACAAACAGAAACAATAAATTACAAATTATGGATCACTCATTCAGTCAATTAAATATATATATCTTATCTTTTTCTTGTAGTTTGCTGGTGATGTCTGTTGGTTTCATCAACCTCCACTTCATGCGAATTGTTTATTTACACTTTCCAAGAAAGCATTGGTTCTCAGCCCCAACGTATAGGTACAGACATTTATATCACTTGACACTGAATATTTATTACCCTGGTCTTGAGAGCCCTCGCTTCAAGTCTTTCTGGGAGATATCTTAACACGCCGCACGTTTATTTCTTATATTACAGAAAGCCCTGTACTAGAAATAATCAAATATTTATTCCGTATAAAGTTTGTTTTTTAACTATTTCACTTCACGAGATGCAAAATTTTCTTGACCTATCGATGGTCTAAATTTCATATAAATTAGCGGTGTTTTAACCTATATTTATGAGCTATTTTTGAGAGCTTTTATTCGAAGCGTCTGTTCACTTTGAGAAACTCAACCGAACTCCAGGCTTGAAAAAACTTGGAGTTGACTTTAAAATTATAATAAACCATGGTTTATCTAAAACAAGAAAATTTGCACTGTTCTTGTGAACATTTCCAGCTTTAATAAAAATGGGGCTTTAGCAATTTTATCTAGATTCTGAAAACAACTTGTCAGCGGGCTAAAGATGTGTGAAAGGGCATAGCCGGATAAGTAGGGTGAAACGGCCCCCGGCCCTATCTTCATTGAGGGAAGGAATATAGCTAGCAATAAGTGAAGGGAACAATTTTGCAAAATATTAACGCAAAAGGATGGCGCGTTTCACGGGGTGACGAGGGGGATGAAATCCAAAGGACCAATTTTTTGTGCCAAAACGCAGCAACCGAAAATTTTGGAAAAAATATATGTTGGGCACGTATTGGAGGGGATTCTCAGAAAAAAATGTCACTCAATTTGGGAAAGAACTAAGGGCGAGGAGACATCAGTATACTTTTCAAATATTTCTAAGGGTAACTTCCCCTCGTTGCACCACATTCAAAAATTTTTTGTGGCGTCTACTTTCATCCCCATATAACATATTTTTTTCACAGCGTGGCCGGAACATTACGTCATAGTGAAAAAAAATCACGTCCGTGGTCTTCTGAGACTAGTGGCATACATACGCGTATTAACCGTATGATGTGAACTGTTCGCATAAAAATAGCACGTATAAGTTGAGAAAATGAAACATTTAGAGCCGCAGCGACCATTTCAAAATGCTAGTTGTTAAATATAAACCAGCGTAAGGAATTAATTGTAGCGCCACATTAGTGACTTGTCGATGAGAAAGTCCTACTATTTACACGTATATACAGTTCTCACTAGTGATGAGCGTCACTGTCACGATGCTTTCATTTAATAGTCATACGATGAAACTATAATTGTTTTTACAGGCGCTAGTCTTCATCATTGCCAATGGACCAACGCACCTTAGTCAAAAACGAGACTCATTCGCTTAATTGGTGGTTAATTGTTTTCGCTTTCCTTTAAAAGAAGACACAAAAATTCGATACCTTTTAGCTTCTAGCGACTCTTTGGCATCTCGAAATCCTCAGTCTAGGAAGAAAATGTCTCCTGCCTGCAGCAATCTTTGGAGACCATTAGGTTCGTCTATAACGTGAAGCATAATTGCGGCATCATTCTGTGTAACTAGAAATGGACCCAGCATATCAAGGATATACCCATCGGTGGTACAAATCGTAAATAGTTTACACAGGGACACTTTCTTTTGTCCTGAAACTGACTTTCGCTGATATTTATTGCTGGAACTTATTTGATGTTGAGCATATGTTCCGTCGCATATTAGGACTAACTGATCTTCAAGATTATACAGATCTTTTGCGATCACGGTGTGTGTCTGTCGATCAGATCGCTCTTGTTAATGCATGTAAGCCAAACCGCTTGGGTAGTACATCCGTTTGAAATGCTGCCAACACTGATGCTGAATATTCTGACACAAGCTGTTCTCCTTCCAACAGAAGAATTGAAGCAATTATCGCATTAGAGTTGCCAGCTCGAAGTTTGAACAGAAACACCACAATTGCTTGCGTCACCAACCGACTAGAATTGTTACGCATCGACGGCATTATATCTGCTAGTTCTAGTATATTTTCCCATGTGAATTCCGTAAAAGTCCGCATTTGCTCTTCTGAAAGCCCTGTCGTTCCTATTCTATTGAATATTGGAGTATCAGATTGCTCCATTATCTGACTAACTTCACTTTCCTTCAGTGATGTGTAATTGGAATACACTTCCAAAGAGCTGACATCATCTTCATAAAAGTAATTTTTTATTGCATAGGTACGACAGCATCTGTTACCTTTGGGGATATAAATTCTCCCCTTTATGAAAGATTGCATACGGACTTCGTCAGGTATTACCATCAATGCCTTCGTATTGTAACAAAAATAACAGCGTTTTTGTATGGCGACAGTTCTCCTAATGGGAAGTTCCATATACTCAACATCCTTCTGTGTTTTTAACTGAACGTGCATTTGCATGGTCGCATCACCTGCACTTGATGACGATGAGGACGTGTCTTCTATTTGTGGCTGTACAATCGAAGAACATCCTGGAAGATTTTCTTTTTCCACCTCTTCAGTAGAGATGTGTTGTGGTTGGACGCAACCTCCTTCAGTCTTTAGCTTTCTGTAGTATTTAAGAAGACACAAATTACACACGATATCACTAATGTTAACAGATCGCCTAATGGTCTCCAAAGATTGCTGCAGGCAGGAGATATTTTCGTCCTAGACCGAGAATTTCGAGATGCCAAAGAGTCGATAGAAGCTAAAGGGTATCGAATTTGTATGCCTTATTTTAAAGGAAAGCGAAAACAAATAGTCACCATTGAAGCGAATGAGCCTCGTTTTGTGACTGAGGTGCGTTGGTCCGTTGTAGCGCCTGTAAAAACAATTATAGTTTCATCGTGAGACTAATAATTGAAAGCATCGTGACAGTAACGCACATCACTAGTGAGAACTGTATATACGTGTAAATAGTAGGACTTTCTCATCGACAAGGCACTAATGTGGCGCTACATTTAATTCCTTACGCTGGTGTATATTTAACAACTAGCATTTCGAAATAGTTGCTGCGGTTCTAAATGTCTCATTTTCTCAACTTATACGTGCTATTTTTATGCGAACAGTTCACATCATACGGCTAATACGCGTATGTATACCACTAGTCTCAGAAGACCACAGACGTGATTTTTTTTCACTATGACGTAATGTTCCAACCACGCTGTGAAAAAAATATGTTATATGGGGATGAATGTAGATGCTACGAAAAAATTTTGAATGTGGTGCAACGAGGGGAAGTTACCCTTAGAAATATTTGAAAAGTATACCGATGTCTTCTCGCCCTTAGTTCATTCCCAAATTGAGCGACAATTTTTTCTGAGAATCCTCTCCAATACATGCCCAACATATATTTTTTCCAAAATTTTCGGTTGCTGCGTTTTGGCACAAAAAATTGGTCCTTTAGATGTCATCCCCCTCGTCACCCCGTAAAACGCGCCATCCTCTTGCGTTAATATTTTGCAAAATTTTTCCCTTCACTTATTGGTAACTATATTCCTTCTCTCAATGAAGATAGGTCCGGGGGCCGTTTCACCCTACTTATCCGGCTATGCCCTTTATGGAAAGTAGTTTTTGTGACGTCTTGTTTTTGTCCGTGTCGTGGGTTTGTGTGTTAGTTATGGTCATCGTAGGGAAGAGTCTCTTTTGAAGCAAGCTTAACATCCAACTAATATGAGATGAATCGACCGAGAAACATGTCTCTCAAAATTTAAATTAAAGAATTTACGAAGTGAAACAAATAGATGTCAAAAAACTGCATTATTAACATAATAATTGGATGTGTATTATATCTACATTTTAATGATTAAATTTGTACTGATATTTTAAACCCAACACGACTGATTGCCTCATACTGTAATGAACACTAGGCCAATCGAGCGGATTCATGTGACACCTTTAAATCGTTTTAAATTTCAGTAGAATAAATTGCGCGTCATTAAACAGAGTGGAATAAACAGACTTAGCTTAAAAATTATTTAAAAAATTGAATTGGAAATCGCGGGATAATATAAAAAAATTTAAAACGTGTGGTTGACATACTCGTTGAGACACGGCCTACTCCTCTAAGGTTATGAACAAAATGAATATTATCAGAAATATAGACTTAAATTTCCTTTAAAGAATGTTGGTTGATCCAATGTTCCCACCTGCTGAAACTCATCAATCATCAGCACGCTGCACATATATCGGCATTTCACACTAAACTACACTGCTCTCAATTAAGGGTTGCATTCACCGAATAGCTGACTACTGCGCCCGATACACTACATTCAGGACAATTATACTTTTCCATTTAATATTTCTTTCTATGTCTCAAATAATGCTTGTCTAAATAGAGCTGGGACACCCTGTATAAGGGTCCAATTGAGAACCTTCCCTTTTTTAAATATTTTCAGGTCAGTTAAAAAGCGCGACTAATGTTCTTGTCAATTTCCTATCATTATCTGCGCAGATTTTAATAAAACTTATGTTTTACGATTTTATCATTTGTAGTCATGCATGAGCTCTTACGAGTATTAATGTTTTTTCCAGTAGATATCTACTAGATTAATAACAAGTGACACTTATTATTATTAATACCCAGCGTCATAGGATTTATTTAAATTTTCTCATAAATTATATTTTATTTTCGTAGGTAGTGGCTACTTATTCATGTAATATGTATTTTTAAAATTTCTTCCGACAATAAATTACATTCGTATAAAAGACCAGCACATTTCTACGAGTCAGTAAGACTATAAAGCAATAATGTTGGTAAATTAATTAATTAATGTTAGCACTCTTCACGGAAATTAGTATTTAAGATATAAGAAGTGAGAGGCTCACAAAACTGTTTTACTAAACTAAAATAATAATTCTTATTACTTGCTTCCATCCATACCTAAAAGAGGATGTTGCCCATATGAGCCCAAAGAGATCGTCTTTTCATTTCCTTTTTAAGTGTCACATTTCTCGAACACATTTAGGGTCACAATATTCTGTCTACAAATTTTATTTGGGAATCAAGCTAAAGTTAATTTTTATACGTAAGCAACGTAACCATGTGGAGCAAATTAACAGGATTTTGTTAAATAAACCTCAAGTGAAGAATTACTTAGTAAATGGATGAAGCTATATTATATATATTCGGTGTCATCAAATCAAATAAGAAATACGGGCTGTCCATCTGTTAGTAGAGTTAATGAAGCTTTTAACCACGATATACTTGTCCAGTGTAGGATTTTCGATAATCTTTCGGTAGTGTCCTTTTTAAACTATGAAAATTAGTGTTAAAAACTACCAACGTCGACTTTTTATTTTTCTTGGATAGGAGGACAAAAAATGTACCTACACAATTTTTAAAGTAAATTGACAAATTGGTATAGATCATCTAAAGCCAGTTTGAAAATCATAAAAAAAAACACCGATAAAGGGATATTTCATAACACCAGCGATGCTCATGAGCATTGACTGACAATTTCTAGAATCACTTTTTAACTATTGTAAATATTGTGTTCACACTTTATAGTAATTGATAGGTATGATGTAAGTTATTTATTTATAACGCATTATTTATTTATAATAAATAATGTTCAACAACTCCATAAATGATTCGATAAAAGTAAATAAATATCATTTAACCTACGGCTATGCTGCCGACACTATTAAGAATAAACCATGAGCTGCTGATGAACTTGTAAAATAGTGAGTCAGGTAAACAATCGACTACTTTCGTTTCAGATAAGCACATAACATATCTGGTTAACTTTATTCGTATACAGATATCGTTTGCAACATTCATGCACGGTCTCGGGTATTATTCTGTCACATTGGGCTTTGTAATGATTTATCCTGGTAGCAACACTTTGGACTGAATTTATAGAACTCAAATAATACTACATTTAACGATAAAGTGGTACAGCACAAAAAAAAAAGGTAAAATGGTTTTTGCTTATTTCTGTACGATGAATAATTCTATAATTATAGCAGCTTAAACATGGCGTTTAAACGTTTATAAATCGGGATACGTTTCAATCCCAAATGTCCCAAAAACAATAAGGTTGACATTAAAAGTGTCCTTTGAAATGTTTCTTTCTATGTTATGCGTAATAATGCGTGTATTGTAAATATTTAATGAAAATTTAAAGTTTTCTTGCTGCCATTGGCCGTAAACTGAAAATTAAAAAATCCATATAGGTGTTTCTTAACATGCAGTATTGCTATTCTCAATTGAGAAATTCAACATAAAGCGTGGCTACCAGGATAAATCATTTGCCTACGGTTCACAGAGAACCGCATATTAACGCCATTTCGATCCAGGGTCAGCAAATTCCAATCAAAAGGTGCGTGAAGTATCTGGGGGTTAACTTGGACAAACGACTGACGTTTAATACACACATTAACGAGACGATACGTAAGGTCTACTTCACGTCCATGAGTCTGTATCCACTCATGGCAAGGGGTAGCGGACTCAACAGACACAATAAAAAATTATTGTACACGGCGGTGATCAGGCCGGCCATCACATACGCGGCGCCGGTGTGGTGCAGCATCCCGGCCACGACAATGAGAAAACTTAAAGTCTTAGAACACAAATTTATGCGCCTCATTTCAGACTCGAGCAGGTACACCTCCCTTAGAGATTTGTATGATCGTTGCAACGACATAACGCCACTAGCGGATTACGTCCGGGAAATATCACAAAAATTTTATTCCTTTCGCCTGGGCGACAATCCACTAACACGCAACATAACCCAAATCAGAATGCATAATGCCCCATTCCAGATAAAACACCCCCTACCATACCAGGCGTTGCCTATCTTCCGGCAACCTCTCTAGCCAAATTCCTATTAACCATAACTTTCTTCAACCCTACACTGTAACTTTCAAATCTTTTCTGTTCTATCTCTCTCCTCTCTTTTCACTTGTTTTCGTTTTCGTTCCATTTAGGCCGAAAAATTTAAGAAATCTAAATCTCTAAAAATAATAAACTTCTCCTAGCGGCAGGCAGACCGCTGGAAAGCCAATTATCTCGAACGGGTTTTTTCGTTGAGTTTTTTCCCGCATCAACAGATCAAAATTCAGTGAAGTGCAAATGATAATTTTAAATATTTTTAATTTTAATTATTTTAATGTTTTATAAAACAATGGTAATTTTAATATTAATTTTAAGCCGCTAAAAGTGGCAGGAGTTTTAATTTTGTTATCAATTTTATTAAGCCGAACCGGCCACGACCCGCCCAACCTCGCGTCCGCCACGGCGTCATGTGCCGTGGTTGTCTGGTTGGCTCCGGATCGCGGTCCGGGGAGGCAATGTATCTTTTAATGTTAAATAAATATGTTTTGATTGATTGATTGATTTATTGCACTAAGGGTGAGTATGTGAAACTATTAGGGACTTATTAATGACCTTAGCTGGTCAAAACATTATGAACATTTAAATTTGAAACTTGCCAACGCTATTTTACTTCTCATGAAACTAAAAGCTTTTATTCATTTTAATATACAAAAAAATACTTATGTAGATGATAACTTTACAGAACATCGTCAAGCTATATTTATTGACAAAGGCATTATGCATCTTTCCCCGATTTATATATACTTCAGTTTGATCGAAATCCGCAGAGACGTCAGCAACTTTTCTATTCATTCTGACTACTACGAATATAACACTCGTTCTGCAGGATTACTAAAGAGCCCTCGATACAGGTTAACAACAAGTGTTAAAAACTTTCTCAATTTAAACCTATATAACCATCTATCTCTGCAAATCAAAGAATTAAATCAAATTGCCTCCAAAGCAATAATCAAACAATTTATTCTATTATTATTATTATTATTTTTTTACAAAAGCCAATCGCCCTTCTCTCTGTCTCCGATGCCAGAGAGGGTACTCTGGTAGTACCAGAGACCACTCTCTACGCCGTAGAGTCAGTGATCACTAGGTCCGCGAGTCATGTGCTCTGAGCAGACGTAACGATCCAAGAATAACGGCCTTCTTATTATTATTAATATTATTATTATTATTATCATTATTATTTTCAATCATTTCAAATTGTCAGTTGTCATTCTTACAAACAATATGCTTGTCAGATATTTATATGAATATTTATAGTTAATTATATTGCAACTTTCAATTTTTTATCACGAAATTTTTTGTTGTGTTTTTTTTTTATTTTATCGCAGACTGGTAGCCAGGCTGCGCTATGTACTTTGTGACTTGCTCCAAATGTTCTTTGTTATTTACCTAAATCTAGTCAAATAAACCTATCTATCTATCTATTTCACTTTATTAAGTTTTCACATTTTATTATACAAATTAATTATAAATATGAAGTAAGGTTTTATCGCCGTTTATTGAAACACTATTATTTGTTGAGAGATTACTCTTGCATAAAACAGTAAATGTACTTATTGTATGACCTAATAAATAAAATGAATTTTAATAAATTACTAAGCACGCAAACAATGTAGGTAAATTAGTAAATGTATAATTAATATTTTTTATGGTTTAATAGCCACTTGACATACTCTACTTTGAATAGTATTAGAGAGGTACCGATTCAGTTCTCGACCATACTAAGTACCTATATTTAAATGGAAAAATCATATGAATTGAGTGTAACCTGCACGTGATATTTGAATATTGCTCTGAATCACGTAAAAACATATTTTATTTTAAAAAACGACAAATGTGAAAAATTCTGTATATAGTACTTAATACAGAAGGCTCGAAATCAAATAGAATGCTCAGGGCTTCCAAGGAATTTTCTAATAAAAAAATGATTGACTATCATACCATACAAGAAATAACTATAAATGACCTATTTTCTTAAAAAAGTGACACATAGGGTGACCCAGAATAATAAAAACTGCCTCTTGATAATATCAAAAATATATTAGCGCACCTACATAAAAAAAATATATAAAAAATTCTCAGACAAAAAAATAAGTTTAACAGTGAATTATTATTTGTTTGCTTAATTGTATTGAAACATATTCTATATAGGATTTTGCAAACAGCAGGAAAAATAACTATCTATGAGAATTAAAAGAAAAGCTAAGTATGTGTAAAAATATTAATGAAATCTTTGCATTCTTTCGATAACCTGAATTCTGGTTATGCTAGCATAACCAGTATTCAGGTTAGCGAAAGAATGCAAAGATTTCATTAATATTTTTACACATAGCTTTTCCTTTAGTTGTCATAGATAGTTATTTGTTCTGCTGTTTGCAAAATCCTATAAAGAATATGTTTCAAAAAAACAATTATACATAATTATTGTTTTTTTTTCTAATTCCTTGGGACTTCCTGCCACATATATTTTTTTTCTTTTTAACCGGTTCTCGGGGAATCTACAAAATATCACAATTAACCAGTATGTTACTGGTAAATAACCTCTACGCCTGTGACTTTTAGATCAGTTAGAGGTTGCTTTTTTTTAAACAAATGACACAAATAAGTATAAAACTTGACATGAAATATTTCGCCGATGTTTCGGAAATCTAATCTGTTTCCTTATCAAGACTTTTTTTGAAAAATCCTTTTTGCTGTGTATGATAAATACACAGCTCTAAGAATGTTTGTTATATTCAATATCCATGTATACTTACTATTTACATAGAACTGTTGATATAGTTAACAGTTTTTTTAATTGTTATACAATGTTCAATTTATGAAGTTCTTCTTTTAACATTGGCAACGAAGTTGTACAGACATCTACAAAACAATTCGACAGGCATTTATCCTCATTCAATATTATCGCTGATTCTTTAATTTTTCTTTTTTTGCTATCCGCCTATTTTACTAGAATTTTTGCCGAGTCCCAGTTTATTCCATGTCCGTTCTACCAAGCGTGTTCGCAGATCTTGGACCTCTGAATTTCATTTTTTCTGATACAATTTTTGTGTTCACCCAATGTTACACTAAACGGCCTGGATGACTGACCCACGTAATGTTTGTTGCACTTACACGGAATACTATAAATCCAGTAACGTACTGGTTAATTGTGATATTTTGTAGATTACCCGAGCACTGGTTAAATAGAAAAAAATACATGTGGCAGGAAATCCTAAAGAATTAGAAAAAATTAAGATGCCACAAATAACATTTAGACAAAATAATTATTGTTATTAATTAAACAAAACTAATTAAAACAACTAAATGTAAATTATAATAATGAACTGTGTTCGTTCATCAGACCTTATTTTTTTCTTTAGCAAATGTATTTTCAAGGAATCTTTATGTTTTTTAATTTGCTTCTCCAAATTTTGTATCTGTTTTTGAATATCTTGATCTCCTGTAAATTTTGTTCTGTCAATTTCTGTAATCTCAGCTACTTCTCAGATTCTTTATATCATCTATATATCTATCGAAGTCCAGTTTCTCTTTCTGCAAGTAAGATATGATTCCTTTGCAATTTGGATAAGCTTTTCTGTAATTGGAATAAAATAAGGTTTATTGCTGTATTTTTTTAAACCATTTACGACGTTCAGTTTGGCATTTAGTGTGCGTAATCACATTGATGTTTTATCATCTTAAGTTCTAGAAAAGTCTAGAAAACCCTCTTTTGACGTCCGCACTTCCGTGTGACAAGCTTTGACTACTCTTATCACTGTTGGATATTTTGGAGCACCACTTATACAATATATTTTGTTGAAAACAGTATTCCAAAAAATTTCCATCGTTTCCTTTTCATCCACCTTTATTACACAATTTTTTGATTTCAAAAGTTGTCATTCATTACGGAGTTCATTTAAGTTTAAATCTAGTGTAAAAAAATGTCAGCAAGATCGGTTTTTAACTTTTTATGTAATAAACGATCGATTTTTTTAAGCCTTAATTGTAAAAAGAAATGCCTTCTTTTATAAAAAACTTAAACTATCCAAACCAGGCTAGAGAATTCAAAACATTATTCATATTTAATATGCCGTTGGAATTTTCGGAAAATATGGATATTTTGAATGATTTTATAAGGATTTCTTTAGAGTGACCTTTTTTACGCGACGTATAAAACAATATAGCACTTATTTTTCAATGTAGATTATCTAGTCGCGTCATTTTAGCATGAAAAATCTGAAAACCTCTACAAAAAAGTTACAGGGTCAATTGACTTCATTTTTGTTGCAAAGAGTTCAGAAAGGCATTTAGAAAAAACAGTACCTTTTATTTTTTGGCGGAAATGGCCAATTTAATTCAATTAATAGAAAAATTTGTTATCATACACAATATGCCATAGAATTAGACGAAAATGGTTACTCAGGAGTTCTTGGGGTCGCTAACCACGAATCTGAAGTCCAATTTTGAAAATTCAAAACGGCGGACCGGAAATCGGACCATTATCCAGAAAAAATGAGAATGGATATCTTGACCTTGAAAATCTCTACTCGGGGGTTTTCGAGGTCGCTGATTACGAATCCGAGGTCTAATTAGGTAAATTCAAAATGGCTGACCAGAAGTAGAGTCAATTTATCAAGAAAAACTCGTATATTTTTCGTCAGAGGGCTGAAAATGAGTACTCGGGGGGTTCTTGAGGTCGCTGATCATGAATTTACGAAATTCAAAATAGAGGACTGAAAGAACAGTCAATATCTCCGGAAAACCTTATATTTTTTACTTCTTTGGGCTGAAAGTATGAAAAATACGAGTATTTCCTAAAAAATATACTACTTCCGGTCCGTTATTTTGAATTACCCCTAATTGGACATCAGATTCGTTATCAGCGATAAAGAAAACCCCCGAATTCCCACTTTCAGCCCAAAAGAGAAAAGAATACGGAACAGAATGTGCACGATAAGGCACGATCATGAATATTTCAAAATATCTCCTAACTATGCTGGCACAACTCTGTACAATAAGCTGCCATTGGAAATACAAATGTCGAAGCCTTGTGAGGTTTTTAAAAGAAGCTGAAGGCTTTGTTATTTACTGGTGCATTTTATAATATTCAAGAGTTCATACATTCTTGCTCTAGTTAAGTGAACATAGGGTACGATTTTATGCTCCTTTTATTTATTATCTGTTTGCACTATACTGTCCTTTTGCATGTATTGCTTGTTGTATTTATTCTTGTATATTTATTTGTTATATATTATTTATGTATTTTGGACTTAAATGTTAGTGAGTTATTTTCATATTTACATTTGTATACTGTTATTTTACCATTTCTGTTGACTTGCCACATGTACAAACTATGTATCTAAAGTAGTTAATAAAGATTATTATTATTATTATTATTATTAATACGAATTTTTCGGAGAAATGGACTATTATTCCAGTCCGCCATTTTGAATTTCGTGACCAGCGACCTCAAAAATCCCCTATTACTCATTTTCAGCCGAAAGACGAAAAAATATGAATTTTCCCTGAGAAATTGACTACTTAACCGCTCCGCCATTTTGAATTTACTAAATTAGACCTCGGATTCGTAATCAGCGACCTGGAAAACCTCCGAGTACAGATTTTCAAGGCCAAGATATCCATTTTCATTTTTTCTGGAGAATGGTACGATTTCCGGTCCGTCATTTTGAAATTCTTAAATTGGACATCAGATTCGTGACTAGCGACCCCAAAAACCGCCCAAGTAACCATTTTAATCTGATTTTGTGGCATATTGTGTATGATAACAAATTTTTCAATTAATTTGATTAAATTGGCTATTAATATTGCCCAATTATAGGACAAAAGATGAAATCAAACATTTCTGCCAAAAAATAAAAAAAGTACTGTTTTTTTCTAAATGTCTATCTGAACTCTTTGCAACAAAAATGAAGTCAATTGACCCTGTACCTTTTTTTTTTAGAAGTAAAATGCCAAAATGACGCAAAATGACGCGACTCATCCGCATTTTATAACATAGCTAAAGCGCTTCTTAACACAAATATTTTCCAAAAAATGCTGATATCTATATTGCAAATTAAAAAAGCTGTATTAGGTTATATACGTCGCGTAAAAAAGGTCACTCTCGAAATCGTTATAAAATTAGTCAAAATCAATATTTTCTGAAAATTCTTAACAGCGGCGTATTAAATTTGAATAGTTTTTTTTAACTTTCTGGCTTAGCTTAGATAGTTTAAATTATTTATAAAAGTAATGGCGTGATTTGCAATTAAGGCTTGAATAAAAATGGATCGTTTATTACCTAAAAAGTTAAAAACCGATCTTACTGAAATTGGGAATACTTTTTTATATAGTGTGGGCAACAATTTCTGAAAGTTTCAGGCTTCCAGGTGTGTCAGTTTCCGAGTTATTTAATATCGAGAAAAAGGCACTTTTTCAACTTTGAACACTACTTATATGCTAATAAAAAAACACTTAGCGATTTCAAACCAATCTCATTTTTAGATAATTCAATGAGGAACAAAACTAATCAGTCACATGTGGCGGAAAATGCGCAGGAGAAGAGATATAAAGTAAAACGTGACAAAAAGTCGTTTTTTTTTAATTGTTAATTCAAAAAATAAGCACACGGTTTACGAAGTACGCATAGTGATAATCGTGTTTAGCGGCAAAAAGTATATAAGAATCAATCAAAATATTGTTCCCGGCTCGAAAATGCACCTAAAAATCTCTGCCTACTAGTCCAAATTGTGAATTCCAACTTATCAATTGTGAATACTGAGATACAATTGTGAATTTCGACTTAACAATTGTGAGTTCCAACTCAACTATTACGAACTCCGACTTAACAATTGTGAATTCCGAGTTAGAAAGAGAAAATGAATAGGGCCTCTCTACGCTATCATAATTCTGAGCACAAAGTTTGGAAAAAGATATAAAAAAGAAAAATATGAATACCCCATCAGAACCTCTCACTTACATGACAACCTTAATACGTAGGTGTCATTTAATTTTATTTTAATTAACGTATTTGTATACTAACTAAAACGTATTTAACACGCATTACACAATAATTTACTTATTTCATGCATCCATTTGTTCATTACGAGGTTAATTAGTATAATTAACTTCAAAATATACCGATAACGTATCACAACTTTAAATTATTTAGCTGTTTATGCACGTTACTATATATTTTTCAAGCGAAGTGTTCGTAAAATAACAAATATATTTGTAACTTTTTATCAAAACCATATGGCAACAACGTGCTCTTCAACATCTTAAATTAATAACATGTATTGCATATTTTGATCAAACCAATCTCATTGCAATATTATACTTTTATATAAGATCTTTTGATAATGTCAATGAGTCAGTATTCAAATACAGTGTGGTGACCTTGCTCTATACTCCGAATCTATTGGAGATAAATAATTTGATAGTGTTAATTCGATGAAATTCTTAGAAATCTATTGCAAAATAATTTGACTTATTAGTTCCACATCCACTTAGGAAAGTGAAAGTATGATAGTAATTTCAAAAATGATTTTTGTTGTAATAGGTCGGAACGTCATGAAAGAATTTGGTCTGTCGGTCTGTCTGTAACTTTTTTTGTACGCACATTTTCTCTGGGACGCCGGACTGAGTTGAACGGTACACTTATGTATTATAACGAGATCTGGAACTAAATTATATTTTAGGCTTACTCCGGTGAAGGGTAGGGGGTAAGTACAGGAAAAGAAGTAATGTAAGCTGGAAAGAGTCCAGAAACTTGAGATCTATTGTATATACTAAAAACCAAGACTAAATTTGTTTTTAACATTTCTTAAACATGTCTAAAACTAATATTATTTACAAGAAACCGCGAAGAATATTCTATGCCCAACCAGCAAATTTGTTTTATAACTTAAATGTTCTACGATTATTTTGTTTTATTGTTACTTTATTAATGCCTCTAAATGCCAATTGATTATATTAAAGTCCCAGAAAACACTATTTTGTTGTCTGCAACTGAACTATTTTATAAATTTATCATTAAAACGTCTCTACAGCAAAATTATAAAATATCTTATAATGGAGTTAAGAAATTATTTTATAAATGTTTTCGTGACTAAGTTAGGTATAAAACATTCAGCTTATAAAACTAAATCGTTTTATAACGATTTTTTAGTAACATCCGGCAGCATTTTTAGCACCGTTATAAATATACATTCGAATTGTTTTATAGTTATTTCTTATCATCTTACAAAACAGTTATATTAAAGATTTATTTGTGACAATTTTGCTTTTAAGAATAAATGTTGTTCCAGAGCATGTTATATAATTATTATACTTATAGCATTGTATTTGCAGTAATTTGGAAACAGCAACAAAGTCATTACAAAACAAAATTGCTTACTTGAGCATAAAAATGTAGTGGCTAACAATACAATAAAACATATTTGAGAAAATTAATTTCCTGCGTTAGCTGTGTATTTATATTTAGTCATTATTAAAGTCTGTCTTTTAATGAAAATTTATCATAATTATAGTATTCAAGTTTATAAAAAAATTATTCTCCCAAAATGTTGGTTACCAACATTGACAAGAGCGGTGCAGATCTTGACAGATCATATAACGGCAGATTTAGGACAATGGAGAAACTTAAAAAGTGGTTGTAAACATATTAGGTACATGTATTAACAGCGTAGTGGTTTTGACAATAACACACAGTTTATACTTCTGTAAAATGAAACGATGCATTTCACTCACTGCACTGTTAAGATATCAGGTCATATGTCAAAGTACTGTTGCTTCCACTAGTAAAAGAAACTACGTGTTTTTGGGAACAAATAAACCATAAACAAACAGTTCCATAAATAAGGTGATTTACTGCTACTAATTTCTAGGTTATATTTATGCAAATTGAACCAATTCTGTATCCATGGTTTCGTTTACAACTCGGTCCTAACAGATTTATCGTGAAAATGAGCGATCTATTTTATAAAAGTTACGAAAAAGTTACAGTAAGGTGCCTTATTTTATAGATGTCTTATAGCAATCGTCTAATAATTTAAATATCGTAAATGCTTGCTACTAACACAAAAGTACTATAAAAATAGGCCATCTTGAAAGGCCAGCGTTCTTGATGGTATTAATGACAAGATATGAAAATTTAAAATATCAAATGTTTATTAGAATTTATGGAGTCAGAGACGTGCTAATTATGCAGTTATGACTACTAAAACAAATTAGTGTAAGTTACATTGCAAAAAAACTCAAATTCATGAAATCGATATTTATAAAATTTCAAAAATTATTAGAAATCATCAATAAATGTGAGGCCCGTTAAAAATATATTAAAAATTTGGCCACAGTTCACAGTAAAATTTTCTCCGCATCAAAAATTGCAGTCGCTGTAAGCTAGAACAAGTCTATTAAATAATTATTCTAGGTTATTAGGTACCTAGTATTAAATCACAATGCAATATGCTTTTAGTGTCAAAAACACTTCTTCAACTTTTAGGATACATTCTAGAAACCATTTTATTTTAATATAACATAAAGCAGCATTTTTAAAAATAATGACTATTTAAAAGCTCTTATAAAACAGTTCTTTAGTTGTTTTATAGCAGTAATTTAACAAACAGTGAAGTGTGTTTTATAGTAAAATTAAACGAAGCTTTAATAAAACTGCTATATAGTGATGGTACTAAATTTTCATAAGGCTTCTGGAAATGCTTATACAATTACTTTGTAATAGTTTCAATTGGAGTTACAAAATATCAACAGCGGCTGAAATATTTTATAGGATGGTACCAATTTTGCATTTGTAGCTGCTGTGGAAACGTTATGAAAGTGTTTCTGAGAGTAACGTTGTTTTATAAAATTTGTGTCAGGAACACTCCTACAACTTTTGTAAAATATTAAATTGCTAGTTAGGTAGACCGCAAGCATTATATAAAAAGTGCAGTAGATCTGCGAAAAGTATAATAGTTAGCTTGTTTTATATTATATATTATAGAAGAATTACTTATTAGGTCGCGTGTCTGTTAATATGTCTTCAATGATAGACACAAGCAATTCTCTTAATAGGAATACTGAATATAATTACTTAAGACCAGGATCTAATACGTAAAAAATTAATGGAAAGTAAGAAGAGTATGTAGGTATTCTTTCTTATGAATTTTCTATATGAAGCAAGATATGTATAGAACTACGGATAGATACGTAACGTAAGCCACTTGAAAAAAATTCTTTACATCGAGGTATATAATTTAATAGTTGATGGATTTTTCGGTATCTTGAAACGCATTTCTGTAATGGCAGAAATGAGCGTTAATAGGCGTTTTATCACAACCACTCGACTTATCACTTATCGTAATACTCCTCGTAATATACACAATTCTGGACATATATCTCTTTGTACGTTAATATATAAATAACCTGCTAGAATCTGAGTATACCTTAATTTATGTTTTATGTCAACGATTTGTCCAATTTTATTAGTAAAAGTAGCGTTAGTGTGTTTTTAAGGACGCAAAATTTGATGATATATTTCAGGATAATACGAAAACTGTATATTTAAATTTTCTTCTTACTCTTCTCTTCCTCCTCCTCCTTCTTCTTCTCTCCCTCCTCTATTTCTACCTCCTTGGTCTTTCTGTTCCGTATCGATATAGTGTCGGCAATCATATTGGCTCTCTTAACCTGTTGATTGCTTCTCGGTATGAAATTAAAGTTACTTCAATTCCTTTGAATTCCCTATTTTCAACCAATATTCCTTATAATATAATAAACAGCAACAATCGATCATTATTGTTTCATAAAATGTATTCAAAGGTAAAACGTCCGTTATTAGATTCATTGAGAATTTATTTATACCTTTTCAAGACCTTTTTGCATACGTTGCAGCACGATTTCAGTTAACACACAGTAAATTTACGAAACACAACCACAGCACAACCATATTATATATCTCACATATATTTAACAATCCACTTCGCAAGATCAACTAGTAGAACAGTATCTTCTACATAACTAAAGTTACAGATAGCCTCCTTGTTTATCAATATTTCGTTTTATTATTCATCTGATGGTTATTCGTTAAAGCTCTTAAGGTGTACAATGGGAAAACTGGAGATAGTACAAACTCCTAGCGAATTCCTTGGAATTCTTGTCATCTTCTACGTGTACGCAACCCCTCTGGTGCTACAAAAAAATAACGCTTGATAACTTGGACAGTAACTTCGATAGTGTTATTCTGATTTTATACTTTTGGTTTAATGCAAATTTGTCTTTAACTAAACACGGTTACTTAAACACGCTGAATATATTTATTCATAATTCAATTATGCTATTTTCACCACTATTATGTAGTTACATCATATTTAGATAACTATAGTTTATTAAATATTCGTTACGCATTTACAGTGCGCTTGAACAAAATTATTACGACAAAAGAATTGTATAAGTGGCTTACAGAGAATAATTCCTTGGGATCTGACGGTAAGATTTCCACTTTGTAGCAAATCCTAGCTGATCATCTGTTCATAATATTTGTGTTTTCTTTATTTCAAAATTTTGCCCTCGTCAACGTATGGACAGAACAAAAAAATGACATATCAATTTTTAGTAACTACGCTATTTATTTTACAGTAAATTGTCATTTTTTGTGGAGGAATTGAGATATAGGTACTCATATACAGTTATCATTGTTATTATTTTATGACCGAGGACATAATTTTGATGAGAATAGACGAAAACAAACACTTTTTTGTGAAGATAGTACACTTACTCAACTGCATTTGTATAGGTATATACTGTCTAATCCAATGATCAGTTATTAAACTATCACATTTATTATAAAATACATTTTAGAAAAGATTTTGTCAAAGAACTTTTATACTCTAGTAGAAACTTTTTACAGTTGTTTTAGAACTTCCGAGGGGTCAGCCACTTCGAGAATACCTGTACAAAATGTTAGGAATACAATGGCAATATTTTGGGAATATTGGGAATATCGGGAATAATTGGAGATACTAGGAAATACGTGGAAATACTCGGGAATGCATTGAGAATATTCGGAAATATCAGAGAATACTCAGGAATACTTGGAAATAACGAAGAATAATCGGGAACACATCGGAAATATTCAAGAATAGACACGTTCGTGAAAATTTCGTAGAATCTCGGGACGCGGTTTATGTGTTCCTGGATATTTTGATATTAATAATTTTCAACCTGGAGAGCCATTTGACGGCAACAAAATAATTTTTACATAAAAGATAACAACAACTGTTAGTGGATAAAATTCAGCTCAAAAATATTAAGTAATAATATAATCATATTATATTAATCATAAATAAAACTAGATATAACTTGCACACGGTGTAAAAATATGACGAGAAAACTATAAAAATCGCTCCTCCTTGTATTGTAATACTCTCGAAGCTCTAGTTTAAACATTAAATGAACCTATTAACTCTGCACACCATATTTTATTTTGCAAGGTGCCAATTTTCTTTACCGAAGGAAGTATTGTCTGCCGGATGGCGTTATATCTATAAAACTATTTAAATGATTAAATATTTGGTACTATTACAGGGTGGAAAGCTTTAAAAAATAAATAATTAATAAAATGTGACAGAGGACAACAATAATTTGCACAATTCCCACGGAAGATATCTGCTATACTTTTAATAGATAGTTAATAGATCATAATGTTTATTATTTGATGATGTGATTAATTATTTTTTATATAGGGTGAGTCAGTAGTGTGTGTATGGTCAAAAATTGTTTGAGATCAAGAGTAGTATATTTTAAAATAATATTTAAATCTACAATGTGTTTCAAACTAATACTATTATTTTTAAATAGAACACCCAATATTCTTTTATACATTTGTATTTGACTCTTAATACTATATCCAGGCATATATTATTTTTGGACTTACACTGAGGCATTGCCACTTTATTCCATTTTTCCGAAAAAAAAAAAAAATACATTTGCAACGATCAAGAGAAATATCTGCATACAACTGAGTCATTTTAGCGTTCATAATGACACTATCTTTTGCACAAGTTTACTTTCTTACCAGTGTAGATTTCAGATGTTTATTTTAATAATTACTAGGTATTAATCTCGGTATTGATTATATTGATTATAAAACGCACAATACGCATGCATACATACAAATTATTTTCAATACAAAACATTTTAATGGAAAGTTTTAAAGACAGATACAAAAAGTGATCCTAAATATTGAACTCTTCATTGCAGTTTCAAAATTAATCACCGACTGGCCATGAATTGCTTCCTTCAAACATTTCTGTTAATTAATCAGTTAATAATAATAATGACGAAAATAATGGTACCAAAAAATTGATGATATATTGAAAGTCCTAGTACATGAAAGCATTAAATGGGTACAAGAAGAAAAAAATTAAAAAAATATTTCACTTATAGTCTGTCCAAAGTCAATTTGAAATTCGTAAAAAAGACCGACGAAGCGCCGACGTCTGATCTGTGCCGCCGTCAAAGTACCGCTGCGGTAAAGATCAACGTCGTCGTTTTGTCAATTGATATTAGAAATTCTATACTTTAGTATAAAAGCAAATTTTTAGTGATAATATTTCATTTTATGGTCCATCCTTAACAACATTTTAGAAGTATTTTTTACAAGGGGTGCAATTTTTCTTTTGGAAATGCAATCTGTATGTTACCAGGAAAGTACATTGAAGTTTGGTCCAATTTTGGAAGTTTTGTAAATTGAGTTTTAATTTTAACAGACATGTGTTGGTCTCATTTGTTTTTAATATCTCGGGTTCGATTCATCGGATAAGGCCAAACCCAAAAATCGCAATGTTTGTAAATAGATGATGAACAAAACGGCATAGGTCTAAATCCTATCAATCATTTTGTCTTTTTTTTGCGAAGAAATAAAAAGCACAAAAGTTTCTAATTTTACATAGGTAAACCGAAATTATTAAAAAAATAATTGATCTCTTGGTGAAAATATAGATCTTGTAGATGTAATCTGTTATGGAAAATTACAAATAAAAATGTTTATTATTTTCCTTAAACGAGATTTAAAAAAAAAATTAAAGCTTCATAAAAATTGCCATTTGGTTACACCGAGGGTTTAAAAAAAAGATTTAGATCAGTATCTGTACTTTTGAGTAAAACAAAACCTATTTCTGTCATTTTTATTAAGAAAAAAAAAGTAGATTTTTCGAGGTCATATTAGGCATTTATTTACTGTAAAACTAATGAAATATTATTAATCAGCATACTTTAAAACCCCCATATCCAAAATTCAATGACATTTTGATATATTGTTTTTGAATGCCCCCTTATATTTATATTTTTCAAATACAATTAATAACTTAACGAATTATTTTTCGAAAAAAGTCATTCCCATTTTTATTTAAAATCACTTTTTGTACTACCCACTGTTATCGATACTGTCTAATTTCGTTAGCCAAATTAAGAATTTTCGAATTTGAAAGTATTGGTGACATGGGGTGGTAGAGAAAATGATTTTAAGTAGAAAATGAAAAATGACTTTTTTTCGAAGAACAATTTGTTTCCAAGTTATTAATTATCTAATATTTAAAACATGTCATTTTAAAGGGGCTGTAATTCGAAAATCATAAATCAAAACGTCTTTTTGAATTAGCGGGAATACTTGGGAATAATCGGGAATACTTGGGGAGTAACTGAAAATTTTTGGGAATACGTGGAATAAATCGGGAATAGATGGTATTCCCAGAATACCTGTACAAATTTTTGGAAGTGGTTGTCCCCTCGAGAACTTCTAATTCGATCTACTTTCTATAATTAATATTTAATACTAATAAACTTGATGTTATTTATGTTCATAATAACTATTTTACTACAAAAATATCTACCTATCTATCTACTGCCATATAAATATAACCCGAGGTATAAATATAATATAAAAATAATAAAATAATTTTCGAAAGCGTCTAAATTCAAGTTGGACATTCCCAAGGTCATTCGTATCGAATTTTATTATCTACGCCACTGTCCACCATCTGTTTGGCAACTACACAAACACCTAGTCCCACTTGAGGATTTGTGTGTGTAGCAAGGTACTTACTATTTTCTTTCACAAATTCATAAATAACAGCTGATTGCTTGGGCTGTTGAAGATGGGAGGAAGTACCACATCATATGGGCTATAATAGGTTGGCCAGTACCTACTATAAACGCCTTACCCATTTTATTATCAGTAACACTGGCAATGTACAAATTATACTCGCTACGTTTGTATTATTAGATCGCATTGTTGTACATTTCAGTTCTTTTGCAATTTATTAAAATAACAGCTACAAATCCAGGTGTCAACCGCTGGGAAAAATTATCTATCTAGTTATACCATTATTTCATTCTTCAAGTATTTCACAGCAATTCAAGTACTTGTCTAAATGAGGTATATTTTTTTTAGAAGTTCTCACCGTATTCCACGGCGGTAAGCCTTAAAAAAACAAGTTTTTGATTGCCTTCCTCTCTCTGATTTCACCTCCGTTGTTGTCTTTTGTCAGTGACTACAACATAATTATTTTAACAGGAAGTTTTTACATTTAATTCTGGAGGATCTTCTTTTTCGACTGATCAGTGATCACTAAATAAACTAGTCTTATCTGTCAGAAAATATACTTTTCTCTTATAAATTGGCCCTAATCATGGATACATGTAAAAATTTTAAAAACTGTTTTGAATGAAATCTTACAAATGTAAGTACGTATCGGTGGAAATACATCGCATTTCATACTATCTTTCGAATATTGGATAAAAATAGAATACCCTCGTGTTTTTTTTAATAACAGTGTCCTAATTTCCATCCATCTATTACTGATATACCTGCCTACTAAACAGTTAATAGAAATGTCAATACCGCTGTTTTTTTAATAAAAAAAAATCGATGATGACAAACAAGCTCTCTTTAAGTAAATGGAAAATTTATAATTATAAGAATCCAGAATACCAGAATCAAATTAATACTACATCTGATACTTTGATATTGAAATAACAAGTTTGATAATATTAATTAGAAAATATATTTTAGATACAATTTCTTGTATATAAAGGTCAAATTTATTTGCAAATAGCTTTTCATCGTCGTTGTAATAATAATTTTAATTTTTTTAACAATACTTTTCAATTTAAAATACGTAATATCTTAGTAGTTTCTTGTTTATTCATTACTAATATATGGCTTGAATAGAATACATGTAAGTATGGGAGTCTGTGTGTAGTTAATATACATTAATCTAATTAATTGCAAATAAACATATTTTACACTAATTTTACCGTCATCAAATACCTAGTACGAACATTTTGTATCTATTTTCACGAGGTAGATGATATTTAAGTAGATATTTTGTCAGATTCTGTACTTATATCTTCGGTGCAAAAGTTCATTGGGATTGTCTTTATGTTGTCAGTTTCATTATAATAGTACAACTTGTACTATAGTTGAAGTAACGGGTGTTGGATAATTTCATTGGGAATAAGTTTTTATTATAACCATAAGAGAAGAAAAATTGACAAATGTTTAACACTTTTAAATCTGTAAAACATTTTCAAATAATCTTTATTGCAGTCTTTTATTGTCAGTGACCGGTCGCCGAGCGATGAAACCATAGCTAAGGAAGTGAATTATTTATTATTTGTTTGCTTATAGTAATGAAACATATTCTTTATAGGATTTTGCAAACAGAGAACTAAAAGAAAAACTATATGTAAAAAATATTAATGAAATATTTGCATTTTTTCTATAACCAGACTTCTGGTTATGCTAGAAAATTGAAATCATAAAATAAATTTGTTCAATTTCTTATTTGACATGCTAGTGTTATAATGAGAATGTCAAATAAGAAATTGGACAAATTCGTTTTAGAATTTCAATTTGCTAGCATAACCAGAAGTTAGGTTATAGAAAGAATGCAAATATTTCATTAATATTTTTTACATATAGTTTTTCTTTTAGTTCTCATAGATAGTTTTTTTCCGGTGTTTACAAAATCCTATAAAGAATATGATTCATAGCTAAGGAAATTTTTCATCAAAGTACGGTCGACTTTCTCAACCGTCCCGGTTTCACAGCATTACTAGAGTTGTTGCTTCACATATCCTTTACTTCAGGTCAGTCCATCATTTGCCTTCAAGCATGTATATGGCAATGCCACCCACAAAAATAACTACAATCGCCATTATTTCCATATCAAGTAAATCATTTATATAAAAGTTTAACACGAAGGGTCCCAACAAGGTGACTTAAGGCACGCCACGGATGATATTCAAGTAATAAGATTTGGGTGTTTTGGTCATTGTCTCCTTGTGGCGTGGCTTGAAGATCGGGCTGAAAGGAAGGTTAGTTATACTTACCCATTATCCAGGATCTGGAGCTTCGGCCTCTTGTGCCTAGGAGCGTCGTTGGGGTCGTAGTCAGTCGCCTCTCTGACCAGCGGATTCCCATGCTCTGCTGCACGGGCGTATAGTTTCTTCGCTCTGTCCTGGATGACTTCAGTTACGGGGGTGTATTCCAGGTCTCTGAAGATGTCGGCGTTTCTGACAAACCATGGTGCATCCACGACGCACCTGAGTGCGACGTTTTCCACGGCTTGTATCCTCTTCAAGTAGGTGGCTGCTTGGTATCCCCAGGCAACGGAGGCGTAGGTCAGAATGGGTACAATGAGGGTCCTGATGAGCGTGAGCTTGTTCCTCAGGTTGAGTTGGCTTTGTCTACCTATCATAGGATAGAGTAGAGTCCTTCTCGTCCTCGCCTTCTGTATAATCGCTTCCGTGTTTTGTTTCCACGTCAGGCTTCTGTCCATGATAACGCTAAGGTACTTGACGGTATCGTGCCATTGGATGTTTTCGCCGTTCATGGAGACGTGTCCAGTGGGAGTTTGCTTCCTCACTCTCTTGAAGAGTATGACTTTGCTCTTCTCCGCATTGACTTTGACTTTCCACTTGTTGCACCACTCTTCCAGAAGGGATGCTGCTTCCTGGAGGTTGCGGGTGGCAAGTTTTGCGCTCCATGATCTTGCGATGATGGCCGTGTCGTCTGCGTAGAGCGCCAAAGAGGTCCTTGCGGTTCTTGGCATGTCGGAGGTGTAGATGGTGAACAGGTGGGAGGAGAGTACCGATCCCTGCGGCACGCCTGCTTCCATAGGCCTGTAGTTGGACAGCTTGTCGGCAATCTTCACACGAAGTTGCCTCCGGAGAAGGTAAGATCTCGTTAGCTTGACGATGCCGACGGGATAACCCATCGACAGCATCTTCACCAGAAGACCATCGTGCCAAACCCTGTCGAAGGCCTTAGCTACATCGAGGAAGATCGCTCCTGTGAGTTGTCGATGGTTGAAACCCTCCGTGATGTGTTCCGTTAGACGAAGCACTTGGAGCTCGGTGGAGTGCTCGGTTCTGTAGGCGAACTGCTCATCTGGTATGATCTGCAGCTCATCGGTCAGGGTTTTAAGTCTGTTCAGGATGATCTTCTCTGCTACTTTACTCATCGCCGGTAGAAGACTGATGGGTCTGTAACTAGAAGGAAAGGTTAAGTTCTTACCTGGCTTCGGAATCATGATGACGTCGGCTTTCTTCCACTGGGTGGGGAAATAACGTAGTCTCAGGATGGCGTTGATGATGTTCACCATTGCTGCTACTCCTTTGAGGGGTAGTTTCTTGAGTACAATATTTCCTATTCCGTCGCACCCTGGAGCTTTACGGGGCTTGAGGCTTCTCAGGATTTCTCTGACTTCTTCTGGAGAAGTCGGTGGGATTATTTCTTCATCCGGCATGCGTTTTAATCCGTAAGATAAATTTTAAACAGTGTTATGCATATTGGGTACCCCATCCTTAATGTTATTCAGTTTTTCTAATATTCGTCTTTTTAGGTGTTTCCAAAACTTGATTTTTTTTCTTTAATCTACGCATTTGTATATATTTTGAGATTTTGATTGCATCTTATGTACCTACTTTGTTCTTCTTTCCTAAATGTCTACTGAAAGTTCATCAAATTCACTAGATATTTTGTATTTTAGGAATTTCATTTATCTTGTAGCTTAGTTATGGTCACATAGAAATATGACCATAGTGTTGCCATAAGCATGAGTTAGAGTTATTTTGTCTATATTATTTGTGGTTTTTCTTTAAGTTAGTGTTTCATGAATTCATGTATTAAACTCGTTTGATATTGTAGTAGCTATTAATATAGCATTACATAATATTATACGGTAGTTGGTACTTGTTTAAGTCTATGTAAACTAAAAGAAATGCAAAATCTCCAGAAATAATGCATTAAAATAATTATCTTATAGTTCAACACAATATGAGAATTAAAAGTTCCATTTTATTTCCATGACCTTATTTTAAAAAATAAATCTCTGCATAAATTCATGGTCAATGTTCCTTTGATGCAAAAATAGTTTACAGAAAGTCATTTCGAAAACAAATTGTAGAGTAACATACCATCAGCAATGGGATTCTAGACAGATTTAAAACATGAAAACTGCAATGGAATTTTATTTAATATAACGAAATTAAAAAAATAAGTTCAGATTTCCAAGTTTCTAATGTTTCCAAAACAGCAAGTGAGGTATACCGGGTACACAGGCGGTCAGTAATTAAATCACTAATTTAATTACTTTTTCTTCCCTCCTCGCTTCCCTCGGTTGCCTTATTATATTCGTGAAAAAAAATCGCCTTCCGAGATTTCTTGGAATTTTTACGGTTCACATCGTGAATATTGCGAAAATTAAGATCTTTCAATTCCGACAGTCCTCTAATGAAAGAAATGTGACAGATGGCAATAAAATTGGTACATAATCAACACGATCGGCCAGGAAGACACCTATCGCACTTTTCTTGAAAAATGGTCATCATAAGAAATTATTTTACTGTGGTGGAAATTTGTATATATTTACTCAAATCTTCCACACTTGGTACCTTTTATTTATTATTTATTTTTTCCGTGGGAAGACCACTTAGTTTATATTTTTAATCAAAAGTTATCATGTTTTCTTTGTAGAAATAGTGATAAACTACATTCCGATTATTATTAATTCTTCTATGTGGTTTTTTAATTAATAATTTTTTGAAGAGAGGAAGTTCTATGTAAATTCTTTTACTGATTCTTTTAATAAGTAAGGGTTACGTCATTATTTTAGGTAATTTTATAATGGTAATGGGTAATCTATATTTTTATTAAAAAATTATTGGAAATTAGTTTGTTAAATAGGTGCTCCTCACCATTACATTTAACCATATTTATTCAGATAAATACATTATTTACATTATTATTAAAGTAACAATCAGATGGAATCTTTTTTTATAAAGCAATACCTATCTCAAATTATTAAGAAAAGAAAACCAAGTAAAAGAATTATGCCAAAATCTAAAAATAGATCGTGTCCTTTGCTCTTCCAAATAGGTGTTATTATATATCTGAACTCTTACAAAATATGCAATACTTATTTGGAAGAGTAAGCACACTTTTGAAACCGGTGGCAGTAAATTATTTATTTATAACGGGCCATAATATTTTACAGATATTTATTAGCCAGTATAAATTTATCAGAAATAATAGTGGGAGAATTATGAGACCATACGAATTATTCCGTGAAAAGTAACTGAACGTTCAAAACAACATTTCGCATTTATTTACTATTAACAATAACTCAGAAGGACCAATTATTGCAGCCGCAGTTGCCACCTAATATTAAATTACTTTGGCTAAATGTCTTCAACGAGACAGAAACCACTGTTGAGTCGAAATAGACAAATAAGTACCTACCGCCAAAGTATATAAGAATAAGGACATAGTTAAAACAAAATTCAATTGTAATTACTTCGACGTTTGGAGGATAAAAGGAAACATTTGGAAATGTTGAATAATTATTATTCTTAAGAAGTTTTTATTAAATAATATACTAGAAAAAAAATAGCTTTACTACCTTTCGTCAGCCTCAGTGAAAAGGTTGTTCTCTCATGCTACTTATATAAATTGGCCACGACGCAATGCCTCAGTCATGACTTATTCGAAAAATTAGTGGTTTTGAAACGAAATGAAAATGAATTAGGTAATTCGTTTAATGAGGGTGAAAGTCGAACTTTCTGCCAAATTACTTATGACCTTTTGAGCATTTCTTTTTAAGTTTTTTTTATAGAGAGTCAAGTGCGAACTTTCAATTGTTGGGTTGGAATTCATAGATAGAAGTAGTTTCTACATACACCAAAATAATAAAATGCTATACTTGCTTCTAGAGATCATTAAAACTAAAGCAAATTTAACAATATAATCTGTGCTTATATTAAATCAGTCTTTATTCTTCCCTATTTGAGACGGTCTATATCTCGGTCTATATGCTCCTTGAATCTGGTCATAATTGGTTGTTCCGTTTGTCCAAGATAAAACTCGGAGATTTGGTTTCACTCAATTTTATTATTTGGAATTCCTATGATCAATAACTGAAGGTTAATTAGGAACGTAATAAGTAAGACACCTGAATGCTCTTGATAGCTAAAAAATAGCAAAATCCATAAACAGTATGAATAATGATAAAGGCATTAACCCAAATAACTCACTTTACTGATTAGTAGATCACGACTCGTGGAGCCGAGACAGAGCTTAGGCACAAATGATGGGGTTAGTTGAATTCGTTAAACTATGATATAAGGTATAAACTCAGCATATATTCTTGAATTTATGTTAGTTTTAACTATCTCCACATGATACCAACATTGTTGGCGAACCGCTCCTCTTGTATTCCAGCGTTCTAACGTTCGATTGTACAAACTATTTCATCATATATTGCTTAATTACTTACTACTTAACAATTATGAATTCCGACTTAACAATTGCGAAATCCGAGGAAAAAAAATAATACCGTGACTTTCCTACGCTTTCGTCTAGATGTTCCCTTTTTAATGCATTTTTATTTAATGGTTTTCTTTAGCTCGAAATGTTGTGTGTATGTTTGTATGTTAAAATCTGGTCTCGAATTTCTGACCACTTTCTGATATTCAATCATGCTGAAATTTTGCACACAATTTTGGTTCTAAAGACAATACAATATATTATATTCAATATTACGGTAGATCCAATATGGCCGCCACCACAAAATGGCGGATTTTCTTTTTCTTGGCAATCCCCCTCGACGGGGGTATCAAATGAAAAGGTATCTAATCTAGAATACAATAAACTACGTGACGTCATTCTAAATCCAATATGGCGGCCGGCACAAAATAGCCGATTACCTATTTATTTACAACCCCCTTGATATGGGTATCAAATGAAAGAATTTGACACGAGTAAACGAAATTATGACGTTTGAATAAACTAAAAGGTAAAAAATAAATAGGTAAACAAAAAACTAAAACAAAAAGTAGAAAATGATTTTTGTTTAGTGATTAAATTACAAAATGATGAAGAAAACCATTGGGCACTCATAACATATTGCTGTTGTTTTTATATTAGAACATATGTTCATAACGTTTTATCACAATGCTAATTGTTGATAAAGGTAATATATTATATTTTATGAGCGTCCAATGGTCTTCTGTTTCATCATCATTTTGTAATTTAATTACTGAAATTAAATTATTTTCTACTTTTTAGTGCAAATCAGTTTAAAGAAAAACATACTTTTTTAAATTTATTTATATCACAAACAAGTTATTGCATACAATCAGTGACTCAATATTCTGAGTTTGCTTTATCACGTGCTAGTATAATAACTCATCTTATAATTTACATTTTCATAAATTCTTCTAATTAGTTTAATTAGATTTTGATATTTAAAATTCTTATTATTATTTATTGTTTTGGAATGATTATATTTTTGGCATTTATGTCTAGAATATGGCAATATGTCAATTCAAAACATTACACTTAAGACTATTACAATAGTACCAAAATGCAATTAAACTAGGTAAAAGATGGGTATATTGTATTTGCTGATGATTTACCAAAACGGTGTAAAGTAAAATTATCATCAGATTTCAGAATGAAAACAATATCAACGACATTCAAGTAATTAACTAGGTAATTGGTAATTATATGGCTTTATTTTGTAAGTAATGAAATTATTAAGTAATTAAATTACCTTTTTAGGTAATTCAACGAGTTGCCAATTATTGGTAATCAATTTAAACTTTCAGAAAGTAATTTGCCTAGCTCTATATACAAGTAAAACCGTAATCGCCCGGTATAATAAAGTAAAATAGAATTAATTGTTATTATAGGCACAGTAAAGTAGATTAATACATTTTTAAGACATTGAGTGTAAAATATATAAAACAGTGAGCAGGTTAACTGATTGCACATAAGAGATACTAAAAGATTAGTCTTTTAAGGCATAGGATGTAAACGTAATTAAAGATATCAGTTGTAACATAATCATCTTACCATATTTATTGAGTGAATACAATCAATCGTTGAAGGTGAAAAGGTAATCCAATATGCTAGCAAAACTAGTTATGTGTAACATACACTGACACTTATGCAAAAAATCCACAATGACGAACAATTTTTATTTATACGTTGACCTTCACAATTATTTAAACAACTCGAAGTAATTTTCGTTAACAAATGCACTTTAATCCTTATAGGTACCTCAGTTGCTACACAAATTTTAATGGCAACCGGCCCTTGTTTTTCAACCGAAATAATTATGACAGACACGTAAATGTATACGAATATCGAGACCCAAGATGCACTGCTTTGTTTTGAACGACACACACGAAGAATATGTACAGCTTTGCGGAAACAAGCATAGCGTGCAACAAGTTGTTTGGTACTGATGGTTCGTTCGGGTTCCTACAACGAGAATAATGCTGGCCGCCTCAGGGTTCCTTTGTAAAGATTGTGGATTCTGCGGACGGACGTATTACTTTATGGGACGGCATTACAGTTCATAGTAGGTATGGCAATGACCTTGATTTACGATGGTAAATTGACACGTTTTATTATTGTTTATCATTATGCAAGTGCAGTAAACAAAGATATTATAAGTTAATTTGTATAAATAATATTTAGGTATAAGTGGGTGTATGTGTATAATGCATATCATCCCGTAAATAATTGCTGCAGATTTTAAAGATTGTTTAAAAATATTGTATGAAAGTATTAATAAAAAATCAGTTAAGTTAATTTAAACAAATTTTAATTTTTCCTTATATGACAATGATATGAACGATATTTCTCTACAAATACATTTACGAGCACATTTATGTATTGAAATCAGGTAAATAAACCAGAGTTAACTTTTTGGAATATAGAATATATTTACCTTTAATCTATTAGTCCAGTAGAAAAGTAAACCGACTCTAATTGACAGGCAGAGCCGGATTTAGTTGGTGAAGGGTCTGTTGCAGTTATTTTCCAAGAACCCCTTACTCTTGGTTGTCCATCTTATTTTAATTGACAAAAGCCTTTTTTTAATGATTTCCACAGCAATTATATATAAGATAATATTATGAAGAAATCTGAGGCCCTGGCTTCTAGTATTTACACCAACTCTCAATTTCCTGTACTCTTACCAGCTTTCTTTGCCCATTTTCCCATATTTACCTCTACTTACCCCTAACCCTTCAATGGAATCATCTCAAAATATAATCTAGTTTTATGTATCGTTATAATATGTACTTGTACCAAATTTCAAGTGAATATGTCAATTTTATTTTCCTAATAATGGTGTAGGGAATTGAAAAATATTATTAAAAAAGTATGACGCCTTGGCTTCTAGTATATACACCAAATCCCAAGTTTCTGTACTCTTACCAGCTTGCTTTACTTATTTCTCCGTATGTACTCCTATTTAACCCCAATCCTTCAACGGAATCATCTCAAATTATAACCTAGTTCCAAATATCGTTACAATATATACGTGTATCAAATTTCAAGTGAACATCTCAATTTTATTTTATCAACCCCTTAAATAATGGAGTGGGGATGGGGTGGTGGTACAGGCTGGAAAATATTAAAAAATAATCTGAGACCTTGGCTTCTGGTATATACTGGGTGTTTCACTTAAAAGTCCCCAGGCCATTATCTCTAAAACTAATAAAGATATTTTATTTTTGTAAATGGCAGATGATTGATACCAAAGAAAGGTTTAAATAACGGTGATTAGAATTTTTCCTCAACAGCACACAGAGATGGCGCTGTGATGCAAAACTATTTTTTGATGGCTGGAACCTTGAAACATAAGTCATGTGATTAAACAATAATTTGTGAATAATTTTGATGGTATAGAGAATTTACAAAAAACAAGCCGTTTTGGAGTTACGTGAGTTTCTTTCATTAATGCCAGTACACGTGAATTTTGATAAATCCCTATAATTTATTTATTATTTATTATAGAATATTGGTTACCAAACACTTTTTTTCAAGATAAGGAAAGTGATATAATACACTATCATAAAATTATGTTTACCACTTCCGGCCAAACCGGAACTAACATGATGAACCAATATCCATATGTTCCTACATATTACATTTTCTTTTTCTAATAACGCTTCTAATAAAACGGCTCCCAAAACTTAAAGTAAGTAAGACAACAAAGAAAATACACACTAATTTAGAATGGGCTAAATTTATATTAACAATTCAGTAAAGAACGTAAACAAAAGTTTTATAAACAAACATTTAAAAACTATCGAAATATTATTAAAAATGAAATTAAACTAATTTCTTTCTTATTAGTAGGTACTTATTATATTAAATGTTCAAAATTTCTCCCTTCTTCATGAATACACATATTGTACCGTTTCAGTAACTCTTCATTGCAAACTTTTTGTAACGTATGTCTATTTATAGCAGCAACACTTGCATATATTTTATTATACAAATCGGCCATATCCTCAATGGGTTCAATGTACACTACACTTTTTAAATACCCCCAAAAGTAAAAATCTAATGGAGTGAAGTCAGGTGATCGTGCTGGCCATCTGACTACTCCATTAGTACCAATCCATCTCTGAGGGTACATTTCATTAAGACAATCTTTGACTAGTACTGAGTTATGGGGTGGTGCACCATCTTGGTGAAACCAAATATTCTCCTGGTTATGAGGGATAGTCTCTAATAATCCTGGCAATACATTTCTCAAAAATATCTCATATTTTCTTCCATTTAAAGTCCCATGGAATAGATATGGTCCAATAATATATGAATTTAATATTCCACACCACACGTTAACTCCAAAAGTTACCTGATTTCGGGTCATTCTCATCCATCTAAGATTATTTTGGGACCAGTATCGGCAGTTATGCTTACTCACAACTCCGTTGTTGTGAAAACGGTTTTCATCGCTCCAGAGCACATTTTTTTAAAAATTTGGGCATTCTTCAGAAAGAACTGAAAATTCAGCTAGAAAATGTAATCTTCGTTCATAATCACCAGGCCTTAAATGATGGATCAATTTTAATTTGTATGGATGGTATTTATTTGATTTTAATATTCTATGGCACGAAGATATCGACAGATTAGTTTCCGATGCCAATTTCCGGAGAGAACATTGAGGATTGTTGACAACACTATTTAACACCAAGGCTGTATTTTCATCGTTTCTAACTGGCCTATTTCTGTTACGAATAGTTTTCTTAAAACTACCCCAGTTTCTTAAATTTTTAAACAGCATGATAAATGTTTTTTTATCGGGTGTAGGTCTATTTGGAAATCGTAAACAAAACAATCGTTTTGCTTGTCGGGAATTTCTTTTGCATTCACCGTATATTAAAATCATATTTAACTTATCTTCATTGGTGTATCTAACCATTTTTTAAATTTATTTTTTTTTATTGCCTTATTTGGATTAATTTGCTTTGAATTGTTTCTAAGTACACTATTTCTGTTTGAAACTATGATTGAAATGCACCAACTACAAACTTTGTTTAATAACTGTCAAACTTAAAATTAAATCAAAGCCTACTAATATCTCTTAAGTAGATTTTTCATTACCATTCTAAATTAGTGTGTATTTTCTTTGTTGTCTTACTTACTTTAAGTTTTGGGAGCCGTTTTATTAGAAGAGTTATTAGAAAAAAAAAATGTAATATGTAGGAACATATGGATATTGGTTCATCATGTTAGTTCCGCTTTGGCCGGAAGTGGTTAACATAATTTTATGATAGTGTATTATATCACTTTCCTTATCTTGAAAAAAAGTGTTTGGTAACCAATATTCTATAATAAATAATAAATAAATTATAGGGATTTATCAAAATTCACGTGTACTGGCATTAATAAAAGAAACTCATGTAACTCCAAAACGGCTTGTTTTTTGTAAATTTCCTATACCATCAAAATTATTCACAAATTATTGTTTAATCACATGACTTATGTTTCAAGGTTCCAGCCATCAAAAAATAGTTTTGCATCGCAGCGCCATCTCTGTGTGCTGTTGAGGAAAAATTCTAATCACCGTTATTTAAACTTTTCTTTGGTATCAATCATCTGCCATTTACAAAAATAAAATATCTTTGTTAATTTTAGAGATAATGGCCTGGGGACTTTTAACTGAAACACCCTGTATACCAAATACCAAATTTGAGTACTCTTCCCAGCATATTTTACTTATTTTCCCCTATTTACCCCCAACCCTTCACCCTCATTATAATACATTAATACATACATGTACAAAATTTCAAGTCAACGGCTTAAACCGTTCCAGAGAAAACATGCGCACAGAAACACAAAAGTTACAGACAGACAGACGGACTGATAAACAGACAAAAATATTTCTTCACTCAAAATTTGAAATCTCGACGTTTCATGACATTCTAAATCTCCTTCAACAAGAAAAGAATTTGAAAACTTTTTTACGATTACTATACTTCCACTCCACTAGGTGGATGTGGAAGTAATATCAATTTTGATGTGCACAGTTCTCTTTCGACTAACATACAAGCACGTCTTGGCTCAACTATCATGACAATTGGAAAACCTAAACATGTTTAAAACCATAACAAATCTTACTTTTAGAATATTTTTTGTGAAATATAATTCCAAAAACATATAGATTGTAGGTAACACTTTAAAATAAACAACAAATTGGCACCATAGAGGTTCAACCACTTCGTACATGTATATGTGTAAGATTTCAAGGTAATAGATCAATTGAAAGTAGTTCGAAATTAATTTGTATGAAACTGAGTGATTAACACCAGACTGACAAACAAGCGAAGTTGAATAAAAGCTTGTAACAAATGCAATAAACCAATAAGAGATACGTTTTTTCGTAAAGATCCGTTATACGTCTGTAAACTGCCCCCTTTACCTCAAATAGAGTTACGCCACTGTATTGTTTTTATTAAAGTTTCGGATATTTATATATTATGCACAGTTGTTACTCCTACAAGTTTATCAGCAGATGCTACATTTTATAATGTATTTTAATAACATTCTAAGGTTGTTTCTTTTGTAGTAGGCGTTAATGCACCATTAAACATGAATTAGTAATGTCCCAAGTAAAACTTTTCATTATTCAACTTGTATAAAATTTGCTTTCTAAGACTCTCATTCTCTTTTTTATGTGATTGTTTATATTCAATAAAGCGGTAATGCAAGAACATATACTTTACATTAGTTGTATTGTTAATTATTGACTCTTTTACGAGTAGAAGTTTCAGTGGCTGTAGGAATGCTTGATTAACATTTTACGCCTCGTCTTCAGTGGAAACTGTCGGAAGCGGACAGGGGCGAAGGTGAGCAGGCCCGAACTGCAGCATGCAACTCAAATTAGTGATGGGCGATATATCGCGAACTGTGATTTAATCACTGATATTAAAAAATCACAAGTAACGACTGTGAATAAAGTTGGAAGAAAAGCGTGACGTGATCACGACTTTCCATATATCAATATATTTTTGACGATATAAATAACCTTATGTATAACACGTAAAGCAAACGATTCCGTGACGATATTAGGTAGGTACGCGTTTTCACAAGATAGTCTGATCTTGCGCGTCTCATACTATACAGGGTGCGCCAAAGTTCTGATTTTGGTCGATTACGGCTGTATTTGAAATGGTGGAAATATATTGTCTATAGATTATTTTCTTGATTTTCAATTCTGAATAACCAGAAAATATGTACAATTATACAGGGTACTCCGTTTTCGTTGTCCGAGCAACAACTTCGTTATTTTAAATGGAACACCCTATATTTTTTTCCTTTATCGAGTTACCCATCCAATTATATTCATAATTCTATTAAGGTGGTAGGTACTTAAAATGAACCGTTTACGATATAAAAAAGATTTTTTGACAAAAAGTGAGGTTTGCGGATAAGTTTTTGAGTACCTCTGATTTCATAGACAAGAGAGTTTTCAAAATTCTGCTTATACTGTTATGTTGAGCATATTAAGGGCTAGTAGGGCAGAAACATTATTAATATTAATCTTATACAGAGTGCTGAAAAAATTGAGTTTAATGTTTCGCTAATAAAAAAGGCCGTAATTCAATTTTTTCAAATGGGACCTACTATTTTCAGTTCTGTCATCTAATGAAGTGTTAAATTATCTTTCCATTGATATATCATAGTAGGTATTTATCTTTAGGAGTTGCATAGATATTAAGGTTAATTGTCTGGATCAGTCATTTTTCTTGCTGGAACTTCATGAGGTTTGTACTGCACTTCACCAGTTTCGATAAATCTGTCTCTAAGATTACTAAATGCAGGTTCTAAAGGGTGTCTCCTTTCAGGATATCTGGTTTTATAGACTCGGGATGCTAAGAGGCTGTTCCTTGAGCACTCCCCCAGAATAAAAATCATGTCAACCATTTCTTCCCGCGAATAATTCATATTTAATATAATTATATGCAAATGCAACTTCCTGGAACTGTAAAAGCTACTAGTATTTTATTAAAGACAATCAAAACAAAAGCACTTACCGATATAGCAGTAACACAAAACTTTAGAACATCCACAGACACGTGTTTTGACATCTATGTCTCTTCGGTGCGGCTTTTTCTAAAGTTCACAATCAACTGAAATATGTAAGCAAATACTCGTGTTATAACTATCAAAGGATTACCAGAACAGGATATTAAAAATTAAAATTAGATTATAGGAAATTCCCCGTAAAGGGATAATTATCAATATAATTATATGCAAATGCAACTTCCTGGAACTGTAAAAGCTACTAGTATTTTATTAGCTAATAAAATACTAGTAGCTTTTACAGTTCCAGGAAGTTGCATTTGCATATAATTATATTGATAATAAAATATAAAAATAATTAATAAAATACTAGTAGCTTTTACAGTTCCAGGAAGTTGCATTTGCATATAATTATATTGATAATAATCCCTTTACGGGGAATTTCCTATAATCTAATTTTAATTTTTAATATCCTGTTCTGGTAATCCTTTGATAGTTATAACACGAGTATTTGCTTACATATTTCAGTTGATTGTGAACTTTAGAAAAAGCCGCACCGAAGAGACATAGATGTCAAAACACGTGTCTGTGGATGTTCTAAAGTTTTGTGTTACTGCTATATCGGTAAGTGCTTTTGTTTTGATTGTCTTTAATAAAATACTAGTAGCTTTTACAGTTCCAGGAAGTTGCATTTGCATATAATTATATTAAATATGAATTATTCGCGGGAAGAAATGGTTGACATGATTTTTATTCTGGGGGAGTGCTCAAGGAACAGCCTCTTAGCATCCCGAGTCTATAAAACCAGATATCCTGAAAGGAGACACCCTTTAGAACCTGCATTTAGTAATCTTAGAGACAGATTTATCGAAACTGGTGAAGTGCAGTACAAACCTCATGAAGTTCCAGCAAGAAAAATGACTGATCCAGACAATTAACCTTAATATCTATGCAACTCCTAAAGATAAATACCTACTATGATATATCAATGGAAAGATAATTTAACACTTCATTAGATGACAGAACTGAAAATAGTACGTCCCATTTGAAAAAATTGAATTACGGCCTTTTTTATTAGCGAAACATTAAACTCAATTTTTTCAGCACTCTGTATAAGATTAATATTAATAATGTTTCTGCCCTACTAGCCCTTAATATGCTCAACATAACAGTATAAGCAGAATTTTGAAAACTCTCTTGTCTATGAAATCAGAGGTACTCAAAAACTTATCCGCAAACCTCACTTTTTGTCAAAAAATCTTTTTTATATCGTAAACGGTTCATTTTAAGTACCTACCACCTTAATAGAATTATGAATATAATTAGATGGGTAACTCGATAAAGGAAAAAAATATAGGGTGTTCCATTTAAAATAACGAAGTTGTTGCTCGGACAACGAAAACGGAGTACCCTGTATAATTGTACATATTTTCTGGTTATTCAGAATTGAAAATCAAGAAAATAATCTATAGACAATATATTTCCACCATTTCAAATACAGCCGTAATCGACCAAAATCAGAACTTTGGCGCACCCTGTATAGATATTTATATACGTATCTTTTTATATATTTTATTCACTGGCAATTAAAGGCAGGGTCGTGGCGGAACATTTCTGTTACAAGAACACCTACTAAAACCATGCTTTAAAATATTTTTTTGATTAAATATACTAGCAATTTTATTGCAAATATTGAACATCCACGTCTCGGCATGGCATAGGTATAATAAAAATATGGAATTCGACAATTTTGTATTCTTTTTGATTTTTAAAATTGTGAAATGCTTATTAGCTCCAAAACATGTTTTAGATAATTGTGTTTTTCTTGGAGAGAAATATAACCACAACTTCTACATCGGAAACACATCGACTCACCATAGTAGAAATCATCTTTTCTCAAAGAGTTTGCAATTTTATAATCAACTGCGAAGATGAGTATCCTATAGCCTAGGTATATATAGAATGTGCAAGAATTAATAAAAAAGTACAGTAAGTTGGCGAAGAGTATAATGGTTATAGCTTGTATACGTTAGAAGCAGTGCTGCCTTATGCCGTTGACCAAAATTGTAAGAAAGAAGTAGGTAACAAATTTTTGATAAATATTTGAATGGGAGAAATACTTGGACTTTATTAAATAAAATGTTTCCCATTAAATAATAGCAAATAAGAATAACTATATAAATAAACATTATATTCATTATTTAATTTGTATATTTGTATTAAAATCCGAGGCTTATATTAAAAAGGTTGCAGCACTATTATAAACAATAACCCAGCAAAAATTAATATCCCTGATTGATAACTAGCAACCTAAAACCTAAATAGTTTATTGATGCTATTACGAAGTTCAAATAGGCGTCCCATTTAAAACTTTAGTGTTTTGGCTTTATCACCACTCCATGTCATGTTAGTTGAATAAACAAATCATAATATCAATATGCATGTATATGTAAATATCATACGTATTATATATCTACGGCTGCACAGATTACCAAAGTAGCGAATTCACCAATTCACCAAAATTAACAATTTTTCCTATTCACCGTATTATGAAAAGTCGTGATCACATCACGGTTTAAATTCACTGATATCAGAAATTCACAGTCTCGATTCACGTTGTGATTGAAAATTCACGATATCGCCCAACACTAACTCAAATACATATAATTAAACAGAAATGTCTTTAGTGAGAACGGAAAATTGCGAGTGGACAAGAACGGGCGAGAAAGGACAAGGGCGATATTTGTGATTCTGCGGGAGACTGAGGGTGTTCTGTTGCGTTGTTTTGTGTCTTATGCAATTAGTGGGTACATGTGCTTAACTTAATAAATAACATTATAGACATAGACATTCAATTGTTAATTTTCGAAGTTTCTAAACGACGCATACTTTGTATCAGTCATGTAAAGAGTACCACAATAAATGAAGAATGGTAAGTGAATGACAGAAAGTGGCAGACGATTTGGAGGAAACAGGACAAATAAGCAACGATAGTAAACTATTTACTATCGTATTTATTAGTCCTGAAAAAGAAGTCCAGAATATTTATATGTATTGTTGTGACAACAAGGTAGTCGCATCCCAAGGAAGTGTACAGATTGTTAAAAGTTTGATTTCACAGAGAAAACTGAAAAATCTATTACAAAAAAAAGCAATACTAAAGTATATAAACCTATGCGTTAGGTGTAAAACATTACTGAAATCTTTGAGCAATAACAGCACGAGATTATAAACAAGAAAACAAACCTAAGTTCTAATGAAACACATCCAAAAAGATTATTTATTGTAAACGAAACGTAAAAGGCAAAATGACCGAAAAAAATAATTAAATGTATCATACCTGAAATTTTTGTAGGTATAACATAATATGTACAGGACGTTAAAAATTGGTTTAATATTTATTAAGTTACTTCACCATGAACTATAACATGTAGATATAGGTAAGGACTTGACCTATGGTCAACATAAGTAGCATATTAGTAGGAAATAGGTATATATGAAAAATAACAAAAATTTATTTAAACGTGATAAAAACATTATTTGTAGTGAAATTTTAAATAAGTACTCATGAGTGAGCTATAAGCACAAAAAGACTTGATAAACGCATATCCAAACTCATGGATACAAAAACATTATTAGCAGGAACGGTAGACTCCACCGCAAAAGTCAAAAAGTGATTAAAAACTGCATAATGTCACATCGTGTTGACTTAAAAGTAATGAATATGGTAGATACTTATTATATTTCACTAAAGAATGTGAAAGTTCTAGAATACTTGGACTATTAGACGTTTCAAGAACCATAAATTAAAATATTAGCATATTTCAGACTGTATCTTACTATAAACAAATTTTATATTGATAAAACCCAGACATGGTTTTGAAGGGAACTTCTCCAAATAGTTTTCATAAGTTGCATGTTAAAATTTCATCAAGACAGATAAGTTGTAGGCCTATCAAGGAAACCAATGACAGTTTGCGGTACCCTAAAAAGGAAAAAAATACTTTGGTCATCATTAATTTTCATACAAAATATAGTAGGATAAGTGTTATTAGTATAGAAATGTTCAGAGAGGATCGCTAATCAATTTAAATAATAGTTATATTAGCATAAGATAGTTTTTAGTTGAAAATTTTGTAAAAATAGATGGTAATAGAAAAATTTTAAATATTGACAAAAACATATAGTATGGCATATCAGAAAACGCAGAATAAGCTCTAGTAAATGAATATGAAATTAGTTTTAACATTCATAATCTACAAAAAGAATCATATCAAAATAAAGTTTTCCATAAAAAAAATGACAGAAATCAAGTAGGTATCCTGTTTTGCAATATAAATGTCAAATTAGGCTTGTGTGGGCCAATAGAATTCCACAATTCCAAATTTAGTATGTTTAGAGTATTGAAAGCGTAAGCACGCAAAAATTCTAGAGGAAAAGTTAACCTCACTTTTGAAGAATAAAAATTAATAATGAAACCAGCATACTCACGTTAATAATAATCCATATTGAAGATAATTTTAAAAATATTTGATATCCAAGTGGATAAATATATGCCGAGCAAGTAAAAGTTCTGTTCCTGAAACAAATCAAAATTTAAAATAAAATTCTATAACCAAATATGTCAACAAACTTTGTTTACAATTAAGAGTAATTTAAAAGGTACCTATCGTTTTGTGCAACGTATAAATTAAAGTGAAAATAATCTGGTAAATACTTACCTAGATTTAATAATAAATCCAGTGATATTTAAAATCATGTGTAAATCATCGAAAGTTAAGTGCTGTCAAAGCAGGTTTCCAACGATCAGCAGTTTGAAAGCTGAAGCGTGCGCACGCAAAGGAATAAGGAACACCGATCGATAGAATTCAAGGTAACATCTAAATAACCAATCAGATAAATCCTAGGTATTTGAAATCTAATAAATGATTAAAGGGAACGCAGATTTAAAGAATTTTTCAACTAAATAAAATAAAGGCCAAATTTCAATTTTTATTCTAGATTTAAGTTTTTATACTTACCTATTTTCCAAAATTTACACATGTTTGTCACACTTCATTTTATTTACTTTTTAAATTGATTAGTCACATTAAAATTTGTTAAAACCAGAGGCTGTGTTTTCATTGGAACCTACAGTTTGCTGAGGAAGAAAGAAACGTGATTTGTGAGCAATTGAAACCACTCTTGACCCTGAAAGAGTTAACAAAAATTCTCATGTTAGTAAATTGTATTGTTTTTTTTTTTAAAGGAGATAAAAATGAAATTGGTTTGGCAACAAACCTGGCGCTCAACAAAAATTAAAAATAAATAAAATATATCAACAACAATTGTTAAATAAATAAAACAATAAATAAAAACAGTACAGTATATTATTTACTTTCAGGTATAACTCGCACCGCTCACATTCACATTTATTGTAGACACCATATTTGTATCAGTCCCTTATTTCCGCCCGCACTCGCCTGCGACCGCCTCGATCGCTTCCATTGAAAACATAGGGTACTTTTCTTCTTCTTTAGCCCGTCCTCATCTGCTCCTGGACATAGGCCTCCTCCATATTTTTCCAACGCCATTGCCCTACATTCCGTCTAGTCTCCCTGGGTCGCCACTGTATTATCGCCTTCGTCGACTTGATATCATCCCTGACGACGTACCCTGTCCAGAGCCATTTATTTCTAGCGATGCGCTCTATGACCTCATTTCTAACTCGGTCCCTCAAGCTGATTCCCAGCACTGTACGTTCCATTGCCCGTTGGCAAACCAGGAGAAGGTGTGCTCTGTATTGTGTAAGGGATGTAGTCTCGAGGCCGTAGGTTATAACAAGTAATATACAGGCGTCGATGTCTGATTGTCTCCATCTCACTGTGAGGTTTACGAGTATGATCTAAATGTTATCTGGGCTCATAACCTACGTCTTCAGGAGGTTCATCCTCAAGCCCACGACCTCAGTCATTATCAGGTCCAAGACCTCCGCAGGTTTCCTTAGCTCTCGCAACATGATTCTAAATTCGTCAGCATCAGTGCTTATCAGGATGTCATCAAAGAGCAGGCGACTCAAGAACGTTCCGTTAATGTTGATACCTTTTCGCTCCCACGTCTGGTTTGTAAGAGCATCGTAGAGCATCCTTCAGCGAGGCAGTGTTGCCTTGTCTGACTCCTCTCTTGATGAGGATCCTCACGGAGATTAAGTCATTCTCGATTGTGACATGGAGAATGGCTTGTTTATATGTACCCCTTTCTGAACCCAGCTTGTTCTATGGGCTGGTAGAATTCAAGCTTCTTGATGAGACGATTGGCGATTATTTGGGTTACTCTAGTGCAGTTCAATTCACATCTACCTGGTGCCACTAAAATTAAGTACACAGCGAATACTCTTTATTTTTATTGGCCAAATAGGTATTCACAGCAGGTAAGGTCCTTCTGCAACTTTCATTTCTTTCATAAGAATCTTATACCGCACACCGTAGGTCATATGACCTACTTTATCCCCGAAGACTCTGGAAGAGCCTTGTACTGAAGGGAGTTACACATTTCCCTGATAACAACAAACGTCCCCAGGACGTTCACTTAGGTCCTCGTTTGTTCTGAACGTCCCGGGTTTATATGGTACGTCCCAAGGACGTCCGTTTGCTATCGTCCCCAAAACGTTCCGAATAAAACGTTTTGAGGACATCCTGCTAGAGTTTAGTCAAGACAAACCTAAACACATTTGTGAAATATCCTCTAGGAGTGATGTTTTTTTTGAGCAGATGAGGATATGATTAACAAAGGAAATTAAAAACTGTAAAAATAAAATTAAAATCCTTAAAAACTTTTATTAACAACATTTTTTTTGATAACAAAATGCAGTTCGGTTGAGTCTCTCAAAGTGAACAGACGCTTCGAATAAAAGCTCTCAAAAATAGCTCATAAATATAGGTTAAAACACCGCTAATTTATATGAAATTTAGACCATCGATAGGTCAAGAAAATTTTGCATCTCGTGAAGTGAAATAGTTAAAAAACAAACTTTATACGGAATAAATATTTGATTATTTCTAGTACAGGGCTTTCTGTAATATAAGAAATAAACGTGCGGCGTGTTAAGATATCTCCCAGAAAGACTTGAAGCGAGGGCTCTCAAGACCAGGGTAATAAATATTCAGTGTCAAGTGATATAAATGTCTGTACCTAGACGTTGGGCTGAGAACCAATGCTTTCTTGGAAAGTGTAAATAAACAATTCGCATGAAGTGGAGGTGAATGAAACCAACAGACATCACCAGCAAACTACAAGAAAAAGATAAGATATATATATTTAATTAACTGAATGAGTGATCCATAATTTGTAATTTATTGTTTCTGTTTGTATGTTGGTATTTTTTAGTATTATTTTTACTTTACTTTTATAATATACTATTTTATTCCCATTGGAAAACGACAGTTGGAATTAGGCACTGCAAAAACCAAAACAATATACAGGGTGTGCGGAGGTTTCTCTCGGGCCACTTTCTCATTCTCAACTCGCTGTAAAAAGTTATTTTACCGCGATACAGATAACATAATAAAAACACTCTCTTACAGCAAGCTAATATCGGTTTTGAAAAACTGGGCAAAAGATGGACACACTAATACAGGACGTTGAAACGAGAACACATCAATTACTGGTACAAAAAATCGACGGCGACGGAAACTGTCTATATGGAGCATTAAGCCACCAACTGGAGGGAGAAAATATAACATCACAGGCACATACCAATGCGACGAAAACCCTACGAAAACAAGTAGCTGATTATATCGAAAATCACCACTTCATGCCATTCATGCAGGCATCCATCCATGAACTAGCACCCCCGTTACAATAGATACAACTCTAATACGGGAAAAATTCATTCGAGATCTGAGAAGAGAAGGTTTTTGGGGCGGGCAGGAAACAATTGCAGCAACAGCAAATATGAAAAACAGGACAATAATAGTACATCAAGAAGAAGGAGAGCATATAATCTTCCATCCTACTAACCAACAGGGAAGAGAGAACACACCACTAGAGATAGTATATAGGAAGCACGGAAACGAAAGAAATCACTACGATAGCGTGATTATTGCACAAGAAAAACATGAAGCAGAACAACCAGAAGAAACATACGCTCGAACTGGGGCAATAACACCCCGCCCAGAATTAGAGGAAGCAACGCACATAAACATGTACCAAATATCACAAAGAACAGAGGAAGCCAACAGTCAAGAATTACAACACGATGACATCATCCTGGCGACATGGAATGTCAGAGGCTGCATAACGAGAGAGAAAAGAGAAAAAATCGATGAGGCTCTTATGATGGAACACATACACGTTGCATGCATACAAGAGACACACATGATAGACGGAACTGCAGTTACTCAAAACTACAAATGGCATCTAAGTGGAGGGGACAAAGAAAAAACCAGCAGAGGAGTCGCATGGGCAATAAGACGGAACACCCCTATCCAGATAAAGACAAGAAAAGTAAACGAAAACATAACCATGGCAGACTTACAAATTGGAAAGGAAAACATATGCATATTAGGAGTACATGTGCCCTCCGACAAACGGGCAGGACGAGTATTCAGACAGATCACCCAAGAGACTAGAAGAAATAGGAATAGAAAAATGAACATAATAATACTAGGAGACTTCAACGCGCATATAGGAAAGGACGACCAAACACATGAAGACAAGAATATCATAGGAAAAACCTTACTTCACACATGGACAAACGATAATGGAAGCTCGCTAAAAAACTTGGCACATCTGTTCGATCTAACAGTTAGAAACACATGGAGCAAGAACCTAACCTGCCTTAATACCTGGAGTAAAGGAAACATCAACTCTCAAATAGACCATATCCTAGTGGATAGAAAAATAAGGGACAGGGTCAAAAACATTAAGGCAAAACAAGCAACAAACGTCAAAACAGATCACAAAATATTATATGGAACACTAGTAATAAAGAAACAAGAAGCAAAAAAAAAGATACAACGAAACATCAAATGACACATGGAACATCTCACTGCTACAGAACGAAGAAATAAAAAAGAAATACCAGGAGGAGATAGAAAAACAGTTAACAGGAAAAGAACTAAATTGGTCAACAATGGGTTTAAAAATGAAAATAGCGGCGAGGAAAACGTTGAAAAGGAACAAATCCCCTATGAGCCCAACAAGAAAAGACATGAAAAGAAATTACGAAAAACTAAAGAAAATGAAAGCCACAGGAAAACAATATACACCGAACATAGACAAAAAGATAATAGAAGCGGGGAAAGAAAAAAGAGACGCAGAGAGGAGGCACGAACAGAAAAAATGCAGGGAATTCTTCGAAAACATAGAATCCACTCCAGCAGGACAGAGATTAAACCAAACTTTTAGACACCTTAAAACATACAGGAGAAACAACAATACGCAGCCAAGAAAATACATACCACTGCAGCATTGGGTCAGGAAACTAGAAGAAGGAAACGCGGAGAGAAGTCAAATAGAACCAATACAAGAAATGGACCACTGGCCACTGGGAAAGCCACCGTCAAAAGACGAACTACTAGAAATAATGGCCAGAGCTAAAAGAAACACGGCCCCGGGAATAGATAAAATAAATAACGAACTAGTATACTATGGACCGGACAACATAAAACAGCTAACCCTAGAAATCATCACCAACGCATGGACGGAAACCACACCCCTGCCTGAGGAGTGGAACACAACCATACAGATACCGCTCCCTAAAATCAAATCACCACAAAATGTGGACGATTACAGAAGAATAACACTCTGCAGTGTAGGGTACAAATACTACGCACAATTCCTCCTCAGAGAAATGGAAAAATACATCGGCGAACTACCAGATTATCAAACAGCATTTATCAAGGGTAGATCAACAGACGACCATATGTACACCACCAGACGGATCCTGGAAGAAAAGTGGAAAGAAGGAACAAAACTATATATAGTCTCAATTGACCTCCAAAAGGCATTTGATACCATAAGGCATGAGGCTATAGTCAACACTTTGCTCAACAGGGGAGTACCGCACTACTTAATAAACAGAATAATAAAAGCATGCCTACACGAAAACACTGCAATACAATGGTTTGGACAGACGACCGAATCAAAAATGAAGAATATAGGAGTCAAACAAGGATGTCCCCTATCCCCCCGACTATTCACCACAGTCCTGGACCAAGTGATAGAAAGCACAATAAAGGAGAATCAGAATTTCAATGGAAACGATGGAACGATAAAGCCCCCCATCGTACTTGCATACGCCGACGATATACTCATCATCACCGAGGAAGAACAAGACATCGTTAAATTTCTAAGAAACATGACACCACATCTGGATTCCTCTGGAATGAAAATAAACTTCAAGAAGAGCCTTATAATGGTCCGAGACCCATTGACAAAAACAAGTCCAACAAGTGGGGAAGAATACAAAATAGGAGACTACACCCTGAGAACCACGAATAGAATGAAATACCTAGGAACATACCTAACGAATCAACTAAAAAGGAGGGAAACAGTAAGGGAAAGAATCAAAACAGCCTACAGAGTCACAAGAGCTCTACTACCCTTCATTGAGGACAACAAACCACCATGGTGCCTAACCAAAAAGATATACACGACCATCATAATGCCTACGATGATATATGGAGTCAAAAACGCAGCAACGACAAAGGCCAACAGAAGAAGCCTGAGAAGAGCTGAAAGGGACATTATCCAACTGCTAGCAAAAACAGGAAAACCACAAAAACGACAGAAAACGTCAACATTACTAGAGGGAAGAACAATAATCAAAAGAATAGAATCATACGCAATGAAATACTGGGGACACGTCCAAAGACGGGACTCGACACACCTACTAAAGAAAGCGCTGCGAATGAACAGCAACAAACTGAAAATAGGGAGGCCATGCTACACATGGATAACAACAATCGAGAGGATTATGAATAAGCTAGGAAAGGATTATACACACTGGGAAAAGCTGGCACAACAAAAAATGGAATACAATAAAGAAATATCAAGGATATACACACTGCCAGACTCAGAAACAGAAGAAACAGAAAACTCAGAAGTAGAAGAGGAGAGAAGATGATCACAGACAGAAACTAAGAAGAAGCATATCACAAAAACCTGAAAGTGAAAAGAAGCACGAAAACCTAAAAGAAGCATCTCACAAACGCCTACACTTTCCATCCGATGAAGACAGAAGGAAAACAAGAAGAAACATCTCACAAACACCTACACGCTCCATCCTATACTCCTACCCCATGCGTCATGCGGCTCTCGCTGCTGACAACAAGCATGTCCAATGTCCAATCCAGCGTATGCAGCTGGTCCGGCGGTATATAAAAGCACTGGGGGTTTGTTCTGGCACACGGTGGGATGATCGGTGGGCGATCGGGCTGCGTGGTGGAACAAATCTCCCTGCACCGGAATTGGCAGCAATGCCCACCTTACGCTGGCAAATCAATCAATCAATCAATCAATCAATCAACATTTTTTTTGATAACAAAATATTTTCATATTTCATGGTCCATTTCAGTTGCTGTCAAACTAATGGGAAATTCAATTTGGCAGCTTTGGTTATTGCACTGCATCATTTTTATAAAGTCGCATTTCTATTTTTTCCGCGCACTGCCACTAGTCACTTTTAACGGCTACAAAAGAAAGTACCAAAAATAGGTAAGTCTATTTAATTGATTTATTAATATGTAAGTATTTAGATCGATATTTTATTCTAGATAAATTTGGTGCTGCTTATTTGTAGGTTATAATAAATATACTACCACCCACCTTATTTGGCTCTGTTAAAATTCTATGGGAGATCACCTGTGAACCTGGGTATGTAGTTTTTAGTTGTTTATCATGGAGCGAACTTATTCACTTAAAAGAAGATTGTTGGTTAAACATCATATATAAATACAATTGAAAAGAAATACCTACTTAGTGTGTTAAACGAAGTGTTATATATGGTTCGACATCTCTGATGAACAAGTGGAGGTGATGAAACTTTTAATAGGTAAGGTTTGATACATCGAGTAATAAAAACATTTGCCAGAAAACATCAACAAACTTGTAAAGGATTTCAGTAAATTAATATAAGGAAAAAACTAATAAATGTACTTTTTGAGGAAAATTTACAAATTTGTAACTTATATGCCCTATTTGTTATATATTTTTTTAAAATTATGCTGTACGTACGTACAAAAACTTTTATACATCATCAATGTTCAACCTAATAAACCTGCTTCTAACCGTAAATCCTAATGCATCTTAACCCATAGCCATTTTCTTTACTTGAATTCTGTAATAATATTGGCAAAAATATAACGTTAAACTTATAATAGTGTTATTAATCTGGTAGCATTAGTCACAACATATATTTCTGCTTCTCTCGGTCTTTGATATTATTTGTAGAATCGATCATTCATATAAAGAGGTGTTCTTAAAATTTTTTAATGAACAAGGGAACCTTTCAAATGCAAAAGTCAGTTAAACAAAAAAAATGTTCAGATTTAAACTGTGATTTTTTTTAAATAGGACACCAAGAAAATTATAACAATTTATTTTAAATATAAGTTTGCCATCAGGTGGCATATACTAGTCTTAATGTTTGTGCCAAGATTTCATCTGAAATGTTAATTTTTCTTTTATTTGCACAGGGGCTGCTAAAGTCACTAACGCTTCAAAATCTTCGAAGGACACCGAAATGGCTATTACATAGTGATTGAAGAGGGCAAAAGAAAGAACAGAGAGGGTGTCAAAAAAGAGAGAATATTAGAAAATAATATAAACTAAGATAATTATAAAAAGACGAAGTGTGCAAAACGTGAAGAGAAGGTGAGATATACATTTATCTTACCTTTTATTGCATACTTGGCTTATTTCTTCTAATATTCAATATGACTTAATGTATATATAACTATATTATACTGTACTAGGTATTATAATATATAACTTTTAAATCCCATAAAAATTGTATTTTTGACACTTGACATATGAATTTGTAGAGTAAGAAGTTAATTTTAAAAAAATACAAATGCCATAACTTATTTTTCAATAGCACAATAGAAATAAAATATTCGCATAAATTTGTCATTTGGTGCTGATAAATAAAAATACCAAGTATTAAAATCAATCTATTTGAATAATTTTTCTACATGATAATTATATATTGTCATTTTTTGTCTTTTTGGCTTTTCTAACCACATTTATTCTCTTCTAAATAGAATCCAATCACTGGATTCTATTTCGAAAGAAATGCATGTGGTTAGAAAACCCAAAAAAGAACATAAATACCCTCTACTGTGAATACACCTTAAAAGTGGTGGAGGGGGAGGTACCTATATGTTTTGCATAGTATGTCCCAACAACGTTTTCAGGACGTCCTCTCTAGACCTACATTCGTCCCACATAAGTCCTGGGTGGGACGTCCTCGGGACACCCCGTTTTGCTGACACGGAACGTCCCTCAAACGTCCTCGGTACGTCTTACGTCGGTAGAGTACGTCCTCGGGACGTTTTCATGTCCTGTGAGTACGTTCTTAGGACGTTTTTGGGCCGTCCATGTGCTATTAGGGTTAGTGACAAGCGACGTATTATCTGAATATTACCCATTATCTGAATATACTGGAATTAATTCCTTCAGACGACTCATGGACGAGGGTCAAGTGGAAATTGTGCCTTAGCGTGTACAAGAGAAAAGATTGTGAAAAAATTTTTTTGGCATCAGCCACCCTCACCATTAAACGTCGGTCAGTCGAAACAGTATTGATTGAAATGGCCCATCTTTTTATGGGTTTTTGAGTCAGACGATTTCAGATATTATAATATTAAAATTTTGAGCAATTATTTTCACGCTCTGGAGTGAAAATATAATATCAATATGCTTTCGTTTAAAAAGACTTGAACAAGAAATCTGGATGTGGAAGAAGTGATTCCTTAGGCAGTGGTTTTATTATTGTTGTCAGGAACTCAGTTTTCATTTTTATATTTTCGTATTAAATTTTACCTTTACCTGAAAATCATCGGCGATGTATTTATTATTTGACCCATCATTATTATTTTTAAAATAACATTTTTATATTTAAAATAAATGTATGTATATTTCAAACAATAATTGAAGGTTAGTCCTAGCATCACGTCATTTTTCGGGAACAAAACAACTGTTAGGGATGGCCCTTTTTCTGTCGATCTTGTACACTATAAAATTTCAGTTTTAACATTATAAACATTATTGCGCTTACAAAAATTACTGACAAACCTTTCAAATAAACATCAGTAACTCTCGCTTCTACAAATATTAAATTAAATTTTTGCTATAATCTCCTTAGCTGATATTATACCTATTATTGAAAATATCTAGAATAATTCTATCATAAATCTAAAACTTATACTAAACAAAATTCCAACTTGAGATTTTTGGGTTGCATAATAATTTACCAAAGCATATCTCATTTTTATGGTCCAAAGGTAGCATCAACTAAAATATGTTGATTTTCTCATGGATGTGGTAATGTGGTACCTATATTGTCCATCCATGGGTAACAGTCATTTACATAGCAACATATTACGTTCGTGTGTGATTGAAAATTGAGATTGACATTCACTAATTTTCTACGCACACACCATTTGAACGTCTATATCGTATTCAATTCATTTAAATTTCATCTCAATTTGTTATTTTTGACACAACGTGATTTTCACCCAGAACTCTTCCTGATTTCTTTTTCTGGGAGTAATCAAAAAAGTACTGTTTCTGATAGGAAATGTTTTTTTTTTTTTAAATCGATTGTAGAAGCAGTTATTCTGTGGTGGTTAATCATAATCATCTTGCATAAGTAAATAAAACACACTATGTTTTCCACCGCTATGTATTCACAAAAATCTGCTACTGCAGTTCCAACTTACAACCCACTGTCAAATAGTGAATCAAAAGAGACTTTTGTGATTCACTTTTTTACAATCACTTTTTAAGTTGAAACTGCTGTAGCAGATTTTTGTGAATCCATTGTGGTAGAAAAGTGTGCTTTATTTATTTATAAACTTTTTTAATTTGGAGGAAAATATTAATCACACACAAATTTTTATTAGTGGTTCACACTGCGTGATCGATTCTGAATTGATAACGATGAGATAGCATCAAACACAAATAGTTGCCAAGTTTTCAAGTTATATGGACAATATCAATATCAAATTGAAATAATTATGTGTATTTTGAAATTTTTCGCAAAAATTAACGTCTTCAGCGTATTGAAGTTAGATCATTTTGAAAAATTCATGTTGCCCAAGTTTATCTAGTAATAACATTTTCCTTTGTCACAGTCCTCTGGTAACTTATTTGTGTTAAGAACCTATCTAATTTCTACAACAATTAACGAAGAAACAAAATCGTTTCATTGCAGGCCTGTAACCCGAAATAAATTGTAGAGGACACTCATCGGCTTTCAGGGGGTTTATTCCGACCTTTTCAGTCTATGAAAGCATGCAAAATAGTAATGTAATTTGTTCAGGAGGTCGTTAAATATTCCCAGGGGGTGCCGGGTACCCCTGAGTGCAGGTCTGCTTCGCTGTAATCATGATAACAAAGTAAACATGAGTTAAAATACAAGGAATATATTTGTAATATACAGGGTGAACCATTAACAATAGTCCATAATTCAAAAATACATTCTTTATACCAAAATATGAGGATATAGCCAACCATGCTTTAGTAAATTATTGATTGTTGTGGAAAATGATACATAGAGTCGAAGGAGTATTTTTCTTCTTGTTTTTCAAATATCACCTCTTGACCGATTTTCCCCAAATTTGATAAGCTAAGCTAAGAAACAATAATTTATGTATCACATCACGCTAGCCCATGGAGGGCGCCTCATGAGCTATACCTGATGATGAATATTTTATCTCTTTTTTACGAAACGTTGTGGCACCTTTGACCACAAAATTTCAGGAAACACTTCTACATAAAAAGGGTACACTTGATAGAACTTGATAATTCCAGCCGTTTTTAAGGAAGCCACAAAAAAATTCAAGAATTCTTTGAAAATAAATTCAGTTTGAAAAGGACAAACTGTATTTATTGAAAAAAATTACACAACGTAAGTGTAAACTAAAGAGTGACAACTACGCAAACTTACTAATTTTCTTATGAACTATTTGCTGCAACTGTAAATTTTCGATGTGGCCTCCACCTACTTCTATTCATTTTTTAGTTCTTTTGATAACAGCTCTCCTTACATAAAAATACATTTTGCTGTTCTCCAATAAAATCAGATACATCCTGTATTTGTTCTCAGAATTTTTTGTCTTGAATTCATGTAATTTGCATACTCTAATGACTTCATATGTCCCCACACCCCACACATAATAATTCTGAGGTTTTAAATCAGGACTCCTTGGCGGTCACTTCTTCGACCGATCTATCTGTGAGGAACTGTGACTGATGTGACTCACGCTATTAAGTGCAAAGTTTAGGGTTTTATATTGAAAAATTATTCATATGGCTAAAACTGTTAGATTAATATTAGATATTCAAAAGAGAATTTTACGCTCTGCGTCTCATCATTATTATATTTAGGAAATGTTGATTTTATTTTTTTGAAAAGAACGTAATTTTTTGCTATACTGGAGGTGATATTGAATTTTTACATGCACTTTTTACACATGTAATAGCCAATGAAAACAGAACAAAAATCCTCCATTTTGAATTTTTCAGGGAAAATAACTTATCGGCTACAATTTCTTTCTTTGATGTTCATATATCGAATAAAACAAGCATTCCTCATCAACTGGGATACCCTGTATTTGAGCTGTCTCTTAGCATTCAAGTAATAGCCACTAAGAACTTTTTTTATGGAAACCCTCTAAGTTTCCAGAAGCACTATATCCTCCAGTGTTTATTGTACTGATCTCCTATAGTTTTTATGAAACTCCTTCCGGTAATCTGGTTTCTTGCACTGGCTACTTCATATAGAACCTGCCTTGGGTGATTCAAAGCTTCACATCCACACAGAGTTTGGTAGATTGTCTCATTTGCTCCATTGCACTGTTTGAATATTTCCCCATAAGTGTCCTCTCAGAGCACAATATCCTATTAGAGCTCCAGTGATTATACGCAGGCCTGTGGCCAACAATGAAATGTAGGGGGTGCTCATAGGAATTCAGGGGTAGTCAATTCCCTTATAATTTAGGAAAATATGCAAAATAAAAATAGGCCTACATAGGTAATGTTGAAATTTCTTCAGGGAGCGCTCAAAGGTTCCCAGGGGGTGCCGCAGTGGCGAGCTGATAATAGTGGCGTGGTGGTACTCCTTGTACCTTAGGGGCCGTCCATAAATGATGTCACGCTTTAAGAGGGGGGTGAAAGTTGTGACACTTTGTGATGTCACGATATAAGAAAATAATGTTATGCCTAATATCTTGATTATTTATTATCAGCACTCTTGATATTATTAATTTACATAAACGTTACTGTGATGTGACAAACAGGACGTGGGGGAGGGGGATCGGGCGAGCGTGACAATGTGTGACACAAGGGGGTGAGGGGGTCAAAAATTGACAAAGGAAGCGTAACATCATTTATGGACGGCCCCTTAGGGCCCAAGTAGCATTTTAAAGACTATTTTCGGAAACGTTTCTAACAAAGTGGGCGTGTTCCCATGTACAAAATGGGAGGTATTTGCAACATGTTGCCATACATTTTCGACACATATTTGTTATAGTAGTATAGTATGTGTTTCTATTCTGGTGGCACTACATGTTCCATTCCTATGTTCGAATATAATGTGAAACATGTTTATAATTTGTAGCTCACAGCTTTTTTTACAGTTTCGCGAATGTGTCAATGTTTTTATAACTAATATTATTGGAAATCGAATGTGTGCAATTAGTTTTGAAAAGTCTGATTCTCTTTAGTAATAATAATAATAAAGAATGCGTCATTTCAATATGGAAACAGGTATAAAATAATAGTGTACATGTTGACAATATGAAAACCTATGCCTAGTTTCTAGCGGATGTCTGGTCGGAAAAAACTTGTTGAAAACATTTCAAAAAGTGTACTAAAAAGTTTTGGATTAAATCCGTGTGATGAAAGCTTTTGTTTAAACAAAAAAATGTTCAGAATCCTGTTTCTTCTTAATTTTCTTAAATATCTCTGGTTGTATAACCCGCATCGCAAAAAAGAAAGAGGCACAAATTATTCAAAATTAAATTGCGAAGAGAACTAGATTTGTTTGAAACCTTTTGGTCAATAAGCCAAGTCGTAAAACATGAAGACATTTTAAGGAGGCCATTTTGAAACAATTGATGATAATTTGAACAATAATGCACATATTCTAACGAAACTTTAGAAGAGCACGCCCCTTGTGGAGTTAAACCATCAAGCCAAGTTTCAAGTTAAAATGTTTATAATAACTCCTAAAAAACAATTGCAAATTCGAGAATCGAATCGTCGATTGTTTACGTACATCAAGTCCTATTTCAAAAATTTGTATTTCAGATTTTAGTTGTCTTTATGTTCTTTGTGGTGACATAAACAAAAATAAATTTTAAAATTTTTAAAACCGTTCGTCATTATGTCTACTAGCTTGTTTATAAATGGACATAATGCAAAATAATGTCATATCTAAAATCCCAACTTTTTAAATAGCTCGTTTTTTATGTACTTTTGAGATATACCAATAATTTTTATTTTTGCACGGTGGTACACTATTTGTACCGTTTTTTAGATAGTCTCCTGTATTACCACCAGAACAGTTTTCTACAAAGTAGTCAATCTAATGAATTAAGAATTATTCAGACAATCACCACTAGATACGTCAACTTTTTACTTCATTAGTTAACATGTGTTCTAGAAATGAATGGAAGCATTCATTCTATCATGTACATAGCCTATATAAATCGAGAAATTTGCTTGCTTAAAAGCGGAATTTAATTTCAACTAGTGATTCTTGTGTTAATAAATACTCAAACATTGAAGGTACTAAGCTTTTAAAGATTAATTAAAGCGGTTTCCATTCAATAGTTCATCATGACTCGTCACGAAAGAGATGAATTACCTTTTATACTGGAATTTCAGTGCTAAAATGGAAGGACAAAAGAATAGTGGACATGATTTCCAATTACCATGATCCTCTGAAAGTAATAACTACAAAAATAAAACAGGAATGGCAAAATTGTAAATATCGCATGCCCCGAAGTCGTGAGGGACTAATAAATTTATGAATGAAATCGACAACGACCAACTGAAGGTATCCCACGAATCAATAGAAAAAGTCATAAATGATGGTATATATTTTTATTTCATTGTTGCGTGTTGTCAATAGCTTCTTAATATATGGGAAAATAGCAGAGAATGATCGTGAATTATCTTTTCTGAGCCCAAAATATTTCAGAAGAAAAGTCGTCTCGTATATCTGATACAATTATTTCACGAAAAAAGAGAATCAGGAGTATCTCACCTATTGAAATCAAGAATCATACACCAATTGTTTCTCAAGCAATTCGGTTCAAAGAATCTTCACATCAATCTGAACACAGCACAAGATGTAGTAATCAAAAGCACCAAGCACGAAACGAATGGAAATGCAATACGTGCAGTGATTCTTTGTGTTTATCCAAAAATAGAAATTGACTTTCCTTATATCTCATAATAAACACATTACTTTTGTAAATACAACTTATAGATATCGTTTGTACAATATACTCAGATTTACTGTTAACTTATAATACCAAAAAGCATCATATTATCGACATAATCAAGTACGAAGTGCATGGTGGTACATACGGTGTACCGGCTGTTTTCTCATATCTAAATAATGATTTTCCAGTTTTTCTCATTGAAAGAATCTAATTTCATTTTATTTATTTGCTCTATTTAATTTTTATCGTGATTATATGAAATAGAAAATGCGTGCAGCGCAGGTCAATTTTCTTATAAATTTACTGTGTCTGAAAGGATTAAAAAAAAGAAAATTGAAGAATGTAATAAAATTGGACTAAAAAAATTTTCATTCCACCACAAAGAACATAAAAACAACTATAATTTGAACTACAAATTTTTGAAATACGACTTGATGCCCACAAACAATCGACGATTCGATTTTCGACTTTGCAACTGTTTTTTAGGAGTTATTGTAAAGATTTTAACTTGAAACTTGGCTTGATGGTTTAACTCCACATTCTTCTAAAGTTTCGTTAGAATATGTGCATTATTTTTCAAGTTATCACCAATTGTTTCAAAATGGCCTCCTTAAAATGTCTTCATGTGTTACGACTTAGCATATCGACGAAAAAGTTTTGGACAAATCTAGTTCTCTTCGCAATTTCATTTTGAATAATTTGTCTTTTTCTTTTTTGGGATACGTGTCATACAACCAGAGATATTTAAGAAAAGCTACGAAGAAACAGGATTCTGAACATTCTGTTGTTCAAACAAAGGCTTTCCACCACACGGATTTAATCCAAAATCTTTGACTACACTTCTTGAAATACTTTCAACAAGTTCCAGCAAAAAAATTGCTATAATAAGACAGTTCCCTAGAAATTTTAGTTTTACACTACATATTTCGAAACTATTTCTTCTGTGTTTCTAAATGGTTTCGAAATTGTTAGTACATCTTTTGTGTATTTCTCATTTTAATCCTCAATATTTTCTATCGAAATGGGACATTCTACGTCTTTCGCCACATTACTGATGACAGTTACAAAATTTTAAATTGCTGTTTGTCTTTTCATACAGGTATCATATCAATTTTCTTTAAAACTGTTGTTGGTTTCAGAACAACAGATTTTATAAAAGTTCCCAGTTTCTGTTAATAATCTATTTTGTGATGGAAACAGTTGGAAACAAGAATGTGTTTCTAACACTTTCAATGGCCTATTGATATCAGATTACAGTTATTAATAAGGTAACTGTTAACTATGCTGTTGAATGAGGAGTAAGCAGGATGGACACGATTCAATTTCTAGCTAGCTTTCACACTTTTATTACAAATAAGAACAAAGTAAACGTGTGTTACGGATTTCCACCTTTTTGGGAACACCCTGTATGAATCCGTGGGTTCTAAATAATTTTAACAAGAGATTAAACACTACTAACACTTTATTTAACAATTTACTGACTGTACAATACTTCAAAATACACTTTGTTTACTTTAACCTCACTTTTTCCCGAACGTGTCACTTCTCAAATAAACTTCCCCTTCCGCGCTGGTAATCGCGCCTTATATACTCCGAATTGGAATCTCTAGATCCATCTAGAAGCAATCAAGAATCTTCAACAACATTCCAGAAAAGTCCGTTTTATTCTCTTGGCTTCCAGTCACAATCACTAGGCATAGGCGTACCATCTCCTTTTCTAAGGGGGTGTAATTCATAACACTGCCCCCTCCTTAAGCCTGATCGTCCCGATCAGGCAACCCAGAATCATCGATGTATTTCGCCAATCTGTCCAAATGCACGATCTTCATCTTGGACTTTTTGCTTCGTTGAATCCGATAGACGACATCATTAATTCGGGTAATAACAGTGTACGGTCCATCCCAAGGTGGTTGAAGTTTCGGTGACCTTCCTTTCTTCCGCTGTGGGTTGTACAGCCAAACCAGATCTCCCGCCTTGAATCCTTCTGAACTACCCTTACGGTCATATCGAGCCTTCATTCTGTCACTGGCTATGGTGATTTGGTCTCTAACTAACTCATGGACATTCCTTAGCCGTTCACTCACTTCATCTACGTAGCTGTTCACAGGAAGCCGTTCTCCACCTGGTGTTCCAAACATCAAATCACATGGCAGTCTGATCTCATGTCCAAATACTACACGAGCCGGAGTCTGTTTTGTAGTTTCGTGGATAGCAGCTCTATATGCCATGAGGAAAAACGGTATGTGGAGATCCCAGTCACGTTGATTTTTATGAACGACTTTAGAGAGATGTTCTTTCATAGTCTTATTATGTCGCTCCACCATTCCATCTGATTGCGGGTGAAGGGCTGTCGTCCGTGTTTTGTGTATTCCCAATAACTTGCAGATTTGCTGAAATACCCCTGACTCAAAATTTCTCCCTTGATCTGAATGCAGCTCCAGGGGTACACCAAACCGACATATCAAGTTATCTACCAAGACTTTGGCGACAGTAACCGCTTCCTGGTTCGGAATTGCGTAGGCTTCAGGCCATTTACTAAAATAGTCCATGGCAACCAGTATGTACTTGTTACCATCCTTGGTTACTGGGAATGGTCCGGCTATATCGATCGCAATCCTCTCAAAAGGAGCCCCGACGTTATATTGCTTCATTGCACCCCTACTTCTAGTCTGTGGTCCTTTACTGGCTGCACAAATTTTACAATTACGACACCACGCTTCAACATCTTGACGACTATTTACCCAGTAAAATCGTTCACGTACTTTATTCAGGGTCTTGTTAACGCCGAAGTGTCCACCGGATGCTCCATTATGCACTTCCTGAAGTACTTTCGGTACTCGACACCTGGGAATCACTAGACGCATAACAACTTACTTTCCATCCGGGCTCTCCCATGCTCTTTTTAACAACCCGTTCATAACTCTAAGTGAGTCCCACTGTGCCCACAAAGCCTTCAATCCAACTGCTTTGTCTGAAACATCCTTCCACTCTGGTCGAATTCCTTTTTCCTTTGCTCTCAATATAGCCCCAATCTCTGCATCGTTCAGTTGTTCTTGTCTCAGGGCTTCAGTTGTCCAATCATCTGGAACGTCTATTTTAATAGTGTTGACTACTCCCGTGCCCTGCTGTTTCTCCACATGGCGGCAGTGCTTGCAGTCGTCCTTGCATGGTCTTCTAGATAAAGCGTCTGCGTTCTTATGAGATCTTCCTGGTCGATGCTCGATTTTAAAGTCGTACTGTTGCAGCCGTTCTATCCAACGAGCCAGTTGACCTTCCGGGGTTTTCAACTGCAACAGCCATTTCAACGCAGCATGGTCGGTCCTGATTTTGAAATGTCGTCCATAGAGATACTTATGAAAATGGTCCACTGATTTGACGATTGCCAATAACTCTTTTCTGGTTACACAATAGTTTCGTTCTGGTTTGGAGAGCACCTTGCTGAAGTACTCGATCACTCTTTCCTCTCCGTTCTGAATTTGAGACAGCACACAACCAATCGAAGAATTGCTGGCATCTGTATCTAAAATAAAAAGTCCATTCTGTTGTGGGTATGCTAGTACAGGACCAGTGCATAGAGCTGCCTTCAATTTTCTCCATGCTGTTTCACACTCCGGTGTCCACTGGTACTGAACTTTCTCCTCTGTTAGCCGGTGTAATGGCTTCGCAATGTCTGCAAACCCTTCCACAAAGCGTCTATAATAAGTGCAAAGGCCAAGGAAGCTTCGTACTTCATGAACGTTAGATGGCCTTGGCCAATGTCGTACGGCAGAAATTTTATCGGGATCCGTTTGTATTCCCTCTGAAGACACTACGTGCCCAAGGAATTTAACTTCTTTCTGAAATAGTAAACACTTCTTCGGGTTCAACTTCAGGTGTGCATTCCTTACTCGTCCAAATACTTCTTGAAGATTTTTCAAATGTTCTGTAAAGTCTCGTCCCATAACCAGCACGTCATCAAGGTAAACCAGGCACGTCTTCCAGGTTAGCCCTCGTAGTACAAATTCCATCAATCGTTCAAACGTGGCTGGAGCATTGCAAAGTCCAAAAGGCATCACCGTAAATTGGTAAAGACCACTGCCTGCTGAAAATGCTGTCTTTTCCTTATCATCAGGATGAAGCCCAACTTGCCAATAACCGCTCCTAAGGTCTAACGTCGAAAACCATCGTGAGCCTGCCAATGTACTTAACGTGTCGTCAATCCGGGGTAATGGGTAACTGTCTTTCTTCGTCACATCGTTCAATTTCCGATAATCGACGCAAAATCTTAACGTTCCGTCCTTTTTGGCAACCAAAACTACTGGCGATGACCAGGGACTTGTTGACTCCTCAATGACTCCATCTTGTAGCATCTTATCTATCATTGCCGAGGCTTCTTCTTGTTTTGCTAGCGGAAGCCTCCTAGGTTGTTGTCGAATAGCGGGTGAGTCACCAGTATTTATCCGATGCTGGACTATATCTGTTTTTGTAAGGGCCTCCGTACTTTTGGCAAATACTGAACTTTCCTTTTCCAGGAACTTGAGCGCCTCCTCTCGTTCATCCTCAGATAAATGCTCCAACTGGGAACACAGCAAGGTCAAAACTTCCTGGTCTATATTTGTAGATGAATTTCCCTCCGTTTGTTCTTCGCACCTTGCTACCCACATAACCGGTTCGTAGGAGCCAATCGGTTTGCCTTCTTTAATTGTTACTGCATGGGAATTTAAATTGACGACTCTAATTGGGATTGTATCTTTAGTCCGGGTTAAAGTTCTTGCCACAACAATATTGGTTAGGGACTTAATCGATTCGTCACCTTCCACCAGGCCAACACGGTAACCTCCATGATTTCCTTCCAAGGCAGCATCGATGATCTGTTCTGAACGAGCAGGAATCCTAATCGTCTTTGTTGTCAATAGCCTTGCTTTACGGAATTGGTCATCTGCGGTTGCCAGGATAAATTCCTCATTTCCAATTTTCAAGACTCGCTCCCCTACGTCAACAATAAACCTCTTCTCCTCCATGATGTCCAGTCCCAAAATGAAATCATCTGTAATGTCAGCCACAATGACCTTGTAATTGAATCTCAACCGTCCAACCTGCAGTTCCAAATTGACCTCTCCATGGACCGCAGCCCTGTCTCCCGTGGCTGTCCGAATAATTACTTCATTTTGCTTCTTCTTAATCTGCAAGCCTGATATAAACCCTGGCCGCACTATTGATGACGTAGCTCCTGTGTCAACAGTAAACACGCACTTTCTTCCATTCACATATCCTTGCAACAGCAGACTACTTGGAATTCTTCGCAGCTGGGAAATCTTTATTTCTCTGGGGGCACCGTGTTCCCTAGCCAGCACAGCCCCCTTAGTGCTGGCTATCTTTAGTTTTCCTGCTGCTCTTCTACATTTACAGCATTTACTCGTCTGTCCGAGTTCTGCTGTCGACAGTCTCGTTTCATATGTCCCAACCTGCCGCAGTTGTAGCATTTAATACCCCCACTTGGCTTTTCTCTATTTTGTTGGTTTTCCTGTCTTCTTGGAGGATTGAATTTAGCCAGTAATTGACTGAACATTTTATGTATATCGGCCAACATAGGGTTCTGGTTCTCCTTTTCTGACTGCGATTCTTCCAGCGTCATAGCCCGTACTCTTAACTTTGGAGTATCCCTATAGACGGCTTCTACCTCTAGTGCATGCACCAAGGCTTCACTACTACTTTTATGTCGGGATAGCCTGAGGACTCGTCTGATTTCCTCGTCCCTTATCCCATCTAGGAATGCCCCCACTGCCAATTGCTCTTTAAATTCTTTTGGCGCATTAGGGTATGCTAAGTGTGCCAGTCTTTCCACCGCAGCTTCAAATTCTTGCAGACTCTCTCCAGCTTTCTGAACGCGCACTTTCAGCTGGGTCTGGTATACTTGAGCAAGGTGTTGATCTCCATATCGTAGATCTAAGGCAGCTTCTAAAACTCTAAAATTCCGTTGTTGGTCTGCCGGAATTATCTGGAGCAACTCCAACGCTTGGCCTCTTAAAGCCACGATTAATGCCTTAGCCTTCTCTTCGTCATTCCAGTTGTTAGCACTCGCTGCTGCCTCAAACTGTGTCTTGTAAGTCATCCAGGAATTTTGACCATCAAAGGAGGGAATTTTTAATTGCTGGCCTGATGACACCACTTGCTGGTTTCCTCTTGTCCTCAACTGTTGTTTAAGCTGGTCAATTTCTCCTTCTACCTGGTGCATTTTCTCTTCAACCTTGTCTACTTTTTCTTTCACTTCGCTTACTTCTTGCTCGACTTTATTTTTAAGTTCTTCAGTGATGGCAAATATGGCACTCTGTTGGCCTTCTATAATTTTCCTTAGTTCGTCTCTTTCTTTTTGTTGTTTAATGTCCAAGTCTTGCATGATTTTTCTCAATTCTTCCTGACGTTGTTTCTCTTCGTCTTGATGTCGTTTTTCTTCTTCTTGTTTTTCCTCTTGACGCTTTTGTTCTTGTTCTTCTTTTTCCTGTAGGCGTTTTTGTTCTTTTTCTTGTCGTTTTCTTTCACGTTCCTCTTTCTCTTCCTGGCGTTTTCTTTCCTGATCCATCATCATTTTTTGCATTTGGGCCATAAAGTCCTGCATTTGTTGTTCGGATGCCATGCTTCTGGTTGTTACCGGCATATAATTATAATAAAATCAACAAAATTTATTAATCACGTCAATATCGGTAATGCAATTGTCCAGAGAAATCGCAAAACAGCACGAGAAAGTCTTTTATTTAGAGTCTTTGTCACTTAACCTCTAATGTCCAACAAAATGTTCCAAAAATGTCTCAAAAATGCACTTAAACACTATTTTTCCTGTTCGAAAATAAACCTCGAACAATGTCCAGTAAATTAGTCCTTCCTGTGTTAGCACTAACTCCGAGAATACTGTCCCAGTCTTCTCAACACTCCCGAAAAATCCTCTTGTCAAAATTCCGCTTCCGACACCAAAATGTTACGGATTTCCACCTTTTTGGGAACACCCTGTATGAATCCGTGGGTTCTAAATAATTTTAACAAGAGATTAAACACTACTAACACTTTATTTAACAATTTACTGACTGTACAATACTTCAAAATACACTTTGTTTACTTTAACCTCACTTTTTCCCGAACGTGTCACTTCTCAAATAAACTTCCCCTTCCGCGCTGGTAATCGCGCCTTATATACTCCGAATTGGAATCTCTAGATCCATCTAGAAGCAATCAAGAATCTTCAACAACATTCCAGAAAAGTCCGTTTTATTCTCTTGGCTTCCAGTCACAATCACTAGGCATAGGCGTACCATCTCCTTTTCTAAGGGGGTGTAATTCATAACACGTGTAACCTCCACTTATTAACTTGACAATCTTCTGTCAATTCTATAACTAACTAATGCCGACCTAAAAACAAAATTAAATAACTAAATGTTCTTAGGTATTTTATTTAACAGTAACAGATTTTGAAGAATATTTTGAAATTGTTTTCAAACAATTGTTCCAAAGAAAAGCTGTACTTAATGATAGAACAGTTATTGAATTGTTCAGTAGTATTGTTGTATTATATGTGAAAATAATTTCAGAAAAATATCAGAAATATACGTAAACCTTCGTATCTCACATACGAATCAAAACAGTTACAAACTGTTTCCCACTACCTCTGTTTCAAAATTATGTCCATAAAAATGCTGCTTGAGAAGGTTTCTTCTTGTTGATGTCAGATTATTTTTATTCTTAACCTCTTCTCAAATCCACCGAGATAACTTCAGGATTTTGTGTAAGGGGTTAATTTTACAACTAAAATTTTATAATTTTAGTAAGTAGAATTTAAATCCGCTTCATTAGGCATGCAAACTGTAAGTGAAGCCCGCAAACTGACTGACCGTCCCCGTATAGTGGTTTCCTAGTATTTTTTATCCACTCCCTTGCCCTGTATAATGGGACAAGGGAATCGTTTTAGGCATCTCAAGGACTGATTTTGGGCCAGTATAGAAGCTTGGCTCTTCCTGTACATTTTTCCACGTTTAGACATAGAAATTATTATAAATTAATCCTCAGACCTTTGGTATACATCCTAGTGCTGAACGACTCCTAAATGCCATACACATCCTGTGAAATAGACGATATTTAAGAATAAAATGAGTTTAGAGCTCATTTAATTTTATCCTCATGTATTAATCAATTTATCAATATAAAAGTTGTGGATTTTATTTATTAAATAAACATAATAAGTATAACAGGAATATTTACACTATTTATTGCCTATATATATATATAAAATTTGGTTTTCTAGCTAGCTTATTAAGTTATATGTTAAAGTTACTTTAAAGTAGAGAACTCACTTACACCCAGTTTTATTTCTATGAACATAAAATCCAAATTCCTTCAATTTCCTATATAATGAAATGTATTTTCCTGCAGACGTTGTTCTAGGAACTATAAATTTTTCACAAAACGTGGTTCTACTTCTGGCGGCATTACTTAGATTTCCGTAGTTTAAAGTAACTAAAAATGTCAAAACAAAACTATAACAATTATGTTTGTGTTCGCTATAAGATTTCGAAGACCAACATTTTTGTTTGCAAACTTGTAACAATGTTTTGTCCCAGTGTTCCGTCCATGGTCCCGGTGCTTGGTCCAGGAGAAGGCATTGTCCCCAGTGACCACTTCGGTGACGTCGGAGGCCATTTTTGTCGAATTCTACTATGGTTCCACTTGACGTTGTCACGCCGATGTGGAGGTCCATTGAATTGAAATAGTCACTAAAAAAGAAAAGATATTACTTATACAATGAGATAATTTTTGAAACTATTAAAGCCTTTTGCTTTTTTTCACGGTAATTATTATCATCATAAGTCGTAACACTGTTATCGTATATCTTGATGTTCAGCCATGCGCTGCTTTTTTAAAATAATGGAGGGTTGTATAATAGGGTGGAGTGAAAAATCTGACATTTTACTTTCTGAACGCCTATATGCGGAAAAGTGGTGGGCTAAGTACTATTAATTCCCTGCAAAACCTGGAGTCGATTGGATGACGTCTAGCGGTACCCCCCACCACTTTCAAAATTTGTCGCCGACTGCCAGAAACACAAGACCAGAAACAAAACCGATTCAATTATTTCTCCAGCGAGTGTCGTTAAGTGAGTGTGCGTTTAAGCTGCAGATATTCATTCGAAAATAGTTTTACAACCGCATAATTGTATCTCGGTTACTTTGGTTGTTATTTAGTGAATTTTGATATTCGAGTTTTTTGTGAAATATGCCAAAAACTAGAAAATATATTGACTGCCCTGTATTTGGTGCCCCATCTCTGTTTAGGAAAAATACCTTACCTACATATGCGGATGTGATGAAAAACTATGCATATATACCTCAAAACTTAATTAATTCAGCTCAAAATAAAGCAGAACCGACCTTAAGTAACATTGTAGAGATTTTGAGAGCTGAAACTTGTTTGGTCCAAGGCATCTATTCCCTTGGTGACAGATCAACAAGTTTTACATATGATAAGACAATATCACGAAAAATTGAGAAACCTTAAGAAACCTCTAAAATTCCGATTTAATGATCTCTTAGACAAAAAGTGACAAAATTTAGAGAAATTGCAGAAACAAAACTTTTCGATATTTCGTCCTACAAGTGAGCGAATTTTTCATTATGTAAGTGTAAAAACAAAGTGCCAATTAGAGAAAGAGAATATCTAGTAGACCAGAGAACTGAGAGAAAACTGTTTATTGGCACAATTGATCCACTAGCTACGCGAAATATTCAGCGATCCTTACATCGGAGAGTCTTGGAAACAAAATCGCTACCTTCAACTTCTATACTTCCAATGTGGTGGATATGGAACTGTCAGATGGTGAAGAGACAGATGATATTGATGGCAGTTCTAATGCAAAGCAGAAGGCTAGCCAAAAATTACAACGCCAACGATCTAAACAAATGCGTATTAACTTACCAAGTCGTCTGCTGTATTAAAAGATATTGGACTGGCAACCAAAGAAGAAACTAGTAAAATAATTGATAGAAGTAAGATAAGAAGAGAGAGAAAAGGAAGACGAAACATTTTAAGAACCAAGCAAGACAAGGATTTTTTACAAGCCATTTATTTCGATGGACGAAAAGATAATACCCTTGTTCAGCATTCAATTGGTAATAAAAATCACAGAAGTACAATTAACAAAGAACATATTGAGATTGTTTCAGAACCGGGATCTAAATATTTTGGACATATCACTGTTCCATGTGGCACAGCAGAGGCAATTTCTGAAAATTTGATACAGTTTCTGCAGCAACATATGGATTTGACGAACTTAGTGGCTATTGGATGTGATGGGATCGCTGTCAATACGGATATTCATAATGGTGTAAATAGAAAGCTAGAAATGCATATTGGAAGGCCACTACAGTGGTTCATTTGTATGTTACACGCAAATGAATTACCTTTGCGTCATTTAATAAAACATTTAGATGAGGAAACTACTGGCCCTTCTGGGTTTTCTGGCGAAATCGGCAAAACATTACAATCTTGCGAATCTATACCAGTCACAGAGTTTCAAAAGATTACCACAGAACTTCCCGAAATTGACTTATAAATGTTAAGCACAGACCAAAAATATTTTATAACATATGAGTTTCTCTATATCGAAGGGTTACATATCGGAGGATCTGGTCATGCAGCCACCTCCACGTGATGAGTTCTGGGTTGTTTTATATTAAAACAAGTGAAGAGCTGCATAAATTATAAGTTTTAATAGTTTCACTTATTTAGAAAAAAGCCATAAATTTGAAGAGCCTGGGGCACCGGAAAACGTAATCGTATGAGGCTCAGTTTTCTCACAGTAAATTGACCCTACATGTAGCCACTTTTCCACATATAGGAGAAATAAAATTCGAAAAAGAAAATTTTTGCCCGTTTTCGCTATACCCTATTGTATAACCAAATCTAAACCAATATTAGCATGATTAAAAATGAAAACTCAAAGTTGCGATTGTTACAACTGTAATTAACCAAGAGCTGGTGCATTGTTTCTATCGTATCTAATAACTTTGTTGCAATATGATTTACCTGTAGTCCCATTAAAGACCAACACAGTCTAGTGTAGGTCTCGGAATCGGAAATAAAATGAGATGCGCTATACACATTAGGGTGGAACTTAAACTGGCCAAAATACATATTTTTTAAATTCTATATTCTAATAGCGAGTGAAAGTTGCCTTTTGTCCTCTTGAACACACACAAAAAATTTCGATTTAAAAAAACATATCTTCAGCTGCCCCAATCTGTTTGAAATAAAAAAAAATGATATTACACGTTATATTGTAGTACTCTTGCTTATTTTATATCAAAACAAAATGGAGCTCACCATGTGGAGGTGTCTGCTAATTGATTTTCCATCCCTGCCCTTCCAAACCACACTACCTACAAATCCTTAATAATTATTGTTTTTAATTATCTTTGGATGTTCCTGCTTTATATTCAGCCTTTGTATGAAAGCTAGGCATTAAATTGCGCGATTTCAATCTTACACTTATAAATCCGTCTCTAGCTGCAGTACCACATACAGAAGTCACTTTCACGCACCTTTCCACAGCTTGAGTGTGGCATGGAAAGCTAGGAAATTCTAACTTGGGAGTTGTTATACCACTCAGTAATATTTTCAAGGCTTGATTACTTATGTCGTATTATTGGTGGTTCGGTTACTTCACATTCAGCCCAATTGATTATATCAATGTAGTATGAAGCACTGAAATTTAGGGGTGGCACATAAAAAACACGAATTTCTTTTTGAACTTTTCTTGCTTTAATAATTCTCCTTGTACCGAGTTCCCTTATTTCCCTTCTTTCATCCGTTATCATACTGAGAAGAATATTCTCAGGATGGCCAAAATAACCATTCCTCTAAATAACAGGGTCAACGATTGCCTTTAATTCCTCTGTTAAATACCGAGAAAGCTTAATTATGGAAAATAAGTGTTTAGCGCCATCTGTGCACGAGTGTTTTGATTTAATTCTAAACCATATTGGACCATATACTTTAATTATATATTCTGTCAGTACTCGAAGATTGCTTGATGGGTTTTTAGTACTAATATATAATCGTAAGATACGGTTGGCAGTTGTAAGCCATCTTGCATGTGATAACTTTCCCGGATTCTTCCTCGACAAATCTAACGAGCAATTTCCATACTCAATAAATACCTTTGATCAGTACTTAATTTTTTTTATCAATATTAGTCAATTCGCAGTCAATTTTGTTAAATAGAACTACCGGAAGGTAGTTGTTTACCAATTGGTCCCGACAGTCCTGTAGGTCCAGTTGTATTCCCGTCTAAATGATGTAACAAATGCCGTAATGGAAGTTCATTCAAATATAAGAGGCACACTAACCACTGCAAGGGTTTTCCAAAATGTTGTTCTAGACGTCTTATAACACCTCCTTTCATACCTGTATTGAGAACAGTACCATCACATCCGAGACCTACAAGATGTGAACCATCTACGAGATTTTCTTTAAAAAAATTAATATGCTGTCTTTCACAGCAGTGCCACTTCCTGAAGCAGGTGTAATATGGCCGATGTAATTGGATCCAGGCTCTTGAACTAAAGATATGTGTTCCTCAGTAATAGTTTTTCGGTTTCGATTTTCTCCTTTAATTTCTTGAACGACCGTTTTATGTTTGCGTCCATCAAAATAGAGACCACGTATAGGTACATCTTCCTTTAATAAAACAACTTGTGACTTCTTGCGCTGCTTTTCCCTTTGACGTCTAATTTTCATTCTATCGATAACTTGAGCAGCATTTTGTTTTGAAATGATTCCAAAATCCTCTAAAGCAGCACTTGCAATTAATGCCGCAGACCTATCTGAAACGCCTGTTCTATCACAAGCCATCGCTAAGCAAGGAAGTTTTTGTATTATTCGTAGAGTACCCATGTCCATTGAAGTAGGTGGTATATCTACTAAAATATTTTCCTCCATAACGCCAGAATCATAGACATCCTTATCAGATTTCTGTTTTGGTGTGGATAATATTTCAGGCTGAAGTTCCCTTTGTCTTGCAATTCGCGAAGCTTCTTTTTCTTGTCTCTCGAATTTTTGTTTAAGTTTTAGAGAAGTACAAACGTCAATTGTTACAATGATCATTTTCCTTTCGGTGCTTTGATCTAGTAGAAATACATTTACATGATGAGATATCAAATAATTTTTTGCTGGTATATTCACGAAATTTTTTAAGTTTTATTTGATAGTTGTTTGAGATTTTCCTACCTTTAAATGGTTTTAACAATTTCCGACACTCCACTAACAGAAGGCTCCTTATTATTGTTTTGAGATTTTAGGACCTTTTTTATATATAAATAACATTTCATAACCTCTTCATAAGTAGGTAAAACTAACTCACTTAAATCTTTGGGAGCACCGAACACAACACACTGTATTTTACTTCGTGTTTTTGCTAAAGCAGATTTTTGAGCTTCCATGTTTCTTGCAACAGTAAAAGTACCTAACTTAGCGAAAAATTTAATAAAACAAAACAACACAATAATATTTTCAACACAGTACAAGGATTAGTAAAACCAGTGATAACCACTTCTAGACTTGTTAAAACCTAATAAATATCAAGTACAATCATGTTCATAAATTTTCGGTTAACCTATATTAGCAGGACACTATAAATGTGTCAAATATGATATTTGTATAGTGAAAATAACATAAGACAAAAACTTTGAGGCCATTGGGGCAGCTGAAGATAATATTTTGCGTTAAAAACATATAAACATTTTTTAATAAGGACATGATAGGGCAACTTTTTCACGCTATTAGAATTAAAAAAATAAATTTCAATTTTTAAGTTCCACCCTAATACACATGCAAGAAGCTTTATGACAACGGGAGTTGCAGCGGGGTGTTAAAACATTGAAAATATACAGAACAAATTACAAAATCAACTCATCTAATGGCTAGATATTAACTTTAAATACAGAGAAATAAACATACAAGAAAGTGTCTTAGAAACCAACAATAGTTATTGTGTTTTGGTAGCTAAATAGAGATTTTTCGGCATGCTTGTATTCAATTTCAAAATTTTTGGATTATAGTGGCACAAATACATTACAACACTACCTTGAAGGGGTAAAAGAATACTTCCAACAATGTGTGTGATTTAAAAATATTTAAATTTTATTCCTTTTTACTATAAAATACTTAAAAAGTATTCTACTTTGTACAATTTATTATTTATAATCCCTTATCCGCATAACTAGGGTTGAAAATACCCTAGACTATACTTAAGGCTATTTATATTTTTGGTTCAAAATTTTAATTATCCTCTACCAAGAGACAAGTTACCCCCTAACCTGGAAGTTTTACTGAACCTCTTCTAAGAGTTAGTATTTTCTACTTGCCTAACATCTAATAGACTGCCTTACACCCTTTCAAGTATTAACCGCAATTAACGGTGCTTAACTATCCGTATCAGGTTACATGTACTGTAAAGACAAACATGAAAAGTTGAGTACAAAATGAAACGACTGAGCGGGTTATTAGTTTAACGTATTAAAACATATAACATGTACTAATATACGATTCAAATGTATCACTTTAACTGCGAATATTTCAGAAACGGAGGAGCTGAAAAAAATTAAAAAATTATGTGTATATTATCAGTCTATTCTAAATCAATCACTGAAATTTGAATAATATAGATTGGACACTTTTGAAGTTCTGCTAAGTTATATTGAGAAATGTCCTACTTTTTAAGGAAATTTTGACTATACCAGTTTGAAATCCATTATAGCTTGGAAAACATGCATACTATGTAAATAATATTTTAGACGCCTATAAAGCACGGCTTTTCTTGTACGAGGAAATTTTTTCATAATTTTTATTTGAAAGTTTTGCAGTTATTCTCAAAAACGTGACGTCATGTTTATTCGGTTATTTATCAATATGTTTAATTTTTTTTGATAAAACAGTTAATTATATAAAATGTAAGCACTTTCAGGAAAAAGAATTGGTATATATCAAATATTAATTTAGTAATCAAGCGTAATCGTTTTAAGTTTGCAATAATATTATCTATTACGCTTGATAACTAAATTAATACTTGATATATAGGTACCAACATTTTTTCTGAAAATGCTTATATTACATTTTATATAATTAACTATTTTAACAAACATTTTTTAAATACATTGATAAATAACCGAATAAACATGACGTCAGTAGTTATGCTATAGGGATTCTACGCCAAAATCCAATGTTATTTCTTATGGAGGTTCATTTTAGTCATTTTTGACCAATTTTACCCCCCACCAGTTATTAGGCACCTCATCACTTAGATATAAATGTACAGGTCTGAACAGCTTTTAAAACAGGGTCTGTATACAGGTCTGTACGCTTTAAAACAGAGTTTGAATAGCTTTTAAACAGATTTGTACAGCTTTTAAACAGGTTTGTACAGCTTTTAAACACAATCTGTTTTAAAAGCTGTTCAGACCTGTACATATATATCTAAGTGATGAGGTGCCTAAAAAGTGGTGGGGGGTAAAATTGGTCAAAAATTACTAAAATGAACCTCCATAAGAAATAACATGGGATTTTGGCGTAGAATCCCTATAGCATAACTACTGACGTCACGTTTTTGAGAATAACTGCAAAACTTTGTAATAAAAAATTAAGAAAAAATTTCCTCGTACAAAAAAATGCCGTGCTTTATCGGTGTCTAAAGTATTATTTACCTAGGTATGCATATTTTCCAAGATATAATGGATTTAAAACTGGTATGGTCAAAATTTCCTTAAAAAGTAAGACATTTTTCAATATAACTTAGTAGAACTTCAAAAGTGTACAATGTACATTATTCAAATTTTAGTGATTGATTTAGAATAATGAACACAAAATTTTTTCAAATTTTTCTGCTTCTCTGCTTCTATTCTATATTCTATATTTGAATCGTATAATAGTTATACATTACAAATTTAAAAAACATATTTTCACTTGTTTTTTTTTAAATATTATTAAATTAACAATATATCTGATTGTAGGAATAGTTAATTATTAAAAATTATCCCTGTATCTTCACACACTTAATAATAAATTATAAACTCTTGCGTTTCTTGTAATATTGTACATAAAATCTGATGTTATAAGTAGTGATTTATTTCTGATATCTATATACCTACTTCAAGAAGTCATATGTTACTGTCAGTGTCCCTAGGATTCTATTCGTTAAAATGGCGTCAAAATGAAAAAAAATAAAAACGCTTCTTAGCTAGTTTATTCGATTTTGTATGGTACTGTACTCAAATGGCCCAAAATTCACCTTTTTACCTAAAGAAACGTTATAGACAAAATTAAATTGTTAAAAAAACGCAATAGGCTTTGGAAGTCCAAAACTCAGATATATAATCCTCATGATACCCCAGACGGTATGTTATCATAATTTTGCTGTTACAAAACTATGCATCATTGTCATTTTTTCACTCACCTAATACTAATATAATTTGGTCTTTTGTAATAAACTATATCTATCTATGCGTGACTGAGTGGATTGATATTATTGGAAGGAATATAACTGCCAGATTATAGATATATTGATTTACTTACAATGGTGAGTATTCCCATCCCAACCTAATAAATTTATTAAAGTTATACTAATTTATTTTTTTAAAAGTACCTGATTTGTAGCACGAAAAATGTCATTATTAGTTTATGAAGCCAAAAATTGAACTTGGCCCAATACAGATTCTGTAAAATACCACATATAATAGTCTCCTTCAAAATGAACGTTACCTACTAAGTAATAATATTACCATTCTGATTTTTATTTTTTCGTATACTTTAGTCGGACAAGTTTAATTTAATTCAATACAATGTCGTTCGTCTTACCGAATCAGCACATAAGTTTTTCCAATAAAACAGTATGGTTGTAGTACTATACTCAAAAGCCTTGCACAAATATACCAACTTTCTACTTCCTGCTTTAGCGATTTCAATGTTTTTTGAAACAATAATGGTGTTACTTGTATTTTATTTTGTTATAAGTAAACTCTTTTAACAAAATGGAAATTATATAATTCATTTTAGATTTTCCTTATTTCCTCAAAACATCTAAATTTTATCATGTTTGGTCCAGTAATGCAACAAAGTTGATAACTCAGGAGAGACCTAATCTATATTGCAGATGGTTACGTCGATATTATGATATTGGTTATGCAACCAATTATACAACAGACAAATACACAAATTTTAAGTAAGTACCTACGCGAAGTAAGTTCGTCGTATTTATTTGTTCCTACCTGGGGCCCTATTCTTAAAATGGTACGAATAGAAATACTCTATGCAATTTTTTCGATAAATCAATATTTTTCGAGTTTTTCGCGATTGAATAATATGTTGATTTTTCATGTAAAAAATGTATGTTTTGGAGCGATTTTCACAAATAACTCGAAAACCTTACATTTTATCAAAAAAAATCATCAGAGTCAAAAATGAAAGTTATAAAATAACAAATAGATTGGTTTTGTGTACTGTTTCTGTGCAATGCGAATCGAATTATGGCTCGTTGAAGGTGACTATTTGTTCGCCGAAAACTGAACTCGAACCTTTCAACGTTAAATAACGAAAAAACGACGAATTTTTGGAGGAAAAGTTATCAGATCTTTTTTAAAGTACTTGAAAAGACCTTTAATATGAGCGTTAATAAATGTCAGCATTAAAACTTACGGAGTTGTGATAAGAATAAATTGGTTGTCTGGTATTTTCAGAGGAAAAATCAGCAATGAATTTGAATAGATTTGAAAAAAAATTAATTCAATTTTGAAAGGATTTCTGAATTTTTTGAAAAAAAAATTTTTTTTTCACAAAAACTCAAAAACTAAAGAGGATATGTAAAAAACGCAAGAGTGCAAAAATTTTGTTTTTTTTCCTTGCAATTTTTTTAACGTTTTAAGTTCGCAATTGAGTGCTAGAATAGGATCACCTTTCCCGAACCCTTTAAACTAAAAAATCTCAAAAACCAGGGGTCTTGTAGCCCTTGAAATTCCCTGCACAATGGTTTTTGGACGATTAGATATTTTAAAAATTAACGACGTTAAGCCGTTGGTTTCATTGCTGATTTTTCCTTCGAAGAAACGAGACAACCATTTTATTTTCATCATCACTCCGTAAGTATTTATACCCACGACATTTACTAAAGCTTATCTTAAAGGTCTTTTCAAATACTTTAAAAAAATCTAACAAGTCTTCTTCCAAAAATTCGTCGTTTTTCCGTTATTTAACATTGAAAAGTTCTAAATCAGTTTTCGGCGAACAAGCAGTCACCTTCAACGAGCCAAAACTCGGTTCATATTGCATTTACAGAAATAGAAAATCCAATCGATCTGCTATTTCATAAGCTTCGTTTTTGTCCCCGACGATTTTTGTTATAAAACGTAAGGTTTTCGACTTATTCTTGAAAAATCGTTTAAAAACATGCATTTTTTTAATGAAAAATCAAGTTTCAATCGCGAATAATTCGAAAAATATTGATTTATCGAAAAAACTTCCCCCTATCGATTTATGCAGTTATTTCGAGTGTGTTAATTTCAACCCCCTAGAAGGAGTGGCATCCACCCCCAGGGTAAAAGAGAACATTGGCACTATATAATTTTTGTTCCTTGAGCCATTCCCTACTTACTGGAAAAATTTGTCAGTCAGTTTTATCCGAAAGAATTCTGAACCAAAATCCGTCAAACACTGTACCATTGGAACTATATTCCTACGAGGCACAAGAAGGGCAATTCTCTAGATCTGCTAATGAGCAAAATGCATAATATTTTTAAACATCACAGATGAATATATCACTAAAAAACATTATTTTTCCAGTATTTTATTTTTGTTTTATGTTCTAATTAAAGGTTAAAAAAATTATTTACTGCAGCTGTCAATTTTACTGCGTTTAAATAGAGAAGTTTCCGCGCTATTTGTATGTGACGTCATCGGGCACATCGCTCCGACGGAAAACGTATTGTCATTGCGAATGTGTACACATTATTTATGTTGTGTTATGGAAAATACAAAGAAAAGTAGCTATAAATATTGTATTGTGCCCAAATGTACAAATACTACAATAAAACCTCCAGAAAAGTTATTTTTTAATGTACCTAGACGCGATAAAGTTAGGAGGAAATGGTGCAGAGCTATGAGACGAGACGACCGAAATGCAGAATTATCATCATCCTCAAGATTATATTGCTGCCAGGATCATTTTGATGTAAATTTACCCATTAAAACTAATTATTTTATAATAATATTATGAAAATATGTACCTAACCCTAATATTATTGTGATAATTTGTTTACATATCATGGTGAATTTGGTCACTTTCCTATTTATGGGAATACAAAAATTTACTAACTTCTGTTAATAGGAACCTTGAATTAAAATGTATAGTATAAATGTATAAGAACGATGGGAATAATGTAACTTCTCGACGTTCTACATATTATCCAGTTATATATTTATATATACCTATGTATGTCAACAGTTATTTTACTATTAATGGATCTACCTACCTAATAGTACGTACTTAGTAAGTGACGGGAGGTATTTATTATATAAAAAAGTAAAGCATTCTAAGATGAAAAATATTAATTAATATAACGTTAAGACATTGCCTTGTTTACCCATTTTGAGGTTAGGTACATAAATAATTTGTTATATTTAACTACAGTAAAAGGATAAAAATGGGCACAATTGAATTAATGTTTAGAATAATGAATGACACATACCTTGTTGCTTTAGTACCTCCAATTTCTGCACTAATAAAATCAGTATTAGTAGTAAAAAGTTTGTCATCATAAACACATCAACAACGGGCAAATTGTCACTCTGGCCCTGTAAAAACCCACTGCCCGTCATTTTTACCACTTAATAATTAAAGTAAATAAATAAATGAATTTCTTTTATGAAAATATCAATACACATTTATAAAACACAAAACAATTTACGATTTTTAACCCCTTGGCAGATAGACGACCATTAGACATTATGCCGAATGACGTCAGACCAATAGCGTGGTGTTTTCAGTCACGTGGATATGTTCCCATAAAATTTTGAATTTCAAAGTCGTTTATTTAGGCTACACATTTTTTTTATACCTTTTCTTCATTACTTTCTCAAGTTATATAACATACATAACGAAAAAATTATAAATTATTGCATTTCTAAAATTCATACATGTTGCTCATTAGCACGAGAATTTCAGCAAGGGAAAATTTTCTCAAGAGAATTCCTACGACTTCAAGAATTGGACTCCAGAGGTCTACTTACATGTTGGTATTAAATCAGTAGTAGTATTTACTTAATTTTTCTGTGCTCTATTCAAGTGAGCTCTGAACTATAGTCTTAGAGAGGAAACTGGTGATAGTACAGATATTATTTTTCTTAAAATTTAAATAATACGACAGTATTAACAACATACCTACACAAAAATAATAAATGCTGTGTACCAGACCAACACTTTTATATGTATATTGATGTGCTAAAAATGAATCTGTGGTTCAAATTCCTTGATTTTGTATACATTTGTCTAATCGCGGAAAATTACATTTAAGAGAAATTGAGACAAATACATTTTTAGTAGATCAGTGTTGGAAAATGAAGTTTGAATTCTAGTACAGAGCATCTTTTTCGTGATACTGTACCAGAAATCTATTCACATAGTTTTTAAATATATTTAAGTGATTTAAAGGATTAAATGAACTTTCCGTTTATATATCATAAAATCTGAAAATAAGGATAATAAGGTAAGATTGACTATTGTAAATTATCTTATCCGAATAGCAACAGGAAATTTTGTATGTAACAACAGACGAAACATATTTTAAGTCATTATTGTCGTGTTAATATATGGATAACTGCAACATTATTAAATAATATGAATTACTGATTACCTTTACATTCATTCATGCGAAAAATAATTATTGTCGATCTCTGAGTTTTGTAAAACCACACTAAAAAGAAAAAGTAATTCATGGCCACAATAATATAAATGAAACAAACCAACTTATGGAATGCTTACTTGATATTCTAAACTGCAATGTATTTATCAGCTAGACGTAAAAAGGAGGGGTGTTATAAATTTGAAACCTTTGTCTCTGTGTGTCTGTATGTCTCTTATCATCTAGCTCCAAGAGGCTGAACCGCGGTTTTAAAGCTGGAATTTGCGAGACGATTCTTAGCCATGTTTGGTTGAAATTGGGTATGCCATTTCCAAGATTGTAAGGTTTGCTAAACACTCAGTGTTACGAATGTTGTGTTTTAAGAAATGGCGAAGGATTCGGTGTTATTTCACATATTAAATTAATGTTTATCTGAAATGTATTCAAACAGTTTTAAAAAATATCTTGAACTTGATAGGTTTAAGTTGATCTTGTAATGAAAGAAAATTGAAATTAAAAGTTGAATTAAGAAATTTAAGAACCCCTAACACAAAAGTAAGACCAAATAAAAGTTAAATTAAAAATTTTCAAACACCGATGCAAAAAATAAACCTTTCAAAATGAACAAACAATTTATATTCCCTGGCTAGAAACACTGGCTACTTCTTTTTCTCTAAATTTATTGTTGGACCGTGGATTAATAGCTTTCAGTTGGGTATGTAAATACACAATACAATACAATATTTGTTTTACTACAGACATCATAATTATTCGCAAAAAAAAAAAAATTACAAATGCATCAGAAACCGGTGAAATGAACAACTGTCATACTTACTTGAAGCAACATAATGCATAAAATCAAACATTTACTTATAGTCCATTGAAATGTTACATTGACCTTGCATTTTGGGTAGGACAAGATTTTTCTCTTTTGATGTTTAGGGGGAGTCAGTGTGAGTATAAAACTCGATTTTCGGGGTGGAGAGCCCCCCTCATTTGCCCGCCATCTTGAAATAGGGGGCGTAAACAGTTTTCCCCGATATCTTGAGAACCGTAAGTTTCACAAAAAATGTATAAAACTTTTTTCTTGTCTAGATACTTCTTATCGTAAAGTTGAAAATGAAAAAGTTATAATTAAAAATATACTAAAATTTTCAAGAAAAATATCATTTAAGAGTTAGGTAAAACATTTTTTATATTGATTTTATTGAAAATATACATTAGATGTTTCTTATACATCATTTTATTGCGAACAAAGGTCTCTACTCATTTTTTAAATTTCTCTTGGTGTTAGGACGCTGCAAATAGATCAAGTGTATCAAAAACTGCACTGGACAATTCTGAAAAAAATTGAGTAAACTCCTAGGATAATTCCAAACTCTTCTTGCCTTCTGCAATAATTGTCCAAACCTCTTCTTCTCGAGTAAAAAAATCGCAAAGTTCTCAAATTTAGTCAGATAATCCAAATTTTTTCGTAGAGTGCCATTACTCGAGATCTTTGAAAGTTTCAGGTTAAAAAAATCACCCGGCTGATTCTTTTAACCTGAAACTTTCAAATTAAGCACTCTACGAAAAAATGTTTTAAACAAAAGTTGTAGAATTGGATGGGGGCAGTTCTTTGACTTTGGGTGGGAGGGTAAGATCATTCAAGGTCAAATTAGGTTTTTCAAATGGGAATCGTTGTATTTACGGGAGATATTTGCTGGAGATGTGGAATCAATGCCGTTTTCCACCGAAGATGTTATGTTCCCGTTGCGCTATGCAAATTTGAATTGTCTGACTAAAAATAGATTACATTTTTTTCTGAAATGATAACTCTTTTAGTTATCTGACGAGGAAAAATTACAATTTTAGAATTTTGCGACTCTTTTACTCGAAAAAGAAGAGGTATGGACAAAAATTGCGGGTGGCAAGAAGAATTTGGAATCATCCTAATAATTTACTGTTTTTTTTTTCAAAATTGTCCAGCGCATTTTTTGATACACTTGATCCATTTGCAGCGTCCTAACACCTCTCCAAAGAAGAGAAATTTAAAAAATGAGTAGAGAAAATTGTTCGCAATAAAATGGTGTACAAGAAACATTTGATGTATATTTTCAATAAAATCAATAGTTTCTTGAACATCTCCAGATTATGTCGACAAATTGTCAGTAGTACACTTGATATAAATTGTGAAAATACAGAGAAACGTGGTCGATCGAATAAGGCACTGACTCTCTTGTCATCGGTATATTCTGTCTTTTTCTTCCACTTAGCGTTCTGTCGTTTTGCACATAAGTTCATTTTGAACAAAGAATAAGTACGCAAATTGTCAGAAGTGCACTTGATAACATAAAAATTGCAAAATTTTTGCAACTTTGGAGCCGGCTCTTTACCTTCCACTCACCATTCTGGTGATTTTTTACCTACTTATTTATACTGCCTTCAATCATTCTGCAAATTTTCATTACCACACCTTATCAATTTTTTTACTTGAAAAAATTCCATCTTTGACCATCCACCCACCCGTTATCCTTCCAGACTGACTTCTGGCGGCCGGCCTCACACTATGTCGGCAAGAATAGAACCTGTTCTGGGTAAAATCTCGACTACACTGAGTCACATGCCAACCTCTGTAGCCAGCTCTCCGTCTATTACGTTTTATCAGAATTGAAGATTATAAAACAACAAATCGATTGATTTTTGAACCTTTCAACGTAGAATAACGATAAAACGACGAATTTTTTGAGGAAGACTTGTCAGACCTTTTTTAAAGTAGGTACTTGAAAAGACCTTTAAAATGAGATTTAGTAAAAGTCGTTAGCATAAAAACTTATGGAGTTACGTAGAAAATAAAATGGTTGCCTCATTTTTTCGGAGGAAAATTCAGGAATAAAACCAATGGCTTAACTTCCTTTTAATATATCTAATCGCTCAAAAAACATTTTGCAAGGTATTTCAAAGGCTACAAAGCCAGTAAAGTTGAACATTCTTGAACCCTTCGTTCTTTATATTTTTGAATTTAAAGGGCTCAGGGAAGGTGGTTCTCGCACTCAAATGTGAACTTAAAACATGTTGTCAATCATTCTAGAAAAAAAAAATGCAAAAAGAAACCTAAATTTTGTACCTTAGTAATCTTTAGTTTTTGAGTTATTGTGAAAAAATTAAAATTATTTTAAGAATCATTTCAAAATTGAATCAAACTATTTTTTCAAATCCAAGCATTCTGAACCGTTCAAATTTCTAGAACACATTGTTAACACCTAAATAAAATAAATTGTAAATTGTCAATTCTTGCGGTCGTTGATTTCACTGCTGATTTTTCCTCCGAAATAACGAGACAAACATTTTATTTTCATCACAACTCCGTAAGTATATATGCCAAGGACTTTTACTAAAACTCATTTTAATGGTCTTTTCAAAAAAGTCTAACAAGTTTTCCTCCAAAAATTCGTCGTTTTCCATTATTTAACGTTGAAAGATTCGAATTCAGTTTTCAGCGAAGTCACCTTCAACGAGCCATAACTCGTTTCGTATTGTATCTACAGAAATAAACCCATCGCTTTGTTATTTGATAAGCTACAATTTTGTTTCTGATGATTGTTTTGATAAATAATCGTGAAAAATCGCTCTAAAATATGCATTTTTTATATGAAAAATCAACATTTTAAATCGCGAATAACTCTAAAAATATTGATTTAGGGAAAATACTTCATAGAACATTATTTTGAGTGTACTAATTTGCCCCACCGAGAAGGGGTGGCATCCACTCCCAGTGTAAAAGCTTAGACAGATGGGCACTATATAACTCTTGTTTCTTCGGCTCTTATTGTCCAAAACTCTAAATGCTTTAATTATATTGATAAAATTCTAGTAATAGTAATGAAAACATCGGCTGCAACTCGTTGAAGTCGGATTTTCTAAAGCGTCAAAATAACTCGGTTATGTACACGGGTGTTCCTAATAGTTCAATTCTGAACTCCACGTCGTTTTAGATTTTCGCATATAGCCTAAACCTTTTTCAAACAGACAAAATATCTTAAAAAATACGTCATACTAATGGCAGCTAAGAACGTAAATTCTTATGAGATTTGAATGTTGAATCCATAATTGATTAGGTAGAATGTGAGTTTTGAAACATAGTTCATGTGACGCATTATGTTTTTTTAATACTCTTATAGTATGTGAATTTTTATAAAACGTTAATATTCTTCCACTCGTTCTTCAAAAAACGGCAATGTAAACTGAAGAAATTACCTGCTAGCAGATTCCACGTACTTATATACTTATTTTGAAAAAAATTGTCGTAAATATGTTACTAGATTTAGGTAGTGGGTCTCCACCTCGGACTACTGACAGTTGTTGGTATTTATTTACATGCTGGTATAAAAGCCTATCTTTGTCAAGCACTTCCCTGTTCTTGTGTTTACTTAGGGTTGTGTTTCCAATACTGTGGAGCATATCTTGGAATTTGTCGGTCAGTTTTAAATGAAAATTCTCATATTTCATTACATTTCGGTTTAATCAACCATCTTCAGAGGAAAAAATTACAATATTTACAATAATGTAGGATTGTTTTATGCAATTTGCACGATCATAGCTTTAACTTTGACAATACAAATATTTCACAGAAGAAACCAAATTACCACCGAAGGTCAATACATGAAATGTTACAAATTAAACGCAATAAACAACCGAACTGATAGAGAAAATTTAAGCGAAACATATTTCAACTTACTAAATTAACTAAAAAAGGGATATTATCATACAACAATATTTTTACATGTTTCCATCAAGTCCTCAAAATAATTATTAAAATATCTTATATGACACCACCAACTATTAACAAAAACTTGAAGCCCAATATCTATAAATTAAATTGTATCAATAGTGACATAAACAAACCTTTAAGTACAACACAGACCAGAAAGCAGGCAGTACATTTTTTAGCCTTTAGTTACATTATAACTTTTAACTGAAACAGACATAAAATGATATAAAAGTGTAAAATTTTTTTAAAATCACAATAATTGTAATTAAATTCAAGTTGTAAAATTGCATAAAACAATCGTACTTTATTGAAAATTTGCAGTTTTTTCCTCCGAAGATGGTTAATTAAACCGAAACATAAGGAAACATGAGAATTTTCATTTAGCACTGACCGGGAAATCCCAAGATATACATCAAGCTAATACTCTGGAGGGAAATGAAGACTGATTACACCTGCATCTACTCCTTTCCAGCCCCCATATATTCTTTTAATAATATTCAACTTTTGGGGACCGTTGCAATGTTACTTCTCCGCAAAGTAACCACACAACTCACACAAGAAAAGTTGTACTGAATTAGTCGTCATTTAATATTGTTCTAAATTATTTTATACAATAAATTACAATAATTTCTTTCCAGTTAAAATGCGGAAGAAAGAAATTATTCAGAGCTAGGTTTAAGAAGTAAATTAATTAAATTAAAAACTGTATACATACTTTAAAAAATCACCGGTAGTTGGTTTGATGACCACTGCACATGGATATTGTGATGCTTGGATGAACGGATAAGGAACTCTGTAACAGGAAATTTAATTAAAACCAAATGACCAAAATTAATTGTTATTAAAAATTCTACTACTAGTTTAATCTCTAGTAGCTCACTAGAATAGTTACGGTATTGTTCCAACTCGATGAAATGATTGATAAAATGTAATTTCCGGTGTACAGGTGTCTGTATACTTTTTCTGTAAAGGTACTTTTGCTCAGAAATTAATAATAGTGTTACAAGTATGCAATTTACTTTCTAATAAGGATATTAGCTAATATTATTTATAGAAAGTTCTATTTTTCTTTAAAGAGCAACCTAGAAATTATTGCAATAAAATAAACTACTCATCTTGTAGGGAAAAAAACAAGAAAATAAAAAATGGACAAAACGAAAAGAAAGTTTTATCTTGTTACCTACATATTGAAAGTCGGAAAAAAGATTGAAAGACAGTTTTGTGCAAGTTTTACGAAAACTGGTACAAGTAGAATATCAATACATTCCTTAACTACTAATATTACTTTATTCGAGTGAATTCCTCAGATATTTCATCAAGGTCTGTGGGATTAGTACACCTGTAAGCAATAAACAAACATCAATATCTTCGATATCTCTAATGCGAAGCGAGATATCGTCATTTCGCTTTCTTAAAACAGTCGTAGTAGGCTGGGTTTAGTCATTTTGCGTAAACTAAATACCTCAAAAGAAGTAGTTTATAAAGCTCTAGTGTTGTACCAGAAATTATTTACCTACCTCTAAAAATAACGAAAGGGCAAGAGTGAATTTGAAAAATTAACAAATTATGAGGGGTTGCCTTTCTCTCTTCTATGAAGGGTTAAGTGGCATAAGAACTTGAGAAAGCACAATACAAACCAAAATAAAGCGTAAGCTTAATACGATCTTAAATCTGCAGATAATAGTCTAGTCAACAAGTGCCATTTTGGTGAATACATCGTAGCCTGTACCGAAAATTATGATTTAGGGCTCATTCGATTCGGAATTACATCTAGAAACTTTTCAGGAAATTTGAAGTTGAGCCGGTAAAAATTACAAAAGTTATAAACAATTTAGTAATAAAAAGAGGGGGTTTGGTTTTTGCAAATATCTCGGAAATTATTAAAGATATCCGAAATAAAAAAAAAGATCCTTAAAAAGCAGGAAAATTCGTAAAAAAATTCCTACCTTCCGGAACTCTACCACCCATATTTATAACTTTAATTTAGAGGTGAAAATGGGGGTAAAAACGCGTGACTTCCGCGCACGTCGACCGATTCGGACACTTTAACAATAAAAATTATTTAAACCCATTAAATATGAATATTAACAAATAAAATTTTCACATACCTTTTAGATACTTGAATAAAAGAAAATACTTTGAAAAAAAAATTTTCCCGTAATTTTTTTATTAGATATGCTTTTAAAAGTGAATTATTTATTATTTGTTTGCTTATAGTAATGAAACATATTCTTTATAGGATTTTGCAAACAGCGGAAAAAACTATCCATAAGAACTAAAAGAAAAACTATATGTAAAAATATTAATGAAATCTTTGCATTCTTTTGATAACCTGAATTCACTTTTAAACATGCATAGAATATATAGGCTTCAATACTAGTTAGCTAATAGATAGGTGAAGATCTGCTGTTTTTTATCAGTCAATGTCAAATATAAATATTTCATACTTATTCATGGATATTGCCTTGGTTTTGCATAAACCATCATTATGAGTGGCTTTATGCCTTTCTGATGAGCTCAGAATAAGGGCAAAAAACGGTTCAAAGGCTAAGCATTTCCAAGAAACTGAATGAGAGATTTCATGCAAATGTAATCCATTAGAATAGATATGCTTTTGTTAATTAACTTATTTTTGCAAGTTTTAAATTAACATAGAAACCCTAATAATTGTCAAACTAAAAACCTCTGATTTTTTCACTTGTTGGAGCTATTCTTGAAAGACTTTAGAAAAGATCCCCGCTGGAGAAATTCAAAAATTTTGATTTTCCACTTTGTTATTAACAATCGAAGGCATTAAAAAATGGAAAACGTAAATAAAGCAATGAAAACATTTTTTTGAATGAATAGAATCCAAAAAAAATGGATTATCTTATAAAAAATGCATTTGTTTATAACAATTATTTAAACAATAGGAGTAAAAAATTATAAAAAATCATTTTTATGTAGCTTGCAATAATGAGAAAACGAACTAATCGGAGTATTTGAAAAATAAATTTTTTTCGTTGCTTTATTACGTTTTCCATTTTTTAATGCTTTCGATTGATAATAACAAAGTGGAAAATCAACATTTTTGAATTTTTCCAACGGATATCTTCTCTAAAGCCTTTCAAGAATGGCTCTAAGAAGTAAAGAAATTCTGAGGTTTTTAGTTTGACAATTATCAGGGTTTTTATGTTAATTTAATACTTGTAAAAATTAATTAATTAACAAAAGCATATATAATAAAAAAATTACGGGAAATTTTTTTTTCCAACTGATTTTCGTTTATTCAAGTATCCAAAAGGTATGTGAATTTTTTTATTTCTTAATATTCATATTTAATGGATTTAAATTATTTTTATTGTTAAAGTGTTCGAATCGGCCGGCGCCGGCGCGCGCGGAAGTCACATCACCCGTTTCTAGCCCTATTTTCAACTCTAAATTAAAATTATAAATATTGGTGGTAAAGTTCCGAGGGGTAGGACTTCTTTTACGAAATTCCCTGCTCTTTAAGGATATTTTTTTGATATAGGTTATCTTTAATAATTTCCGAGATATTTCCAAAAAACCAAACCCCCTCTTTTTTTACTAAATTGTTTATAACTTTTGTAATTTTTACCGGCTCAACTTCAAATTTCCTAAAAAGTTTCTAGATGTCATTCCGAATCGAATGAGCCCTACGTCATAATTTTCGGTACAGGCTACGAGGTATTTACAAAAATGGCACTTGTTGACTAGACTGTATGCCACACTAACTGGCCTAACTTTTTATGTTCGAGCCCTTCTGGGGGGGTCTACCCATCCGTATTTACGCGCTTACGCTTTATTAGGTCACGATTCGTTGCAGGCCTGTAGCCAGAATTGTAGGGGGTGCTCATCGAATTTCAGGGAATGCCAATTGCTTTATAATTTAATCTGCAAAATACCCCCAAACAGGGCGTGTCAAGCACCCCCGGCATCCCTAACTACATGCCTCGTTCGTTTAACTACGACAGGGTTTTAGGTAGCGCTGATAGAATTGGCTGCATTAGTTCAACCATGAAAATATTTAAAATAAATATTATTTTAGTATAAATATAGGCATATTTTTAGTTGTAGGTACTTTAGTTTTAATCATCTCTTGATGATGCCAACATGGTTGACGAAAAGTGCGTCTAGTTTTTAGTATTTGAATATGGTGTTCAAATATTTCAGTGTGCGTGGAAACTATCCAGAAAATAGCTTGTTTGTAAAAAAAAATATGTTCATGTTATCTATTATATTTTCATTTTATTAAATTTATTATTTGCAATTTACATTTTAAACTTTATATAGATTTCATTTCATGCAATATTGTTTATCTTATGTCATATGTTAGTGCTTGACATACCTTATCTCTTACAGCAAGGTAATATATCTCTCAGGCCACTGTGAATTGGTGTTTACCGTGGTACAGTTAATAATAAAAGTTTCTTCCAGAAAACTAATATAGGTCTTGGAAAGCAAACGAAATGGATACACTAATACAGGAAGTTTTAGAAATAGGTACAGAAAAATTACTACCATAATATTAGGCGACTTCAACACTCACGCAGGAAGAGACAATCAAGCACATAGAGGTAAGAATATCATTGGAAAACCATACTGCATACATAGTCAAACGTAAATTAAAAGTCAGTAAAAACTTGGCACACAGCTCTTCGATGGGATGATAAGAAACACACGGAGCAAGAGCCAAACCTGTTTGAATACATGGAGCAACGCATGTACCAACTCCTAAACAGATCATATCCTGGTGGACTGAAAAATAAGGGGGGGGTTAAGAATATTAATGTAAAAAGAACAACAACCATAAAATATTATATGGAAAACTACAGACAACGAAACTGGAAGTACCTAAAGGACACAACAAAAATAATAACACTTGGAACATTTTCCTATTATAGAAATAAGAATATAAAAAAGACATACTAGGAGAAACTGGAAAACAATTAACAGGGGAAGAACGTAACTATAGTCAACAAATAGTTCAAAAATAAAAAATGACGACAGGGAAACGCTAACGAGGCATAGATCACCCATGAGCACACAGTAAATACGAATAACTCAAGAATATGGATGTCGCGTGAACATATACCAAGTACATGAGGATAAGAACATCATGGGAAAATCCTTAGGTCACACATGGTCAAAGGAAAATGGAAGCTCGCCAAAGGATACATCAAAACAGCAAATAATGACATCTGAAACATCTCTCTACTACACAACAAATTCCATAACAAGGAATACAATCAAGGATATAATACACATTGCTATATTTAGAAAAGGAAAATAAAGAAGACTCAGAGAAAGGTAAACAAGGAGAGAATGATAAAAACTTAAAAGACGCATCTCACAAACACCTATTCTTTCCATCCTATATTCCTACAACATGGGGCTCTCGCTACTGGCAACAAACCTGCGATAAATTGTATAGTCACAAAATCAGAAGCCTGCGAGCTAATAGAGGATTCACATCATCCGGCACTGGATATAACATGTGACTTAAAGATAGTTGGCACATTTTTCTCCTACAACCAAATACAAAATTACAATTTTAAGAATTCCGATTTTCCGTCATTGTATAATAGTTTGTGCCACACTGAATGGAATTTGTTATATGATGTATCGAATGTAGATCAAGCAACTCAATTTTTTTATGATATTATTTACGAGAATCTATCCTTATACGTTCCTGAATCTCTTCCGCGTACAAACAAATATCCTCAGTGGTTCTCGAAAGTCATAATTAAAAATCTCAAATATAAAAATAAAATATGGAATAGATATAAAAATACTAAAGATGCCGTGTTGTATGAGGAATATAACAACATTAGAACTAAAATAAAAAAAGATATTGATGACTCGCATAGAAGCTACCTACTTAAAATAGAAAATAACTTAAAAGAGAATCCAAAAATGTTTTGGTCCTACATTAATAATGAGTCAAAAACAAGCTCAATACCTAACAGTATGACATATGAAAATACCTCATATAATGACCCCCAAGATATAGTAAATAAATTTTCAGAATATTTCAAATCAGCATACTCTGCATCAACTAATAATGCCAGTATGGGTGGCGAAAGTGAACCTGTGGACACACAAGATATATTCATACCTACAATCTCAGAGGCAGAAGTTATTAAAGGGTGCAAAAAATTAAAGCCAAAATTTACAGCAGGTCCAGATGGAATACCAGCAGCTTTCTTCGTCAAAGATTGCGTCTCAATATTGGCCGGTCCCTTATCATATATATTTAATTTATCTTTAAATAATGGCATTTTTCCTAGCCTGTGGAATTCCAAAGAAGACATAAAAAATTACAGGCCAATCACCATAATTAATAATTTCTCTAAACTATTCGAATTCGTTCTCTACGACTATATTTTTCTTAACATAGAAAATAAAATATCAAGCCATCAACATGGGTTCATGCCAGGTAGGTCTACGACTTCAAATCTGTTGTGTTTGACTCAGTAGCTTTGTGAAGTCTTGGATGGAGGTGGTCAAGTCGACGTCATTTACACAGATTTCTCCAAAGCGTTTGACAGGCTTGACCACGGTATCTTATTAAATAAATTAACAAATTTTGGATTATCATATGAGTTTGTTTCATTCTTTACCTCATATTTAAGTAATAGGTTACAATATGTTTATTACCATGGACACAAGTCTGTCGAATTTAATGCCGAATCAGGAGTCCCTCAAAGGTCAGTCCTCGGTCCACTTTTATTCAATGTCTTTATCAATGACATAGTTATAAACTTACAGTGCCCATATCTACTCTATGCCGATGACCTAAAAATTTATTACAGCGTTAGCTGCAATGATGATATAGAATTGCTCAAGTCAGATTTGGAAAACATTGATAACTGGTGCAATAAAAATAAACTATTTCTAAATGTTGAAAAATGTAATGTTGTCACCTATTCACGTGGGCATAATATTTTCATTAATGAGTATAAAATAAACGATAGTGTCATACAAAGAGTTGATAGATTTAAGGATCTAGGTGTTACTTTTGATAGCAAGATGACTTTTATGTATCACATAAATAATATCGCATCTTCAGCTTTTAAATCATTGGGATTCATAATTAGAAACTCCAAAGATTTCAAGAATGTTAAAACTATGAAGCTTCTATTTAACTCGTTTGTCAGAAGTAAATTGGAGTATGCTGACGTAATCTGAAGTCCCTACTACATCGTTCATATTAATAAACTGGAGAATATTCAAAGAAAATTTTTAAAATACTTAAGCTATACCGAGGACAAGACCTATCCACTTGTTGGAATTAGTAACGATATTTTGTTAAATAGATTCTCACTTAACCACTTCAAACTCGCCGAGAATTACACGGAATTGTAACTCTGTCTAAAATATTAAACAGTAAACTCGACTGTTCTGATCTATTAAAACTCATTGACCTACGAGTTCCTTGTAAATCAACTCGACTCCACCAAACATTTCATATCAAAGCTTCACGCACCAATCTATTAATGTATTCACCTATTAATGTCATGTGCAGGAATTACAATCATATACAGAATAATATTGATATTTTTCATTGTAGAATTAAGGATTTAAAGTGTATATATGGACATAATTTGTAATAACCTACTATCATAGCACAATATTTATTGTTAGTATTCCGACTCTGTAATTGGGACTTTCGTCCTGTTGAGTCGTGTAAATAAATAAATAAATAAATAAATAAATAAATAAATAAATACATAAATAGATAAATAAATAAATAAATATCCGGAAGTGGCAGCATTTCCTACCGTACGTTAGTTAATCTATCAATCAACAACAACGTCAGAAGAAAACGAAATATATCACTACCATCCTCGGCATTTTCAGATTGGTATTAAATATTTGAAGTGAAAAGTATTATGTCGAAGTCAAAATCTAAATGGCGACTTTAAAAGTAAATCATTCTACATCGTAGTAGTGACTTCAAAAATAAGGTTTAAAAGACGATATTCCAATTACGAAACAAAGGAATTTATATTTTGTCACTTTATAGTTTAGCAGTGATTTAAATGCCGCCGTGTAATAAGCTTTTCTTGCTCTGGCTCCTTTGTGAACATAGCGGTTGGTATGTTTACAATGAATGGAAAGAAAGTTAATATTTACTGTTTTATGCTGATGTCTAACACGCACATCTATACTTGTCTTGGAATAAGTGTAGGGCATTTTAATACCAAGCAGGTATATTCTTTGGGAAAAAATATCTTTGGTACGTTAAGTTTTTGATTTGGATATTTTATTGAATTGTCTTGGGTCAGGCAGCGGAACCGTGTTTTTTCTCTGAAGTGAAAATTTTCGTATTAAGTTTTTTTTTAACGGATTCTCGTAGATTTATATGTCTATTTACTATATCCGACCGATGACAAGCTGGCATCTTTGAGCAACTTGAGATATACATCGTGTTTCAAAACAATAAGATGATTGTATATATCTTTGGCTTTAAACTTGAATACTACTTAGTTCTTATTGAATTTATTGATTTTACAAGTTTCAGCCATATACAGGGTGTTTAAAGAATCTGTGTTATAAAAGTTTTAATAGTATTAATGAATTTCTGATGTGTTCCAGTTCAAAATTCAGCTAAAAATAATAACGTACGTGTTTAAAGACGAAGCTACATGACAGATACAGGGTGCCTCAAAAATTTTTGGCTGAAACAGGCACACAAAAGTTGGAGAAGGTTTCTTAGGTGGAAACCAAGCATAAATATTCCTGTACCATGGTAACACGACCTCTAATAGCGATTTCTTTTTCAGATTCGAACACATTGTAACGTCTAGTTAAATATGAGTGAAAACAAGTGTTTTTATTTAACTTTAAAGCTTGTGAAAAAAGAGTGAGAAACTTTCCGTTGCTGGTGCCCAGCGCATTAAAAACGATTATAAAGTGCAGTAAAGTGTATGAAGATCAAAAGTTTGAAGAAATTGAAGAGAAGACAAGTAGTGATAAGGATTCTTATATTCTATGTCATAGCAGCTGCGTGTCTAAATACATATCAAAAAGTCATTTAAAAAGATATTTATCGCCAGGAAATGCTGCTACCGAAGCGGAAACTTCAACTACGAAAATGCAGAGGCGATGATAAGTGCCAAATTTCAATTTTAAAAATGACTGCCTGTATTGTGGACAAAAGTGCGAAGTGGAAAAGAATAAAAAAACCTCATTGATGGCGACCGTCCTTTCAATTCCGAGCTTTAGGATACAAGGTAAAGAAAATTTCAAACAAGGTAGCCATTTTGCAAACGTGCGTGGAAAGAAACGATACCTGGGCTGCTGAAATTAGATTAAGATTAGCTGGCTGTATGGCAGACCTACCTGCCGTAGATGCCAGATACACTGTCGTAATAAATTCATGGGTCAAAACGCTAGCTTTCAGCAAAACGACAGTCTAGTCAGGACACCGTGGAAGAAGATATTCCTTACGAGGAAACAGTAAAAGTAATATTGGCCGACAAAGAGAGAATATGGAATTCGATAGATATAAACAATATATACTCGGATCGCGGAGGATATAAACTTATTTGAGCTAATTTAATTAGAGCCCTCAAGAAACAGTTTGATGAACCGATAGCACTTTCTGCCCCAGGATATGCAAATATAATAACATTCCCTAACAAAGTCGCAGCGACCTTAAGAATAAGTCATGTTGAGGATGGCGCTGATGATATTGAGACTGCAGTTGGCAAAATAACAAAAGAAATAGAACGCTGATGTAAAGAGGAATAAAGAGAAACATAAGTTACATGTAAAATACGAAACAGCGTTAGCGGATTGCAGTAAAACTCTGTTAAAATTGGGGAATCGCTATCAACTAAATTGGACAAAACTCCACCGGCACTTTTAATTGGGAATATCGTCTCATCGACTATATCTGATACATTTACAAATCTTCAAATAGGTGTAGGCGTTAAGTTTAGATTTTCTAAAGAACTAGTGAATATTTTGAACCAATTCAAAATATCATGCACGTATGAGCTGCTAAGGTTCAAAAATTCTGCCGCTTTTGACGTGGTTATAAACGTAAATTTAACTGGAATTACTAAAGAAAATGATGCTACACTAACCTAGATTATTGTTGACAATTTTGACACAGAAATCTCATCGCAAAATGGCAAAACCATTACTCATTCGCTGGCTGTCCTTGCCACTCAAACTACAAACTACGTCAGCAGGAGAATTTTTATACGTACCACAAAACCATAATGTAACAGAAACTAAAAGTGTCCCAAAAGGTGACATACCTAAAAAACTGGACTATGAAATTAATGTAGTAAGATACTATGGTCCTGAAAAGCCGATAATGACTTAAAAGGTTTCAAAAAACAACAATTCTACCACTAACAATTTTATAGCGTCAAATTTTCTCTAATCAAATAGCTAAGGAACAGGACTCCTGTTTTCTTAAGGATGTTCTCTATAAAGATAAATGCCCAGTGTTTAATGAATATAATACCTCTTTCGTCAAAGCGATTGAGTCTGTATTCCTGCGACTTCAACAATATATAAATCATTAATTGATATGAGTCCTGCTCACCCAGAGACTATGATGACTGCACTAGAAAACTAAGAAAACAAAACAAAACATGTGACCAGCAACTATATAGGGTCGCACTCCATATAATGTGGGTTTATCCAGAAAAATTTGACAGAATGGTCTTACGTCTTGGCGGGATACACATTTAATGAGTTTTGTTGGATCTGTTGGGACATTAATGGCGAACAGTGGTCTTTATTTATGTAAAATTTACAAACAATTTAAAGAGTCATATTTCACCTACTTATTTATCGGACACCCCGTATCTAGACTTGCCCAAGGATAACGCTTTGTCATCACTTGGATGTCAAAACTAGGAGACTCTTAGACCCCAAATTCGTTTTGAAAAAAACTTAATACGAAATTGTTGGGTTTTACCCCGTGGCTGCCGGACTATGACGAAGTAATATTCGGATACTTTATTAGGAGTTTTTCATAAATTCTGTTAAACATTCGATATTGAGAACGTTGAAGCATAATCTTACTAAACTAATATAACGCATACGTATCAAAAAGTGAAAACTAAAAGAAAATAATTACTAAGTTCTTCTTAATAATAGCTTCAAATGACTTCCCTCTGTTGATTAGCAGTTGTATAATACCCAAAAAGGAGTATAACGCATATTTATGTGTACCTATGTGTCGGTGTGGCTTCATGTTTCTTCAACAAGTGATCCCATTTTGTTTATTTTTTTTATTTGAAAAAATATTTTGGCGAGAAGGTTTTTAGCAAGGATTCGCCTCGGTAGATTTTCAGGGAATTTCACATCATCAATAAATGTAAAAGCAATGCGATATACTGTGGGACTTCCAGCTTAAAATTCCATGTATTTTCTTAAGTAGGTTCATCGTGGTTCTTTATGTGATGATGTTATCTAGGAGGGCGAAATCGCAGTCCATCATAGGATGTATCTATAATAACAAAGGTACGTATACAGATTTTAATAAGTTGGTACGAGTTTCGGTACAACTATAGTAGGTACGGGTTTCGGAGTTATTGCTCCTCATCAACGTAGCGTAGTAAAGTACAGTACAGAGTACTCCATGTTGAATTATCGTGCCTCATATGCCACATATAGGGCCTTAATGAAAGCAGTCAGTATACAGAGCGAAACACGTATCCGTAATTTTTATTAGACCCCATCAGCTATTTCATTCTTTTATTTGTATTTTGCTATAGTCTGCTTTTAACCAGGAGGAGCTTTAAATTTACCGCGCTAAATCATACATCCATGACTGGATACGCCTTCGCCAGTTTTACACAGGGCAATAGTCGTTCGATTCAGGCAGGTACACCTCCCTCAGAGATTTATATGATCGTTGCAACGACATAACACCACTACCGGACTACGTCCGGGAAATCTCCCAAAAATTCTACTCCTTTCAATTGGGCGATAGTCCGCTAACACGCAAAATAACCCAAATCAGAATGCATAATGCTCCCTTCCGGCAGCCTTTATAGCCACAGTTTTTCTAACTTTCCCTCACCCTATATACTTCACCTTTCCCCACCTATCAGTCCCTATCATTTTCTTTCACCTCTCTGTTTGTCATTTTGTTTTATAGCTTTTGCATTTTTTGTCCTTTCGTCCTATTTTGTTCTAAATTCATTTTAGACCGATAAAATTCCTAAAAAATTGTAACTGTTAAAAATCCTAACTTTTCGCTTTCTCTACCTTCCTACCGGCGGATAGGCCGTTGGGATCCCAAATTGCTCCGAACGGGTTTTTTCGTTGAACTTTTTCCCGTACCAGCAACCAAAATTTAATCCGTGTTTTGTGCTCTAGTTTTTATTGTATTACTGTGAAGTATTTTAAGCCTGCTACGCAGACATAGTGTAATTTTAATGTTAATTTTAAGCCGCCATTGGCGGCAGGAGTTTTAACTTGTTTGTCCATTTTATTAAGCCGAGCTGGTCGCGATTCGCCCAACCCTACGCACACCACGGCGCTATACGAAGTGGTTGTCTGGTTGGCTCCGGATTCGGGGAGGCAACGTTGTATTTTTGAATTTTAATAAATTGTTTGATGATGATGATGGGCAATAGTCGTAAATTTTGATATATTGTAAACATTGTAATTTCATGTCATAAAGTATTTGGTTATAATTTATAATTTTTCGCTTGCACATTATATACCAGTTTTAATCCCTTTCGTATAAATCGTAAAAGTGGCTAATTACCTGGTGCCTTTATATTGCGCAAATGGTATGGATGCTGTATAGAATACATAGAGGTCAAATAGAGGTCGATGCATTGTATAATGTAACAAAATCACTGTAGTCGTGTACTGTTGGTTGTTCAAAACACCGAGAAGGTTCTAGTGTATTTTATGGTGTGAATGGGACTTCCAGGTTTACTTCTCCTGGGACAGAAGAAAAACATTTTCTTAGATTTAAATTATTAATAACTTTTTTGTACTGACTGATTTTGTTCAAAATGGCCCTTCCTCTAGCTGATACTAATTTACTATCCAAATTTCAAGACAATCGGACTTTTCTTTCTCAAGTTATCGTGCTTACAAAAAAAAAACGTAACAGACGGACAAATATTTTGAAAGTTGTGCAGAATTCGATCACCAACACGGTGATATGTAAATGTTTTCTCTACGAGCGATATTATCGGTTTTAGAAATGTACCGAATAAATGCAATCTATGCTTAGTTTTATACTTACAAAGGGTATATGTCGTATTATTTCATACTTTTTAAAATTTTGTTTATTTAATTTGTTCAGTAATTTGATCATGTTTTTAATAGTCGTAATTCAATTTATTATCAGTCACTTCAGTTACAGTGAGGCATGACCATTTCAGTAACATCCGTTTATGATAGATCTAATAGTTGTAATTCACTTACTTACCTTGCTGTGCGTAGTATTGACATGAAATACATATTTTATTACGTTAAAAAATGAGGTAATACAATACCCGTTATTTAAAATAAAACGTAAACAATATGTGATATCAGACATTTAAATTAAACAACTAATTAAATTATCAGTTATTTAACATATGTGTGTTAACTTATTATGAAAATAACAACAAAATATTAACCTTGATGTTGTGGCAGACTAATTTGCTAAGGTCAAATGACCCTTAAAATCCAACATATAAAATATGTTTCTTATTCTGTTTACCTAAAAATTAAAATATGGCAATAATGATTATTTTCGACTACTAGAACCAAACTAAAATGATTGTTCTAACCGCCCCTGAATCCATTGTCCCCACATTCTCACCGTCATGTGTCAGTCTGTCCGTGTGCTCATGTCTGCTCACATCACTAACTGAAAAAGTACTCACACCAATTCAATTTCATAACGATTGAGAATAAATAATGTACATTGTGATTTCTAATTTATGTTTTTATATGTGAATGTCTATTTTATGTCCATAAAAATTTGAAAAATACTAAAATCCAAGATGCAGGTGATATTAATGTAAATGTTCTTAACTATACAAAATGAAATCAAGTCAAATTTTATTTGGAACATATACTATAAATTTGTAAAAAATTATGGTTAACACTTATGGCCGGTTTTTCAGTTCTGTTTAACTTAAAAAAAGTTTGTTCTAACTGAAAATTTCACGTTTATCAGTTTTTGATTACGTGCTTAAGTTTAAGCACTATTCTTGACCAACAAATTTTAACCTACGGAAATGGAGTGGTTTAAGTCGCATTTTTACGGATTTGACATATTTTCAGTTTCACTAATCACTTCATATTTATAAGATAGGTCACAAAAAGATGTACTGACAATAACTCTTTTTCTAGTATAAATATAAAATCAGGTGTCCCGCAGAGATCTATTTTAGACCCTTTATTATTTATAATATACACTGCGGATATTTTGTCTTTGGTAAGTTTTTGTAAGGCTCAGGGTTACGCTGATGATACACAACTATATATGCATTTTAACATTAATAAAATTGCCCAGGCATGTAACAATATTAATGTGGAGTTTCAGAACATTAAGCCGCTTTCATATGAGCATGGCTTAATATCAAACTCAAAAAATTTAATTTAATGGTTTTTGTTAATAAGGCGGATATTTTTGACTGAGAATATAAACATTAGAATTGATACTGTTTCATTGCCTATAGTTAATCATGCAAGAAATTTAGGGGTGAGCATAGACTCCGATCTACGTTTTAGAGAACATTTAAAAAAATTATTACAAACAAAAATCCTATGCATCTCTTTAACTAACTTACTCTAATCGGGAAATGTTAAATTTTAATTAAAAATAATTCGATTCACTTGTTCTTGCTTACTTCAATTATTGTGATTTTATTTATGGCCCTTGCTTAAATCAAAATGAAAAAAGTAGCATAGAAAGGTTAAAAATCCATGCTGCAGAATGCTTTATAGGATTAGAAAACATTTCTCACAAAATAAAAGAATGTAAGTGGCTTAATATCGTTGTAAGCACAATTTGGGCAACTTTTCTCATAATTTACTCACCTCCTCCAACCCTTCTCTCATAAAAAATAAATTCATCAAAAGGCCAACAAATCATTCGAAAAATATTTAAAATAAGAATAAATTTATAGTACCGCGTCACTGGACAGCTATGCTCAAAATAGGTTTTCTATATAATACAATTTATCTTTACAATTCTCTTCTTTAAGTATTCAAATTATTTAACATCAATAAATTTAAATATAAATATAAAATTTACCTGTTCAATAAACAGTGAGTGTACTGTTACTTAAGAAATATTTTCTTAATATTAAAAAATTATAATCTACTTAATGCGCAGTAAATATACTACTTTGTGCACAAGGGCCGTTTCTAGAGATTTGGCCGCTGGTGTGAAAAATCTAAAATGCCCACTTCAAAAGTATACTAATAGCGGGGGGGTGGCATTCCTTACAATACAATATTTATCTTGGTTAAAATTTTGGAACAGACGAAGGTGTGCTGTGCACACCTCGCTCACCCGCTCCACACGGCCCTGTGGTCCACCTACCGGTTGTTTTAAAAGTATTGTAATGTAATAAGATAACAAAACTTGATAATACGAATAGTTAAAAAAGAAAACATCTTGTAAGATTTTCATTATAATTATCAAATTATGAAGAATTCACGGGCGCTCTCACGGTAGAGTAGTTATTAACTAGACTTCGCCGTGGCTGGAGTCTGTGATTCTTCTTTATTTATTTTTTCTTTGGGCTCATGATTTTTTCTTTTGTATTGAGTGTATTTATATTTCTTTCACAATAATGTCGATTTATTATTATTATTGTTTTTAGCGCATTGATTATTATAATTTTATTTTATTTTGAAAAAACTAGACAAATAGGGAGCCAGTCGCTCTAAAAATTTCTCAAGGTCAGTTTACTAGTTCCACTACTGTACTGATAATTTTATCTGATCTTAGCTAAGCTCCGAAGTAATTTGAATAGTATCATTTGTTAGACGAAGATTTATATAAAAATCTTAATCACCCTAATTATTAACATGATCTTTTCTCTGTTGGATTTCTCTTGACCTTCGAGATCTTCCCAGATGTCCAATAAAAGGTACAATCTTCTCAGAGCTATCGGTGATTTGTTGATTATGAATAATATTGCCCATCAGGGCAATGTTACGATACTTTTTCCAACACAAACAAACTAAACCTCAAGAAACTGTTTTTCAGGTTGATAAAATCAGTTAAAATTAGCTTGATAGTGTTGCCAACCCAACGAATTCCTGGGTTAGCTAACCTCCTTTTTGAAATAAGGTTTAATATACTGGAAAACATACGTGGCGCTAACCTGATTAAAATTTAAACCCGGTAGTTAGGCTACTCCAAATTTCAACCCGACACTGAAATACCGGCCCTTAAGAGTGAGCAAGGTGACAAATGAATCTTAAACTCTGCGCCTAGATGGCGCTCGCGACAACATACTATAGTTATGTAACCTTATTATAAGTATACTTACAAAATATCAAAGTTTTTTTATACTACGGATATAGATAGTGCGAATGAAGTAGTACTATCTTCACTTGGCGCGTTATCAGATCCTAAAAATCTGAAAAAATTCAGAAGTACGCTAAAATGATGGAGAAATCGAATGGCGCCCTCGGTGACTAACTCTTCAGGCCAGCTTATTTCTGGCGAAGGCACAGATCTTTTAGTATTACTGATTCAGTTGGCACCGTCAAAAAATATATATATATACTTCCCTAAAATCGGGAAAGGAGAAGAGAACGAAAGAGAATATAACTGTGACAGTTTCAAGTATCCAGCTTTGCAGAAATATGTTGGATTGTTTTACATAATAGCAGGATGTGAAGCAGCGTCAAGCTTTCTTACAAAAATTTTATATAAGTATTGTAAACTTCAATAAAACAGAAGATATTAAAATATGATATAATTTTTAATATCATTGATTTAGTTTTTAATGATCCTTAAGTTATGATTGATAATTTATTTAATAATCGCTAAGTTTCTAAGTCTATTGGAAAAGCAATATAAAAGGAAAAGGGTATGCAGAGTCCATTAATAAGTCCACTGAGTCGAAGTCTCTCGCTCACTACGCGCATTGCTGCATCAAACGGAACATGATTTTATGGACTCCAACATAGTTTGGTTTACAGTGCAGTCAATGATTGCGAAATAGTTTTTGTATTAAATTGCAAGTTTTCAACAATATGTAGGAAAATTTCAGCCCTTAAAATCCGTAATTAAAGGAGTACCGATTTTTCAAAAAAAAAAAAATTATCTCAGTTCCAAAAGATCGCAGAATATATATTTTTTCTTTAAACTTGTAGAAAATTAGCAGCTATCGGTTAGCGCTGATGGCATTCCGATACAATTTCACACTAAAAAGATAATTGAATTTTTTTGTGTCGTTTTTCACTAAATGAACATGTTAGTGCAACTCTTCAAGAAAACTTTAAGCCCAAAAACGTTTCGGTAAGTGTTCAGGAAGCTGATGGGATTCTACAAAATTGTCTTTCTTTCGAAAAAATCGGTTATTACAAAAACCGATCAATTTTTGACAATACTATACGTTCAGCAACTTTCATTAGGTAATCTTTTTTTTTTAGATATAAGCGCTTGAAAAAATTTACGATTTTTATCGATTTTTTTTTAAACAAATAATTTATTTGTAAATTTATTGATATCGAACTGGGCTTGTTTTATTGCCATTAAAGAGTTCTACAAATTTTGCACGAAACCTTTTTTTTTTAGAAAATCTAGATTTTTTTTAAGAGAGTAGTTCGGTCGTCGACGAAGGCAGATGCGTTTTTAAGTGAATCCCATGAAACTTCGAAGAACTCAGGTACGAATGGTGTGAAAACGCGCAAAAATGTGTTGACTATAAGGAGTAGACAATCCTATATTAGTTGATATAAATTAGTATAAATTTGGCTATTTCATATAGCTGATATTTGATATTTAATTATAACATCACTAAAAGCGTATATAAATAACTCGACAAAGGGTACAATCATCTGGCAACATAAGATAACTCATAAACACGGCCAATGGGACCATGTCATAAACTCGTAAATTATCCACAAGTGCATATACCTATGACGACCGAGCACCCTCCCTCAAGTGGCTAGTGCGAAGCGAAAGGCAACGGACTGTCTTCTAATGAGTGGAAGTAGTAACATAAGCAAAGGATGAAAGATAAGTGTTATTTTTATTCATTTCTAAGTTCTATTAATTGGTTTATTAATCCTTCGCAGATGGGAATAATGTTGTGATTCGGAAATTAATTGTTTCATATATACACGAATGAATGAATTCTTCATGAGAAACGGGTACTTTTGTTTAAGAAATAGTTTATTTACTATTAACTTTTTGTTTCTTGCTACAGAGTTATTTGTTTTATATGAGGAATTTGTTTATTTGCTTACCGGTTGAAGCAGCGGATTCTTGATTCAGAATATTGCTTTTTGTGTGTTGTCACAGGACAATTTATTACACAACAGAGAAAAATGTAAAAGCAAAAATGAAAAGGTATTAAATATAAGCAATGAATTAGAAAATACCCGGAATTGGAAAGTGGCAGTTGAAACTAATTACTGCAGAAACAAACTAATATACAGGGTGTGCAAAATATTTTCTCGGGCCTCTTTCTCATAACCAACTCGCCATAAAACAGTTTTTGTATCGCATGATCGGGCATTTCCGCCGTAAATGGTTATTTGCCTGTGGAACGGTTAATAAAAAAAGGAGGAAAAAGGGAGAAAAAAACAAAAAAGGCTCTCTGTGGCGAGCGAATGCATGCATGTCTCGGCAAACAAACGAAGTGAACGCAAGCGGACAGAAGGAGGCGCGCGCTGTACGATCCAGAAACAGAAGACTTCAAGGAAGTATAAATAAGGAGATGATGATGGATGGAAACTTAAAAGAAACATGGAAACTAAAAAGAAGCATCTCACAAACGCCTACACTTCCCATCCGATGATGACAGATGGAGACTAAAAAAAAGGCATGCAAACTTAAAAGAAGCATCTCACAAACACCTACACGTCCCATCCTATATTCTAAGCCCATGCGTCATGTGGGTCTCGATGCTGACAATAAGCATGTCCCATGTCCAACCCAGCGTATGCAGCCGGTCCGGCGGTATATAAAACATCCGAGATTTGGTTCCGGCACGCGGCCAAGCTGCGGGTTGGAACGAACCTCCATGGATGCCCGGAATCGGCAGCAATGCCCACCTTACGTTGGCAAATCAATCAATCAATCAAGTCTAGATTATTTTTAACGCGAAAAACTGTTTTTGGACCCCTTGACCCAATTAAGACTAACTTTTGCAATGGACCGCTAATCCAAAACTAGTTCATCAAATTCTACGGAATTTTTCCTATCTTTTCCATATTTTACCTTGAGGATGGCTCGGTTGGACCGAAAGAATCTAATTTGATTGAACTAAATGGAGATATTTTTGAACTGAGATTACAATTTATTTTAAAAATTCTACTCCATATAATAGTTACTCTCTTTTATTCTAAGGATTCTTTACCAATTTTTTTTCTTCAATTTTTGGCCTTGGATGAGTTCCATTAGCCAGCTACACAAATGAGGGAAAGAGGAGGAAGTAATAAGGATAATAAGTATACACACATTTCACGTCCAGGGGTCCATCAGGATTGATGAACGACAAGTACTGTTAAACCACTATGCCACATCGAGATAAATTAACCGATATGCATTTACATTTTTGCTTAAGATTCATTGGTAGCTCAAAACCCATATCTCTTAGTTCACTTACCAGGCTCATTGATTCAGGGGTGTGTAAAGAGCAATTGAATAAAATATGATTAATATCTCCTTTCTGTCCACAAGCATATAGATCATTATTTAGAATTCCAATTTTAAAGAAGTGATCTGGGAATCTACCCTGATTAACTTGCAGACGTGTAACAGTAGAATAAAAGGGTCTTGAAACTGGAGAACTGTCCTGCCATCTAGATTCAGCGATTAGAGGTTTTAAGAGATAATAATTTGTACCTCGCTTCGTGTACTTCTCATCATCATATTGATATTGCCATCTCTTAAAAAGCATTTTCCTGTATATGGCCGACCATTTCATTTTGATACAGGTCACAATGTGCTTTAATCCAGACCAGGTTGACAGAAACCCCACGTTGTGACAAGGAAGCCAGTTTAGCAACAATATTCACAATTGCCGGTGACGATTGTTCTATATAGTTATCAATACTACTCAGGACACTCTTAGAATCAGAATAAATAGTTATATTCAAAAAGTTGCGAAGTTCAAAAAGTTCAAAAATTCCTGAATAGCTACGGCTTCGGCTGTAAAAATGGAGGCCTGTGTAGGTAACTTAAATTTGTGTTCTATATCAAGGTCAGGGATATAAACTATTTCGCTTTTAGAGCCATCAGTGAAGACTGAGAGATTTTGTTTATAAACATCAAGTATATAACGAAAAATGTTTTTATTCATGGTCGGTAAAGTTGTGTAATATTGTCGAATGGGGAAATTCTATTTTAGGAGAATATTGACTGACGTCAAGTATTTTACCACTTATTCTCTTTTAAAATCTAGTTTCGGATCTCGTCATGATACATATGTGTACCAAATTTCAAGTCAATGTCTTAATCCGTTCGTGAGAAAACGTTCGCACAATAAAAGTCACAGACCGACCGACAGGCAGAATTTTTTGTCGCCCAAATTTAAAATCTCGACGTTTTATGGCAGTCTAAGCCTATTTCAACAAAAAAAAAATGATTTTTTTTTTACAATTAATGTACTTCCACTTCACTCCGTGGATGTGGAAGTAATAATACCCTATTAATGCAAAAGATAGCAGAATTATCCAGCATATTACCAAGAAATAACATCTACACTAGTGACTTTTAGGTCAAAAGGGCAGTTATAGTCTTTTGACAAATATAAAAAAAATGGAATAAAAATAATGTGTTCCCCTTACATTTTCATATATTGCTGGTCGTAGAAAAAATATGGTAAGCATTTTACTGAATTGGTGATCTTTATTTGGTTCTACAGTTTCAAATATTTCTAAAATTCCCAATATTTCAGATTTTATTTGAGTTCAGAAAGAAAAAAATGTAATATATATTTAATGTAATAAAGTTCGATAAACACTAAAGCGATGGTAATGATCAACAAAATACTTCTTAAATTGGATTTTCACATTTAAAAAAAATGAACACAATAATTGTTTGCTATTTTCAAATTAAACGCTCTCACAAACTATCGCTTATATTTAAGCATAAAATGAAAAAAACACTTGTTATAAAAAAAAATTGCACAAAGGAAAACCTAGAAATGATCTTTTGTATCAGGCAATACTATTAATAATAGCAGGACTTTACCGAATGTTAACCTGCCAACAATTAAAAAGAACTAGACGGATCAACAGATCGTGAAAGTTAAACATATTGTTGGAAAATTAATAATTCATCAGTTTTTTGTATTATATAAATTGTAATTTAATGCAATTTTAATGGCTATTAACAGTAACGACCTTGTTATTGTTATTATTTTCAACAAACAAATTGTGGGTGATTAAGTTTTTTAAAACTTTATTACATTTTGTTTTGTAATGATGCAGTATTGTTAAATAAAAAATAAATGACTGGACAGCCAATATTGCACAATGAAAGATAATTTAATTAGTTTTAATAGCAACACACGTTTTAGTAGTCATAACGTATAAACGTGTTACCCTGGCAGAATTAAAGTTAAGGTTATTTAACGTTTTGTCACATTGTAGAAAAGTATTTATTTAGTAAATTAGATCCTGTATTATACCTATTATACTTTATACTTAAGACACGCCCCCTTATTTGAAATTAAATATTTGAAAACAAACTTAACCTTGAATTCATTTAATTTCAATTGCTATATTTTGATTTGCAAAAACTGAAACACTTGAAATAATAATAATATAAAACAATGTTAAATTCAACAGATTAAACTTACAAGACATAAATATTATGTAAATGCTTATGATAATATTAAAACATAACAACAATTTCAGTTTCAGAGGATGTGTTTTCTAGCTTTTCTACTCTGTTTCTTTATACCTATCTATCAACCAAACATAAATAAAATCAACCCGGGAAAGAGGCATTATGGGAAGCTTCTAACAGAAAGTATGACAAGTAGCAGCGAGAAGAAAAAGCAATATATCTATTACTCCAGTTAATGAAGAGGGCGTAGAGCACACGGTTGAGAACAGAATTTTTGACTTCGGGGTCGTGTTTGGAGTAGTTAGGAAGTAAACATACTAAAAGTCTCTGGACCAACAAGGTGAGTGGGGTGCGGGACGGTACGTAGAAGGTAACTTTTTTGATTTTTCACTTATATCTCGAAAACAGTGCATCACAGTGAAAAGATTGCTCTATTCAAAATAAAATCTGATAAAATTTCCTACAAGACCGGCTAAAAACTTTATTCAAGGTCAAAAGTCACAAATATCGGTTTTTCGCATGCAGGTGCTATCGTAAAAATTGATCATACAAAGTTTCTAGATCATGCAATTATCTCATTCAAAATGCTAGAATGCACTTGTACGCGGCCTGATATGTCATCGGACGTTCAATATAAGTAAAAATATGGAAATATTGGTTTGTGTGTGACCCACACACTAAAATACATACAAAGTATACGATTCTGAATGTGCTATTGGTCCATAATAAAACTATCTTTGTTGGTGATGATGTTGATTTGTTAATACTACAAACTCCTCGAACTCCAATTGACAAGATCATTTGCTATTTAAAACCTGGGAAAGCTCAAATGCAAACAAAAATGCATTCATCACAAAGTTGAATTTCATATAAAAAATGTCAAGCTCATATTTTATTATACTCTTCGCAAATACAAAACGAAGAGTATATTGCATTCGATCGGCACATTTCTAAAACCGGTAATATTGCTCGTAAACAAAAACATTTCATATCACTGTGTTTGTGATCGAATTCTGAACAACTTCCAAAATGTCCGGCCGTCTGTCTGTCCGTCTGTCTGTCCGTCTGTCTGTCCGTCCGTCACGTTTCTTGTAAGCACAATAACTTAAGAACGAAAAGTACGATTGTATTGAAATTTGGACAGTAAGTTAGTGTTAGCGAGAGAAAGATCCCTATTGAGCAAAATCGATCGATAAATAAACAGGTTATAATTTTTTTTTAATGAAAACAAAAATTTACATCATTTTTTTATGTTTTGTAATTAAACTAAAAATGTCTAAAGCTAATATTATTTACCAAAGGGCTGCGAAGAGTATCTTATAGAATGTGCAACAATTATATAAAAATGCAGTAAGTCGGCGAAAAGTATAACGGTTAGCTTGTTTTTACATGCAATAACTGGCTGCGATACTACATCAACATTTTTTAAAAGGGATAAAACAACAGTATTTAAATTGTTTGAAAAATATCATGGTTTAGTTGATTTCGCAGAAGTATTTACAAAGATTGGCTCTTCTCCATGTATCATCTCAAATGGAATTCGCTTTCTTCTTCAAAAAAATTGATTCCACAGATAAGTATAGATATTTAAATTTTGTAAAAAATAGACGGAACAATAGAAGAGTGCAGTTACCTTGTCGTCCTCCAACATCTGTTGCTGCTTATCAACACTTTTAGCATGTCTACTATCAAATTCAAGTATGACTAGGGCAACTAACTGGACCCAGAAGACTGGGGATGGAAATTAATAGACAATAGTTTGGAGCCAATTCGAACTCTTCTCCAACCTGCTCCAAAAAAACTTCTTAATACTATTTCTTATAAATGCACGAAGGGTTGAAGTAATAACTGTGGCTGTAAAAAAGTCGGAATATTTTGTTCACCAATATGTACCAATTGTGAAGGCAAGTCTTTCTCCAATTTTGAATCAAATACAACAGATGAGAATACTTATGATATCAACGAGGAGATAACAGATCCATTTTTTTTTCTTACAACAGTTTACAAAAATGCAGCAAGGAGACCAAGCAGAAGATGAAGAAGATATGACTGTTGAAGTGGAATTCGAATATTACGCAGGCACAAAAAAAATCGAGTACAAGAAGGCAGACCTAGGTATTCCTATGGATTTTAACCTGTTGAATACAAATCTGATGTCCTTTTGCCCGATTGGCGCTTGCACTTTTCCTAAGCCCAAGAGGCACCGTAAATATGCCCCAAAAAATGAAAGTGTAGCTAGAAATCTGAGAAAATTCAGGGGTGCGTAAAATAGCGAGAAAAATCGAATGGTGTAAATCAGACATCCCTGCGGTCTTTCATTTCCAAGATAGAGCAGCTTGAAGTCATTGGAAGAACAAAATCTTCTTTTTTCCGCACTTCCCGAGGCTCTATCTCGGAAACAAAAAAGCTATAGACTTCTATTTTACGCCATTCGATTTCTTTCGCCATCCTACGTACCCTTGAGTTTTTTCAGATTTTTAGCTCCACTTACATTTTCTCGGTCGGACGTTTTTACAGTGTTTTTTGAGGTTAGGAAAAATGTAAGAGCCAATCGGGCAAGACGGATATCGGATTCGTGTTCAGCAGGTCAAAGTCCGTGGGAATACATAGGTCTGCCTTCTTGCACTAGACATTTTTTTTGGGGGCCTGTGTTATTAATGATACAACGATTTTTAAAAGTGAGCAATAATCCGTTCTACTTTGATAATTACCAACAGTACCATTTTTAATCAATACGAAATTATTTGTTCTGACTTGCTTAATCATAATCCATTGTGAATTATGCCTACTGAAGAAACCACGTTAAAAAAAAGCGCTAAGTACACTACCTCATAAGTGGCGCGGAAATGTGTGCACATTATGTAGAATATGACGTTTCCAACTTTTAAAATCGCGAAAATAGCTCCACGCTAAGATCGGTTTTATCAAGAACCAAACCTCCAAATATTGTTCTAAATTCAAAAAAATGTATTTATAGTGTTCCGTGTGAGTGCGGAAAACATTACGTAGGTGCATCTAGACCTTTCAACATAAGGCTTGGTGAACATAGAAATTACGCTAGAAGGGGAGAATTTGAAAAATCCAAAATTTGTGAACACGCGTGGGATAATAATCATAGAATTAAATGGGACTCGGCGAAGATTTTGGAAAAAGAGAGCAACGGAACTAAAAGAAAACTTAAAGAATCCGCGATTATTTTATTAAACGAGGATAGATGCGTTTCTAATTATTCAATAGATTTTTGTACTAGTTGGTTGCCCTCCTTAGAGACGAAGTAAGTAAAAATAAGATAAATATAATTTAATGTCTCACGTGACTATGGAAATACATAAACAAAGAACTGTCATGGTTGACGGCCAAAAAAGTTTTGAGAGCGGAAGTAGATTCTTTTCCGAAACGTTAACTACCTATAGCTTTGATTTTCAGTTTTTAGTTTATAACATTGTTCTAGTTTATATATTTTTAGGTGTGAGACTTTTTGAGACAGTCAAGTATTCAAGAACCAACCTCTGTCTAATCCGTTTGGCGCAGAGGTTTTTTCATTAAAATTTTTAAATATTTTTCAGTGGCAAAATACCCAATAAAAAGTAAGGAAAATTATTAATTATTTCAATTTAAAAAAAATCTTTTTTTATGTTTTGTAATTAAACTAATATTATTTGCAAAATAATGCGAAAAGTATTCCATAGAATTTGTCACAATTATAAGTGTACAGTAAATCGGCGAAGTGTATAATGGCTAGGGTCAAGTGGTGTAAAAATGAGACGATTTTTGAAATTTTTCATTTTAAACCCGTTTCTGCTAACCAAAAAAAAATTTAAGTAGGGTGCAAAAACGTGTTATCAATACCCTGTACTATGAAAAGAATTACTCTTCCGAGTACTTTTCTATTAAAAAAAAAATAAACCCTGTTTCATTTTTAGCCCAGAGTTTGGGGTAAAAATGAGACTGGTCTGGGGAAGAATAAGACATTAATATATTTGGTATACTATTACTCTGGGGTATTAATGAGCCGGCTCAGTTGAAAGAGGAGACAAAGTTGTATAAATGTAACTGTTCAAACTTCATTTATAATTAAATAAAATTTCAAAGTTTAGAGACGCAGAATATACTGAATTGTAAACAACACATATTTTTTAAATGTTCATGTGTGTTGAAAGAAATTAGTAGCATATTCAAGTGCCAAATGAAATGTCTATCAGCTTAGCTCTTTATCATGTCAACAATGTCTTTTTAAATCTTGTAAAAATTAGTGTCTCATTTTTGTCCATAATTTTTGCTGTCTCATTTTTACACCGCTTAACCCTAGCTTGTTTATTAGTACTATAGGTAAATTTTATATATACTGGATAATTATAAGAAGTACTAGTTTTTATGTAAACCTCTTTTTCTGGCCCAATATTTTGAATACCACTTAAAGTTAAAAAATAACAAATGTCAAATTTCAAAATTTAATTATTGCAAATATTTCAGTTTAACGATTCTTCCAAACACTAGCAGAAAAGTCACGTAGAAAATGTTTGTTCTGTATACAACATATTTTTTACCTGGGTCGAAATCCTACGCCTTCTACGAAAAAAAAACAAAACTTTTTCTAACTTATTGCATAAATAGTTACTATTTATGGTCTTATTAGACCTGTATTGCCAACGTCTTGGCAAAACGATTGTAACATTTTTTTTACAACTTTTTGCAAACTAAATTCTGTATTTTTACAAAGCGTCCCTAAGACAACTCCTAAAAATAAATCGTAACCTCCATGATTCACTGGAGCTATATAAAAGATATTAAGCTGAAATCTCGTCTATGGAACTTACACAAGGATAATAGTGAGGTGCGCTTAATCAATTCAAAGCACTGCGTTCCAAAATAAAAAGGGACATTGAACTTGCTCACAAAACATACGTTCAAAACACAGAAACACACATTAAAACCAACCCAAGTAACATCTGGTCTTTTCTAAATATTATGAGAAATGCAACTGGTATATCGAATTCGATGTGTTACAATAATAATTCCTTAAATGATACTCAGAGCATTGTTGATGCATTTACCCAATATTTTCAATCATCTTTTATCACATCATTCACAAATAACATAACCGAACAAGAAACTACATGCAATGTTCCCCAACTTAATATCCCAACTATTACCGAAAATGATGTTTTAAAAGCACTGAAAAAATTAAAAAACAAACTCACGACGGGTCCCTATGGTATACCGGCTTTCTTATTAAGAGACTGGGTCTCTATTTTTGCACAAGCACTCTCTACCATTTTTAATCTAGCACTACAAACTACTACTCAGTCAAAAATCTGTTCTGTTTTTAAAAAGGTGATCAAACTAATATTGAAAATTACAGACCTGTAGTTATCCTGTGTAACTTTGACAAACACTTTTAAATTGTCCTTTATGATATAATCTCTTTTCATACTAAATCTCGATTCTCCTATAGTCAACATGGGTTTTTGGCAGGTAGATTTACAATTATCAACTTGGTAAGAGTTACAGATTTCATCGCAAATACGCTGGAACATGGTGGTCAAACAGTTAAAATTTATACAGACCTGTCTATAGCATTTGACAGACTGGATCATGGGCTAATACTGCAAGAGCTATCAGTATTTGATTTAAGACTTGACTTTCTAAGTTTCTTTAAATCATATCTTGGTAACAGAACATTAAATGTGAAGTATCATGGATGTTCATATATTGAAGTGTTAGCTACATCAGCAGTTCCACAGGGCTCTGTTTTGGGTCCACTGTTATTTATGATTTTCATCAATGACATTTGCCAAGATATACAAAGTAATGTCGTCCTATACGCCGATGATCTCAAACTATTTGCATCGATTAATTCCAAAGAAGACTGCAATCAATTACAACGTGACCTCAGAAAAATAAACTCATGGTGTGAAAATAACAGGCTATCCTTAAATATATCAAAATGTAATGACCTTTACGAGAAGAGATAGCTCTATAAACTTTTCCTACAAAGTAGGCAATGACATGGTAACCAGATGCACTCAATTTAAGGATCTTGGAGTCATCTTTGACTCACAATTAACTTTTACTGCTCACATAGATCACATAATTGCTAATGCCTACAGCAATCTAGGCTTCATTATACGAAATTCAAAGCACTTTAAAGATACTTCCACACTTTCTATCCTATTTAATGCTTTTGTACGAACAAAACTGGAATACGGTGGTATTGTCTGGAATCCGCAATACAATATTCACATTCTTAATTTGAAACGAGTTCAGAAAAGACACTATAAATATCTCTCCCTTAAAGCTGACGGAATTTATCCTCCCAGAGGCACGCCACAATCTGACTTATTAGCCAAATTTAATCCAAATGACTTAGCGACACGTAGGGTCTATTCTCTGTTTTGTTCCTACACAAACTATTGACAGGTCAGATTGACTTCGCGGATATTCTTAGTTCGATGCATTTCAATGTTCCATCTTTCCAGACTCACTCATTACGCCCTTTTCTACTTAGCTACGCCAAGAACAAATGTACTAAAATCTTCTCCTATGCATAATATGTGCTCTAACTATTTAAGCTTAATAGTTCCATAGATAGCATTTTATCCACACAAAAAAGTTTAAACTCGAGAACGAAGTCCGAGAGTTTAATTTTCTTGAGTGGATAGAACGCGACTAAAACACGAATGCTATACAACATTTTATCCATAATCACGGTCATTTAGAATCAGATTTCATCAAAAATGATTTGACGTTTCGCTCTGTCAGCGGAGGTAACGTCAAAAATTATTGAAATTAATTTAAGAAACTTGGAAGGTGTTGAATGGCTGCTATTTAGTTTTGATTGTTTATTGATTCCATTTGTAAAAATTTGTGAAGTTGGTGAAAAATGCAAGAAAATGATTTTGATCCTGAGAGAATCATTCGGGAAGCTGAAGAAGCAACTCTCCAATTATTGCATGCAAAGTCCAGGAAACATTATGAAGAAGTATTTTCCGAATTTAATGAATGGAAAGAAAAATGGGGGGTAATAACAATAAATGAGGAAGTTCTGCTATCGTATTTCTTAAATTTGAAGAAGCATGCAATTGAAGTGAAATATGATTAAAAAAATAAGGAAACGTCTATTAATATAAATGTTAATGTTAATATTAATAAAAATTAAATATAATGTAATTGATTTAAGATTACATTTTTCATTATTTTTATATTATTTCATTATTCCCCTAGTGGAAAAAGTGGTACTTTGTATACTTCATAAGTGTGGATAAAACTCACACATATAATTATGTGATTTTTGTTGCAAAATATTTAGTTTTAAGATTATACTCTGTACTGTGTACATATTTTATTTGTATATTTCCTGCCCTGTAATTGAATGCACATCTCTCTGGGCAGCTATATACATAAAATAAAAATAAAAATAAAAACTTGTAAAATTAAAAATGTCGCTACAATAGTACATTTTAATTTTGTTTGTAGAAACATAACATTATTAGCAGCTTTAAGTATCAATAAAAATATTAAAAATAAAAAATATACACTTACGTAATAACGATTTTACTACGCCCACTTACAATAATCACAATAACAAACAAATAATAAAAGATATCAATTAATTTATAATAAATACGTACCTGAATGGCAAGAGTGAGAAATTAGCCTGTGAAAGGTCCTCCTCACATACTGGGCAGGTTTCTGGTAAAGTGAAACAGAACACTTTTGGACCACAATGCTGAAAACAAATGATGCCGGGATCCATAACTTCCTGTTACCTCTGGAATAAAGAAACGAATACAAATAAAATAGGTACCTACTATATTCTGCTCAAGACTGCGTTCAATCGGCACTTTCAAAACTGCAGGCTACCAACATATTTTAAGTATCTGGGTTACAAGCTAAACTGAATCACTATGCACAAGAAGTTTTAATTGTTTGGAGGCTTCCTCGGAAAATGAAAGGATGCATTGTTTGTTTGTTATCTTGTGGCACAGTTACACATTGGCGTAACTTTAGAGGACTGATTTGCATTAAATAAATATACAGTCTCTTTTATTATATATTAATACATATATAAACAAATAAATACCATTTACTATAAATTCAGGACGCTTGCTACTATTGACATTTTGTTTGCCCCACTCTTTATTATATATTGTTATGATATAGCACAATTTTTGTGATGTTACTCTATTCCTGAGTAATAGAAGGAAACAAAAAGTGCACTGCTAATTATAATAATAATAATAATAATAATAATAATAATAATAATAATAAAACTTTATTGATGTGTTATACACAACGTATTTACACATATCGGATTATCTTTAAGGAAAGTAAAACAGCTAGACTAGATAGTAAGTTATTAAGTGTAAAACAGACAAGACAAAATTAAGTTAAAACAATACAAAGATTAAAATAAAATTTGAGAACACAGTTTCCAAAATTTTAACGAATAACAAAGAACTATTGACAAATACCAACAATTACGTTAGAAATTACCAGTTATTAAACTCGGCCTCCATGAATGACTCAACTGAATAAAATGCATTTCTGAGCAAACATTTCTTTACGGGGATTTTAAACTTGTTCAAGTTAAGTTGCTTCGCCTGCATTGGTAGAACACTGTACAACAATTTACCATAATAATTTGTTCCAGTGTGTGTTTTATTTAACCTTAAAAAGTTGATCTTTATTTTATCCCGGTTTCGTGTTGGGTAATTATGAATTTGACCGTGAGTAGTGAATATGCCTTGATTCTCTTTTACATATAAGAGTGACTGCCAGATGAAGGCACACGGTAATGTGAGAATACCTAACGTAATAAATTCAGATTTGCAGTCATCTCTGTATTTAAGCCCAGCAATTATTCTGATGGCCTTTCTTTGCATACCAAGAACTGCTTTGCTGGCTGAAGAGTGCCTCCAAATCAAAATAGCGTAAGAGATAACAAAATGTATCAGGCCATGGTATGCAGTAAATACATGTTTTTGCTCACTTTCCTACAGGTATAATTTACATATGTTTCCCAAGTTAACTTTAGGTAGAGTCCCAAGAATTTTACATCATTACTAAGCGATAAATCATTGTTGTCCAAATTTCTTAGAGTAAAGACCACTTTTTCAGTTTTGGAATCGTTTTGCGACAACTGATTAGCTATGAACCAATCTTGCACTGGATTCTGTTTCGAACTTATTTCAGATATTAGGTCTTTAACACTTTTAAACGATTTTGTTACTGTTGTATCATCCACGAATAAAACCAAGCTTGCATCCAGGGCAATGCTTGGCAGATCATTTATATAAATCAAGAATAGCGTCGGTCCTAACACAGATCCCTGAGATACACCGTATTTAATTGACATTTTTTATATATACATATTCAATATAGAAAGTTGTACATAGTGTGATAGATAGAATTTCATTTTGCCTAAGAATTACATTTTCCTGTAGATTCATTTAGTAATAACTTTTGGTTGGGACATATTTAGCTTGGCTCCGAATATTGCAGATTTCCCATTTCTTCCTTTAATAACAATAATATGGTAGTGTTCTAGCCAGAACTCTTCTATGAATAATTTGATGAGATTTTAACATTTACTACTGCATTTTAAATACAATAATAGTAAGAATTCTAGTCGCACACCAAACATTTGGTCCTTCGAGGATGATTGTTGTTATTTAGTTTTTTAAATCAAATAGTTATATAGTAAATTTACACATTACGGAATAGTTGCCAAAATTAAACTAGATAAATTCGTACTGTATGATGACTTTTGAAAGCGACATACTTAAAGCACCAAGTTTAAAATAGCATCCGAGCTCTAATTTATTGACATTTTACTTTTTTAACTGACAAACTTAATACCAATCTAAACTACATAAACAATGTAATATTTGTAATAAATATTCAATGGGCTTCAGTTACAGCTTGGAAATGTATCATTCGATTTTAAAAACTCTTTAACCAGTTATCCAATGTTGCACGGGGTATTTCCTAATTCTCAGCTCTTATTATGAATTTACAGATCCATATTTTCTGTCATATATGTATGCTTTACTTTTGAGGTGTCCACATAAATACAAATTGAGGTAAGTCAGATCGAAAGGCTAATAATATCATTGTAGCCATTGTAGGCAACCTCGCCTTCAGATTAATATATTTTCGATGTTCAATGGTGTTCCCTATGGGAGATCTATAACTTCTCCCTTTGAGTTAGTTTATCTTTTGTTTCTTTTCTTGTCTGACGTCAGTGTTTAAGAATTTTTAGGTTATTCTTTTAGGTTTACATAATTGTGTTAGATGAACACAAAATGCTTCTTGATCTTTTCTTCGTCCATTTTTAACCGATCTATGATTTATCCAAGAGGAACCCACATATATGTAAACTATACTTAATTTTTTTTAACAAGTATTATTCCACCTTCACTCAAATATTCATGTAAATTGGTCGACTTTTCAGGTTGAAGCCCTAGCCAAAAGAGTTAATGTTGATACAGAAATTCTGGTTGACCTCATAGTGTGAAGAAAAATTTTACGTACAATTGAGTCAAAAATAGGCCACGATTTTTTCATTTAAATGTGAATTACTTACGTGGGATTTGTCTTAGTTTATTGAGCGCAAATGTTTGAGGATTTAATGGTCCTATAGTATGGAGGCTCCGCGGGAATTCCCTGGCAGCCGGTCTGCCTCATCCGGCCCTGATAATAATTAGCAACAAACCACACAATTTAAGACACATCCCGTGGTTGAAACTCTAACATTTTTTTCTTTTATCTTTTTAAAACAACATGTATAATAAGATTAAAGGTGAAGAAAACTGTACATAGCTGTTTTAATAATATTTTAAATTCATAAATACTGTGCCACTATATTACCTTGCAAATTCTACTTTACTATCCAAGACAAACTATCATAACAATTACCTACATTTCAACATACCTGTGTGGTGTTTTTTTGAAGAATTTCACAATTCAACCAAACTATATGTATTAGTTTCATAGTAATATTTTAAATTTGATACTATTTCGTGTTATTTGAGCTGCATTAACCTTAAAAACAGGTAAACAGTGACCGACGAAGTAAACAGTTGTTTGCGTTGCTAGTTCACCTGGCAACGTGTTGAACCAAACTGAATGAGCGAGGAATGGAGGAACTCAGTCGACTGTTTGAAATCTTTTACCGCGGCAGTTTGCGGTCAAGTAACTTTTGTACCAGTTCCATTTGCGTGGAGTATGTTGTTTATTCGTTGCCATGGTTACCGCATGACGAAGACACTTCCTGCTTCTAGTTTTGGGGCTAGAAAAAATTCTAACGGGGTTAGTGGTCGTGTCACCGTAGGATATACATTAGTGTAAGTTCGAAATGTACTTTGTTTATATTCTGGTAATTTAAAATAAATTTATTTTCACTTTTGATGCTTAATCTGCTCTCACTTTTTTGTCTATTGTTTCTATTAATGATAGAGGGGTGAACCTAATCAATATCTAGAGATGACTGTGTTTGTTGTAGCGGATTTGGTCGAAGTGTGCTGGGATTTTAGGTTTGATAACCAGTTGTAAAACATTAAATGCATTTTTGTTTTTAGTAACTTATTTAAAAGTGGTTTTCATTTTTCTATCACCTATGTTGTAGAAAGGTAGATATATATACCTAAGAGGCAGGCATAAACACATGATTTCGGCACGTTTATTCACTAGGATGACTCTTTATACTTGTGAAAAATGAAATTTCGATTTTTTTCGTCTCTCCTCAGATTAGGTGGGAATGTTCCAAAATGATCTCCAAAATTGAGTAAAATTTGTTGATGTTGACATGTGCCTCCAAGTCCATGAAGCTTCTCATGTATTTTTATAGGTAAAGACATGGTAATTTTGCTATAGAATCGTTGAAATGTAGTGAAATAAGATTCACATGCAATTCTCTTCTACAAAATTGTCCCGAGAATACGAGTTAATTACCCCTTCTTATATTAAACTCTCATAAGACCCATTTATAGAACTCCAAAATGACCTCATGAGGGAAAAAGTAGAGTGTTTCGTATTTTTTAAGCTTATTATTATTTGCAATTTTTATTTTAGAAATTATTATTTTATTAATTAGCACTTTCTAGTTTGTGGTAATATTTTAGGTTTGAAATTGTTTAAACAATTATAATTTATTTAAACAATTACATTTTACTGTTACAATTAGTTTAATATTTATTATTCTCTATTTGCATTTTTTTACAGAAGAAAGCTAGGGAGTTGTAGCGTTTTAAAACTTTTAATCTTTTCATTAACTCTGATCAGATTTAGAAAATACAGAGCTTTTAATCGATAAACAATCGAAAATTGTTTAAACAATTACCATTTGTTTAAAAAATGGTCTGCGTTTTAAATCTAAGTAGAAAGTCGAAGGAAAGTTAAAAACATTTTTAAAACTACAACTCTCTAGCTCTATTCTGAAGAAAGATGGTAATAACCAATAATGTATTTAAATAATCTGTAGGTTAAATTCGTAAACTCTTAATCAGTAAAATTAAATAACTATCTTGTAAATTTTTAAAATGTGGAAATGTTACAAAGAGTGTAGCAGGGTAAACATGGGTCAGATGTCCCTTAGGAAATTAGGCTAGTATTTTTACCTTGACATCACATTACTAATTTCAAAAATAATGTTTTCTCTCTAATATCGTAACTAATTATTCTTATGTATTTATATATGCGTAGATATACCAAACAGGTATTAGACAAAAAATTATTGAGTATTTGCAGTAAGTTATATACCAAAATATTCGAAATAAAAATTTTAAAACATAAAAAATTTTATGTATAAGAGACACTACACCAATTTTTTTCAAAAATGCCTCCAACTATGTACATACATTTTTTTCAAAATTTTCACAAAGGTAGAACAAATGTTGAATAAAATTATAATGAGTAATCACATACAAATTAATATTTATAGTCTTCCTAATAGAAGACTACTAATTAATTCAACTCTACATTTTTATTATATTCATATGTTTTTTACATATGTGAAGGGTATCAAAGGCAAGGGTAACGAATGTTCACTGTAAATGTAATATACTTTATGCGCACTCTTAATACGGGACAAATTAAAATACAGTCATTTTTTAAATCTCACATTCATTACGATACATATTTTTCTTTAGTGTACTTCTACGACGTCATATTATTAAGCGATTGACTATTGCGCAATTCAGTGGTTATCGTAACAATATTAACTAACGAAAATGCAAAGTAAGAAGAATCCTAAGTGTCTAATGTGTGGTCGTTTTATGTTGAAAGTGGCAGAACTAAAAGAAATCTTAACAACAGAGGAAGATATTACATTGTGCCAAAATATGTTTCCTTTAGGACGTAAGTTTTTTCAGATAATGTAATTATATCTGTGATGGTAGAGATAATGAAACAATATCTAGAGGTAGATATAGTTCTTTGTACGGGGAGTTCAAAGTGTTGCTCTGAAAATTCGTCTGATCTACTTTGTATTTCATAGATTACATCTGGGTTTAATTCTGGGTGTGGTTCAAGTACGGCCTGTTCTGTAGAAGTACTTGGTAGATTTTGATCAATTTTGCTGAAAACTCCTGAATCTTTTCGCTTATATATTTGTATGCCACAAGCACCGCATACCACACTATTTGGAAAAATAGTTTCACGTGTCTGTAACACATTTTGGCACATTAGCAGATAATGTGATGTCAGGGTAAAAATATTAGCCTAATTTCCCGAGGGGCATCTGGCCCATGCTCACCCTGTTACACTCTTTATAGCAAAATGTATTTATTTAAACAATTTCAAAAGCACTAAAATATTAACAACATCATCTAAAATGTGGTTAATTAATAATAATTTGTACAAAGATATCCTAAACAAACAAACATAAATATCGAAAATACGTGATACTCTACTTTTGCCTATGTGGTCACTTTAGGGTCTTATAAAAATATCTTATAAGGAATGAATTTAGAATGGAATTACAAATTTTCATTCTATGGACAATTATGATGAGGGCACTTGCGTGTGGTTTTTATTTTGCGGTATTTTAACGATTCTATCGCTTTACGGAAAAATTTCTTTCACCCATAAGAAACATATGGGAAACTTCATGGTCTCGAAGGCACGTGTTATATCAATAAATTTTGTTCACATTTGAAGATAACATAGCTACACAAAAAAAATCTGTACCAAAAAAAGTTCTGAGTACATAGAATTTTTTCATCCCGAATCCGCAGCTGAAAAACCGATTTACCAGGTATTTTTTTAGTTATACGCAAAAACATCCCCTAAAATAGACTGAAATGCAACAATTTGTAAATAATTTGGGAAAATATTTTAAAATAAAATTTTGACCGTTAGAAAGAAATATATGCAAATTAAATTCACACTCACCCCTGTGTGGGGGTTAATTTCACCCCTAAGATCAAATAACGAACAGTAGTGCATAACAATGTGATAAACCATATCCTTGTATTTTGTACTACCAACTATACAAATCTAAGTTGACAGACAACATACCAAGAAAATATAATACAACTTATCCCTCAAAGGGTTGGAAACCACCCCTATAGATCAGGGTCCCACTTACCCCTTAAGCCACTCATTTTTCTATTCAATGTTTTTGTCCGAATTTTGGGCTCGCTGGTTACGAATCAGAATTTCAAATCAGAATAAAAGATCCAGTATGGCGGATGTAAAAATCGGAAGAGCATTCAATATTTGAAGATTATAGCTGAAACTTGTTACTCGGGGGTTTGCAAAGTCGTTAATAATGAATATAATGTTTTAATTCGGAAATTCGTAAATCCAAAATGGCCGACCCATTATGGCGGATTAAAGAATACCATAGAAATCTGTATTTACCACTCAAAGAAATACGTTATGAATTATTTAAAAATTGAGTTATTTGGGTAAAAATAGACAAATGAGAAACAAGAAATACGTTGTTTCTCATTTTTAAACATTTGCCCATTTTTACTCAAATGATTCAATTTTTTAAACATTCGTAACGTATTTCTTACGTGGTAAATAAATACCAATTTCTAAGTTACTTTTCAATCCAGCTTAATGGGTCCGCCATTTTGAATTTAAGAATTTCCGAATTAAAACATTATATTCGCATTTAGCGAATTTGAAAATCTCCGAGTAACAAGTTTCAGCCGTAATCTTCTAACTTTGAATGCTTTTCTGATTTTTACATTCGTCGTATTGGATCTGCCATCTTTATTCAGCAATTTTCGGATTCGGAGTTTTTATTCTTAATCAGCTGCCCCAAGAACCCGCGGTAACAAAATTCAGACAAAAATATAGAATAGAAAAGTGTGTGACATAAAGGGGTAAGTGGCACCCTTGTCTGTAGCGGAGATTTCCAATCCTTTGAGGGATAAGTTACATTATATATTTTTGCTATGTTGTCTATCAGTCTACATTTATATATTTGGTAGTACAAAATACAAGGTTACGATTTTTCACATTGTTTTGCACTAACATTCGTTATTTGATCTTAGGGGTGGAATTAACCCCCTCGTAGAGACCCCTTCGGGTGTGGATACAATTTGCATATATTCCTTTCTAATGCTCAAAATGTTATTATAAAAAATGTTCTCTCAAAGTATTTACAAATTGTTGCATTTCACTCTATTTTTGGGGATGTTTTTGCATTTTACTAAAAAATTATCTGGTAAATCGGTTTTTGGGCTACGGATTTGGATTCAGCATAAAAAAATACACAATATCTATATACTCGTGCCCATGGTTCAGATTTTTTTTTGTTTGGCTGTGTAATTTTTTTGGAATTTTAATCAATTTGAGGAGTGAGATGAAACAAACTTAAACTTGATTTTTTCAGTCACATGTACATATGTATGTGCTTGTTTCTTTAATTTTGTGCTAACGCAGGGGGATTAGTTTAGATGTACCTTAACAAGCAACTATTTAAATAAATACTACTTGCCCTTTACAAATTTCAATAATTAAAATCTCTTCCCAGAATGTTAATAAAGGTACTGGAGATAACACATTTGAAAACCAATTTTCTCAAAAACTCTATAGTCAGGCGACCTGTTCGTGTCAAGCACTAAGAGACATCTTCAGGATAAAGGAATTTCCTGCTGAAAGACGTGGTTTTACGGCCTGACACGCAACCCTGCATAGAATTGGAGATACCATCTGATATATATCCTAGTTGAACAAAATAAATATATTTTAATGGTAATGGAGCTTGTGGGAAAGAATAACTTTTCTGTTCAATCTGCCTGAGGTAAAGCCGTGCACAAAGAAAACATAAAACATCTAAGTCTCGTGTATCATTATTAATGTAAACATTTAAAAAATGAGTTAAAGTTGTTCTTCTGAAAAATGTAAATATCGATGTCCAAATCGAATTTCAACCTCTTATAAAATAACATTTATTTTGTAGACGGTGTTAAAGTGTTGCACTTATTACTCCACATCTACGTATAGTGGAGTGAAACTAGGAGTATAAATCACTTAATTACTACTACTACTACCTTATTATAGCAATTTTATTACTGGAACCTGTTGTAGACATGACAAGAAATTTTGGAAAATGTTTTGGGTGAAATCCGTATGGTGGAAAACTTTTATTTAAAGAAACGAATGTTCAAAATCGTGTCTTTCTGCAGTTTTTCTTCAATGCCTCTGCTTCTATGACTCTCATCGTAATAAGGAAAGAGAAACAAATTATTTAGAATGAAATTTCGAAGAGAACTAGTTGTATCCGAACCATCTTCGTCAATTGGTTAAATTGCAAAACACAGACACAATTGTGGGTGGCCATTTTTAAACAATTGGTAATAACTTAAACAATAATGCATTAAATTTAACCAAACTTTAGAATAATATGCCACTAATATAGATAATTTATGGTGCCAAATTTCAAGTCGAAATATTTATAACAACGGCCCAAAAACAATAACAAAATCGAAAATTGAACAATTGGCCGCTTTTGGGCATCAAGTCGCACGATGAACTTTTTTTCCCAAATTGTAGCTTATTTTCTGTACTCTTCAGCGGCGTTAAAAGAAACATTTTTAGTGTTTTTGAAAATATTTTTTTTTAATTAATTAATTTATTTATTTATTTATTTTGTTTTAACAAATGCAGTTTACTCTTCAATGTTTTACCCAAAATGATAAATTATTAGCATGCCAATAAAATACATAAGACATGAAACAATTTTTTTTTAAAGTTTCATCTACGTCAATTGGGAGCTGAGATATGACATTTCTTGCATTTTAGTCATACATAAACAAATGAAGTGAAATATTGACTTGAAATTAGCTCCAACATTTCATAATTTTTAAAACTATTAATTGACTTAAAATATTTTTAATCACATAAGTTGTTGCAATATTATCGAATTTAATTTGCCTAACAGCACGCACAACTTACTCGCGCAATCTAGAACGTTTTAGCCCTCATTCGAGCGTTTTCACGACGTATTGAATCCTGCTTCATCAACCTTTAATTTCATCATATCGCGGTGTTTTCTTTTGTTTTAACAATTGTTTCCTCTTTGTAAATTTCAGTTTTGCCGCACAATTTTGAGATAAACTATTTAATTCAAGGATACTATGAAAATTTTGAACTAAAATTTTACTTTCCATTCTTCAATCGTTCATTTAATAACTGAAATATAATTGCTGTTTGCATCTTTTTTACTTAGTTCTATTATATTTGTTATATTTTTATGCCTAAACACATAATCAATATATAATATTTAAAGACATGTTACGTAGCAATAAATAAAAGAACAATAAAAAATAATGTATTTATTGTTTCGTATTTATTATTATTTCTTATTTGATTATTAATTTGAGAATATCAACGGAGGACCAGAGGAAAATAAAGTGATATTGTAATAGTAACTAAATCTACAAGAAAGAGCAATCGTTAAAACAAAAAACGATACGATAAAATTGAAGGGTTATGAATCAGGATTCAATAGGCCGTGAAAACGCTCCAGTGAGAGAGCTGAAACGTTCTAGACTGCGTGTTGTTAGGCCAATTAAATTAGATAATATTGCAACAACTTATGTGACTAAAAATATTTTAACATAGTCAATTAATAGTTTTAAATATTATGAAATGTTCAGTGCTAATTGCAAGTCAATATTTCACTTCATTTGTTTATAAATGAGTAAAATGCAAGAAATGTCATATGTCGGCTCACAACAATTAGCGTAGATAAAATTTTTTTTATGGTTTCTTGTCTTAGGTATTTTTAGTGTAGGATAATAATATTTAATTGTGGATAAAATGTTAATGAGTAAAATGTATTTCTTTAAAAACGAAAATAAACAAATATAAAAAAAATCGTTTTCAAAAACACTAAAAATGTTTCTCTTATGCCGCTGAAAAGTACATAAAATAAGCTACAATTCGGAAAAGAAAGTTTGTCCAACTATTCAAATTTCGATTTTGTTATTGTTATTGTTATTGATTTGTTATTGTTTTCGCCATAATTTTTCTCCATTAGTGGCATAATTTCAAGTTTGGTTAAAGTTATTGCATTATTGTTTAAATTATTACCAATTGTTTAAAAATGGCCATCCACAATTGTTTCTGTTTTGCAATTTAACCAATTGATCAAGAGAGTTCGGATATATCTGGTTCTCTTCGTAATTTCATTGTGAATGATTTGTTTCTCTTTCCATATTACGATAAGAGTCATGGAACCAGAGTTATTGAAGAAAAACTGCGGAAAAACACGAGTGGATTCTCATTAAACGAGCTGATAAATCGCGTTTTCAGAAATTTTTACTGGGAAAACTATTAGACAAATCATTTTCAAACGTTGGGAATATATTTATTATACATTAGAGCAACTATATTCAAATATCTATGCGATTATAATGAAAGTTGTGGCATTGGTGCCCCTTGAAGTGAGACGCCTCCCAAAATTTCTCGGTTGCAGGCTGACACAAGTTCTTCCCTCCAAATCATCTAAAACAAGAAAAGTCTAATTTGTTTTTACTTCTTGTGAATATGTGTATGGCATGAAAACGGAAAACTTTTTTCAAAAATTATTAAAAATTTGTTTATTAACTGTTTATATTTCACCTCTGGTAAGGCTTTCACCCAATTTGGAATTTTATTAAAACATTTAGGGCCGTAACAGTTAAAGCCACAATCACTTGACTTAATCGTATTAAAATCTATCACTAAGTTATGTTGAGTCCTCGTGTTGTATTTGTAATTATCTTCATGTTTTTTGTATTGGTTTATATTTTCATAAATATATATCAGGCAATGAAAAATATATAGTGATGGAAATGTTAAAATTACTAATTCCACAAATTTATCTCTTACATCCTCTCTATATCCGCGATTTGTAATTATCCTGATAGTTTTCCTCTGTAACCCGAAAATTATGTTAGCTTGCGGGACATGGGCCCAGGTTATCAGACCATAAGTCACATGGGATAGTATTAGCGAGGTGTAAGGAGCAGTAATGCCACAATTTTCATTATAACCATGTAAAAATTTGAACGTAGTTGAGTTAATGTATAATAAATACATCTCCAGAGAATAAAAATGAATTGTCTAATAGTTTTCCCAATAAAAATTCCTAAAAACACGTGATTTATCAGCTACACTGCAAAAAATTTTGGTGTAAATTTACCCCAAAAATAGGAGGCAACTTTTCTACCTCCTATTTTTGGGGTGAAATTACTTTCATATGTAAAGTTACATGTCAAAGGTAAATTTAAATTTCTGAGTTAATTTCAAGTGAAAAGTTACACACAGACGTGTAATAGTACCGAGGAATCTTACACAATATTTGGTAAAAATACCCATGAAATTTACATTAAACCGGTAAAATTCAAACGGAAATGTAAAATTTACCAGGAAAATTACGGAGTTCGGGTAAAATTATAGAGCAAACTTACATGTTAGAGGTAATAATGACCTGTAAAAATACAGATTAATTTTACATGGTGTCGGTAAAAACACTGTTGAAATTTGCATTAAACCGGTAAAATTCAAACGAAAATGTAAAATTTACTGGAAAAATTACAGAGCAGAATTACATGTAGATGTAATAATAATCGAAAATATGTCAGTTAAAACTATGTCAAATGTCGCTACATAGAGGTAAGCATGTCTATTTATTATATATAAATATACCTACCTATAATTAATTAAGTACAGGCACACATTTACGTAAATTTAATAAAGGGATAAAGTTTTTATTCCAACAAATTGAATATGTTTCAAGGAATTGAATTGAATTGAATTGAATCCTTATTTGAAATAAGTCGCTTTCCTAATGATTAACTTATTAAACCCTGTGTAATTAAAATTTTACTCAGAATTTTAAATACTTATATGAAAATTGCAAATGATCCCAAAAATTGAAGGCAAAAAAATTGCCTCCTATTTAAAAATATTGGCGCATTGTGGACCCCATCAAAAATATTTCATATTATATTAAATCTTCACAAAAAAAATTCTAATACTTACCTATTTACATCAAAACGACCTTCTTTTTCATTAGTTCTGAGCGTCAAAAGTTATTTTTCTTGCACACCGACCGTGCCAAGGAAAACAAAAACAAATATTTAGAAAGATTTTTTTGCACGTTTTTCAAAAATAAATAACTTTTGAGACTCAATACCACACATAAATTATAGACTTCTAATGCTGGTTTTAGAAAAAACAATTTCGACGTTTTATGAGATGCTAAGCCTATTTCAATAATGTATACGATTTGTATATAAAGTTTGTATTTTCCACGAGATTTTATAAAAAGGGTCACTTTATATAGGTACTTGTTGCATAAATAACCATTGACATAATGCTAAGCATAAACAATTAGATGCATTGAAAAATTACTTTACATTAATTGCTGTAATTCCAAAGATATTTACACTTAAGGTACTATCACTTGATCGCATCCTTGAGATATTCTTCTGAAATAAAGATGTTAATATCAAAATAATAACTAAACACATTAAGGGAAAAATATATAAGTATATTAGAAAATTTGTTAATACAACTGTGTGAGTATGTTATACAATGTATGTGAAGAAACTAAAGTTGAGATATTTTATTAAATTATTATTAAACAATGACCCGTTTTTAAAATTTAATGAGCGTTAAGTAGACCCATTGTAGCAAAGTTAAAAAAATACTTTTAAAAATCGGCTACCAACTGATGAGGGGGACAAAATTTGGGATAAACACGATTCTCAACCACTCTGTGGTATGTCGTTCAGGAAAAACATCTGTACAATTCATTTTTATTTGCCATAAAACATCGAACTTGTCCAGTGTACACAAAAGTAGAAAATCCCTTACATTAATATGGCAAAACATGTTATTTGAGGGTTCCAAGGAAAAACCTGTATACCTATAGATAATTAAAACTAACTAGAAATAACACGAAATAAGCAATACTTTTAATAAAAATTTAGAACTCCCGCCAATTAGTTACCAGTCAGAGTGACGTGTCAATTGTCAATGTCAATTGTTTTAATCCTTGTGTAGTATAGTCTGTACGATGAATGTTTGCGCGAGTATGAAATTAGGTAGGACATATGTGCGGTTGCTGAACGCACTGAGACGAGCAAATATTTAGTTACGTATGTCTTATAACCGCTCGAGCATGCTAAGACAGCCGAACGACAAATTCAAGCGGAATTAAAAAGAGACGTCGATATGAACAGTTGTCGTAGTGAAGTGCTGTCAACGGATATAATATCTGTCATTTTAGATCAGTGGGGTTCTTGTATTTTTGATGAAAATGCATTTTTAAGCTTCATTGTTATAACCATAATTAGTGGTAAATAATATATCTGTTATTATTCTACAAAATTAATTGTCATTTCATGAGTATTTACGAAAAATATATGGCTTCTAATTTGTCGGATGATGACCGAGAGTAAAAACAAATTTCTCATTTTTTTTTATGCACTTCACTGCTGAAGAGAAGCAGTGACCTTCAACAGATTACTTCATACGGTTCTCGTTTATGACGCACACGCAAAGATTCATCGTACAAACTTTATTTAATCTTTTCAAAAGATCTACAGCGGATAGATAATTTTCATTCTCAAATGCAAACTTTAAACTTTTTCACTTAGGCTTTTATTAAAATTTTAATGCAAACACTGATGTTATTTATGATTTTCTAATAGGTACATATCACAGTGAATTCATTGTCGCCAATAAAGTGAAGTGAAACTAATACTCTGCTAATTACTTACCTTTGTTTGACACTGATGACTGAGGGTATGACATTGTGTTGGGATATTTGTAAAATTAGGGTGTATTTTGACTATTTGGCACTATACCGTGATCCAAATACGGGTAACACACCAAAAACTAACTAATCGCGTATTGAAGTGTACCTAATACAATCTATTGATGGTGTTTTACTATGTACATAAAATAAAGGTAAGGTATTGATAATGCCCCCTCGCGGAAGATACTGCAAGGAAATGATGCATCATAGATGGTAAATATAAAATGCCACTGTGTAAAATTCCATACACGTAGATGATACTGTACTCCAGAAATGTAGGAATTTTACTAACACACAAGGTAAATGTACAATGATTCTGTGAAACATTACCTCTAAATTGATTTACCAGGGAGCTTTACCCAAAATATTGGGTAAACAAAATGTTTCACTCTTTTTGATGGTAAAGTTACATTAAAGTTATTTGTAATTATTACACGCAACAACGGTAAATTTACCTCCATTTCTTACAGTGTTCACGAGAAACTGGAATATTACATTAATGCAAGGGAATATTACACAAATACAAGGACATAATGCATCGTAAGTGGTAAGTATACAAAGCCACTGTGTAAAACTCCATACATAGAGGTTACTATACACTAAAAATATAGGAATTTTCCTAACACACAAAGTAAATGTACAGTGATTTTGTGGAACACTGCCTCTAAATTGATTTACCGAGGAGGTTTACCCTAAATATTGGGTAAACAGAATTTTACACTCTTTTTGCTGGTAAAGTTACCTTAAAAATATGTGTAATTATTACACACAACAAGGGTAAGTTTACTCCCATTTTTTACAGTGTAGTTTAATGGGAATCCCCCTTAAAGAAAAATGCATACAAAAACTTTCTACTTTAATTTTTAAGTTTTCCATAATTATTATATTTTGTTAAATTATACCGTTGCGTAAATTCGTTTAAACACTGTGATACTTTCATTTACAAAAATATGCTTAATTTATATGTATTCAGGAAGTTTCCAAGTTCTACAGTGTAATTAATTGTTATTATTATTATTATTAACTTTTCATTTTTCCACTTTAATAATAAACGTGACAGACAGTAGTTATGCCTCAGGATATAAATAATTTGCGTTCTGCAATTATTATTGTTTTCCATCATGTTTAAAATGTTCTATTTACTAAACCGTTGGTTTTATTACGCATGTACATATTATGTACAATGTATATGTGTATGTTACAGCAGAGTTATTACCCATAATTGTTAGATAGATTGACACTACTACTGACTACTTGAAAAAATAATTATTTAATACAACATTAATTGAGGTGTTTAACCTGATTACGTCAGTTAAAAGCATGTAGATTATGAAATGTAATGATTAAATACCATATAAATTGCATTTAGGTTATTACTTGAATTACTATGATTACTTTAACTGTTATAATAATGTATAGTAGAGGGTCCACACCTTCGAAAGCCGTCAAAATCGCCAAGTAACCCATTCCAGCAAGGTAAATAAATTTTGAGCTCGCATATCGGAAAAGGGTCCTAATGGGCACCAGAAATGGCTTGTTGGACTTTTTTTGGCGCTTGCACAACTTTTCTACAAGAAAAAAAGATGGCGGAACGTTATTTCAAGAATGTGTGTTTTTAAACTTATACCTCTCGTTAGAAAATTAACTAGGTGCGATATTGATCTGATTTTTTATATTCATATACTACTGACATGAGCGCATATATCTATACTGATAGAATTTCAAAATTACTTACGTTTTTTTTCTAAATAAATCCTAAATCACAAGGACGAAATTTATGTGCTTAAATTTTCGACGTGCGATCAACTATATTAAATGTTTAATTTTTTTATATATTATATGCGAATGAAATATGGTCTAAAGATCAAGAAAGTTTTTGCAAAAAAAATTAGCTCCATATCTTTTATAATTTTTGAGTTACAGATTTTTCAAATTGAATCATAATTTAGATCCATGATACTCCTTAGCATGCAGCTATTATCTGACGTACTGCTATCTAGTTAATTGTAATGCATCAAGATAGTAAACGAATGCATTTTTGATATTGTGTTATTATTATTCATAATTTTACAAAAATATTAATATGTAAAATGAAACTCATTTGGCAGAGGATTTATTAGATCTATAGATTATGAAGGTGTTGTATATGGAGATTTTATTTATTATATATACCATCGTTATACAATATAGAAATCAAATATAAACACGTACATAAAACGTGTAATTTATGAGTAATAATAATAATAATAATAATGCATAATTCACAGCTTAGTAAGTATCGACAAAGCACTATACTATTGCTAGTAAATATTACTGTCTGTTGAACACTGCTCTGTATTATTTCTGCCCTTAAAACAATTGTTGGGAAAGGCTACACATGCACATGCAACAGAACATCAAGTGGACGCACATTTTTAGTGACACTCTACTTTACAATTCCATTTTTTGTTTTTTTTTAACCACTTGTGGTTTTTTGTCATTTGTCGTTTTATTTGGTTATTCTCTATCAGATATCCAAATTTTCTGGGAGGGGTGATGTGTTTTCTTAACCGCTTTACAAGTCACCGAGATAATTTGTGTAAAATCCAGGATTTTGTGTTAGGCAAGGAAAGTATAGGGTAATCTAAACCACTTATTGTGAATATTTTTTACAATTAAAATTACTTCGCAGTAAGCCGGGTTTGACCCTGCTTCGCTAGGTACTTCAGTTGCAAGCTAAGCTAAGCATACCAAACCACTGGACTTAATGACCGTTTCAAATGCAGCTAGTAAGCTCTCTTGTAGGACGTAGCGAACGTAAGTCTAATAACTTTATGGAAAATAAATACACCTTGGTGAATCTAAGAATTTAAACTCACTATGGCCATACAGATTCACATAGGACTTACGACCATCTTCAATCACACGATCACCAATTGCATCACAGTTATCTCCAAGATTAGTCCAACTGTTTAGATGGCCTGTTTGGTTTAACTGTAACTGCTCACTTTTTCCCATTCGGAAAGGATAATTGACAGGTCATACAATATATAGACTGCCAATAAAGTTTTTACAATATTTTCTTCTTCATATTTTCCACCTAATTATTTATCCATTTCGTGAATACTATAAAATACCCTTTGTTGTCGTATACGTATTAAGTCATACCATACCGTTTTTAAATCTGAAGTTTGGGTCAATTTCTATTTTTTAAACTCAATTTATTAAAACTTATTAACGATTTCGTACTGTATTTGCAAGTTTAGATATACTGTCCTAAACCAAAATGACGTAATTCAAAATTTCCTAAACAAATTGGACGTACTTCAAAGTTTCCTTGTTAAATGACAAACTTTTTTCAATAATCAATAAACAATTATTTTTGCATCTGCCTCATAGAATTAAATCCAAAAATAGAATGAAACTATTTAAAAAACAAGAAGTGCTGAGATTGGCGGCAAAAAATGTCAAATATCTCAAGAGGAGCGTATACTGAAGTACGTCATTTTGGCTTAGGACGGCAGTATATTACATGTAACAAATTACATCACAATTTAAAACCATGTGTTTATAGCACCGAAATAATTGTCTAATAATTTTCAGACAATGAGTGATCTAATGTTCAAGAATAATATAACACCTAAATCAAATTAGGTATTAGACTAATATGTATCTAAACACAATTGCACTGAACGAGCCCTGCCGTAGCTGTCACTTTGCGCGCTATCATAACAAGACATTATTACGGTCGAATTTAAAAATCCATATCTCGAAAACTGTATAAGATATCCAGCTAATTTTTTTGCAAAAACTTTTTTGATATTTAGACCATATTTCATTCGCATGGTATATATACAATATTCGAATATTTAATATAGTTGCCCACACGTCGAAATTTCAAACACACAAAATTCGTTCACGCGATTTTGGATTTATTTACAAAAAAACCGTAAGTGATTTTGAAAGTCTATTAGTACAGATAGATGCGCTCGTGTCTGTAGTATATAGATATAAAAAACCAGATCGATATCACAAGTAGTTAATTTTTTAGCAAGAGGTAAACATTTAAAAACACAAATTCTTGAAATAACATTCCGGCATGTTTTTTTCTTGTGGAGAAGTTGCGCAAGCGCCAACAAAAGTCCAACAAGCCATTTCTGATGGCCCTAAGGACCCTCTTCCTGAATTCGTTTCCAAAAATCATTTACCTTGTTGGAATGGGTCATTTCAATTTTTAAAGCTTTGGACCCCTTATAACAAGATTATATATGAACATGAAACAATATTTAGTACAAGTCTGATACTGATTAACAATAATACGTTGCACTGAACAAAAGGGGTAGATTTACACCATGGCATTCACCGGCGTGCAGACTGTACGACCCAAATCGGCTAGACGGGCGGGAGGAAAAAATGCTAAGAAATAAATTTTTCGCCCATATGATTGTTGGAATCGCTTCATTTTAGGGTCTAGTTGAACACCCTAAGTGTGCTTTAGTATATGGTGTCACAAGGGCAGAAAAGATAGTAGCCCACGGATACAGCTGATAGCTAAAAATATAACAAAAATCACAACTTATTGTTATTTTACACCTTTGTTGTTTGTTTTGGTTCCAAATTTTGGTTTAAATTGACATTTAATGAAAAATTATGTGAAGCGTCAAAGTATGCAAATGACAGTTAAAGGTGTCTAGATTGTAAGAACTACAAAATCGTGTTGTTATGAGTTACTTTCTGTCATATTTTTAGGATTAATATAATAGTAGGGGAGCCCAATAGGGGATTTTGGGATTTACTCAAGCGCGGCAGATTAACATATAGGGAATACCTTGCACCCTGTTGAGTACCTCCACCATATCTAAGCCCTCTATATAGGGCCGTGCGTGTAGGGCAGCCGATCAGAATAGTAAAAAAAAATCCATAGTTGGAAATACTCGAGCGCGTCAGATTAAGGTGTGATGGGTTAATTACATGCCGAAAAGTGTGCGTTTCAATAATCTGACGATTTTAGCGTGACGCAAGGGAGTGGGAGGGTCACAAACTTGCAAAAAAAAACGTCACCTCGACATTCTCGAGCGCGGTCGAATTTTTTTTGTTTTGAAGGAAATAATTCAAGGATAATGGGAAAAATATAATCTGCCGATTTCCACAAGCCGAAGTAACAAAAATCGTCAATAAAGTTTAGCGCGTGCACCGCGTGAAGCACGTATTCCCCACTCCGCGCATCTCTCTCCCTTTCACTCTTTCTCTGTCTCTCACTCTCTCGCACCGTTCCCACACGCCAGACATCACGCCATTGGTGATCAATTACCAGAAGTATATGAAGATGTAGTCATAACACCAGATATTCTAGGGGATACTCCAGATTCAGGTACATTTACTTTTCAATACTTTAATAATACGCTTTTCATTAAATAAAAAATATATTGTTAAGTATTATAAACGATTTCTTGTTATAGATATGCAGGCTGTGGATGAAATTGATGATCAAATCGAACCAGACTTGCTGTATGATGATAATTCCACGGATGAAGATGAAAATCAAAAAAAAATATTTTTAACATGTTTATTTTGTTTCATTAATTTTTTGTGAATTCTGTAAATTTATTACCCATCAATAAAACTATCAAAAAGTTTAAAAATATCGTATTTTATTAACCCCTGCCATAATTTTTTTTTACCTGTTATTTATTTATCATTTGTAATTTTATCAGAGAAAGAGATTACCGAAAGTATATATACATAAAATATATGTGTTTATATGTATTATAATTAAAAGAAATAGATTTACGTGTGCAGAAAATAAAATAAAAAACTTTCTTTACAAATTTCAACCAAATTTGTAATTTTCTTTTATTTGCACGCTATTTTCAGTGCATTTTATTTGTCACATTCAGTGGTTTAAAAAAATCATAAAAATATTTTTTTTTTCAAATCGTCAGATTAAGAAAATCCCTCCAAACAATCGTCAGATTATTGATCAGCACGACCAGGACATCAAGCTAAACCATCTGTATGAAAATTTGACGTGCTCGAGTATTTCAAAATGGCGATTTTTCTTTGCATTTTCAAAAAGCCGCCACGAGCTTGCGTCACATCTGAATGGTCAGTCTTTTGAATGGGAGCTTCGTTCGGGTTCACTTAACATCCCCTCTAAATATCTGACGCGCTCGAGTAAATTTTTAGTTTTTCCCATTTTTAACACTTCCGTACGGCCACCCCCACCATGCAAACCGGCAGATTAACATACCACCGTCATCGGAGACACGTGGGGCATATACACTATCAATATCTGACGCGCTCGAGTATTTCCATGTGACTGTTTTTTTTTACATTTTTGAAAGCCTGTAGACGCTTCCCCCACCGCTGAAAGTTTATACATCATATAACCTTTTTTTCTTTCTACCATCTAGTCTTCAAAATCCAATAGGTCCCCACGACGCTAGAGTAAATCCCCATTTAGCATCGTGGGCTCCCCTACTATAATTAATTTTCACATATGCTAGGCGAAAAACAAATTACTGAACCGCTTGATTTTGTAATTAACAATTAGTGAGTAAAATAGGGCCTTTTCTATATTTCTTTAAATATCTCCGTTACTGCTAACTTTTAGCATAACATATGCATTAGGAAAACTGTTCGTTATGAAATTCTCTAAAAAGTACGCACAGATAGAGGTCGCTAGATGCAATTGTTAACTTGCAAATGGCTTCTAAAGCTTTCAAAACACGTTATTTTCACTATTTCTTTACTCGAAAACAACTGCACATAGAGGGCTAAAGGTCGTGTCTATGCTGTCCCGATAATGTACAAAAAATTTCAGCAAGATCGGTTTATTATTTTTTAAGTACCTAATTAACGATCTGTTTTTCTTTTAATCCTTAATTAACAATTGTGTCATTTTTTGTAAAATCTATTTATAATTGGGAAACTCGTTTGGTAAATTCTAAAAACTATTGAAAAATGATGTCCGGTTGGAATTTTTGAAAAATCGCAATTTTGGCCGACTTTATGAGGTTTTCTACGCGTGAACATTTTTATGCGCGACATAAATAAACAACTTTAATTGTTTTTCAATACTGTTAAACACAGTCAAGGAATGAAATATTTTTTTTATTGAAAATGCTAATATTAATGTTCAACCTCTATAAATTTGATCACGAATTTTTTGAAAAATAAAATTTTCTCGGCTCCTGTGCATGCTAGGACAAACTTTTTTATTAATTTGTAAAGAAATGGCAACTTTATAAATACGCAAGTGCGGATTCTCCAAAGTTAAAATTTAACAAGCTAAATAAACCACATTTTGATATGCTTTTTATCCCTGTTGGGATGATTCAGTACATTTTCAGCAGAGGGTCGCAAGATGACTCAGTACATTTTGATATGTTTTATTTTTCTTGTTTTTTCTTTTTGCATTGACTAAAGCAAAGGCTAACTACATTTTGAAACACAGAAAGGGCATCGGTTCTATTTTTATTTAGTAAATGAAAATAAGGAAATGAATGATGATATCTTAAATATAACATTACATTGTTTTTTTCACCTATACCGCACGGGGAATTTATCAATTTGCAATATTTTTTAAAATAATTCTATAGAATGCAGTTTCGTAAATAACCCGTTTATTTTAAATGTTTCGAAAAAACTCTATTTCAGATTTTTTGTCCAAAAAGGTCCGTGCCTTATACTGGTTATAGAGATTGATCGACGGAATAGTTAATTTTCGATTTGTAGATTCGCTTTTGATTTATCAAATTTCTCACAAACGTCAACTAATAGACCTAGTAGACCGAGAGCTAGCGTCACAAGGCATGCTCTATTTGTAAATGGACAGAATAAGTATGTCCTAATAGATTGTCCATGAGCCACTGAATACCCGCCCATCAGTCTGCCGGGCTGGGAGAGCTGCGTTTGGCGGCGAGGGGCGGTTTAGTCAATGATCTGACAGCGGTACTGTTACAAATGTCAAAAAAGCCGTTTTTTATTATCTCGTGCAGAGCCGAATTTCCGGTTTTGCCGTCGCATTTTACGATACCGACAATATACCAATCTTTCTTTTTCCGTAGAGATATCACACGATCCCCCACCCGACGTATTTATTTAGTTCTTAACGTTTCAAAAATTGATGTTTTTGAAGTTTTGGCTTCTCTGAGATTATAGTCAATTTTAAGTTTGGGATCCGCCGTATCCGAACGTGCTAAGCGGCGAGTACTTCTAAGTGGATTCCCGACTTCGAATCCCGTCGAGGGCTACTTTTTTATTTTCTTCTTTTTTAATTTTTGGCAGATATTTTTGATTTTGCAATTGTTCTTAGCTTATTTCTAGGCTACTAACGTGGTAAAATTATATATTTTTGTTATTTTTCCTGATTTTTTGGTGATAAATAGGGAAATAATCTTTAAATAATCTTTCTAGTCTTCCATCGCATAGTAGGTTCGGTGGTGTAACGGCTAGAAATCCTGATTCCCAAACAGATGATCCGGGTTCAAACTATGCACCCGGAAATTTTATTTTTTACATTTCCGGTCATAATTTGATGCTCAAATATTACCTATATATCACATGAGTAATTTTTTAAAAATTTCGTATTTGCTTAATTAAAGAGGGTTTCTCGGAGCTTCATTCAGCTTCAAAATAATTTTGTTGGAAATTGATACAAAGAATTGTGCGTGACAGCCAAATTGGCGTATCCATTTGGAATTGTTGAGATTCGATTTCATATTCATAAACTACAATCATGACTACTTTCAGATACCAATCTTCATTCGAATCGGACCATGAATGATACAATTTGGAAGCAAAATTAAATTTTTGGATTTCGATCTCATGTCCGTAATGTGACCTTGATTATCTTCAGATAGCAATTTTCCATCGAATCAAATTATAAATGGCAAAGCTAGTGCCCCATGATGTACGCCGCCATTTTGAGTTATTCACTTCCGATCATTTATTTTTAATCTGCGACCCTGATTACCTTCAGATACCAATTTTCAGTCGAATTAGACGTCATGATCTCGCCGCCATTTTCAAAATTTTGGTTTCGGTCTCATATTTGTAATCTGTGATCATAATGATCTTCAGATATCAATTTTCAATCGAATCGGGCCGTAAATTATAAAATTTGTCAGCCATGTTGACGCCGCCATTTTGAATTGTTAAATTTCGATCGAAAATTTGTGATCGGCGACCTTGATTACATTCAAATACCGATTTTTAGTTGTATCCTTTGATAAATGATAAAACTTGGCATGCCATGTTGACAGCGCCATTTTGAACTTTTAAATTCCGATCCTATATTTGTAATCTGCGACATCGATAATCCTCACATACCGAATTTCAGTCAAATCCGACCATAAAGATCAAATGTTTTAATTTTTTTTTTTTTTTTCATTTTGACGAACCCTGTATGTTTTCTTTAACAAAAATGCATCAAGTTTTTGTAGGTTCGGCTTCTATCGATTGATTAAATCCGAATTTGAAATATAAATTTCGAAAACTTAAAATTGACTATCATCTCGGAGAACGCAAAACTTCAAAGACATCAATTTTTGAAACGTTAAGAACTAAATAAATACGTCGGGTGGAGGATCGTGTGATAACTCTACGGAAAAAGAAAGATTGGTATTATGTTGGTGTCGTAAATTGCGACGGCAAAACCGGAAATTCGGCTCGGCACGAGATAATCAAAAACGGCTTTTTTGACATTTGTAACAGTACCGCTGTCAGGTCATTGACTAAACCGCCCCTCGCCGCCAAACGCAGCGCTCCCAGCCCGACAGACTGATGGACGGGTATTCAATGGATCATCGACAACCTATTAAGACATATTCTGTCCATTTACAAATAGTACAAATTTCTGTGACGCTAGCTCTCGGGGTATAATTGAGCCCTACAATTGACATTTTTGAAAATCAAAATCGGACCTTTGGTTCGGGAGTTATCAATTTCTTTGAAGAATCATACTCGGCCCAGGAGAAATACTTGCAGTCAATGGATTCGGGCCGCCAGCAATAGGCTTCATTTGTAGCCGTGTAGCTTTACCCACCAATTCTCATCAAAATCGATCAATTTTCTGGACAGTTATCGTGCTTCCTAGCCCGATTTCGAGAAACAAGTTTTTTTGCAAAAAAATTCAATTTTCATTTGTTTTTCGACATAGTCTCTGGTATACTTATTTGTAGAGCTTTGCCAGCGGCACCATTTCTTTTTTGAAATAATTCGATCCAACTACCCGTTACCGAGCTATTCAATTTTTCCCGAAAAACTCGAAACGTCTATATCGGGTACTTCCGGTTTCCGAATGTAGCCCGGCTTCCAGCATTAAGGTTTTCTAAAGACCACCTATAAACGACCCAAGTTTCATCGAAATCCGAAAACGGATTATGGGGGGGGGCTGGGGAACTACAGGCAGGCAGGCAGGCAGGCAGGCAGACAGACAGACGACAGACAGACGCACCGACAGACCGACTGACCGAAGACAGAATTTTCTAAATTCGCTCTCGAGTTGATAGATCCGACGGGTTTCGATGGTCCACCGGAAAAATGCAAAACCTATACTACATTTTTTTTCAAAATGTAGTGACAAGATATTTGTTTATTTATGTCTCACACAAAAAGGTTCACGCGTAAAGGACCTCATAAAATTGGCCAAAATTGCGATTTTTAAAAAATTCTAACGGATGTCATTTCTTAATAGTTTTTTGAATTCTCTAAATGAATTTCCCAATTATACATGGGTTTTACAAAAAATGGCACAATTGGTAATTAAGAATTAAAAAAAAATAGATCGTGAATTACACAAAAAGTAATAAACTGATTTATTGTTGAAATTTTTTGTACATTATCGAGACAACATAGACACCATTTTTAGCCCTTTATGTGCAGTTGTTTTCGAGCAAAGATATAGTGAAGATAACGTGTTTTGAAAGATTTGGAAGCCTTTTGCAAGTTAACAACTGCTCCTAGCTACCTCTATCGGTGCTCATTTTTTAGGGAATTTCATAACGAACAATTTTTCTAATGCATATGTTATACTGAAATTTGGCAGAACGGTGATATTTAAATAAATATAGGAAAAGGGCCTATTTTACTCACTAATTGTTAATTATGAAATCAAGCGGTTCACTAATTTGTAAGCAAACTTAGGATGTTCAACTACACCCTAAAACGAAGCGATTCCAACAAGAATCTAGCCTATGGGCCAAAAATCCAATCAAAATCCCTAGCAATCTAGCCTAAGTCTACAAGTTTTCAAATTAAAGTTATCAGAAACTTCCTGTTTTAAGATGTTCGTTTTGAAATTCTCTATCAATCCGTCGAGCTGTATTTTTGATTTTTAACCATAATTTTTTATCATTTTGATCTAAAATTTAATATTTACTAAAAAAATACAGGTCACAAGAATATAAAGATCCACACAATTTTGGTTTTAAATCTTTACTTTACAAGTACATAATCGATCTTCCAAGTAAAATTTTCATTTTCTTACTTTTATTCTTGACAGTTGCCAAAATCGCTGTTAACTTTAACAACTTAGAAGTGTATCTTTCTTAATTTTGATAATTAGGGTAAACATTATACTCTTCGCCAACTTACTGCACTTTTTATATAATTATTGCGCATTCTTCGCAGTTTTTGTGTTTTACTTTTTTGTAAATAATAATAATATAATATATACCGGGTGAGTCACGAATTGCGCTCGCCCCGATATTTCCTAAAATATTTGGAATTGAAATTTGGAGGCCTTATTACACGACTAAAATGCCATCTTTTCAATAAAAAATCAAGTTTGGTGCACAACCTGTTTGACCGGAAATGCCCACAACTTTCAATTTTTAAATGGAACACCCTATATATTTTTACATTTTTGGATTCTAGAGGAAATTTTAAATACAATACATCCATTTTGGTCACTTTTTGATAAACATTAAACATTTTATTAAAAAATCTATTTCTGAATCCAGAGTGCTGTGGTGCCCAAAATATATTTTAGTTTGTGTGCTACGTTACTATAAAAATAAAAAGAGCAATATGATTGCATTACTTAATTCTCTAGAGGCGTTTAAAATTTTTAAATGTGATTTTTACCCACTAACTCGGTTTTTTTAAATGGGAATTTAATCGTTCACCAACATTTTTAAATACCTCATTTTCATACGAATCTAATGATACCAAAACATTGAAAATCCGCTCAGAAATATTTGAGATTTCAGCCAAAATACAATGCAACCAAGCTTTTAGAAACATGCGGCTAATAGATAATAGATTTGTGGGCTTTGGAAACTAAAATGGCACATTTCTGTGTAAATCTGGTAACCTAATAACATTGGAAAAATCATAGTAGCCATTAAATGTAATAAAACAATATCAGCTATCGTGTAGTTATAGGCAATCCTGAGCTATCAAACATTTAATAATTGTGAGCGCAAACGTTACAATTAAGTTTAGCATAGGTATGTGGAGGTAAACACAATTACATCCACAAGGACATTTGCAATAGAATGCGACATCAGTTCGGTTTTCAGAATTTTATTTAAACGAACATAAATATCGGGCCTATAAATAAATAAAAAGCAATTCCGTTTGAACAATTAAACTTAAACTAGGTAACAGTAGGTATCTTTAAAATAATTAATATAATTAAACCATAAATTGACATTTATAGATATTGTTCAAAATGTCCACCATTTTTTTCTATACACAATTCGGCTCTGCATACAGTTGTTTGAATGGCTCTACGCAATTCAGCCAGCGTTATTTCATTAAGAGCCCGTACAACTTTATCTTGCAGGTCTTCACGGGTATTTGAAGAAGTTTTATAAACTTTATTTTTGAGAGTGCCCCATACATAATAGTCGAGGGGTGTTAAGTCAGGTGACCTAAGAGGCACCTGATATGACCTTGATTTGCGATAAGGCGTTCACCATGCAAGTTGTTTAAATATTCCATCACTCTTCTGGAATTATGTGGGGAAGCACCATCTTATTGGAAAAACAGATTTTGTAAATAGGCAAGAGGAAGTAAGTCAAGAAATTCGGCTGTCTGGTTTTGTAAAAAGAATAAGTATCGTTCGCCAGTAAGTGTTCCATCAAAAAATATGGGTCCAATTATTCGATCTCCAAGTACTCCAAGCCAATAGTTAATGCCAAATCTTTCCTGAATATTCCCCCGCCCTACCAACCTCGGATTTTCTTGAGCCCAGTACCTGTATTTCTGTTAAACATACCTTGGTTCGTAAATCTACTTTCATCTGAATATGAAAAGGAAAACCTGGGTTTTGTTGTACTGCATTTAAGAACCAGTTGCAATATACTAGCCTCGTGTCGTTATCATCTCCATAAAGATGTTGGTGTATTTGGTATTTATAAGACCGAAACTTATGTTTCTTTAAAATTCTGCAAACCGAAGACTGACTAATGTCGCATTCCATTGACAATTCCCTGTTGATGTTGTTGGGTGTACCATCACAAATCCTAATACATCAATTTCTTTGTCCTCACTTACAATAAATGTTTGATGGTCATCTTGTTGATTGGGTTCGTTTCTTAATTCTTGTTCCACTCTGGCAAACAAGTGTCTGCTTGGATGACGTCTGTTGGGATATCGTTGCTGATACAGTTCTGCAGCTGCAGTTGAATTTTTGAGACGCTCTCCATATATCAGTAACATATCGACCTTTTCATTTCTACTAAAATTATTCATTTTCTTTAATTTTTACTCAAAGAGATTTCCGCCACGCTTTATTTTGTATCTGTCTGACAACTGATATTGTTTTATTACATTCAATGGCTACTATGAATTTTCCAATGTTATTAGGTTACCAGATTTACACAGCAATGTGCCATTTTAGTTTCCAAAGCCCACTAATCTATTATCTATTAGCCGCATGTTTCTAAAAGCTTGGTTGCATTGTATTTTGGCTAAAATCTCAAATATTTCTGAGCGGATTTTCAAAATTTTGGTATCATTAGATTCGTATGAAAATGAGGTATTTAAAAATGTTGGTGAACGATTAAATTCCCATTTAAAAAAAACGAGTTAGTGGGTAAAAATCACATTTAAAAAATTTTAAACGCTTCTAGAGAATTAAGCAATGCAATCATATTGCTCTTTTTATTTTTATAGTAACGTAGCCCACAAACTAAAATATATTTTGGGCACCACAGCACTCTGGATGCCAAAAATGTCAAAATATATAGGGTGTTCCATTTAAAAATAGAAACTTGTGGGCATTTCTGGTCAAACCGGATGTGCACCAAACTTGATTTTTTATTGAAAAGATGGCATTTTAGTCGTGTAATAAGGCCTCCAAATTTCAATTTTCTATTCCAAATATTTTAGGAAATATCGGGGCGAGCGCAATTCGTTACTCACCCGGTATATATAGTTTCAGACAAAACATAAAAAACGTTTTGTTCAAATTTAAAAAAATTATAACTGTATTTATTGAACGATTTTTCAAAAACAATAAGGTTCTTCCTCTAGTTAGTACTAATTACTGTTCAAGTTTCAATACAATCGGACTTTTCATTCTTAAGTTATCGTGCCTACAAGAAACGTGACGGGCGGACAGACGGACAGACGAACGGACAGACAGACAGACAGACAGACGGACGGACATTTTGAAAGTTGCTCAGAATTTGATCACCAACATAGTGATATGAAATTTTTTTTCTACGAGCAATATTACCGGTTTTAGAAATGTGCCGATTCGTTTTGTATTTGCGAAGAGTATAATAATGTGAGTTTTCATAGAGGGATGTAAAGTGTTTTAAAACATTCTAGTTCCATAATTGATATTAAAAAAAACTTTCACTTGTTGCAGCTGTCAAAATTTCTCTCAACTTCACTGTACTCTTCCCCACCTTGTAATTGGTTACCTATTGGGTTGTGTATCTACATAAATAAATAAACTTAAATATGTTACTCATTAGTAATTCAGTTTTAATCATTCATTTGGGACTTAAGCAAAGTAAAAAGAAAGTGTAAATATTGAGCACTATTAATATATCTACTGATTTTTACACCATGGAATAAAAATATTAATTATTCATTATAATGGAACAATGTTACTTACAAAAATTATAATTAAAGCTGCGAAAAAAGGTATCTCATCAATACGGTACACAACACAGCTAAAGTGAAACTAAATAATAATTGTTCGAGATTCCACATCTAATCTTTAACATTATAGTTAAAGATGCATTGAATGAAGGTTTGCGGATATCCGACCCAGTAGATTGTTACCTTGTAATTACAAGCATCCTATTAAATGTGCGAATGTCATAATTGTATTGTTCTTTTACAGAAGCCCAGAGACCTAGATATACGTGTGTGAACATATTGTGAATTTTATACAATTACACTGAGATTTACCGACTGGTAAATAACATTTTATATTTAATTCTTTATTCAAGGTAACGCAAGAGCGAAGTTAACCACAGTTTATCCATTATCAAATCGAAGATGGCGGATTCGACATGGTGGATGCTAAAATCCAGAAATGTATCAAATGTTCAAGATTATGGCCCAAACTCGGGGGTTTTTGGGGTCGCTGATTACGAATCTGAAGTCAGAATTTGAGAATATTCAAATTCAAGATCTTGCCTCTCACCATCGGATTTATTTTAGGGAGACCCCTTGCCTTGCCCTGGTTTGGTTTGATGAGTGCCTAGTGTCTCACTCTCGGCGTGCTATATTCGTTTAGATTAAAATTTCTCAAAACCGGTTGGTCCTACGGCATTACAACAAGATGTGTTTATACCCAAGGAATCATATTCCTTGGGTATACTCCCCCCACATTAAAAGATATGGGGGGAGAAGAAAGTCCCCCATTCCAATTTTGTGACCTCTGATTGAATTTACCCTTGGTGGATAACATCAGATAATGACCTTTATTGATATCGAATTACATGCAAAAACTAGCCATTTTAGCTCGAAGGGTTCCTGAGATATTGAATAAAATGTCAATTTTGTCATGTTTATATGCACTTTTTCATATTTTTTATGTAAAATCACCTCTAGAAATTAATGACCACATACCTCAATCACACTGTATATATAATACTTAATACTGATCTCAGCCCTATTTTCTATCCTATTTAAATTTTTTCTCGTAAGAAGTTTGATATAAAAAAATACTGTAATATAAAAATACGCCTCAGAAGAGTCCGCCCTATTTAATCCCCCATCTTAAATTTGAAAATATTCAAATTCTGACTTTAGATTCGTGATCAGTGATCCAAGAACCCCCGAGTAATAAGTTTTGGACCACAATCTTCAAATTTTGATGAAGTCTGACTACAGACTGGTGATCAGCCAGATTTTTCTTCGAAGTCTCTTTAAAGGCAAACTTCTTGACTATATTTGCATTTTAATATGCGGAAATAATTCGTTATAGAATTTTAATATTTGGGGCAGATGTCATAGAAAAATTTACAGAAATTGCAATTTAGCAAGCTTAGTTAAGACATTGAAAATGAACTTGGCAAACTTTCAGCCCTGACATGATATTTACAAAATGTGCAAAATGTACAGGGGATAGAAATAAAGAAAAGTTTTAGAAATTTGTAAACTTTTATTAAGCTGCGGATAAGAAATTTAAAAAGTTACATAACTCGGAGTAATTGTAATAGGCTTTACATTAATATTCCACAAAAAAATGAATTTCGTAAAAATGCAAAAACATGAATTTAGATATCAAAATTTATCAAATACACAAGTTTTACAAAAACGACGCTAGGCTTTGGTAGCGTCGAGACACAAAAATGCTAGAACATGAATTGAGGTATCAATATTGATCAAGTGCACAAGTTTTACAAAATCGAGGCTAAGCGTCGGCCGGCGTCGAGACGAGAAATTGAAAGAATATGAATATTAATATCAAAATTTATCAAATTCAGAAATTATAAAACAACGACGCCAGGCGTCGGTAGGCGTAGAGACGGAAAATGAAAGAACATGAATTTAGGTATCAAAATTCATCTAATACACAAGTTTTACAAGAACGACGCTAGGCGTCGGTCGGCGTCGAGACGTAAAACCGCAAGAATATGAATCCAAGTATCAGAATTTGTTAAACATACTAGCTTCACAAAAACGACACTAGGCGTCGGTCGGCGTTGAGACGTAAAAATGCAAGACATAAGTTTAGATATCAAAATCTATCAGACACAAGTTATATAAAAACGATGCAGGCGTCGGTCGTCGTCCAGACGTAAAAATGCAAGAACATGAATTTAGATTTCTAAATTAATCAAATACAAGTTTTACAGAAACGATACAAGTCGTCAATCGGAGTCGAAACGTAAAGATGCAAGAATATTAATCCAGGTATCAAAATTTATCAAATACATAAAATTTACAAAATCGACGTTAGGCGTCGGTCGGCATCGAGTCGTAAAAATGCAAGAACATTAATGTAGGTATCAATATTGATCAAATACACAAGTTCTATAAAATCGAGGCTAGGCGTAGGTCGGCGTCGAGAGGAGAAATTGAAGAATATGAATCTAGGTATCAAAATTTATCAAATTCAGAAGTTTTGCAGAAACGACGCTAGGCGTCGGTCGGCGTCGAGACGTAAAAATGCAGGAATATGAATCTAGGAATCAAAATTTACCAAGTACACTAGTTTTACAAAAACGACGCTAGGCGTCAGTCGACGTCGAGACGTCAAAATGCAAGGACATTTTAGATATCAAATTTTATCAAATACGCAAGTTACACAAAAACGACCCTGGGCGTCGGTCGGCGTCAAGACGTAAAAATGCAAGAATATGAATCTAGGAATCAAAATTTATCAAATACATGAGTTCTACAAAAACGACCCTAGCCGTCGCGTCGTTCGGCGTTTAGACGTAAAAATGCAAGAAAATGATTCTAGGTATCAAAATTTATCAAATTCAAAATCAAATTTGGATCCCTCAAAATATATGCGATGTAACAGCACCGAACGCTTTCGTGTCAAAAAAACCAGCCTAATTTCCAAGAGTTACACAAATCGCTACTGGACCCGCGTATTACTGGTACATCTTTGATTTGTTAAACATCTTCAATGTTAAAAATTAAGGCATTGGTTTCTAGCACATATGCCTGCTCTACTGATATTTCCCAATTAACCCCCCCCCCCTCCTCCGCACCCCCACCCCTTCAATACGTGTTCCAAATTTTAAGTAAATATCTCAAGTTTATTTCATCAACCCCTTTATTAATGGTGCGGTGGTGGGAGGGGGGGGGTGAAAAATATTATAAAGAAATCTGAGGGCTTGGCTTCTAGTAAACGCAACAAACCTCAAGTTTTTTACTCTACACAGCTTGCTTTTCTCATTTTCCCCTATTTATATCTACTTACATCCCCACCCCTTCAACGGAATCATCTCAAAATATAATCTAGTTCTAGATGTCGTTATGATACATACGTGTACCAAATTTCAAGCTTCTGTACTCTTACCAGCTTGCTTTACTTATTTTCTCCTATTTACCCCTATTTAACCCCCAACCATTCCACAGAATAATCAAAAAATATAATCTCTATACGTATATCAAATTTCAAGTGAATATCTCAATTTTGTTTTATCAACCCCTTTAATAATGAAGTGGGGGGGTGGTAAATAATATAAAAAAATTTGAGGCCTTGACTTCTAGTACATGTACACCAAATATCAAGTTTCGGTACTCTTGCCAGCTTACTTTACTTATTTCCCCCTATTCACCCTTATTTTCCCCGCAACCGTTTGTGCGGTTCAACCGAATATGTTCAAAAAACAATCCAATTCTAGGTCCCGTTATAACATATACATGTACAAAGTTTCAAGTCGATATCCTAAACTGTTCCGGAGAAAACGTGCGGATAAAAAAGTTACAGACAGACAGACACACAGACAGAAAATTTTTTTTGCTCAAATTTAAAATCTCGACGTTTCATGGACATTCTAAACCTGTTTCAAGAAAAAAAAGGCTTGCAATTATGGCGGCCGTATTGAATTCGCCAATTTGAATATTTAACTGTTAACGTCAGATTCGATATCTGCTACTCCGAAACTATCTAATTATCGGTTTTAATGCAATTTGGACGAAAGTTGCCATTGGCGCATTCGCCATATTCTCGATTACAGAATGATTTCTGGGTATGTCTAGGCTCCCGGTACCGGTAACCAATTTTTCCCGGTATATATGACGAATAGGGGTGCTGGGTGTGTAAATGTATGTAAGAAGAGAGATGTATTAACGCAAATTTGTTGTATTTAAGAGTAACTTTGAACTATGGAATACAGTAATTTTAAACAGTGAAGCAATGCTTTGATTACAAAATTTTGAGATAGGTCAAAGTCGCTTGTTGAAAGTCAGTTGGTGGTATCCGAGATGGGCAAGAAGCATTTGCGCCGTTTTCGCATTTTATTTTCAATTGCAAAAACGGCGTAAATGTTCCATGCCCTTCTCGGATACCACCTACTGACTTTCCACGGATGACCCAGACCTACCTGTACTAGACATAGCTTGATGAAACTAATATGGGACTCTCATTCAGCCATACTCAACAGTTTGCAATAGATTTCATTAAAGTCTCTTAAACTGTTTCATAATAATACCACAACTACTTAAAAAACATATATATGGGTCAAATTGAGAACCTCCTCCTTATCCAAATGTTTAAAGATTATAGGGAATATAAATAGTTTTGTTTTTCTCTTGCACATGAGCGTGAATATTATCACAGGTCAAATCCCATTTAGGATTGCTTGACTTATTTTTTAACCAAATGCGCGATGTCCACAGGTATCTCCCATATTACTTTGTTTCCCAGAACAATACCGGCGGTACCCATGGCTAAAGTCACTTTAATTCGCTTGGCATACGAGCGAGTTTATTTAAGTTTATTAACAAAACAAAAATATAAAACAAAGGTAGCACTTACATTTTTAATGCAGATGTTAATCATCCCTGGGGAGCCACACTCCAAGGGAGAAGTTGTGCCACGCAATACCCTACCATATCTTGCGTCCCCAAAACTCAAAACACAATTGACTTTTTTTACTGTTCCCCGGCACCGTTACTCTTATTGCGATTCAACATTTCTGTCCTGGATACAATGTAACCTCTGCGAACCACACTTGGTTTTCAGTTGACTGCCTTTTCTATACAAAGTAAAACGTGCTTCGTTAATCGAAGTTAAACAATCTAATGTAATAAATCATATACGTTACTAAGAAATGATATACCGGTTTTTTGAAATTAATCTAAGGTACTATGTAACAATATTCCAGAATACAATATTTACAAAATATAGACACATTATGTTAACGTTCAGATTCCAACAGGTACATTTACAAGAATGCGGAATGAAGTCAGTAGATAGCAGTGGCCAGAAATGGTTGTTACTGTCATCTATAATCCTGCTGTTGGTGCCAGGAGTATGGAACGGATACGCGTGCCTTAGCAATCCCTGCATACACGGAGTATGCCTGGATGATCTAAACTCAACGTATTTTTGTTATTGCATCGATGGATATACAGGAATACAGTGCCAGACGAATTGGAACGAATGCTGGTCTTCGCCTTGCCTAAATGGTGGAGTTTGTATTGATGGAATTGCTATGTTTAACTGCTCCTGTCCGCCAGGATTTGCTGGTATAGTTGTCTTCATTTGTTTAGTACACATAAAAAGGCCATAAAAACGGCCATCAAAGTACTTATGACAAGAGTACTACAGAGCCGTATTTCAAATTTTTGCGGATCAGAATGAACAAAATAATACTAGAGATTTAATAATCGTGTTTTCGGTAGAAACTTCATGACGTTTCTGGTATATTTAATAATCTCTGTTTTGCGTCAAGATAGGAATATCTTATGCATTGGCGGACACATTGCCCGTCCTTCGCGACATCGACAGATAAATTCAAGGTGCAGGTTTATCTGTTCCCTGGGTATGATGTTCTGATTAGAGGAGATAGAAATCTGAATTAAACGAGGCGTGTTTCCGTTCATTTCTTATCTTAATCATGCTAGAAAATACTTTAGAAAAGAGTAATGATGTTTAATCTATTAAGTAATATATTATATTTATTATTTAAAACATGCCCCGGTTTCCCCTTATATTAGTCAACTTTGAGTTTTTTGTGCCATATAAATATGGATTGAACAATATGGGGTACAAAGCTAAACACCTGCTCCACTAACTACATTTATTTTTTCAAGAGTACTACTTTATTTTTACCTATTTGAAAAGTCCTCGCCAAAAGGTAAGATACTTACAGTAGCAATTTTTGACTGCGTACTATTTGGAATTCTTCTGAAAACCAATCTATTATTATAAAAAAATCTACTTTCACTTTTCACTACAAGCAAAATATTTAATATGAGCACAACTTTTTTTTTGACGAGAGAACATATTTCACTTCTATTAGCAGAGATCGACTGAAATGAAAATAACAAAGTAAACGTTAAAGAGAATTACAATAAAACATTTTTTAAAATGAGTTCGTCATACCCACCGCTTCACTTGCTTGTGTCGACGACTTATTACTTTTAGAGCATTTAGCATTAAACATTAAGCTTTAACCTCTACCAGAACATTCCAATGCAATTAGGTGTAAACATAAAAACAAATTAATTCTAAAAGACCTAAGGAAACTGTTTCCGAGGCAAACTACACTTATTTCTCAAAAACGGGGGATCGTCTATCCCTAAAATTACAGAATTTATTGTGATACACAGTATATGTCACATTAACTACAGCTACCCGAATATTTCGATTAATATTAACTAAACACATTAATTTTTCTTTTTACTAGTATAGGTAGTACTAAAATATGTGACGTGACACCTCACACCTTTTAGACGTCAAGACTTAGGTCCAAAGACCGAAAATGGCAGAACCGTATTAAGCATTCTTTTATCGAATAGCATTACTAAAAAAAGACAAAATTACTTCAAATGGCGAAATGCAAAAAGTTTGACTAAACGATAAAAATCATGAGTTGTTGGTGCAAAAATGCAAATACCGTAAAACACGTAAATAGTGCTGTGAAATAATAAAAATACTATCCCAATGTATTTAATTGATGTTTGTAGTTCATAGTAAGTACATGGTACATAATAGATAGCAAATCGAATTAAGGTGGCCATTCCCTAGAAAGAGACATCAGATAGGGAAATATTTATTATTTTTGCCCATAACTTTTTTTTTTGGTACGTATATTAAAAAAACGATAAGAGTACCTAAGTAGAACCATAACAAGACTATTACTATGAATTTTCACTCAATAATTTCAGTGGATTGCAAATTAGCTCGATTTAAAACTACGAAATGGGAAAATTAACATAATTTTTAAATTTCAATCTAGTTATTTTGCAACCCGCTGAAATTATTGAATGAAAATTCATAGTAATAGTCTTGTTATGATTCTACTTAGTTACTCAGTTTTTTTTAAATATACGTACTAAGAAAAAAAAGTTATGGCCAAAAATAATAAATATTTCCTTATCGGATGTCTCTTTCTAGGGAATGGCCACCTTAACGTAATTTAAATTAAATTGAAACTATGGAGGTAAAAAAATTTACAATTTTACACAAAACTTAAATGACAGTTTTTTCAACTAAGTCATTTTAAGAAGTAAAGCATTTTTGGATTCTCTTATGATTACTTTGCACTATTTTTTTCGACTTTCACTGAATGTTTGTTGTTATTTCCTGTTATTTAGTTCTTGTATATCTTGTGGCCGAGTTTTATAAACTATGTTTATGGTCGGAACGGAAACTCAATTATATATTTGAATTCTTGTCTGACATGGAATTCTTATTCAACCTTACGTTCATTACGGAAGGACTTACCATCTTACTGAAAGTACAAATCCTCTCATAAAGTAAGATATTTGATGCATCCTGTAAGCCAGTGTTTCTCAAACTGTGGTACGCGTACCCTTTGGGGGTACGCGAACATTTTTAGGGGGTACGCGAATGGCGGCTAACAAATTAAAATGCTTATTAGAAACCTACAAAAAATATATATAACAGAATAAAACATATTACACACATGAAGGTGAAAAATAAAACTGCACAATTAATATGCATTCGAAGCTTAATTAAAACCCGAATCTAAACTGAGAAGTGCAGTACGGACCTGTTCAAAATAGTTCTTTCTTCGCCGTCAAGAGTTCACAAAGATATTCCGTATTATTTCTTTCAAATACCTAGTCTGACCCTGTACCTACTATAATCACTTAAATTATATAATAATATGTATTTTTTAGAAAGGGGTACGCATGATCACTGTACAACAAAAAGGGGTACGCGAGATAAAAAAGTTTGAGGAACACTGCTGTAAGCTATCATTTAAGAACTCAATAAAATTCTGGGCATTTAAAATTTAGTAGAGGAAATGGCACAACGAAGACTGTATTCACAATAGCAACCCATACGTCCACTGTCTGTAAAAATTGTTTTTACTTGGAATATCAAAGAAACTTGCTCGAGAATTCTTGTTTACGTAAGCCAAGTTGCATCAATCGGACTAGTGCTGCAAAAATCTGATGTCTGAATAAGCTGAAAAGAATTCATAAAGTACGCGAAAAATAGTGAAAAATATTTGTATCCTTAAGGGCATACAAGATTTTGAAAATGGTGAAAATAAATTACACCACATTCAGATCAATTATATCTACAACTTAAGCGGCAAATACTGTTCAAAGTTCCAAAAATTTGTATTTATAGTGATCCTTGTGAATGCGGAAAACGTTATGTAGGTAAGTCATCTAGGTCTCTCAATGCAAGACTTGATGAACATAAAAACTCTGGGGAAAGGAAGAATTCGAGAAAAATCTAAAATTTGTTTGACATAACGATTATATGATCAAAGGAGACTCGAAGAAGATTTTGGGAAAAGAAAACAAAGAAGTAAAAGGAATCGGTTATTATTTTGTTAAACTGGATTAAATGTAATGTATCAAATTATTCCATGGATTTTTGTACCAACTGGTTGCCTATGCTCAAAGATAAATAATTCAATGTCTCACGTGACTAAAGCATTTAAAAACGGAAAGCGGAAAACTTTTTGAACCAACTTTTAATTATAATATTTAATTGTATATAATCGGGAGTATTAAAAAATTAACCTCTGTCTGATCCATTATTTATTCAATCATTAAATGTTTAAATATTTTTTCAAAACTGGCAAGTTAAGGAGTAGGAAAAATATCCTGCATTATAGTATGTGTATTTTTCAACAATTTTTTAATTTGTTTTCCTGAAAATACGCCACTCGACTAATAAATTCTCTGAATAAAATTATTCGATTAGTCTCTAGTACGATTTCATCCTTTTTGACCTCTATCTGTGACCACAGTAGGCTGGGATTTTGCAATATAAAAGGTGTGAGATGCCACACAAGTGTCTATCTTAGTAATCCACATGGAGAAAGAACTCGGATTGATTTAGTTAATATTAACTGAAATATTCCAATTAAAATAGTATGAGCTATACTACTTACTATTACTTGTATTTTTAATAATCCTATCTAAAGGAGACGTATGCGAAGATGACATCAACGAATGTGAGAGTAACCCCTGCTTCAACAACGGTACCTGCTTGGACGCACAAAACGGTTATTCTTGTAACTGCCTTCCAGGATACTCCGGTGTACATTGTGAAGTAGATGTTGCAGTTTGCAACGCAACAAATGAAACCAGGTGTTTGAATGGTGGAATATGCGAGGAAGGGCCAGGAGAAACATTTACTTGTTATTGCCAACCAGGTAAAAAGAGAATATTGCGCTCTAGTCAATGTTTAAGTTTTATTCAATTTTTTTAGGATGGGGAGGATTCTTATGCAATTCGGAAATAGATGAGTGTATCTCTACACCATGTCAAAATGGAGCAGTGTGTATAGATTTACATGCTGATTATTCTTGTGCTTGTCTATTCGGTAAGTGCATGCTTGACAAATTTTTATTATTAGTCTATTTCTTACCATTTCATTGTTTTCTTAAAAAATTAAAATGTAATTGGTTGTAATGATGATAATAATAATTATCGTAAATATATAGGGTGGTCCGTAAATAATGATCCGTAAAGCAACAGTGTATTTCTAAAATTAACATATTGCGATGTAACCTTACCTTACCTACAAAAGTTAATATTAACAGTAATGCTGGGTTTTAAAATCAATGTTTTTAATTGTCTCACACTACTTTTGATTTTTTTCAAATATTGTTATGAAAATTGGTGAATAGAGCTTTTTTGAGATAAAAAATTTAAATCCGCTCCCATTTTTTATGTAGATCCTACTCTTAACGTTTTTACCCGTAACTTTAATGCTTTTTTATCAAAACATCCTAAACCCATCTTATTTTGATGAGAAAAGTATATTAGTCTTAGAAAGTGACCGTCTTCGAGAAAATCGTACTTTAACAATCGGCCTCATAATTCATGCTAACAATACTTTTGACATTTGAACATTTTTCTCCTGACAGTTATTCATTTTCTCCAATTTTTTAATCTATTTTTTTTAATATCAGTTAACTAACGAAAATCAGAATATGCCGAGCCATAATAATTATTCAAACTCGGATAAGAGAGATATGGTTCATATTTATTGTCAACTGAATCACAATAGACGAACTGCGGCACGTATTTGCGAACAGTTCCAAACGGATTGCAATCTGGTCATAGACTGTTTCAAAACTATTCAAAAATTTAGGCGAGAGTAGTTCATTTCGTCCTGAACGGGATAATTTAGGTCGACTTAAAATTATTACGCCTGGCCAAGAAGACGCAATATTAGTTCACATTGTAGATGATCCACAAACTAGTACTTACAAGACGATTATGTACAGCTATCGGTAAGACATTTTAAAAATACTGCATGAAGAGAACTATTCGGAACAGACAAAATAATGACAATTTACAGTTCTTAAGAACTGAATAATTTCAAACAGAAGATTTTTTCTTTTTCTCTGAAAATATTAATTCTTACAAAAAAGTATAATGTGAGTGTTCACATTTTAACTCAGTATTCGCGTCCGGAAAATGTCCACATGTAATTCATGAATAAAATTATTAATATTTAAAATTTGGTCTGCATTTTTAAAGAATAATATGATTTTTTTTCATCCCATACCACTGATAACTTAAAGTATTAGAGGTACTTTTCTATAACATGACATCAAATAATAAATAACTCGTCTTGTGCAGATGTTTTGTGATCCATGCATTATTCCTGTTGACCCCCCTTTACTGTGTAGCACGCCTTACAGCAATATATACATTACCTCCAAAGTAATATGTGACGGTTTCAGATTTTTTTTTCTCTTTCTTCAATACTTTGGGACTTCCTGCCACATGTATGTTTTTTTAAGCGGTGCTCAGGGAATCTACAAAATATCACAATTAACCAGTATGTTACTGGTAAATAACTTCTACGCCTGTGACTTTTTCGTCAAAGGATCAGTTAGAGGTTGCTTTTTTTAAATAAACAACACAGATAACTATATAAACTTGAAATTAAATATTTCGCCGATGTTTCGGAAATCTAATTTGTTTCCTTTTTCAAGGCTTTTTTTGAAAAATCTTTTTTGCTGTGTATGATAAATACACAGCTGTAAGAATGTTTGTTATATTCAATATCCATAGATACTTACTATTTATATAGAACTGTTGTATATATTTCTTAAAAACCACCTTTTTTTAGAACAGCGGGGGGTGAAAATCATATTTAGACAATCCATATGCTTCACTTTTTACAAGTCTCATAGCTGTGGAATTTTTTAAAAATTGTTCCGAATTTGAAAGGACTATATTGGCCAAAAACCGAATTTTGGCCAATATTTTCGATTTTTTTTAAGGGTCGCCGACATCTTACAGCTGTAAACTTTTTTTTATCGTATTCTACACCAACAAAACTGCTTATTCTGAAAAATCCAGCCATATAACATTTAGTGACCGGTTTTTATCAATTTTTCTCTCTGACAGCTGGGCTATTATTTATTTAATAAAAATGCAAAAGCGACCTGAAACTCATAACAGAGAGCTGAGACATGTTGAAATACATTTTTGTATTCTCTGTGATAAAAACTCATCTTTTCGACAATTGTTCCATAGCTGCATATATTAATTAATCTTCCAATTCAATATCGCAAGTTAGTAACAACTGTGTAATATGAAATTTTAAGTAAGACATAAGATTAGAATATGTCAATGTATGAATGTTCTAAATTAGAATTATGCATGTAACTTAAAAAAATAGTTAACGGTATTTTTGAAATTCTATGGATTGTATGAAAAATTATGCTAAATATTCATCAGAAATCATACTTTGTAGGTTTTACTGGTCGTAATTGTGAAGAGGTAATGCAAATTTGCGACAAAAGTCCATGCAAGAATGGCGCACTTTGTCTACTGGAAGACGGCCATCCTGTCTGCTACTGCGTGCCCGATTTTCACGGTGAGCTATGTCAGTTTCAGTACGATGAATGCCAACTGGGACCAAGGTAAACCACCCCTTATTTCTTATTTAATGTTCATTCACTATTTAATATCCCCAGGTGTATGAACGGAGGCACGTGCATCGACGGAATCGATAACTTCACTTGTTCGTGTCCACAGAATCTTACAGGTGTTCTTTGCGAGTGCCTTATATTAGGAGATAATAAATTGGACTGCACGTATGTAAGTCCTACACCAATCGATATTACAACTTCAATTCCTTATATTAATGTGACAGATATGACGAACTTTACCATAATCATACCAAGCACTGTCGCGTCGTCTACTCCTTTTGATACCACTAAAGTGCCAACTACCGAAGTTATAATAAGAACTGAGACAACTGATTTTATTAATAAGACTTTAGATACTACTGTTACCACTTTTTCAACTAGTTCGGAGACTATTATTCCTTACTCGCCACCACTATTTACAACGGAGCCATCCACAACTTCCTTCACAAGCACTGTGACTGTATTTGGAGGCAATATAACAATGAGTGAGAGCATATTTACTACCATTACCTCAACATCGCTTAGTACTACAGAGCTATTAACGACTACGACTATAACTACAACGGAACAGCCAACAACTACTACTGAACTTACCACCACGGAAACATCAGAACTCACTATGACAACGGAATTAACCACAGGGTATCCCTCATTCTCAACCGAACCAGTATATAGCACGGACTATAGTACAAAACTTCCACCAACGTATACAAATGAAGCAATTTCAACAACTACAGAACTTGCAACAGAAACTAGCACTAGCACAATAGAATCTACTCCTGCTCCAAATATAATGACATTCCCAACAACTCAGTTTACTGATACAACTATGATAGGCGATACAACTACATTTATTACAACTACTGAAGAGAGGGAAACAAATAGGACATTTCCTGAAGAAGAAACCAGCTATTCCTCCTCTGTTTCAACTTTCTTTACCACTGAACCAACAAGAAAAATGGAAGCAAGTACTTTTACAAGTACTACTTTGACAACCTTGCAAACAACTACATCCTTAACTACTGAACAAACAACTTTAACAATTGCAGATTGCACTAAATTTGATTCGCGTTGTCAAAATGGTGGAACTTGTATTTTCACTGGAGAAGAACACAAGGTAAGGAGTGTATAAACTAAATAAGTAATCGATACTAAATAAGTTATTTTTAGTGCGTCTGTCCATTTGATACCGAAGGATCATTTTGCGAAGTAAAGCTTGGTGTTCGAAATGCAGCCTTTAATGGAGATTCTTATTTATCGCATCGTTTGTTGAATTTTTCACATATCTCGATAGAATTTGATGCCAAAACAATGTCAAATGATGGACTATTGTTTTATTCAAATGTAGATAGTACTTATATGGCACTGTATGTACAGGACGGTTTTTTAAGGTTTAAGTTTTCTTGTGGCTATCAGACAATGTTACTGAGCGAACTTAAAGTTCCAGTCAACAATGGTTACACTATGAAGATAAAGGCAGAGTAAGTCATGATTAACCTAACTAATAGACTTCCTCATCAGTGTCGTAGACTTTAATAGGTCGGTCGTCGTATAGTCAAAATCATCGATTTTGGTCAGAAAACAGCAATTTTATTGACTATTCTTATAAGAAAAATTACACTGAACACGATGGTGATATTAAAAAATGTATAAAACACAGACTTCATTGCTAAAAACAATGATTTTACCATTTGTTGATGAGCGCGAAAATGAAGCGTCGGGCAAAAACAGTCAAAGTGAGAGTTGTAGTGACCTTTTATCTTTGACCGTTCAATTGTTATAAACAAATTAATGGTCCCAAATTAACAATTTTTTATGTTCAACAAAATGTCGTACGGATATTTTATTGTAGTCAAAATGTTGCATTATATTCATGGATTTTTTTTTTGTGTCGATATCTCGCGTATTTGCAAATAAGCCAATTTGTTTATTAAGGATTTGCGACTTTCCATGGTATTTTTTGCATTCTCTACCCCAGGCAATCGACAAATATTTATAAAAACTACCATTTCTATGTGGCCTTGGCGCTTTGTTTGGTTTTTACCCCCCTCCAACGTTGGAAAAAAATGCTTAGTTAACAAATGGAATATATCGGCGTTGGGCTTGTTCGGCATTTTTTTTTATTTCATATATCGAAAGTGCAAGTATAAATTAATGAATTTGCAAAAATTCAGAATCTTATTCGCACGTTTAGTATCTTAAAAACTATTACAAATTTCCATCTCGCGAAAATGGGGCGTGGCCTGGCGCTACGTCACTATACGCATAGACTCGGCGGTCTCAACAGACTTGATGCTCCTTACTTGTTATAATTATAAGTGTTTTCGAAGTATTGTTTGTTTTGCTTACTACTTGACAGTAGGGGAGTACAATTTGGTGAAATGTCAAAAAATTACAATTTGCTCTCGCTCCTGCCGGGACGAATTTTCGATTTTGACCCTGCAATTTACGATTAGAATTCATCGCCGACCTTCTCCTTTCCGTAGAGACATAGAACGATTTTCTACTCGACGTATTTATTTAGTTACCGGCGTTTAAAAATTCCATGTTTTTCGACTTTTCAGCTTAAATTTGAAAGGTCCCAGAAAGCCATTTTTCTTACGTCACTTGCGTATAGTGACGTCACAAATGAGCGCTTGGTTTTTGCAACTATTACTAATTTCAACTCCTTATATCTCGAGAACGAAAAAAGTTAATAATACGAAATTTTAAGTGTATAATGAGAATATCGAGTATTATATGAAAAAGTATAAAAACCATATTAAACGAATATCAAGCCCATTGTCGGCAAATCAAAGATAACAAAAAAAGAAAAATTTTGAACCCAAATGGACCTCGATCGATTTACTAAAACCGGAGATATTGCGTTTGCCATTGTCAATTGTTTATTAATTAATTTTTTGAAAAAAAATTGTGATGACATAAAGTCAATGTATTAAACTAACTAGTATTAAATTGTCACAAAAATCAATTGGTTTTTTCATACGTTTTTTGCTTTTATAAAAATTAATTTATGAACACCGTACAACGTTCTTTAGTGTTTACGCTCCGAGTGCAGTTTTCGCTAAAAAGTCAAAAAAACATCCAGAAATGAGAATTTTCTTTAAAAACCATTGTTTTCAACAATGAAGCCTGTGTTTTATAATTTTCATTAATGCCACCATCGTATTCACTGCAATTTTTCCTATAAGAATAGTCAATAAAATTGCTGTTTTAAGTTTCTGACCAAAAAAAGTCACGACGACCGGCCTATTGATACAAAGGAGTAGATGCATCATTTTATATAGGATACATTAAATAGTGAGAATATTAATAGGTTGAGCCGTACAGTTCATTTAAGAAATATAAGAAATAAAAAAGACGATGACATTTTATAGACAATGTTTCCTCGAATCCTTAGAGAGAAATTGTTCTCTATTTTTTTACTTAACGGAAAAAGTTGCTTGTTTAGAAAATGAGATTCGCATATTCGGTATCCTATATATAAAGCATATAATTTACAAACATTATGAACATAAAAATGGCTTAAGAAAAACTGTACAACTTCTAACTTTAGAGAAAAATTATAAAGTTTCCAATATTAAAATTGAGCTAGATATTCGAAAGTTATTTTTTATTAAATAAATCGATCTGATTTAAACGTAAGAGACTACACGTAAATATCCATAGAGAAGGGCATGCCAAGAACTAATGAATTTTGCAAATGGTTGGTGGAATTTATAAAAAACAAATGAATGTGAGCAATATATATTATGAAGTTGATAATGATAAACAAGATTCTCGGGAAGAAAAGGAACTTTTGATTTTTTTGTACGTCTTTAGTAGTACAAAAGTGTTTTAAAAAGTTATCAAGGCCACTCTGGGCGGAACATAAAACAAAATGGGATCAAACAAAAATATTATTTTTATTGGAAATTATTTTTAAAATACGAAAAATTCAAAATCTATCCTAAGGGTGAAAATTAAAGAGCACAGAATTATATAAAAAAAGCCTTTACAAAAATTTTCTTAGATAGAACGGTTCTCTCGTAAAATAAGAATCAAACTTGTGACGTCACGAGCAGAGACCGGAATTACCTATCGGATACGTGCTAAAACCAGTTACCTCAAATTTTTTTGCCGCGAATTCCGTAATATCGAAAGATGATAAAGTCAATTTAATATAAACACTCATTCAAAGAGAACCTGGGGGGCATACTTAAAAATATATATTTTTTTTAATGTGAGGCCTTGGCTTCTAGTATATACACCAAATCCCAAGCTTCGGTGCTCTTACCAACTTACTTTACTTATTTTCTCCTATTTACCCCTACTTACATTCTAAGCCTATTTCAACAAAACAAATTTTTGAATTTTTTTTTACGATTACTATACTTCTACTCCAATACGTGGATGTGGTAGTAAAATAATCAAGAAATATCTCAACTTGCCGAGATATTGCTTGGTTTATCAAGTATGCCATGGAAACAGATGACAATTCCAACAATTTACTTAAAAATATGTATGCATATTTCAGTCGTATTTGAGGTGTTAGCATTTTTATAATGGCCATTTTCGATCACCCGATTTTGACACATGATTATGACACCGTCTGGAGGGCACACAAACCTCATTCAATCACAGAGGAATGCAAATGAAAACAACTAGAGATGAGTTGCTTGAAGAAGCAATTTAAACCCGTTATTAAAAAGTAACAGCTTTTTCCCATCTCTGGAAAACAAAACAATGAGTTGTGTGCCCTCCACGCCACCAGCATGACGTCAACAGAAAATGGTCTATAAGATTTGGAAAAAATGCCAAATGTCAAACCTACTGTGTCTGTTGTCTTATTGTTTCAATTAATTCCTACAATTTTCATCATTGAACGTTATCCGAATGAGTTGTCTTTGACTTGTTTGCAATTTATGGTGAAAATAACAGAATGATTGATACCTCAAATGACAAAAGGTAAATTTCTTAGGCTTAAAAATTTTTTGTTTCATCATGAGAAGGTAGTTAAGCCTCTTGTGAGAACTACACCTATAGCAGGAAATGAGATGAACCCTATGGGATATTTTCAAGCATATCAACGTGCCTCCACCAAAATAGTATCTGCTGATTTACGAATTTCTTATACCTCGTTGCAAAGAATTCTTTGCCGTCATAAGTTACATCCTCATAAATTTATAAAGCTACAAAAACTACACCCCGGAGACTACGTACGCAACTTTAGCGAAGAATTTTTTATAAGGATTCATGATCGTAATTTTCTACAAAAAATCGTCTGGACATACTAATTAAAATTTTATCAACTAGGGGTAAGTATTTAATTTAAAAAAATGACATTCTTGTGTTACAATAATCTTCATATTGCAATGGAGGTGGAAAATCGAAATTCAATTTCGTATTAATGTTTTCTGCCTGTTAATGGACTGTGAAATCTTGCATGGCGAGGGTTATTTGAGAATGTTAAGAGAAGTTGTGAAAAACTCCCTGGATGATATGTCGCTCAATCGACTTATCAATCATTGGTATCAAATGGATGAAGCTTCAGCACATTCGACTAGAGCCGTAGATGCCAAATTAAAGGAACTCTTTGAAGATCGTTGATGAGGAAACAGAGGTCCATCAATTTGGCCCGCCCGAGCTCCGGATCTTATTCCTTTAGATTTTTATTTATGGGGTCGGGTCAAAGAATTAGTGTATACAAATCCGATTTTAAATTACGAAGGCTTGAGAATAAGGATAGTTGGAGCTCCTGATCGTTTGGAACCTTTCGAAATTCGGAGAGCAACGCGATCTGTTCTGGAACCTATTGTAGACTGCCTCAATGAAAACGGTGCACATATTGAGCATTTGTATTGAAATAAATTATTTTGTTAATCTCTTCATTTGATGTCATTTTGTTGTTACTATTTATTATTGCAATACGAGGAAAAGAAACTAATACTTCTTTCAAAAAATGCCAATAACTCTAAAACGACTGAAAATGTACATACATATTTTTAAGTAATTTGTTGGAATTGTCATTTGTGTTCATGGCGTACTTGAAAAACCAAGCAATATCGAGGCAAGATAAAGTATTTCTTGATTTTTATTGAATAACTCGATTGGGGTGCAGTTAGGTATAGGGAATGCTTAAGTAACTCACCCCAAAATTCAATCTTCTTTCGAATGCTGTCAATAAAATACAGAAAAAATCGATTTTTCGACAATTTTTTATTGCGACATTTGAAAATCGCCTGGAGCACTGAAAATATTTTAGGTAGAATGGGCATGATCGATTATGGCTGCATACCAAGTTTCAAATTTGAAATTCAACTGCAAATTGACAAACTTCTAACGAACAGTCTGCGTGAATCACCCTGTATATAAGTTTGTGCCTACATATGTAGTATTGTCTGCTTACTGGGAATTTCTATTTCCATTTTATATATACGTCTTTAAGCCATTAAACGATGTTTAACTTGTCCTTGTATGAGATATCTCAATTTCTAAGATAGCCAGAATTTAAAAAAAAAATTGCAAGTATACTAGATAAAAAAAGTCCATAACTGGAAATTATTTTCGAACATACAGGGCGAGCCAAGACGAAATTACAGGACCAAGTGCCTTTTTTTAAATGGAATGCTATGTATATCACTACATTTTTTGAAGCCTCTTTCTAGGCTCTATTCATTCCTATATTAGCATTGAATATCTCCCAACCACTTGAATGTAATTAATTTTTTTGTTGAAATAATGCAATCTGCAGATGGATATTAAACAAGTCACCACAGTCACAATTATGGGTTTTAAGAAAAACTTATGTAAATACCAGTTACGAGACATCTAATTAACGTTTTGAACCATTTTCGTTTTCTAAAACTGTACAGGGTGGCCAAAAATTATTTTTCAATTAAGAACTTTTTAAATTAAATTTTCTCAATTTATATATATTTTTCAACGATGTGATATAGAAATGAAAAACGAAAATTTTTTGTAAGTGCTTCCCTATAGCTAATTGCAACCAGTTTCGTTTTATAAATAAATGAGTGTAAAAGTCAAGGCTAAACTTGAAAAAAGAGGTTCCCTCAAATAATTCATTAGAAAAATTTATAATAGGTGTTCGACGTGTTGCCCATTTTGATTGACACAAGTCTTTATACAATTTTGAAATGAGGCCATTTAGTGGGACCATCCATTGAAATGAGTAAATAGTATTTAACACGTCCTTTACTGTAATGTTTTTTTGTGCATTTTTTTGCCGTTTTCGTTATTGGACAAGCAATAAAACCTCATTTTGGTATAAATTGTCGTGTACAACAGACCATTTATCACAATTTTATATACACCTGATTTATCAAAGAAAAACTAAATAAAATTGATAAATCAGGTGTATATAAAATTAATTGTAAGGATTGCGATGCTGTCTATATCGGTCAGAGTGGTAGAAGCGTTGTCAACCGGGTAAAAGAACACAAAAAATCAATCTTAAATAACAATAAAAATACAGGAATGTCAACACACTGTATTGAAAACAACCATTTCATAGATACTGATAACATAAATTTACTTCATTCAGAAAGAAAAGGTAAATGTTTAGATGTGCTAGAACAACTAGAAATCAAAAAATCTTTCAAGTACAACCCTTGTACCACAAATGACCAGCAGAATTTCCTAAACACCCCTATAATAAACCAATTGTTAAGAAATATCCTTTGATTTATATAATCAGCTTAGGTCCACTCCAAACATTCAAATAATTAAAGATGTTAAATTAAATCTTAAATAGCTTAAGTCATAAATAGATTAAGACATAGATACTTTTAGATATAAATTAAACAAGCACGTCAGAAACTTTAGTATTCACTCTTGATAAAGGCCTAATAAGCCGAAACATATGTAGAGTATTTATAATATATTGATTGATTCATCTAAAAGCAGTGTTTAATTTATTAACAAAATGGATTTGTTAATGGGCACAATTTCCATTATTATGTTTCGGAAAATCCTCACTTTTTTGTGCAAGTTGATAACCAACACAGATGGTTTATAAACGTTTGGGGAGGAATTATTGGAGAACATGTAATAGGGCCACATTTCCTTGATGGTGCATTGACTGGAACTGTTTATCTTCATTTTTTGGAAAACTGTCTGCCACAATTATTGGTAAATCTCCCTGAAAGAATTCGAAATAGGATGTGGTTTCAGCAAGATGGTGCTACACCACATTATTTATATGCACTTAGAGATCACTTAAATAATACCTACCCTCATCAATGGATTGGAAAAAATGGACCCACTAAATGGCCAGCTAGATCTCCAGATCATACAAAAACGGATTTCTTTTTATGGGGATAAGTGAAGGAAATTGTTTGTAGAGACACACCAACAACAGTACAAAATATGAAGGAAAGAATAATAACTGCCTTTCGATCTATCACATCAGCAGTTTTAGGAACAGTGGGAACCTCATTTCAAAAGTGCATAGAGATGTGTGTCAATCAATACCTCTTTTTATTTTATTTTTGAATTTTGTAATTATTGTTCAATAAGACGAAATGGGTTGCAATTAGCCATAGGGAAGTACTTACAAAAAATGTCCGTTTTTCATTTGTACATCAAATCGTTGAAAATTATACAGTGAGTTCCATTTGAAAAAAAATGAGAAAATTCAATTTAAAAAGTTCTTAATTGAAAAATAATGTTTGGCCACTCTGTACAGTTTTAGGACATGAAAATGATGCAAGGACATTAACTCGATGTCTCGTAACTGGTATTCACATAAGTTTTTCTTTAAACCCATAATTGTGGCTGGTGATTTTTTTAATATTCATCTGAAGATTGCATTATTTCAACAAAAAAAATCTTTACATCCAAGTGGTTGGGAGATATTCAATGCTAATATAGGAATTACTAGAACCTAGAAAGAGGCTTCACAAAATGTACTGATGTACATAGCATTCCATTTTTAAAAAAGGCACTTGGTCCTGTAATTTCGTCTTGGTGCTATCTTAGAACTCGAGATATCGAGGTCCGACGTTCTATTGCCCCACCCTGCATATTACAACCTTTACATGCCATTTTTGCCAGAAGGATTTTCTGTCTGATTAAATAATAAGAACCTAGCTCTAAATGTAGGAACAAAGATATTAAAATAGAGGCAAATAGGCAAGATAAAATTTAAAAGCGTAAGTGCTATGTGCGGAAAATATTTTACGAATAAAATGTGAAATATGTATAAGTGGCTAATGCATTCTACAGCGTTAAACTGTATAAAGTGTTTTACAGCCATAGAACTTTTTATAGAGTTTTACAGCGATAAGACATGCTTGTTCTGTCAAAAATTGTTTTACTATGAACAGTTACATTTGATTAGTGTAGTAGTCTAAAAATATGGCATTTATCGGCTACTATGTTAATAGTGAAATGATCATATTAAATTATTTAAACATTTTTTCCTTCCATGTTTAAAATTAAATGCTTCTGAAAAACGAATTGTGTGCTCAAGAAATCCTAACCTAACCTAAACTACTATTGATAATATTAATAATATCAATAAAAGTAAAAACTGGCCTGTTACTTCTAAGATCCAACGTCGTTAAACTAATTTCTGCCCGCTCTTGAAACTACATACAGTTTCAATAATTATTTCTGTTTGTTATAAACAAAATTATGTTACACCACTTTCCTCCTATAATAATAGATATCTTCTGAGAATTTCTGTATTTTCTGTATATCTAAATGAACTGTACAAAATATTTGCCTGCTCTCTGATTACATTGACGACTGATGATGAGACTCGATATTTATGTTTTATGTCAATATGATTATTATATTTTGTATTTCCTAAAATTTTAATGACCGTAAATGTTGTAGGTTGGAATTTTCCAAAGACTTTAAACACTGTGATGCTACTATTAAGGTAAACAATAGTCTTTCAATGACTGGGGACCAAATCGCTAAAGTCGACCAATTCTTAAAACCTTCAGCTTGGTTACATATAGGTAGTCTACCATTGGAACCATCGTATGAAATTTTACCAGTAGGTGGTTTCGTTGGATGTATGTCTAATTTAAAGGTTTGTAAACGAGAACGAACATAATTTTCATTAGTCTAGACACAAAACATTTTGATACTAACATTATATTTGTGGCCGATACATTTTTGCTTTTTACAGATGTACCATGATCTTTTACTTTTATAAATAAGTATAACACTTGTTAGTGCAGTAATGAGCAAAATGCATAATTTTTTTAAACATCACAGACGAATAGATCACTAAAAAACATTATTTTTCCAGTATTTTGTTGTTATTAAATGCTCTAATTAAAGGTGAAAAAAATTATTTACCGCAGCTGTCAATTTAACTGCGTTCAAATGGAGAAGTTTCCGCGCTACTTGTGTGTGACGTCAGTGGGCACGTCGCACCGACCGAAAACGGCGAAAACGTATTGTTATTGCGAATGTGTACATTATTTATGTTGTATTATGGAAAATACAAAGAAAAGTAGTTATAAATATTGTATTGTGCCTAAGTGTACAAATACTACAATAAAAACTCCAGAAAAGTTATTTTTTAATGTGCCTAGACGCGATAAAGTTAGGAAGAAATGGTGCAGAGCTATGAGACGAGACGACCGAAATGCAGAATTATCGTCATCCTCAAGATTATATTGCTGTGAGGATCATTTTGATGTAAATTTACCCATTAAAACTAATTATTTTATAATAATATTATGAAAATATGTACCTAACCCTAATATTATTCTGATAATTTGTTTACATATCACGGCAAATTTGGTCACTTTCCTATTTATAGGAATACAAAAGTTTACTAACTTCTGTAAATAGGCAACTTGAATTAAAATGAGAACGGTGGGAATAATGTAACTTCTCGACGTTCTACATATTATCCAATTATATATTTATATACCTATATGTAACCTAGCCATTCTGAAAAGTTTTGAAGGGAGCATAGGAACCTTAAGTGTACACCAGGCTGTTTCACATACGAGTGGCATACTGTTTATGATATGAATGTGTTAAATGATAAAAAGTCCTTAGGAGATATGTTAAATTATACAGGGGCGTTTAAAAAATGCAAGATAACATTTTTTTTAATCACTATATCAGTAAATGTCAGTAAGTTAGATATTTATTTTGTTTTAAATAATAAAATTGCGTGGTAATATTAATCTTACGATAAATAAAAAGTGTGGTTTACTCTTCGAAGTGTATATTCGCAGACTGAACCATAGGTAATCCCTTTTTACATAATTCTGCAAGAAATTTAATAAAAACTATAAAAAGAATACAAGGAGAATACAACACTGCATACATTATAATTCTGATAAATATATTTTAATGTAATCTTCTTATACAAAAAGCTCAAATTTTAGATAGAACAAGATATGGAGAACTATTGGCGTTACAGAATAATGGGAAAAGTTAAGAGGGTAAAACTAAAACCAGGAGTTATACCCCATATCTTTAAGTGCCAGAGATCAGTGCTGGGCAGCACATCAGTTAGGAAAGGAGTTCTAAAAAGAGAACGGATACGCTTAATGGGGGAAGTTTTGAAAACAGTTACAACTGTAACGCCTGAGGCTAGTACCTCGGCAGGTACAGTGCAGGAGGAATTTGACAAGCACGTATCATTTGAAGAGTACCTGATTTCAGAAGATATATCTCATGCAGACAAAAGTTTTCAAGTTAATTTAAAGCCATCATTTCGCAGCAAAGCTGTGAATACAAAACCAACAGGGATAGATGCAGCATTGTCCCCAATCTTGCGGCCTTCAACAAATGCTGCCACCTCCCCATTTAAGATAGCAAAAATAGTAACAATAAAAGAATCGCAGTTTGAAGACAGTAATTCTGATGGAAAAAGTAGCATACTTTCAGATTCTAATGACTCTGATGATTACAAATCGGAGCATATTTCTAGTGTGTCTGATGCCACGGAAGATGAGACATTAAATGATGAATTTAAATTAGTAATGCAAAGGAGTACTGTAATGGCTATAGAAAAAAATCCAAAATTATTTTTGGGATTGCCAAAAAAAAGCTACTTTATAATAAAAATGTTGGGAACCAAGGCACCCGCACGCATATTAGACATATTGTTGACATTAAAAAAAATTCGTCTAAACGATCCTTTTGCCATTTTGGGAATTCATTTTGGCATGTCGCCAAGTAATGCTAGCCGCATATTTAGGAAAACTTTGATACTAATTGCCAGTTTGTTGCAAGAGTTAATTGTATGGCCCGATAATAGAAGTGTGAGGTTACGGTTACCTATACCTTTCAGGGCACGGTATGGAAGGGTGGTTTCTATAATAGACTGTCTAGAAATAGAGATAGAGAAGCCAAGCAATCCACTTCACCAGTCCTTAACATGGTCACAATATAAGGGTTGTAATACCTTGAAATATCTAATTTCGTGTACACCAGATGGGCTAGTGAATTTTATTTCAATTGGATACGGAGGGCGCGCCTCAGATGTGGTCATAGTTGAAGATTGTGGATATTTAAATAAATTGACTCCAGGTATTGCAGTAATGGCTGACAGAGGGTTTAAAAACCTTTCACATCTGCTACAACAAAAATCATGTGTTCTTATACGACCACCATCAGTATCAGCTGGAGTTCCCAGTACACCACAAGAAGTAAAAGAGTCAAAAAGAATTGCAGCTTTGCGCATACACGTGGAACGTGTTATAGGTAGACTAAGAGAATTTAATATGTTACTGCCTCATGCATGCATTGATAATCACCACGTTTCGTTACTTGATTATGTAATCATTGTTGCCTGTGGAATTATAAATTTACAGGATGTCTTAATAAAAAGTGGAAATCAAACTTAATTTTGCACTTTATTTCTCTGTATAAATTTTACAAAAATAGAATTTTTTATAAGAAATAACTACAAATAAACATTTAATTAGACTAAGCGATGCGTGTCAAAGTGTATGTCGATGCTTGTCATAGATTTAAATAGACTTTATAGGAGTAAATTGTAGGCAATTATAATTTAAAATGGTGTCTATTATATTACCACGATATAACAAATATATTTATTTTTCAAATATTAGTATATGGTGTGATTGATCATTATTCAGTTGCATGATCATAAATTCCAATATTAACTTGGCTTTAAAAAGGGTACTGCAACAGTTCACACTGTATTATTATGTGACGTTATAACTGTTAGCTGAATTTTTTAGTGAGAAAATATTTATTTTCTTTTTAACATGCATCGTCTAACTTGATTGAATTTTTATTTGTACAAATAATACATCCATCACACTTTGTCATAATGGAATAGCCCTGTTTACCTACGATATCTACAATATAACCTAAAGATAACAAAACTAAGCACTATCTTAATTTATTTTATAATATTTAATAAAGAAATAGAAAATAACCTATTCTTTATGTATACTGGTCATATTGCTAGCACACTAATATTTATTCTAGAAAACTTTGTTTCTAACATAACCAGATGTAGGTTTGTTAGAAGCATGCAAAGAAAAATTTACATTTTTTGTGAAGAAATTCGTTTTAGAGCTCTTTGTTTTTCCTTGTATAACCAGAATGTAGGTTATCAGATAAAATACAAAGTGTAATAGACAGTTTTCATTTTTAATCGTTATTTTTAGTTTTTCTGATGTTTGCAAAATCGTATAAAAAATGTGATTCTATACAAAGTTTAAATAATGCATTTTTTTAAACACAATATCATTGTTTGTAAAGAAAATTAACCAGATCCTTCCAGTGCTACCAAATGGGCAATCACTTATAAAAAAAGGTGGGCAACGTACTACGTACTTCACAAGTATTACATATTACTGCGATAGAACACAGGTATTACAATGTAGTTCATGACATTTCACTTTTCACTTTTTAGGTCAAAAAGTAAAAAAGATGGAGAAAGTTTATAATTTTGCTAAGATAAAAGGAGAAAAGTACGTATACTGCATCAAAGGGTGGTCGATATTACTACACAAGTGAGTGCCCTCAAGCCGTATCACAAAGTTAATGAATTAATAAAACAAAATATCTAGGAAAGACTTCATTGTGTGACAGAAACATATTACAAACATAAAACTAATTACATTTCAAATGCAAAATAAATGTATTACTTACAAATCCGCCTACCGATAGTTAGAAATCTTGTGATATTAGATGAAACATATTTATTAAAAATACAGTAAGCAAATGTTTTTATAAGTGATATTTCTATTTTTGATTTTAAAATAAGGCAAGAGATACTATATATTTTTTGTTTAATTCAGTAACTTTCTAGTAGGGCTGGAGATGTCTGATTAAATTTGTTTACAAACAATGGAACTTGTTTCAAAGAATTGCACTTACTCAACTGACCTTATTAGTATACCAGCGTGATAAAAAGTTAGTAAGATTAACAATATTCATAAAGAATAGGTTATTCTTTGTTATCCCATTAAATATTAAACATATACATAGAAATTATCTAAGAAAAAAGTATTATTCAAAAATTTCTTTTAAAAATGGGAAATATTGCTCGACTCCAAAATGCAGTACATTTTTCCAATAAACTTTTGCAATATTCCATATCATAATCGATCACCAAAATATTTACATTTTTTGATGTTTCAAAGTCAGGGCAAGCAACACAAAATAATGCTTGCTTTTTGTTGCAGAAGTGCATCTGTAGTTGTACTTGTGCCATGTATTTTGAGGTTATTTTATTTTGTTTACTTATGTACCTTCCTACAGCTTTCTCCGAAGTTGGGCACTTTATTTCAATTGTGAATTGAGTTGATTCACCATCTGGGGAAGCTCCTATAATCGGGTAATTGGGATTTAGCATTATTCCACATTTAGATATTTTGATGTTCATTATTTTCTGTACCTCCTTTATTACAGATGCTTCCAACGATCGACCCCTTCTCATTGCAGCGGTGTCTTTTAGTTTCGAAGCACCGAAAATACTTTCAACTAGAGCCCCTTCAATAGTCTTGCAATGTGCTGCATCATATGCTTTAGAGGCTGTAATGCGGGCATATCTAAGTTCAAACCATAATGAGCAAGAAGCTTGGTCAACTGTTGCCTTAAATGCCTCATTACATACCTCGCTTGGCATATTTTGATGCAGATATGATACTAAATTTGCAGCTGACCAATCACTGCATGATGAATAAAACAAATCTACTAAATAATGCAATGATAATTTTTCAACGTTACTTAGTTCTTTATAGTATTTTGTAACCTGGCTGTCAAGTCTACCCACTTCTCTACTGTAATCTATGACAGAAGTTAAAAAACTTCCATCTCCTGGTGATAAGTTGAAATTTTGTGATTTTCCAAGATCTTTACCTTTTATAAATTTTAACGACGTTCCAACTGTTGAAAGTTTGGACTTTTTCCAATAACATTGCACAGATGTTGTAGGTGCATCCTCACTTCGTCTGTGTAACCAAGCGACAAATGCAACTGCATGTTTGCATCCACCTATAAAAAAATAAATTTTTATATAATCATAATAAACAAAACAAAAAAATGTTTTAACATTTGTATCACAATACCTAATTAATAAATTAATTTAAAATTAAAAAAAAAATCATCAATTTTTTAATTTGAACACAGGTTATTTCCCAGTAGTATACACTGATTAATTCTATTATTTTGTAGATTCACCTAACGTTTATTAAAAAAAAAAAGGATACACGTGGTAGCAGATACCAAAATAAAAAGAAAATTTAAGAGGATGTCACAAATAATTAGAAAATAGTTTAACAGGCTAAATGTAATTAAGGGATAAGATAATATATTACCTAAATGTGCAGCACAGTCTTCACATTGTACAGAAGTTATAGCACCTTCCGCTTCGTTACATATAAAAGTAACTGTATAAGCTTTCTTATGAACACTATGTTCTGGTGTTATTCTTGCCTTTACAATGCATACATCGCCTTCTCTTTTCACCTGTACATATCCAATGGCATTGTCACCATAAGCTTCTCGTCCGGACCTAAAAAACATTTTATAGATAACGTTTTTGGTCATGTCAACAGTTATTTACTATTAATGTACCTACCTACCTATAAGTAGGTATGTACTTAGTAAGTGACGGGAGGTATTGATTATATAAAAAAGTAAAGCATTCTAAGATGAAAAATATTAATTAATATAACATTAAAACATTGCCTTGTTTACCTATTTTGAGGTTATGTACATAAATAATTTGTTATATTTAACTACAGTAAAAGGATAAAAATGGGCACAATTGAATTACTGTTTAGAATAATGAATGACACATACCTTGTTGCTTTAGTACCTCTAATTTCTGCACTAATAAAATCAGTATTACTAGCAAAAAAGTTTGTCATCATGAACACATCAACAACGGGCAAATTGTCACTCTGGCCTCGTAAAAACCCACTGTCCGTCATTTTTACCACTTAATAATTTAAATAAATAAATAAATGAATGATTTATTTTATGAAAATATCAACAATATACATTTACAAAACACGATTTAACGCTTTGCCGATAGACGACCATTAGACATTAATGACATTATACCGAATGACGTCAGACCAATGGCGTGGTGTTTTCAGTCACGTGGATATGTTCCCATAAAATTTTGAATTTCAAAGTCGTTTATTTAGGCCACACATTTTTTTAAAACCTTTTCTTCATTACTTTCTCAACTTATATAACATATATAACGAAAAAATAATAAATTATTGCATTTCTAAAATTCATGCATGTTGCTCATTTAAGCATTTTACCTCGGACTCCGGTTAAGAAAGATCGATTTTCATGAAATAAACGGCATTTTATTCGTAATTGATAATATTGCAAAGTCTACATATTCGTCCGAAGGTGTGCTTTTACCCTGGAATCAGAGGCGCGTTTAGGCCTAGGAACACTAGGCGCGTGCCTAGGGCCCCACTTTTCCAGGGGCCCCCATTTCCCGATTTATTGAGGTAAAAAAGCAATGTAGAAATTGTATTTCTTTGTTATGTCGTTATTTATTTTTGCTTTTCCGATACCAATAATGATAATTACAACTATCATGAAATACATTTCTTCCCTTTTCCATATCATCCTCATCAGATCTCAATTGCAACAAAAATAACAAAATAAGAATGGTTCATGCGAGTATGTGTTCACGAACATTTGTCGTTTATTTACATTTTATATCATTTGAATTTGAAATCATTTTATAGTTCTTCTTTTCGATTTCAATTTTTTTCATATTTCAATGTCTATAGGAATTTATTGTTTGCGTTTATCGTGTTTGAATATTCTTGAATATTCATTTTTTTAATCTTTATTCACTGTATCACACTGAAAAAAATATGTTCACCGACTGAAAAGTGATGAATCCGTTTATTAATATAATGTACGTTTACATAGTAACAATAAATGTGTACATTGTCTTAACGAACGTATACATTATATCAATAAACAGATTCATAAATTCTCAATGAACTTTCATTCATTGATTTCTCAAATATATTTTTTTCAGTGTATTAAAAAAAGATGTAATCAATTAACAGACCAATCTGGCAATTCCTCAGACGTTACTATTTAAGTTTCGGCAGTCGGCACGTGCCAGATGACGAATCAGCTTTTCGGTATATTTCACATTAATGAAAATAAATCTACAGATAATGATGCGAAAATTCAAGAACCTGAGACAGAACAATCTAGAAAATCCGAGAAAATAACTGAGAAAATTTTGATTTTGAAACCAGTAATGAGAACTGCGAAAAGGGAGAACCATTAGGAAACGATTCTAGTGAATCTGGCGATGATGAACAAATAGAAAAAGAATTTGAAAATAAAGAAAATTTGGAAAAAGAGTATGACGATGCAAAACAAGCTAATAATCAGTGCACTACAATAATCAATGCATTAGTATCAACCTATAGAGACGACATAGATTCCGAGCTATCTCCAGATAAATTGCATGAATTTTTGATATATGCCGGCTTAAGTCGCCTGCTGAAATGTATAAAGGACCCCGCAGTTTTTTATGGTAAAAATGTGTTTCAGTCGATAGTTCTGAAACTTGGGGAAAATGTTGTCCTGGGCCCCCTGATTAAAATTCATTGTGACCACCAGTTCGACCGAATTCGATTTTTTTATTTAGAGACGATTGAAACTGTGAACATCTGCGAAGGTCTGCTTAAATGTTCCATAAAAATTCTAAAAATATTCATACTCATTTTTTGGAGAAAGATAAACATCTTTTGTTTCTTGGTGTTTTTTTTAAATGCTTCCTTTTCCCGGAAAAAAATAACAAAGAGAAAAAAATATTTTTTTTGTAATTTTTTTACGGGAAAAGGAAGCACGTTGAAGGAAAAGTTGAAGGAGCATAAGCTGATTATTAAGAACGTGCCTGAATATTTTGGGATCTTTCTGAAGTAGAAAAAAAATAAAATTTTAGGGAAATTCTTGGTCGAAATTATTTTTGTCTAAGAAATTCTGAAAACCGGTAGGCGTATTCTTTGGGCAAAAATAAGCATCTTTTGTCTCTTGGTGTTTATCTTCAAAGTGCTTCCTTTTCCCGTAAAAAAAATTACAAAAATTTTTTTTTGGGGAGAAGAAAGCACTTTGAAAAAAAATTCCAAGAGACAAAAGATGCTTATTTTTCTTCAAGAAATGAGCATGAATATTTTCAGAATTTTTATGGAACATTTACGCAGACCTTCGAAGATGTTCACAGTTTCAGTCGCCTCTAGATCAAAAAATCGAATTCGGTCGGACTGGTGGTCAGAGAGAATTTTAATCAGGGGGTCCAGGAAATTATTTTTCCCAAGTTTCAGAACAATCGACTGAAACCTATTCTTACTATAAAAAACTTTAGTCCTTTATTCTCAATGTGTTGCAGGCGACATTTATTAATGTTGAAACCCTTTGACCATTCCGGTCAGTAATCCCTCGTGTAAACGCACTTTTTCGGCGCTCAAAAGAATTAATAACTACCTACCAAGTACTTCGGGGCAACAGCGACTTCAAAATTTGTCTCTTCTGTATACTGTATCAGAGGAAACACAAAACTATGATATCAATCGTTCAAATTGACAAGTTTGCTAACATATAAAGCCGGAAAAAAATAATATGATAATATGTATTTGTAAAAATATACTTGCCTTCAAATCTTTAGATCTAACATTTTTTTAATCGAGGGGCCCTCAAATCTCACAGCGCCTAGGGGGCCAATTTATCTAAACGCGCCCCTGCCTGGAGTTGGTTGGTGCCACCCTTTTTTTTGGGGGGGGGGGGGGGATTGGTAAACTGAATGTAACCACAGAAATCGATACACGGATGAATTCTAAGCTAAAGATGTTCCATGAAGTCTCTTCGATAAATTAATATTTTCGACTTATTCGCGATTGAAAATGTTGATTTTTTCATCTAAGAAATACATGTTTTAGAGCGATTTTTCACGAATATCTCGAAAAGCTTATGTTTCATCAAAAAAATAAAGCTTATAAAACAAAAAAAATCGACTGTGTTTTTTATTACTGTAGATGCGATACGAACCGAGTTATGGCTGGTTGAAGGTGACTGTTTGTTCACCGAAAACTGAATTCGAACCTTTCAAATTTAAAAAACGGAAGAACCACGAATATTTGGAGGAAAACTTGTCAGACCTTTTTTAAAGTACTTGAAACGACCTTTAAAATGAGCGTTAGTAAAAGTCATTAGCATAAATACTTACGGAGTTATGATGAAAATAAAATGGTTGTCTTGTTTTTTCGGAGGAAAAATCAGCAATGAAACCAATCGCTTAACGCGATATGTTACGTCCAGAATGGATTTGAAAATTGACTTAGCCTCGTCGGAGAAAGCAAGGCATGAAATTTTTAATATTTATAACTAAATGAATGCGTGGGCGGAAAGTCTGAGCGATGTCGAGGGTCGAAATTGGCATTCTCACAGCATCATGAACTGCATGGTTGAAACAAAAATTTTAAGCTAAAAGAAGTGAACGGAAAATAGCATTCCCTTACATGTCGCGAAATCGAGTTGCTTCATTCTCGGCACTTTCCTATATTTTCGCTATTGCAAGCTTCCCAAGCGAGAGAGATAAACGACATTGGTATGTTAATAATCAGAAAACCCGAAAGAATATCTCGAAATTTAACCTAAGCAAAATTGGGGGTGGCATATCGAGTTTTTCTTTAACTACTAACCGTTTACTATCTTCCTATATAAACATGATTCTGACATGTTTTCACACAGGTCATGAACAAAATATCCCACTGGAAGTCGTCTATTTTTTAGTACTTTCGGCTACAGCACATGGCTCTTGTACTACTCTATATTATTGACTTAATCATGTTCTATTCTGGCAAGTAGTAGTCGTGTTTTGAGAGATTGTGTCCTGGTCTATAAGCCTATAATTTTAATTTTTGTCGTCAGACTTTGATTCTACATTTAAGATGACAAGAAAACCTCACAACAAGATTATCTTGCATATGTAGACATTTATAAATTGGTTGATCTCTACTTTTCGATGCAGTTTCTTTCATTTACTGTCACATACAATCAAGCTGCATAAATGAGGCATTTACCATTTACTATTCATCAAATAACTGTTTAATACATTAATTTCAATGATTAATTCTTATTTATTAAATGTGTTTCAAATATTCAAATAGAAGACGTCTTGAATAGCCACGCGGTGAATTGTCAGCTACGCTTCGGTAATTTAGTTGAATCGCTGGTGCCACTTCAATATATTTTTTAATGTTAATTACCGTAAGCCTCCATTATCTTATTTAACCGTTTCCGTTACACCCAAACGTCGTCCTTAAACATAATAGCGAATAACATAACGTCCATAAGTCCCACATTTTGCAATAGATTTGTGCTGGAATAACTGCAACTATTTATTACCTAATTGAGACTAGAGTTTTCCTCAGCAAATTACGTTCAAGAGAATCTCCTTTATATCTCCATACTGCCAGAATCAAATGGAAACGCAAATGCAATGTTATGCAAACAAAAAACAATTGACTTTTACATTTTATACATGATTTTATCCTTAACAGTTGTAGGAACTAGGTTTCTCTTATGTATCAAATTTTGTTATTTTTTCTTACCGTTCGTCACAATCTAGAACGGGGAATGTTACATCTGTTTATGACAAAGAAGATTCGACTCTATGAAAAAAGCGCTGCCTAAGGAATCACTCCTTCCACATCCAGATTTTTCATCCCAGTCACTTTAAAGAAAACATTTTGACTATATTTGCACTCTAGTATATGAAAATTACTGGTCATAGAATTTAAATAATATTTGGGGCAGATGTCATAGAAAAATTTGAAATCTGAGAACTCAGTTTCTAGTAGTAGAGGGTCCACACCTTCGAAAGCCGTCTAAATCGCCAAGTAACCCATTCCAGCAAGGTAAATAATTTTTGAGCTCGGATATCGAAAGAGGGTCCTAATTGGCATCAGAAATGGCTTGTTGGACTTTTGTTGACGATTGCACAACTTCTCCACAAGAAAAAAAGATGGCGAAATGTTATTTCAAGAATTCGTGTTTTTAAACCTATACCTCTCGCTAGAGAGTGAACCACATGCGATATTGATTTAATTTTTTTTTATTTATATACTACTGACATGAGCGCATCTATCTGTACTAATTAAATTTCAAATTCGCTTACGGTTTTTTTCTAAATAAATTCTAAATCACAGTAACGAAATCTGTGTGTTTGAAATTTCGACATGCGGGCAACTATATTAAATATTCAATTTTTTTATATACTATATACGAGTGAAATAAGGTCTAAAGATCAACAGAGTTTTTGCAAAAAAAATTAGCTCGATATCTTATACAGTTTTTGAGTTAACGACTTTTTAAAATAAACCATAATTAGATTCGTGGTATTCCTGTTAGCATGCGGCTGTTTTCTGGCTAAGTGTAATGCATTAAGATAGGAAGCCAATACATTTTTGAAATTGTGCTATTATTTACATTTTCACAGTTTTGCAAAAATATTAACAGGTAAAAAGAAACTCATTTGGCAGATGATTTACTCGATCTATTAATTATAAAGGTGTTGTATAGAGATATTATTTATTAAGTATATCATTATTGTGGTACAAATGATACAGCATTTTACAAATATGAAAATATAAAAACGTACACAAAACTTGTAATATATACATAAGTAATAATAATAATAATAATGCATAATAAGTATACACAGGTCAGTAAGCATTGACAAACCACTACATAGGCATTACTATTAAGAAGCACTGTCTGCTAAAAACTGCTCTGTATTATTTCTGCCCTTAAAACAATTGTTAGGAAAGGCTGCACATGCAACAGAACACCAAGTGGACGTACATTTTTAATCACAGTTTACTTTACAATTTCACTATTTGTTTTCTTTAGAACCAGTTGTGACTTATTGTCATCATTTGTGATTTTATTTGGTTATTCTCTATCAGATATCCAAATTTTCTGGGAAAGGGTCAATTGGGAAAGAAATCGGAAAATCGCTTGGACACTAAAATTGTATGTGCTTTGTTAACTGCTTCTCAAGTCGAGAAAATTTATTATAAATCAGGATTTTGTGTTAGGTAAGGGTCTAAACCACTTTTTGTGGATAATTTTTATAATTATAAGTACGTACCGTCCCCTGTAATGCTCGTTTTAAATGCAGTAAGGAAGTGTCTTGTGTAGGACGCGGACGTAGCTAACGTAAGTCTAATAACCTTAAGGAAAAATAAATACTGCCTTAGCAAATATAAAGATTTAAATTCACTACAGATGGCCGTAGTGAATTTAAATCCTTAATCCGTAAGTCCTATGTGAATCTGTATGGATAGATTCACATAGGACTTACGAGCATCTTAAATTACACGATCATCAATTGCATCGCAGTTATTTCCAAAATTAATCAAAATATATAGTCGGCGTGTTCATTTTAAGGCAACAATAACTGCTCATTTATCCTCTTCGGAAAGGATAACTGACAGGTCACACAATACACCGACTGCCAATAACGTTTTTACAATATTTTCTTCTTCATATTTTTCACTTTTTCGTGAGTATCCTAAGATACCCTTTGTTGTCATGTACCCACACAATTTTTGTAGGTTTTCTATTTTGCAAAAATTAAACATACCTTGCGCAAATATTATTATGTTCCCTTCTTCATGATTGCAAGTTCACATTATTGGGCAACGTAGGTATGTCATTATTTACACCAATATTCTAAAATGTATTTTAGATTATTCGCTTTATATTTGTTACTATTTATAAAGCAATTCCAGTTTAGAATAAGAATTGTGTCTGTTATGGCGAATTCATATAATTCTGATGGGTTTTTAAGTCATACCATACATTTTCTTAAATATGAAATTTCGGACAATTTTTATTTTTTTAATCTCAAATTTGTATAATTTATTGACGATTTCATACTGTATTTGCACCTTTCGATATATACAGTCCTTCTAAGCCAAAATGACGTAACTGAAAATTTCTAAGCAAATTGGACGTACTTCAAAGTTTCCTTTTTTCAGTAATCATTAAACCATTATTTCTGCATCTATATTTTAACAGACTCTATTTTAAAATCACATAGTTGTAACATAACACATAAATGATTGTCTAATTTTCAGACAATTGGTGACCTACTGATTAATAGTAATATAATACCTTAATCAAATTAGTTATTAGACTAATGTCTATCCACAATTACACAGACCGAATCCTGCCGCAGCTGTCACGTTGCGCGTTATCATAACAAGACATTATTACGATCGAATTAAAAAATCTGTAACTCGAAAACTGTATGAGATATCGAGTTAATTTTTTTTGCAAAAACTTTGTTGATCTTTAGACCATATTTCATTACCATATAATATATAAGAAAATTAAACATTTAATGTAGTTGTCCGCACGTCGAAATTTCAAACACACAAATTTCGTTCCTGTGATTTAGGATTTAATTAGAAAAAAACCGTAAGTGATTTTGAAACTCTACTAGTACAGACATATGCGCTCATGTCAGTAGTATGTAAAGAAAAAAAATCAGAACAATATCGCATGCAGTTAATTTTTTAGCGAGAGGTATACGTTTAAAAACACGAATTCTTGAAATAACATTCCGCCATCTTTTTTTCTTGTGGAGAAGTTGTGCAATCCTCAACAAAAGTCCAACAAGCCATTTCTGATGCCCATTAGGACCCTCTTTCGATATGCGAGCTCAAAACTTATTTACCTTGTTGGAATGGGTCATTTCAATTTTTAAGGCTTTGGACCCCTTACTATAGTATATACACCAAATTCCAAGTTTCTGTACCCTTACAGCATGCTTTACTTCGTTTTCCCCATTTACCTCTACTTACTCCCCACTTCTTCAACGGAATCGTGTCAAAATATAATCTAGTTGTACACCAAATCCCAAATTTCTGTACTCTTAGCAACTTGCTTTACTTATTTCCCCTTATTTACCCTTATTTAACCCCTAACCCTTCAACGGAATCATCTCAAAATATAATATAGTTCCTGATGTCATTATAATCTATACATATACCAAATTTCAAGAAAATATCTCAATTTTATTTTATCAATCCCTTTAATAATGGAGAATGGCAAATCAGAATTTTTACTTGTTAGCATAACCAGAAGTCAGGTTATCGAAAGAATGCAAAGATTTCATTAATATTTTTATATATAGTTTTTCCTTTAGTTCTCATAGATAGCTTTTATTTCCACTGTTTGCAAAATCCTATAAAGAAAATGTTTCATTACTATAAACAAACAAATAATAAATAATTCACTTTTAAACATGCATAGAGTATATAGGCTCCAATACTAGTTAGCTAATAGATAGGTGAAGATCTGTTGTTTTCTATCAGTCAGTGTCAATTGTAATTATTTTATACCATTCATGGATAATGTCTTAGTTTTGCATGGAACATCGTTATGAGTGGCTTTAGGCTTTTCTGATGAGTCCACAATAAGGACGAAAAACGTTTCAAAGGCTAAGCATTTCCAAGAAACTGAATGAGATTTTATGAAAATGTAATTAATTAGAATGAAAAATTTTTTAAAGACAAGGTACGTAAATAAATTAATTTCAGGCCCTTGTTCTCATTTTTAACTGAATTTACATATCGTAGGGGATCATGTAGATACTAGTTTAGCCTGCTTAGCCGTAGGGGACTAGGTTGGATGCTGGTGTTAAAATGAGAATGGCAAATCAGAATTTTTACTTGTTAGCATAACCAGAAGTCAGGTTATCGAAAGAATGCAAAGATTTCATTAATATTTCTATCTATAGTTTTTCCTTTAGTTCTCATAGATAGCTTTTATTTCCACTGTTTGCAAAATCCTATAAAGAAAATGTTTCATTACTATAAGCAAATAAATAATAAATAATTCACTTTTAAACATTCTAAACCTATTTCAAGAAAAAAAAATGTTTGATATTTTTTTACGATTACTATACTTACTTCCAATCCACTACGTGGATACGGAAGTAAAATTATAGACCAGTCACTGCTCCAGATAGTTTATCGAAAGTCTTCGAATATGAATTATGTGATCTTGTCTAAATGTTGTCTTAGTTATGGTATTCTCTAACTTCTACTTTTCTTTTTGGGTCTTCCTGCCTCATCTTCCCTTTTGAGTGCTTTCTGCATACACAGAACTGTTGCTTTTCAAAATGTTAGTTTGGTAAGTTCTTCTTTTAACATTGGTAACCAGGTTATACAAAAATCTACGGAACATTTCGACACGTATCTATCCTCATTCAAAAATATTTTTTCCTGGTTTTTAAATTTTTGTTCTTTTTCTGTTCTCTTTTTTTGTTGAAATTTCTGCCGAGTTACAGTATGTCCATTCTCCCAAGCGTGTTAGCAAATCTTAGATCTCTAAATTTCATATCTCCTAATGTAACTCTTAGCTCGACCAATGGCACTGAGATCTCCATTGTTATAAATTTTAAGCAACATGTTTATGGTTAATTTTGAAATTAAATATGTTCAAAATAGTGCTTATAATCTGTTACCTGATGAAGATAGGTATGTGTAGGATATCTTTGCAATTTGGCCCCATGGCTCTGAGTTATTACATAATTTTTTAGAATATATTAAATTTACATTAGAAATAAAAAGTAGACATGAATTACCGTTTTAGACGTTTTAATTAAAAGAATAAAGAATCAAAAGTGTTTATACAAAACCAACACATATCAACAAATATTTCAATTTTAGTTCAAATCAATCGATGCACGTTAAAAGAGGTGTTATAAAATGTTTACATGATAGGCCCAAAATCGTTTCTTCTAATAATGAAATATTAAACAATGAGAAACGTTTTATTAAATAGATTCTTATAAAACATCAATACCAAGAAATCTTTGTTGATAGAACTTTAATGAATATTAAAAATAAAAATCGGGAACGACCAAAATTTTATAAACTTTATACAACATTAATTCCTTACGAAAAATTAACGCCGTATACGAGACAAACTTGATACGACGGCATTTCAAATTATCAACACACTGAGACCTATTTAGACAAAAACAAAACCGCCAAACCATTACATTACACGTTACGTTACATTAGGAAGAATTAAATTCAAAGTGATATCAAAGATTTGCAAACACGATTGGCAGAACGTACATAGAATAAACTGGGACTTGCCAAACATTTTGGCAAAAGAGGCGGATAGCAAAAAAAGAATAATTAAAGAATTATCAATAATATTGTTGAATGAGGATAGCTGCGTGTCGAATTGTTCCACAGATGTTTGTACAACCTGGATGTTAAAAGAAGAACTTCACAAACTTAACATTGTATAATGTAAAATTATTTGATTTATCAAGACTCAGCAGTCCTGTACAAGCAGCAATAATTATGTATGGATGTTGAATAATATTCTGAGAGCTATGTGTTCAACATACACACAGCCGGAAAGAATTTCCAAAAAACGTTTTGAAAAAGAAAATAGTATAGATTTCTGAAACTTGGTTAAAATACTTTATTTTTATATTTTTATTTCTATTCATGTTATTTAAAAAAACAACCTCTAGTTTATCCTTTGGCGTAAATGTCACAGATATAGAGGTTGATTCCCAGTAACATACTGGATAATTCCATTTTTTTTTTAGATTTCTCGGAAGTTATTAGAAGTAAAGACAAAGTGGCTAGAAGCTCCAAAAAAAGTAGTACAGCGATCGTATCCTAAATTTTATAAACAAACAAAATATTTTAACAATACGGCAGGAAAATCAACATCTACAGAATTACTCACATTTTACGATAAACTAGTAAATTTTATCGAATCAGGCGAATCTGTTTTAGTATTTTGTGACCTAAGCAGAACTTTCGACTAAATTCGTAAATAAAAAAGTTGATGTGTATGTACATTAGAATATTGCGGTGTAAGACAAGTCAATATAAACATGTTTCTCTAAAATATCAAAATGATAATTTAATTTCAAATGTTATGTCGGAAATTAAACCTGTTCATATGAGCATCCCACAAAATTCCGTATTGGGGCCTGCCCTATTTTTAACATACATAAACCAATTACAGGCCCAAGTATCTCGTCCACAAACATTAATGTATGATAATGTATTATGGCTGTATATTAACTTCTTAATGTATCAAATTTCTAACCAAGCACAGGTAGGATATTATACTAACAAAAACATTTTTTAGATATCCAGTCAGAAAATTAACATTTACAAGGATGCCGAAGATGGTCTTGGCGTTACCGAATGTTCTTCTTTGGCTTGTTTATCGAATCCATGTAAAAATGGCGCTTCCTGTACATCTGTTAAGGATACCTGGCAGTGCCACTGCAAAAACGGGTAAATTCATAAAAAATGATTAGTTTATTTTACCTGTAGACAGGCCCGACGCGACGAGGGGGGGGTGTTTTTCCCTGGGCCTTGAGTTTTTGAAGGGGCCCGAATTCCACCCGAGGCGAGCGTTCATTCAGTGTTTTAGGAAGAATTAAAACGTCCATCGAGTTTGCTCGACTCAAACTAGAGTGTCAAGTCTAGCCACTTTGTGCCTAGAACCACAATTGGCCACAAAATTAAATTTCAAAGAGATCAGCAATGCATTTGTATCAGCTAAAGCAAAAAAGACATATCTCAAAATGATCAGTAGGATGTAAATTATGAAATAAAATTTAAAAACTGTTTGTGTAAAAAATTAAATATTTCGTTCAACGAGGACATTTTCAAAGTCGTTCAGAATTCGATCATCAACACAGCGACATGAACATTTTTTCTCTACGAGCAATATTACCGGTTTCAGAAATGTGCCGATTGAATGTAATATCCTCTTCGTTTTGTATTTGCGAAGAGTATAATAATTATTTATAGCATTCTTTACAGTTTAAAAATTATATTATTATAGGAAATATTTTATTGCACGAAAAAAAAAGTGAATTTGACAACAAAGAAAATTTACAAACATCGAGGATCGAACCCCCACCACATTGCGCGTCAAATATTACTATTTCCACGTTGCGGAAGAGATGTTATTAAGGGTCAAAAACGCGTATAACTCTTCAGCGATTGAATATTTTTTGATAGAACTTTTTGTGGTTGATGGAAAAACTTGTTGGCTTTCATTTACACCGAACCTCCCGTCCAAAAAGTTGTTAATAAACAAATTAGAGCCTCTCACGCAATGTCACTTTTATTTCCGGTTCCGGTTATCCCATCAGGGTCTTTCTGGTCTCAAAATTTTCCTTTTTGCAAGCACTTTCATATGCACAAAACCCCATTTCGATACAGTTGCCTAGAGCCGAGATATTCCATTTGGTAATTTGCAAAATTAATTTAAACTTTAAATAAACAAAAGCAAAAAGTTGCATTCGTGCAGACTTCTATGGGGATTATGCCCGACATCAATATTTATCATTTAAAGTTGGTTTGAAGTCGATCAAACTATCGAAAAAAAATTGTTTGCTAATTAACAAATTATGCCAATTGTTTAAACAATTAAAAAGTATTAAAGTTATCGGGCCAAAAAAAAATGGTATACTCTTTGGTATAAAAGGCATATAGGTATTTTGAAAAAAACGATATCCTCATTAGTTTCGGAGTAATCAATTTGTTAATTATGAAATTTATTTTGGCTATAACAAATGAACGGGTTGACAAAATGAATTGTGCCTAACGCCAAACGACGCGTATTGAAAATATATTTCGATTGAATAATTTTATTAAATAACAACGAAAATAATTTTGTTTAAGCAATTATTTGACCATGAAGCTCGCTGTTTAGGAAAACGTTTCGTAAGAAAATCTTGTTCAGCGGAATTTTTACTATAAGAATTCGTGGCTAACTCAAATGGTGTAGAAAATTTTTGGGAAAAATTCCAAGCAGACTCGCCTATATCTTCAAAATGGTTAGGCGTACGAAAAAAATTTATAGGACCTTTAAGATAAAGAATTTACAGATGTACTTTTATAACAGGTGTTGTCCCCGTTTGGGCTATAAATACTGAGATAATCCTGACCTTCCGACGCGGTTTTCACGAAATCCTCCAGGGGCTTAATTCTCGAAATTATTACTATGGGAAATGGCTACTTTTGGAACGTGCAAATTATATTCTTGACTAGTGCTATGAGATTATTTTTTACCGGAAATGAAGTAATTAGGTGTTTTCACAAATTTTAAATTCAGTTTCACTGTGAAGATAATGCTTTATTATAGTTAAAAACACTTGAAATTTGAGAAACAGTCGAATAATACCTTAAAATAAGCCATTTTAATTTTGTATTGAAATTTTTTCGCTAAAAACACTACATCAATTCACTACGCACTCATGACGTCATCAGTTACATTGTCAGTGTCATTTTGTGTTATAAACAGGTTATTTTGCAGATAAATCTCCTAAAGTAGCTTTTACAAATCCTGTATTAGGTAGGCGTTACTTATTTAATCACATGTAAAACGTAAATAAAGTGAATAAAATGTCGTGTTTAACAATTTTTAAACGCGATTTAAGAAACTAATGTAACCGATGACGTCACCGTGTGTTTTGCGTACTAGTGTTATTCAAGACGTCCAAATAAACACATTGAAAAATTTTTTTCGTATCGCACGATTTTACAGCTAAATCGCCTGGAGTATACACTGCTTTTTATCATCTTACAAGAAGTTAAGTATCTGGAGTTCAGATAGACGAAAATTAACTTCCTTTTTATTAAAGTTCTCGCAATTCTCTTTCTTTTCTGATAAAATTTTTTCAAAAATGTTTTCAAAATAGCCGAAAAAATTCATTTGTTGTAATTTGGTTTATAAGTAAATCCCAAAAAAGTGGCCAAGATGACTTTAAAAATTTTTTTAATGTCATCGGAAAGCTGGCATTGAGATCTATATTTAAAAAAAAAAAAGATCTATTTTGGACTTAATGGCACAAAGTGGTGGGCAATTCAAGTTTCAGATAACAAATTTATTTGTGTCTACAAGGTTCAATATTTGGGCACCAAAAGAGTGTTTTGTTTCCAACAAAAGGTTTATTTACTGAAAATTTGAAGCCGATCGGAACTCTTGACGTCCATGGGCGTTGAAATGAAGAAAAAAACGCTTTTAGCCAGTTTATTCAATTTTGTATCATAATATATGCGTACTCAAATGACCCAAAATTTTAATTGCAAAGATTTCGGTTTTTTGTTTCTCCCGATCAGACCTCTAGAACTGGAGATATTCACCTTCTTACCTAAATAGACGCTGTTCAAAAAACAAAATTGTTCATAAAAAACGCAATAGGCTTTGGAAGTCTAAAACTCAGATATACCGGGTGAGTCACGAATTGCGCTCGCCCCGATATTTCCTAAAATATTTGGAATAGAAAATTGAAATTTGGAGGCCTTATTACACGACTAATATGCCATATTTTCAATAAAAATCAAATTTGGTGCACATCCGGTTTGACCGAAAATGCCCACAACTTTCGACTTTTAAATGGAACACCCTATATATTTTTACATTTTTGGAATCTAGAGGAAATTTTGAATACAATACATCCATTTCGGTCACTTTTTGATAAACATTAAAAATTTTATTAAACAATCTATTTCTGAATCCAGAGTGCTGTGGTGCCCAAAATATATTTTAGTTTGTGTGCTACGTTACTATAAAAATAAAAAGTGCAATATGATTGCATTACTTAATTCTCTAGAGGCGTTTAAAATTTTTAAATGTGATTTTTACCCACTAACTCGGTTTTTTAAATGGGAATTTAATCGTTCACCAACATTTTTAAATACCTCATTTTCATACGAATCTAATGATACCAAAATTTTGAAAATCCGCTCAGAAATATTTGAGATTTCAGCCAAAATACAATGCAACCAAGCTTTTAGAAACATGCGGCTAATAGATAATAGATTAGTAGGCTTTGGAAACTAAAATGACACATTTCTGTGTAAATCTGGTAACCTAATAACATTGGAAAAATCATAGTAGCCATTGAATGTAATCAAACAATATCATCTGTCAGACAGATACAAAATAAAGCGTTGCGGAAATCTATTTGAGTAAAAATTAAAGAAAATGAATAATTTTAGTAGAAATGAGAATTGTGGATATGTTATTGATATATGGAGAGCGTCTCAAAAATTCAACTGCAACTGCAGAACTGTATTAGCAACGATATCCCAACAGACGTCATCCAAGCAGACACTTGTTTGCCAGAGTGGAACAAGAATTAAGAAACGAACCCAATCAACAAGATGACCATCAAACATTTATTGTAAGTGAGGATAAAGAAATTGATGTATTAGGATTTGTGATGGTACACCCAACAACATCAACAAGGGAATTGTCAATGGAATGCGACATTAGTCAGTCTTCGGTTTGCAGAATTTTAAAGAAACATAAGTTTCGGTCTTATAAATACCAAATACACCAACATCTTTATGTAGATGATAACGACAGGAGGCTAGTATATTGCAACTGGTTCTTAAATGCAGTACAACAAAACCCAGGTTTTCCTTTTCATATTTTATATTCAGATGACAGTAGATTTACGAACCAAGGTATGTTTAACAGAAATAATACTAGGTACTGGGCTCAAGAAAATCCGAGGTTGGTAGAGCGGGGGAATATTCAGGAAAGCTTTGGGTTTAACTGTTGGCTTGGAGTACTTGGAGATCGAATAATTGGACCCATATTTTTTGATGGAACACTTACTGACGAACGATAATTATTCTTTTTACAAAACCAGACAGCAGAATTTCTTGACTTACTTCCTCTTGCCTATTTACAATATCTGTTTTTCCAACAAGATGGTGCTCCCCCACATAATTCCAGAAGAGTGATGGAATATTTAAACAACTTGCATGGTGGACGCCTTATCGCAAATCAAGGTCATATCAGGTGGCCTCCTAGGTCACCTGACTTAACACCCCTCGACTATTAAGTATGGGGCACTCTCAAAAATAAAGTTTGTAAAACTTCTTCAAATACCCGTGAAGAGCTGCAAAATAAAGTTGTACGGGCTCTTAATGAAATAACGCCGGCTGAATTGCGTAGAGCCATTCAAGCAACTGTACGCAGAGCCGAATTGTGTATAGAAAAAAATGGTGGACATTTTGAACAATATCTATAAATGTCAATTTATGGTTTAATTATATTAATGATTTTAAAGATACCTACTGTTACCTAGTTTAAGTTTAATTGTTCAAACGGAATTGATTTTTATTTATTTATAGGCCCAATATTTATGTTCATTTAAATAAAACTCTGAAAACCGAACTGATGTCGCATTCTATTGCAAATGTCCTTGTGAATGTAATTGTGTTTACCTCCACATACCTATGCTAAACTTAATTGTAACGTTCTTTGCGCTCACAATTATTAAATGTTTGATAGCTCAAGATTGCCTATAACTACACGAGTCTGTCTGACAGCTGATATTGTTTTATTACATTCAATGGCTACTATGATTTTTCCAATGTTATTAGATTACCAGATTTACACAGAAATGAGCCATTTTAGTTTCCAAAGCCCACTAATCTATTATCTATTAGCCGCATGTTTCTAAAAGCTTGGCTGCATTGTATTTTGGCTGAAATCTCAAATATTTCTGAGCGGATTTTCAAAATTTTGGTATCATTAGATTCATATGAAAATGAGGTATTTAAAAATGTTGGTGAACGATTAAATTCCCATTTAAAAAAACCGAGTTAGTGGGTAAAAATCACATTTAAAAATTTTAAACGCCTCTAGAGAATTAAGTAATGCAATCATATTGCTCTTTTTATTTTTATAGTAACGTAGCACACAAACTAAAATATATTTTGGGCACCACAGTACTCTGGATTCAGAAATAGATTTTTTAATAAAATTTTTAATGTTTATCAAAAAGTGACCAAAATGGATGTATTGTATTCAAAATTTCCTCTAGATTCCAAAAATGTAAAAATATATAGGGTACTCCATTTAAAAATCGAAAGTTGTGGGCATTTCCGGTCAAACCGGATGTGCACCAAACTTGATTTTTTATTGAAAAGATGGCATTTTAGTCGTGTAATAAGGCCTCCAAATTTCAATTTTCTATTCCAAATATTTTAGGAAATATCGGGGCGAGCGCAATTCGTAACTCACCCGGTATACTGCGAGTGATATCCCCGAAGGTATAACATCATAATATTGCTGTTACAAAACTATACACATCAATGTCCTTTTTTTACTCCATTATAATGTAACTATAAGATTTGCGATTTAAGTCACTGTGATACTCACTTGCTCTAAAAAGTGTCATTTCCGTAAAGTATTGAATGATCATCTTATAACTTTTTGTAGCAGTTGTATTTTATTTATTTATTATGATATATAGCAACTGTTCATTACTTTTTAGGTATTTGGGAAAAACCTGCGAAATTTCCATTTGTGACAATAATCCTTGCATGTTTGGAGGAACTTGTATACCCTTTACAAATAATGGGTATATCTGCCTATGTCCATATGGAAAGCATGGGCATTTTTGCGAAAACGGTATGCTCCTTTAATATTTAACAATTATTAATATTGTATCTAAATTATTATGTTTTAGATCTTAAAATAACCGAACCTTATTTCTCATCCACGGTTCGAGGTTTGTCTTCCTACGTGGCATATCCAATTCCCGATGGTATCTCCAAGAACATGGAACTTAAGTTTCGATTCACCCCAACAACGATGGAGCAAATTTCGTTATTGCTCTTCATCGGCCAATCAGGTTATCATGATTTTTATTCAGACCATCTGGCAGTGAGTTTTGTTAAAGGTTTTATCATGCTGACATGGAATTTAGGATCCGGTAAATTATAGGCCGATTTCCTTTGCAATTACACTTTACTAGAGAGTATGTTTTAGGGCCCAGGCGTATATTTACGTCACAGCCTGTAACGAAAGGGGCTAGAGATTACTTAGTACGTTTCGGTCATTTTGGCAGACGTGCTTGGTTATATGTTGAAAACTTAGGTAACGTTACAGGGAGAACCCCAGGTAACTTAGTCCAGTTAGACATTTTACCCGTCATTTATATTGGTAAGTAAACTCTTAAATAGATAAATTAAAATTAATCGCTATAGTTTTTCAGGTGGACATGATTCCAGAAATTTCTCTCTTCTTCCTCATGATTTGCCTTTACATACCGGCTTTTCTGGTTGTATTTTCGACATAGAAATGAAATCGGGTAGTGTGGTGATTCCTATTCAAGGGTCTAGAAAAACATACGGTAGAGCAGTGGGCCAATGTGGTACTACAGAATGTTCCGAACAAAGCTGTCAAAATGGTGGGGCATGTCTCCACCACGGAAGTACTTTTATGTAATAAACTAAAACTCATTGTCCTAGAGGTGAGCGGCAAATAATATGCCACATAGGGAGCAAAAGGTTTTTTTGCATGAAAGAACTATACATAGGCGGTAAATAACCAGCCATCTCACAGAGTCTAGTGGTCAACTTCCCGAATTCAGCTTTGTTCAGCTCCTATATACTTGATAAAGTACACTTAAAATTATAGTGGCACATTTGCAGAAATAACCAATAAATCCGAAATATGCGGCACGTCTTCACGTTCATGCGTTATTAAGTATATCAGTTGCAAATTACATTTTATACGGTTCATGTATAATTCTTAGCTTAAATGAAAGCTTCTGATTTTTTTCTGAAAATTGCAACCACAACTTCTCAGCTGGCTGCTGAGGAAGCTACGAAAGAGTAACAACCAGTTAGCTCAGGGCTGGTCGAGGGTCACTCTGTGGCGAGAAGAGTTATATGTATTTTTTTATTGTCAAGTTAACCAAACAAAACTCTAATAAACTACAAAGAATTTGGACGCCAGCGTATTCAGTACATAACACTCTTCCAAACTTTATCAGGGGAAGAAAATAATCAAAATCAAATATAAAACAAATAATATATTAACATAAGTAAAAGAGCAAAAATTTTACAACACTTTACAATTATTAAAAATATCAATGGCGAAAATTTGGATTTAATTAATTAACTAAAAGACAAAAACAGGAATATTATTTTAACAAAGTAAAGAAGATTAATTAAAAAAAATTACAATTTAAGAAACGATCAACTGGTTTACAATATTTTTTTCTGGCCAACGGAGACATTTTTATGGAGATTTAGACTTACTCAACTTTGTGGATAGCGTAGAGTTCCAACGAGGTCAAACCCTGGAGGTGGCCACCAGGTACCTGGAAATGAGGACTAAATAATGGTCATGTCCTGGTCTACGAGGACTTTCCAGGGAGACGCTGCGTTTGGAAAGAAAATGTCCAGCCAATGAGTAATAAGTTCTCGCCTATCCAACTCCAACTCTTGCGGTGCTTCGGTTGGTCCAAGGTTTTACATGAAAAAGGGGTAACATAAAGAACCAGTTGCAAATAGCAAAAAATTTTAAATTGTTAGAAAAGAACACTTTCGATATTAATTCCTGTCTAATAAAAAATTAAATTAAAATTAATTGGCAAAATATTTTACTTGAGATAAAATAAATACAAGAAAAACTACAAAAAACCAAACTATTAGCAATTTAATAAAAAAACCTGAGTATTGGTAAAATCTTACTTCTAAAAATATATGAGTTAGCTACTGATTAATATAATAATGAAAGAAACAAATAAATGAGAAAACTTTACTCTCATGAAATTTTAGCCGTAAACAAAATAGCTGACACTGGCTATGACCAAAAACTTGAATAAAGGTAACAAAATTAAATTAGAGAGAAAATACCTGAATTACTATCTGAAAAGAAACTAATATTGTAACAAATATAGCAAAAAAATTATGGGCTTAATCTCCCGAAAAAATAATCTAATTAAAAAATTACCTCTTAAGCTCCTGTACTAACATGAAGTTAATTAAATGCGACAAAATGACTTTAGGTTTCGACTCTTAATGAGATGAGATTGTCTGCACACGATTAAGAAACAAAGATTCTAATTTATCCCTTCATTAATTTACGAATTTAATCCTCGTCCACAGCAATCTAAAAGATTGATAAAACACCACAGTATTGTGTCCCAAGCGACCACAAAATACAAAATTGTCACGGTATTTAATGAGTTAGTAAAGATACATGTGTCCAGTGGACACCGAAATCGCACAAACACGTGCCTCAATAAAAATTAATTATTACACGCAGTATCCTTTAATAATTCCCTAAAATAACTATACAGCAACGTTAACTCAATAACATCACCTCATTTAGTAATCAAATATATTCAAAATACCAAAGGATTAAAGAAATAAACGTGATAATCCATTTGAAAGAGTAAGTAAACGATCTCAACTCACCATCGTCGGAAGCGAAAATGAAGAAGCCTCGAATCTCGATCTTAAAAATGGCCTCAGTGATGTTTCTACCCGCGTGTGCGCTCTTGTTGACTTCGGGTTGGCGTTTACCGCGTGTAATTCAAATGTATGTAGCACAGGTGCTTCAACGAAAAAAAAAATGTTCGTTACAAAATAACCCAAAATGGCGGCCGTGAGATACGCGCAGGAAAGGGCCTGCAAAAAAATCAGAGTCAAACGGTAACCACGATTCCGGGAAATGTGTCCGCCTGAAACAAATGAAATAAATTGTTGTTAATTTGTTATATCCCTTGGTTATTGTGTCATGTAGGAATTTTGACATTTCAAAAAACTATCAAAATGGCAGGGTTTTTTTCAAGAAATGAGATTTTTTCACCATTTTTTCAACAAAAAAGTTTAATTACAATTGGATAAAAAAATTTCGAAAACCCCTACGTGATACGAAAACGATGTGTTTCTAGAATACCTAGTCAAGATTTCAGCTCAGTCGATCAAATGTAATTCGAGAAAGCTTGGCTACCGGTTTTAGAACTAGATTATTCAAACTTAGGCGTAATTATCGTTAATCTGCTTTACCAGGTCTATACAGTTGTCGCTCCTGTTCTTCATGCAGCTGTTGCCTAGCTATTTCCCCTTGTCTTTGTTCAGCCCTGGTATTTTATCCCTGCGAAGTAAGCCGGCGGGCGCCCCAAAGCGAGAGTTAAGCCGCGCGAGGCACGAATGAACCCTCCTAGCTTTTTAATAATGAAGAAACTCCGGGAAACCTTTTAACAGGAACATCTAGATGGCAAGAATGCAAAAAGAAATCGGTAGCTACTGGAAGCGGCTAGAACCTCCCCAACCGGTGGATCTTTGAAACCGAAAAGAGCACTAAATTGTGTGCCATAACGGCACTAACCGTAATCCGTTCTCAACCATAACCTTTTCAGATCTTCTGGAGCACTAAAGAAACCCTCACGCAAACTTTTATCCAAATCCGTTCAGTTGTTTCGGCGCTATTGTGCTAAAACAATTGTTTTGTCATCTAGAGACGGGTAAGAGCTGTTATTTTTTAATAACAGGATTAAATTGTTTCTGCTAGCAACTCATTCCAAATTGTCCGAAAGAAATAAACAAACCCATAATTGCATTTTTCGCGATTAAAACAATACACGCAAATTCAATAATTGTTTTCCATGCAGATTTGCGAACAATATTGTAATACATATATCCGGCTTCAGCGTAATTTTGAGTTTTTTAGTTTTCGATTTTCAGCTTTTCGATTTTTCAGTTTTTAAAGTTTTCCTGTTTCGATTTGTTAGCTGTGACTCGAACAACCTATAAAATCGAAGTAACTGACTTAATATCAAGTAGAAGGCTTGCCACACTTAGGATGTAGTTGTAATAATGAGGGATGGGTGGCATTGTTGACAAGAGACATTTCAAATTTAGAAGCAAACTCAATAATTGTTTTCCATGCAGATTTGTGAACAACATCGCAGTATATATCTGTTTTCGGCGTAATTTTAAGTTTTTTAGTTTTTCGATTTTCAGCTGTTCAATTTTTCAGTTTCGATTTGTTAGCTCTGTAACTCGAATAATCTATAAGATTAAAGTGACTGACTTAATGTCAAGTAGCAGAATTGCCACACTTAGGATGTAGTTGTAATAATGAGGGAGGGGTGGAGTTGTTGACGAAAGAAATTTCTTTAGAAAATAAGTAAATGCCATTTTCAGCGTAATCGAGCGACAAATAAGGAAACGCTAAATATTTAGCTACGTTGACGCCACCATTTTGATTTCTTGAGCAACGGTCACATATTCGTAATCCGTGACCTCGATAAGTCTCAGGTACTGAGTTTGACTATAAAATGATGAAATGTGCCCTCCAACTCTTGCCGCCATTTTCAATTTTTCAATTTCGATCTCAGATTCGTCATCAGCTACACCGAAAACCCCTACATACCAATTTTGAGCGGGATGGGACCATAATTCATATTCGTGATCAGCGTCGTCGATAACGACCGAATGCCGAATTTCAGCTCAATCGGACGACAAATAAGGAAATTTAATTTAAATTGTTCACACACTGTGTACATGATGAAATTGTTGATTTTTCTTAAACGTTGTTAATATAACCTATAAAATTAAGCTGACTGACGTAAAGTGTCAAATATTTAAAAACCCATAAAAATAAACTCCCTATCAGAACCGACAAAGTGTAAATGTCACATTAAAATAAAACGACTTAAACTTCAAATATAACCGAAATTAATTATGTATTATCTTTAATTACAAACATCAGAAATAACGATTTAAGTTTCTCCAAACTGCCCGATAGATATAATTATCTTTTTCGCGATTGAAGCAATACAGGCAAACGCAATAATAGTTGTCGATGCAGATCTGCGAACAACATTGCAATATATATGTATTCGTTTTCAGCGTAATCGGACGACCAATAAGGAAATTAAATTCAAATCAATTTCCGGTAAATTGTTCACACGCCCTGTATATGTCACATAATATAAAATAACTAACTTAAGTGCCAACATTACATAGTGTAACCTATGAAATTAAACCGCCAGAATGGAAATTAGGACTCCGCTTTGACCGCCCACAGCTCGTTTATTTTTGGAGCAGGACAAATATAAAAGAAACGACTTTCAGATCGTTTAGGAGCCTCCGTTTAGAAGTTGTGAAGGTTTAAAGCGAAAGACGCCCCATTTTCCACCTTACACCGCATATTTCGGTTCGATATCTCGGGAACGAGGAACCGCAGGAGAATTCCGATGGAACCGGAGGATCCCTTACGAAACGAACTGGTCCTTTGAGGTTTATTTATTTTTGAGCCAGCTCCGACCGTTTCCGAGATATAAGCGAAAAGCCGCAAAAATAAAAAGCTCTTTTCGATGTCGAAAAAAGTGCGAAAACGTGGAATCTTAAAACGTTCATATCATTCGAAATACACCTTCGGCGTTACCAAACGGCATCGCGAGGGAATGAGGAAGGCTTGGAGTTATTCCCCATCGCGAATCGCAGAGACAAAATGGAAAACTCGGCGCCGCAGGAACGAAAGAAATCTGGTCTATCGCAGGCGGATTTCCCTCCTGATCCCGCCACGCGCCGTCCAATCGGCGAACCTTTCTCCATATCTCGGGCACGGAAACCACCTATCAAAACCACTTTTTTGGGTTCGTAAAAATTTGATGTTATCTCATTTTTTTTACTAATTTTACTAACCTCTACAAAAAATTTTTTTCGGGAGGTTAAAAAGGATTTTTTTAAAACCATCAAGGCGGAAGTCCCCCGTAAGCACGCACCATGTAAGATAACTGTGCACAAACCTTCCCCAAATTTAAGGGGCTGTAACTCTGAAAGTTAACCACTAGAAATAGGCAGATGGTCGATTATTATTTACCACCTACGCAAAGTCCTTTCACTTGAAAATTTCAAAACTTTTGTATCGTATGAGGCATCTTATTTGTCTCTCAGCTGTAGGTTAATCACGTCTCATTACTTCATTTAATTCTTTTTTAAAGGTGCCTGTGTCAAGATAATTGGTATGGGCCGTTGTGTTCCTCCAAAAGTAATCTCTGTGACACGAATATCACGAAATGTGCTGAAAAGTCTACCTGCGTCCCATTATTATCTAATTATGAATGCGACTGTCCTTTGGGAACAACAGGCCAATATTGTGAAAACAGTAAGACATTGAGCTCAGTCAACATCTTTCTTATTTATTTATTTATTTATTTATTTATTTACAGATGAAAATGTGACGGATGTTAGTTTAACAGGAAAAAGATCGTTTATTGCTTTGCATCCAATTGAAATGGAAAATGCCAAGTTTCACATTGAACTCGAAATTCGTACGCTTGAAGATCATGGTGTCGTAATGTTTATAGGAAAAGCATCTGGCTTCGTTTGTTTATCTTTACTTAATGGTTTACTGGAACTGAGGATTCAAACAAGTGAGATAAATTCCAATAAATGAATTAATAAAATTACCAGAAGTGGATTGAAATGCATTTAATCAAAAACAGTTTTTACTGTTTATTTTTTTATTTTTAAATGCCTTGCTATTGTTTGCAATTGTGTTGTGAGAAAGGTCGTTCAACGTGACACACGAAATTGGCGCATACTTAAAATCATTTTTGAGAAAATTTGTCGTATAGAAAAGTGTACTTCCTAACCATTGAAAAGCTTCACTATACCTGACATCGTAAGAATTAGGTGTTTTCAGTATGTGCAAATTTGCATTTTTGATATTATTAAAATGAAGTACTTGTTATACTAAAGCACTTATTATTGATATTTAAACAGCATTCTATCGTCCATAAAATTAAAATTTCAGCAAATAAATAACATAAAGTTTTAGTAATTGAACTAGAACGCATAACACACGGTGACGTCATCGGTTATATCAGTTTCGTAAATCGCGTTTAAAAATTGTTAAACATAACATTTTACTCACTTTATTTACGTTTTACATGTGATTAAATAAGTAACGCCTACCTAATACGGGATTTGCAAACGCTACTTTAGGAAATTCATCTGCTAAATAACGTGTTTATTACACAAAATGACACTGACAATATAACTGATGGCGTCATGAGTGCGTAGTGAACTGATGTAGGGTTTTTGGTGAAAAAAATTAAATACAAAATTAAAATGATTTATTTTAAGGTATTATTCGACTGTTTCTCAAAATTCAAGTGTTTTTAACTATAAAACAGTATTATCTTCACAGTGAAAGTGAATTTAAAATTTGTGAAAGCATCTAATTCCGGGATTGCTTTTCAAAACAATTTCAATTTTTTTGTTTTACTCTCCCAGCAATGTTTCCCAATAATTGAAAAATATTCATAGTCATCGAGAAAGGTTGCACTAATTTCAAAAAATCATAACTCGCAAAGGATAAAAGTTAAACAAATGTTTTTTTCGGATAAACATTCGGTGCCAATTCGAGTTATTTTTAGTGTGAATTCCCACCATATGCAGAAGTGGTGCGTGTGCGCTGCTGTGAAAGTGTGAAACCAATGCAATAGCAACTGTTGAACTGTTCAGTAAAAAGCACAGTGTGTGTTAAGCCCGGTCTAGACACGGCCAGTAATTCAGTCAAGTTGAACTAAATTGGAGTACTCGACCCGAGTGTTTAGTCCAGAAGACATTAGTGTGTCGAGTAACCAATTTACTAGAATGGATTAGAAACAATTCTATTTTTTGGTCGAGTTATTTTCACCCTCTCCTACATTTCTAAATTAAGAGGCATCTGGATACTGCTGGAAACGAGAATTCAGTCGAGTGATTTAGTAAAGTTGGGTTTGTCCACTAATGAACTAAATTGGATTTCATTTTCTTTGTTTAGACACTTACTAAAGTGCTACTAATAGTCAATTACTGGACGCGACTATAATTAGGTAGCTGAGTTTAAATCTGTGGCTATTATGCAATGGACTTTACGTCCTGTCCATGATACTGAACCTCCGTATAAGAACACGACTACAAGGTGGTATAAACAATTTAGGGAAACAGGCAGTGTTGACATCAAAAAATCTCTTGGGCGACCTAAAACATACCCATACGTCAATCTTGCGTGCGAAGCTCCAAGAAATCTATAGCTCAGCGCAGTTGGAAGCTCGTGATCCCAAAGAAAATTGTTCAAAATATTCATAAACGTTTACACTTCCATGCTTATAAGAGTCAATTAAAACAGGAAACTAAACCTGCCCATTTCCCTAAACATGTTAATTTCTCAAATGAATTCGAAATGTAGTTATCACTATTGCTACAAAGAATATTTAATCACTTTTGGTAAAGAAGTCATTAGGTTTTCTTTGCAGCAATGCAATAGCGATAGTGAATTGATTAATAACATTGACGAGAATGCAAGTAATTCTCTGATGAAGCCATTTTTCATGTAGGTAAATGGTTGTGTAAATCGTCATAACTGCAGGATCACATGTGATATGCTCCACAGTATCAGAGCCACTAATGGAGCACACATTGATATTTATTCTTAGCATGTAAAAATAATATGATTTTGTGAACATTTTGGGATACGAAGAGTTTTAACTTCAGTATTTCATTAAATTGGTGCAACCTTTTCCGATGAGTTGGTATTATCGAATATCGAATAACATATTCATTCTCTTAACTAAATTTTGATATTTCTGGAGTAGACAAGTAGACAGTTGAATTCATACATGCCTATGGAGCCTATGGAGCACCTATATTGACTAGTCAATGGTAAAATAGTTCCCTCGTCCATGCTGAGGGAAACATAGGGTTAGTTATAGTCGTTTTCACTTATAAGCCATATGGTGAAAAAATATTAACTACACTGTAGGCACTAGAATAGTATGTAAATGATAATAATTAAATGCTCATAACAAGTCGTTCCCGGGGAGGGAAGCGTGGGCGGGCGCACAGTGGGGCTATCATTCAAAATTCTCTATAGCCTTTAATTTTTGTCCAATCGCAATATTTCTTTTTAAAAATAATCGTCAGACTTCTGGCGACAAAACTGAGGACGCAGATTCAAAAAAAAATCGAAATTGAACTTACATACGTCGGTATAGAATAGAATAGAATAAAATAGAATAAGTTTATTTAATAATTGTTCTACTACAATGCAATTTAAAAAATGGATACAATATAATAATTAAATAAACTAAGCCCCCACAGTAAGTACTATAACTATATTAGTTGACCTAGAGTTCACTTAAAAGTGAATTTTATTATCTTTCGAAACTATTTTCTGCTGCATAATAATTTTGGTCATTTTATTTGTCATTTTAAAGTCATGTTAGGCTTTTAGCTTGCCGTTTTGGCCAATAGGGATGTTTTACTTCCACATCCACATAGTGGATTGCAAGTATAGTAATCGTACAAAATATTTCAATTTTTTTTTTAATGGGTTTAGAATGTTCTGAAACGTCGAGATTTTAAATTTGAACGAAAAAAAAATGTCTGTCTGTCTGTCGACCTGTCTGGGCAGGGAGTTAAATAGGGGTAAATAAGGGAAAATAAGTAAAGCAATTTGGAAGGAGTACAGAAATTTGGTATATGTACTAGATGCTAAGGCCTCAGATTTTTTTATAATATTTTTCAACCCCTCACCACCCTTACTCTATTATTAAAGGGGTTGATAAAATAAAATTGAGATACTCATTTGAAATTTTGTACACATATGTATCATAACGACATCTGGAACTAGATTATATTTTGAGATGGTTCCGTTGAAGGGTTGGCTGTCAAATAGGGGTAAGCAAGGGAAAATAAGTAAAGCATGCTGGTAAGAGTACAGAAACTTGAAATTTGGTGTATGTACGAGAAGTCAGGGTCTCAAACTGTTTTAAAAATATTTCCTCCCACTCCATTATTAAAGGGGTTGATAAAATACAATTGAGATATTCACTTGAAATTTGATATACGTATATATTATAATTACATCAGGAACTAGGTATATTATATTTTGGGATTATTCCGTTGAAGGGTTGGGTGTTACATAGGGGAAAATAAGTAAAGCAACCTAGTAACAGTACAGAAACTTGAAATTCGGTATATGTACCAGAAGACAGGGCCTCAGATTTTTTATAATATTTTTCACCCCCCCCCCCCACACCACACCTACTCCATTATTAAACGGGATTGATCAAATAAAATTTAGATATTCACTTGAAATTTGGTATACATACGTATTATAACGACGTCTGGAACTACATTATATTTTGAGATGATTCCGTTGAAGGGTTGAGGGTTAAATAGGGGTAAATAAGGGAAAATAAGTAAAGCAAGTTGGTAATAGTACGGAAATTTGGGACTTGGTGTACATACTAGAAGCGAAGGCCTCTGGTTTTTTATTATTTTTTATTATTCTGTAAGAGTACAGAAACTTGGGATTTGGTGTATATACTAGAAACAAAGTTCTCAGATTTCTTTCTAATGTTTTTCTATGACATCTGCCCCAAATATTATTAAAATTCTATGACCAGTAATTTTCACACACTAGAGTGCAAATATAGTCAAACTGTTTTCTTTAAAGTGACTGGGATGAAAAATCTGGATGTGGAAGTAGTGATTTTTTAGAATAAATAGAGCTATAAGTAAAATATTTCTATAAAGGAAGTATATATAAATTCGGGAATATTTTCTACTTTTGACTGCTTTCAGTCATATTTTGGCCAATTGTTTGGTGAAAAACTTCAGGACGCTATTTTTAGAGTATATTCTTAGTTATTTACTCAAAGCCAACTAAGAAAAGAAACAAGTAACCCTATTTGGTCAACTTATGTAATTATTTGGATTTTTCTGCTTATTCGATCAATTTTGATCAACTGTAACGACGTATATAAGTTCAGTATGGATTTTTTTCAAAAATCTGCCTCTACAGTTTGGAGCCAGAAGTCCGACAATTATTTAGAAAAAAAATATATTGCGATCGGACAGAAATTAAAGGCTGTAGAGAATTCTGAATGGTAATTTGTTTTTTCAGTCCCACTGTGGGATGGTCAGACGCGTTAATTTTTAATCAAAATAAAATATTTGAGTGGAGCTCTAAAATTTTGTGTAGTTATAATTTTTAACTGTAGAAATTGCGAAAAATTATTGGCAGAAATCTAGGTCGGGGATTAAACGTTACCAGAAGTCGGTAAAGTTGTAAGAAAATTGTTCCCGGGAAGGGAACAATTTTAACGTCAAGGTGCAATTCTAGCTATTTTGTTTTTATATTATTTAGGGCCTAAAAAAGCTATACATAAATTGCCTGAAGGCAAAATTATATAAGTTTTGCTCATTTTAGGTAGAAGCAAAATGGCTGCATCTGCTCCAGTAACTGTAAGAAGTTCAAAATTGCTTGTAAAGGGAGTATGGCATAAAATACAGTTTGGACTTTTTGGTAGAAAAATTTATGTATCAGTGGATAATATTATCAACACTGGACTATTAGATATGGGCTACGTTGTCAGTATTTCAAAGGAAAGTATCTTCATCGGAGGTATTCCAGACATGTCAGACTTTCCTCTGCTGGCTGCTGCCAGTTTACCAGTTCACTATACAGGATGTATCAGACATTTATCGATAGATGACAAGCGTATACCTTTAACAAATGAACATATAAAGGGTGCAAGAAATGTCATCGATTGTGACGGCACGCCATGTGGTGGAGAGGCATGTTTACATGGTGGCACATGCTGGTTAGACTCATTTATGAAACCACACTGCTCCTGTGTTGCACCTTACTACGGCGACAAGTGTGAAATAGTGCCAGAGTGTGATGAAAAAATGTGCAAGAATCAAGGAAAATGTTATAACTCCAAGTGTTCATGTAACGTTGGTTATGGTGGAGCATTTTGTGAACATGAAATAACTGTTAAAACTCCTGAATTTATTGGTCAAAGTTATTTAATTGTAAAGAAGAGTGGCGACAAGAAAAGAGATTTACGAAATATCGAAATCGGGAAGATATATCTAAACTTTACTACGGCGAAACCTGATGGTTTGCTTATATGGAGCAAAAAGGTAGGTAAATATCTATATTTAAATATTTTGGTGTGAAACAAATTTGAAACTACACTCATCACGCAAATTATATTTTATGCTGATTTTAACAAATAAACTTTAATAAAGTCAGCTAACCTTATTTTCGCTACGTGTTTTATTTTGTGGTAATTTTGTCGAAAATTGTAGCAATTTGTAGTTTTTCCAGTCAACTGTTAATGGTTGACCATTTTGAAGAAAATGCAAATGGCGAAGTTAGTATTTAGGTGATAAATTGGCTAAAACCAATTATTGGTTAAACGCCTTCCAGAAATAGGTAGATAGGGGTATTTGCCATTCTCTAGTTGGAACCATCCAATTTATATGTAATAATTCCGATTTGTGATCAGCAAAACATCAATTTTTTCGAATTTAAGTTACTTTTAGTGCAGGTTCTCGTATTAGATGTTACTTGATATTTCAGATATCGATTAAACTGTGCAAACCATGTCACGATTGTTTTTGCCGATCATAATTTATAATTAAATCTGTATTTTTTTCTGGGGGGATGTTGCACCATATACAGATTACTGTGATGTAATCAACTATAGCAGTCAATCAGTAAATCTGTTATGTATCCGTGGATAATATTATCAACACTGGACTATTAGATATGGGCTACATTGTTAGTATTTCAAAGGAAAGTATCTTCATCGGAGGTATTCCAGACATGTCAGACTTTCCTCTGCTGGCTGCTGCCAGTTTACCAGTTCACTATACGGGATGTATTAGACATTTATCCATAGATGACAAGCGTATACCTACATTAACTTCGCTTAATTTCGTTATTTAAATTACACTGATAGTTAGCTAGGGTCATTGTATTGAGCCTTACAAGTCCTCGTAGCATTCTTGGCGACCAACGTGTGGTCACGAATGCTATGAGATCTGATAAGGTGTTAACAGAACCACGTAGCAACTACTTTCATTTCCGTAACAACTTTTATATCATATCTTATTAATGTTATTAATCTCTAACTTATATATTTCATTAATTCCTGTAGATCAATCGTTAACTGTGGTCTATATTGTGGATTTAATTGTGCTTTGATGTCACGTATTTGAAAAAAGATTTGTCATTATTTTTAGTGTTAATAATTTATAGGAAAATATTTTCACCTAAGTGCTGTTTAATTTTTCAGGATAGCACATTTGTAGGTTTAGGAATAGAACGGGGTCTTCTAAAACTTACTTATACATCAGCCAAAACTAAAAACAGCGTCGTTGAGGTGCCATTTCATTATCAAGTGTCTGATGGATTATGGCATATCATCGAAATCAATTTTGTTCCATTCTCATTAAAACTCGATAGAAAACTATTAGAAAACCAAAGTAAAAAAGACACCATACCGGACAACATAATAATAACAACAAATGGAGTGTTTTACATTGGAGGCATACCAACCAACACAAGTTTAGTAGAAGAAACTAATGGAATGTTTCCGCGTCCGTTTGAGGGTTGTATCGAAGGCTTTGGTACCAATGAAGACATTACAAGAGATTTTCGTCATTACGAAGGCAAAGATATACAACAATGTGAATTATTTTGACACTAAAACTGTTATCTAAGTAGATTTATTCTATATGTTTTGCTTTAAGATATTTGTTATGTTTTTAAAATTTAAAAAATCTAGCAATAATTGTTGTATAAAAGACGTACCTGTAAATTTTATGAAAATGATTTCCAGTCAAACCAATTTCATTACGTAATATAAGAAAATCAAGTCTTGATACCTATCTAATGAAATGTATTGATTCTATTTTTTGGACTTTAATATTTTAAAGATATTTTTTTTCATGTTGGTAGGTAACTAAGTACTACTTGTCTATCTACCACAATTTATAATTGAAATTTAACTTTCTATTTTACTGAAAGTTCAACTGCGATGTTCTGTGTTTTCTCTAGTCTTATCTAGTCATTTTACATTGTAGCTTACATAGGTAATTAGTTCATTTGATATACATATCTTTGTGGGAAAATGTTAATTTACACTGCAAATAAAGATGTTATTTTAGAATGTAAAATTTATGTAGTATTCATTACAGTTAACATTTTAGGTAAGGGGCCTCAACAATTACATTCGCAAAAATGAAGCATTTTTTTGCACATGCATTTGGTCATGGGAACATAGGGTGTCAGCCACTTTTATTTATAAAAATTCAACTGAAAACTAAGAAAGACACAGATAAATAATCCCGTTTAAAATACACTGCAGCTTTGTGTTGCAAGAAGTATTTTCGCTACCCTTGTTAGCATCATCAGGGGATGATTAATATTGGATAGGTTACGTTAGTGGTTTCTGCAAAATAAATTTCTCTACTTTAATTTACGTTAAATGTGACATATGGCAACTATTAGATACTTAAGGATACTTAGATAAATTAGGTACTTAAGGAAACACTTTTACATAAATGTATTAGCGCAACGTAAATGCAATACATTCAGGTATATTGTTACGCCCTAAAATGGAATTAAGACAAAGCCATTAGACACTTAAGGCAACGCTTATACGAAAACATATTAACAAGACGTAAACCCAATAAGTTTAGGTAAGTATATATTGTTACGCCCTTAAATAGAGTTAAGGCAAAGCCATAATTCCAACAACATAGTATGTCCTATTTGTACTACTTGTTTACATTTTGATTAGTTGACAGTTCACCTAACCCTAATATTTTATTTTGTCTGTTAAAGTCCTAACTGAAATTAATTTTCCAACTATTTGAGTTATGTTCATTTGAATGACGTTTCATCTAGTGTTGTATTCATAGGATTTTGTCCAAGAACCTCTCTCAATAAATGAAAGTCGTCCTCATTGGTAAAATATATCCGTCCTGCTGGATGATTTTCTACCCGTTGCAAGGGTATTCCCATGTTTAATTAAAATTTCAAGAACTTGAATCTGACCTAAATATATTTTATATTTATTAATGGTTAGCTTGTTTGATCTAGAACAGCTGTACCTTTAACTGGGTATAGAAATGCATCATGCAAAATGCATGAAGCATTTAAGAGGGAGGGAGGTGTTACCTACTAATCGGTAGCAATAGACAACTGTCAGTTGACAGTTCGGCATTCGCCGGCCACACTGCAGTGGAGACGAGCTGGGTAAAAAAATATGTTGGATTGAGCGTCAAGCAGATTTTAATCTTTTGTCAAATGCCTCAATAATTCATGATTTTGCCCCCCTTAAATCTACTAAACAGGGACACAAACACGTAAAAAAAAATATGACATATCTGCTAAAATCACTAAATGTGTTAAGTTTAAACTGATACATAGAACAAATATGTATTTTAGACACTAGTAAAAGTTAATTAAGTCTTCAGCCAATGTGTGATTAGTTATATGTAATTACCTCTAAAAAATTATATACAGACTGTCTATTTTACGAGGGCCACACCAAATATCTCGCTTAACATCTATTGTAGAAGAATAAAGTTTTAGAAACAGTTAGCCCATTTTTTGTGAGCTATATTTCAGTAAAAAGAAATTTGAAATCCATAGCCTCCTTTATGAGATATATTACAAAAACCTGAAAAATAGGAAAACCACAAACGGTTATAGCTTCCTTATTTGAGGAGATACGAAAAAAGTTAACGGAATGAAAGTTGACGGCAAAGACAATAAGAAAAATAAAGTGTAACAAAAAAATCGAAAAATGCAGTTGGCTTTGACATACGCTATTGTGCAAAAATGAAAAATACATATCTCAAAGTAGGCCATGACGCCATTAATTCCGTTATTTTTTTCTCATTCCAACGATATAAAACATGTCACAGAAATTTTAACCAATAGTGTCAATATTTAATATTTTACGAATACCACAATTCATATAATTGAATCGTAACAATCAGCTGTGCCATAATAGTAAAAATTCACTTTATAATAATTATAATTCCGTAATTATTTATTACAATTTAATACAAACCAATAAATATCTCATAAATAAAAATACAAGTACAATACGAACATCCAAAGAAAAAAACGAAAAACTATGTATAACAGTACTACCTACTACTATATTGAAAAGAAATTGTGTGTATTTATTTTTCTAACTACAAATGCTCAAATTGTGCACCATGCATTCTGACACATAAACGTGCTCTACGAGACACGTCACGCATTACATTTTGGAGCATTTCAGGAGTAATTGCCTCACATGTGTCTCGAATTCTGGTTTTGATGTCCTCAATATTTTCAGGGGCAGTTTGAAATACCTTGTCTTTAATGTAACCCCAGACGAAAAAATCCAAGGGAGTAATATCTGGTGATCGAGCTGGCCATAGAATGGGTCCATAGGTGCCTATACAGCTATCTGGCATAACTTGATTTAAATAATTTGTACTTATTACAGCAGTGTGAGGTGGAGCCCCATCTTGTTGAAAATATGAATAATTTAATCTTTCTGCCACTGTTAATTCATAAAGAAAATCTTGAAATTCGTTTTGCAGGAAATTAAGGTATCTACGAGCGGTTAATTTGCCATCATAAAAATAAGGTCCAATTACTTTAGTCCCTAAAAGACCCAACCAAACATTCGTAGAAAATCTTTCTTGGAAAGCAGTCTGTCTGCACCAATGTGTATTTTCTCGTGTCCACTTATAATGCATATTTCTAGGGAAAAATCCATTATTAGAAAAATTTGATTCGTCCGACCAAAGAATTTTGCTACATATCAGCGCGTCATTCCTTTTCTTATTTAATAACCATCTACAAAATCTTACACTCTCCTTGGCTTATCTCCCTCATTTAAATGTTGAACTTTCCTCATTTTGTAGCATCGAAATCCGTTTTTTTTTCAATATTTTTCTTGCACTGTCTTTTTTTATGCGACAGTTTCTCTGAATTTGTCTCAAAGAGGTTTCCTCATTTTGGTTAACATAATTCATTACTCTATTCACTTTTCTTACATTATCCGCAACATGCGCTCGCCTTACTACTTTTTTTGAAAATGAACCGTGCGTTTTTAGATTTTGAACTAACTTCCTAAACATAGTTCGATTTGGCTGTGGAGCATCTGGAAATCTATCTCCGTAAACCGTGACTGCCATCTCAGCGTCAAAATTGCACTGACAATATATGCTAATCATATCGAATTTGTTATTATTGGTGTACACCATAATTAGTGATATAAAATTTGTCTTAGAACTCGACAACGCAACATACAACAGTTACAATCTGTCAAGTTTATTAATAACTGTATACATTGTTTTTCACTAATTATGGCACAGCTGATTGTTACAATTCAATTATATGAATTGTGGTATTCGTAAAATATTAAATATTGACACTATCGGTTAAAATTTCTGTGACATGTTTTATATCGTTAGAATGAGAAAAAAATAACGGAATTAATGGCGTCATGGCCTACTTTGAGATATGTATTTTTCATTTTTGCACAATAGCGTATGTCAAAGCCAACTGCATTTTTCGATTTTTTTGTTACACGTTGTTATTCTTATTGTCTTTGCCGTCAACTTTCATTCCGTTAACTTTTTTCGTATCTCCTCAAATAAGGAAGCTATAACCGTTTGTGGTTTTCCTATTTTTCAGGTTTTTGTAATATATCTCATAAAGTAGGCTATGGATTTCAAATTTCTTTTTACTGAAATATAGCTCACAAAAAATGGGATAACTGTTTCTAAAACTTTATTCTTCTACAATAGATATTAAGCGAGATATTTGGTGTGGCCCTCGTAAAATACAGTCTGTATTTACCTATACAAAAGATAAAAAAAAGGTCAAAAAGAATATTATGTAAGTATATACATATATATCCAAACTATTATGTTTCGTAAATGAACAGAAATTAGCTACTTTATAATATAAATTGTTAAACCAGAAATTTAATGGTTTCAGTGTTATAGCTCAAGCTCAAGCGCAACCACTTAAAACGCACCAATATAAGAAAATTTGTTAGTTACGAAAACTAACTTCCGCTGTACATATAATAACTTTATCAATCAATGCAAAATAAAATTTACCTAATTAACTATAAACTTAAATTAAGTACGGTATACAATTTCCCCAAAATATATTGAGATAAAAAAAACTATGATATGACTTAGCTGTCGGTATGCCCCAGTCCAGGTGGTTGATATGGGAATAGAAACAGTCCTGTTTTACTGGATTGCCTTCCTCAGAGAGTGAATGGGAGATGACACCTTAAAATGTGTCAACGCAGGAGCTTCCAAGCCAAAAAAAAAATGGAAGCGGATTGATGGAGTAGCCTCCCCATACATAGACCCTTAATAATTAAGAAAATTTCAAGTTAAGAAACGTCTTTAAAATTATCCTGTTACATACCTTCAACGACGGGTCTGTTGTCCCAAGAAAGAAAATAAGACCGCTCTATTAATAATTAATAATGATCTCATCCCTTATTTATTTTCCTAGACTTCCCTTATGAATCTTATTAGCTCTTCTTGCAGCACTTATACAGAATAATGCGCCCCGTGACCACTACCAGGTTACACTCAATTTAGAACCCTTGTATGCAACATATTATCTGGACTTTTATCTCAATGAAAATAAAACAATGGTGAACTGGAATCGTACACCAGATCTTGTTATAGGGCTTCCATTCGTAACTACCTTGTCCAAAACACACAGACAGATAGGTAACCTTATGCTACTTACTATACCTAAACAATAAACTAAGGATTATTTTAGGGTCATTACATACTAAGAAGAAAAACCACGGAGGTTTTAAAGAATTGTCCTCGGTATTTATTTATGTACACACGTATCACTTGGTATATCTATGGAAATAGTGTAATACATGTAAAACAAAAATGCTATTTGCGTAACGAGGGAAATACACTGTTACAGAAGGAGGGAGGTTTTCAATAAAGCAGCACAAACTTCAAATGGAAGCAGGAAGGGCCCGTGTGGCCTATAAATCAGTGTTGCGATTACTTCATTCTTAAATTGAATTGGCTCTGGAAAATGCAAGGAGGGAGGCAGTGAGAATAGCAGTTTTAACAAGTAAAAATTATAAAAACTACAAAAATAAATGAAGAAATAAAATTAAGGTGAGAATTTAAGATTTGGCAAGATTTATGTTTATATTTATGTCTAAAAAATCATGATTACTTTCTTAAACAAAGGAAAGTAAAGTGTATGCAGAATTATGTTCCTATCTCAAAATCAACATAATTAGCTTACTATTACTGCATTTGAATAGGCCTAGGAATGAACTGAAATGACAGTTAATTGATTAACATTAAACTAATAAAACAAAATAATTTAAAATTTATTTACCTTTATTAAATTCATGTCAGACATAATTCATTACTAGAACGCAAATTTTGTTATTCCAAAGAACCAGAGTTTATAATCGGTTATCAATATTTTGAGGCACCAATTTCATGATTATTTATGAGAGCCCATAAATTTCCTTTAGAGAAATCAGAATAAAGGGGAATAAAACTCATTATACTAGTACATAAAATATAATTGATTTATTTATAATATATGTATTTATACCTATAATATATTAATATATCTCTTGATAGTGCAAAGCGCACATTTACACATCCCAGTATAGCCAACTCTAAAATAATATTGATTAGATCATAATAGATTAACATTAGATTTATATAATATAATAAATGATTTCTCAACCTATACAATTGCAATACAAAGATTTCATATTTTATCTATAGGTACATACTTTCCAGCCACTTATATAAATTCATTTAATTAGAATAATTTAATAATACCGCCAACCACATATGATATATGTAATATATATAAATGTACATATGACTGGAATAACAACACACATAGTAGCAAACCATAGGTCAGTTACGACATTTTGTCGCTGAACATCACATCATTAATTAATTGGATAGCACCACGCCGAGTACGGAGACACGTATAAAAATACCAAAACATGACGCTTTGGTCCTCTAATTAATATAATTTATAATAAAAAGCCCTGTTTAATAATACTTAAGAATCTTAAGGATCTCCATGTAAGCCAGTCTTTGAGGCCAGCCTAACATTTATTAGTCTTTAATGAGCGTCAAGCAGACACACTGATTGCACTTACAAAAATGCTGCAATACCCAAAGATATGACTATTCCAACTAACATTACTATAACAACATACACATATGTGCAGTATTCGTCAGGAAATTGTTTAAGTGGGAACATTTGCCACAAGGAATGATACAAAGTACGACCTCTATGTATATGTAACGGCGAACTAGTGCTAGGGGAGGACAATTTCGTTACGACAGTAGGTTCTGCTGCCAAAGTCGAAAAGTTCACAAATGGAGAATATGGACCAGAGAGCTCCCCCGTCGAAGTTATTCTTTTGGGACACACTCTTGCACTGTATTCGGTACCTGGTTCCAAATCTTCGAATGTACATTTGGATTCTGATGCTTTGTATACCTGTAACATATAAATCGTTGGTATTAAGTTCGCATTACTATTCCCAATTTTATGTTAGAATTGTTTGCGGTGTAATATTTTGGGGCTCTTCTCATCGTAGTGATAGGGCATTTAAAATGTAAAAGCTAGAGATTCGCAATGTAACTTTGTCTAAGTAAATGTTCTACTTGCACAAACTTATTTAAGGAACTTAAAATTTTGCTTTTGGTATGTGTTCATATTCTGTAATTATTTTATTTGTAAAACTATACCAAGTAGGCCAGGAATCAGGTAGATTAAAATCGTTTTAACTCGAGAAAAATTTTTGCTGTTGGTACCAGTTCATTATAGGCCTCTTTTAGACATACTAATTTTTTCCCCTTGCCAGCTCCCTGGAACATCCGCAATTTTGGGCAATATAGCTCAAAATTCATTTTTCCCCCAATATCTCGGTTCTGATTGGTCCTACAAAAAAAAGATGGTTTTCAAAGTTAAATATATGTAAATTCTCTATCAAGATGGTTCAGGCCTATTATTTTTACGTAGTATTAAAATATTGGAGTTATAAGCCGGAATGTCTTCAACTATCAGTGGTTAATACCATTACGTGTTTGTTTCCACACCACTTTGCGGTAGAGTATTTGGCACGTTTTTTTAAATGGTGTCCCCAATCCGCCTAGTCCACTTTTTGTTTATTTGGTTAACTTACTTCTATTTCTTTTTTTCTCTACTGCCAATGTATTACATTAGTTTAGATTTTTGTGAAATTGAAGGCTCAAAATGGCCTCTTGCTTCAATAAAACTGTGAGTGTTAGTTTCATTATCGCCTGCATCGTCTTTATCATATTCAGCCTCCTCATGTTTATCGTGTTCCAAAAAAGCTAATACATTATCTTCGGGTTCTTCGGCTTGATCTAAGTCATCTACATACATTTCGACATTTGTATACGATTGTCCTTGACATCCAGAACAAATAACGGAACATCTTAGTCCAGCTTTTCTACAAGTACATGCGAATTTGCAGCCTATTGTATATATACAGCTCATTGTTTTCAATAATTCTTGCGGAGCAGCTTCCTTTTTGGTAGTAATAGGAAACAAATCAATTATTTTTCTCATCCAAACTCAACCTTGAGATATTTTGGTATTGGCGTACTCAGTAGGAGGTGACGATGTACTTTTTGCTACTGATTTAATAAAGCATTTGTACCTGAATTAATTCAAAGAATGCTGATCGGGTTCTGCTCCGTAAGGGGTTAGATAACTTTTTCGCCTGCTATATCTATAACATCAGAATGAGAATTGGGGTATTTAAAACATTCCACGTTTTTTTTGTAATCCTGTAGAATGTTGTCACATCCACTGAATGCGTGGAAGAATCATATGTTATCCACAACTTCTTTTGGGTATTTAAAAGAGTTCGAAGAATAAATTCGTTCGTTCATTTTCTCCTTACCAATTGTTTTAAATCTTTTTAGAAAGCGTGGCAGTGTAGGAAAATGTCGATATACAGAGCGAATGCGATACGATGCATGACTTCCCCCGTCTATAACTCTTAGAATATTAATACTACGTAAAAATGTGTCTGAATTATTTCAGTAGAAAATTTACTTATCTTTAACTTTGATAACCATCTTTTTTTTCGTAGAACCGTTCAGAACCGATATATTGGCAAAAAATGTTTTCTGAACGATATTGCCCCAAAATTGGCGGTGTTCCAGGGGGCCGGTAAGGGGGAAAATTTAGTATGTCTAAAAGAGACCTACAATGAACTGGTTCCAAAAGTAAAATATGTTTCCCCATTTAAAACAATATTTACACATTCTTAACTCCCTAACGTCTGGTCTAATGATGATTATTTAAAAAAACAGCAGTTACTATAGGGTCTAGTAAATCATTCTGATGCGAGATATGTAATATAACTCCCATCAGAATGATTTACTAGTCCTTATTAAAACCTTGTCATACTGATTTTATATAATATATATTTGTTGGTATTTGATTTGTCTTATGTTATTTATATGATATCTAGATATCTAGCCTTATTACTTGAAGGCAGCATTTTTTACTAGAAAAGTGATAGTTATAGAAAAAAATTTACTTTTTATATGTGAAATGAGAGAATATGTGGTTTAAGGTTAGCAGCTAATCTGTTAATAGACAATGAATGTCTTTCTAAAACCATTTTGTCTGTCACTCTTGGTAATATCTAATATTTAATGGAATATTTATGAGTTAATTACACTGGAAAAGCAAAGAAGAATAAATGTCCCAATATTTCACACTACCTGTTATTTTATCGACTGAAATTTCTGAAAATGTGAATTACTGTAACAAGAATTTTGTTGTCTCGTTAATTGTTATCAAGAAGTGATGCAGGTATTAAAAATGTAGTTAAAATAATTGAATTAAAAATAAAATGAAAGGAAAGTCCATCCATAGTGAGACTATTATCACAGTAATTTAAAAAATATTTTATATTCAATGACAACATTTAACATGAACTCCTGCCTAAACCAGTTTCTTTATAAAGTATTCAGTAACGGCAAAAACACATTTAATCTTAAAAAAAACATTGCATAATACTAATTAACAATTAGAAAAAAAATTGGCCTTCAAATTATTAAAATAATGTTTTTGTATTAAAAATAGAATGTCGTCTTAGCAACAAATGAAAATATAACAATATCCACAACCAAGGAAAAATTCAGTCACACGCGGTAATCACAACTTTTACTTATACCGCATTTTATACAGGGTGCTTCAGAAGTATGAGGTAATACTTTAGGAGCATATAACTTGGGTCAGAATGACACTACAAGAACCTGTAAATTTTATTTCGTAGGATGTTAACATTACAACATTACATAGTATGGAAATGTAGAAGGGCCATAATAAATTTTAAATATTTTTTCCTTATATTCCTACTTCAAACATGAAATATAACATAATTATTCCGAGTTTAAGGTAGTTATATCACGAGAGGTGCGACATCTATTAGTGAATCTATAAACTTGAGATGCGAGAGATAGACAGACAGAGAGAGAGAGAAGGGGGGGGGGGGAGTTGGGAAAGATTTGGCAAAGCCGCGTATAATTTCTGACCCCAACTGATCGACTAATCACTAATGTCAATATATTTTTATCTCTTTTAATAAATTAATGGAGAAATATATTATTATACATACAGTAAATAAAATCGGAATGAAAATTTGTAAATCTTCTACTTTCTTATTTGATACTACATTTAAAATAAACAAAGTATTTTCAAATATCCACGCCAAGTATTAGAAATAGTGTGATGTTGCCACGTCTACTACTCATTGTCCTCCATTCAACAATTTCAATAATTTTCGAGTAGCTGCCATTACTTTATTTTACTGTGAATCACCTTGATATGTATACATATGCTTCGGCAGGAATTAATTTAAATTTGCCTTGTTTTTGAGATTATTCTTAAATAAGGATCAGTTGTAAGAGGGAAAATAGTGTCACGACATCAATTTATTTCATATGGCATCCATAAGCGCAATGCTATATGTCGATATAAATTGCGAACTTTGAGGGAATGAATCTCGAAAACGGACCAGAGTTTAAATTTTATCAATGTTTATTGATATGTGAATCAAATTTGCTGCGAACTTCTTGAATAATGTTAATTGCGATATAATAACCAAAGGCTGAATTTAACAAAAAAAATACACTTTATGCACAAGTTTCCTACGATACGTTTTTCCTACGATTGCAATTAGATAAACATAATAGAGAAAATATCTGAAGCATTGAAAATGTTTGGTTTTATTAACAGGAACTGTTGAATTGACAGAGATTAATGCTCTTAAAGTTTTATATTATTCATATGTGCGTACTAAACTGGAATATGCGTCTCTAGTTTGGTACCCTCACTACAGTTGTCACAAAGATGCAGTTGAGAGGGTTCAGCGGAGATTTTTAAGATACCTGGTGTTAAAGCTGGATAGTAAGTATCCTGTAAGGGGAATTGATTATAAGTATCTGATTGAAGAATTTAATATATTGAGCCTAGACACAAGGAGGAAATGTGCCTCATGATTCATTCTTATACAAATTGCTACACAACGAAATTAATTGTCCTGAATTATTAGCTCAGATTAACTTTTATGTACCTAGACAGGGATCTAGACAAAATGCATTTTTTTTATAATAACGTTGTGAGAACAAATTTGTTATTAAGGTCTCTAGTGCATGTATGTCTAACAATTTTAATAATATATCTCACTTGTGCGATATTAACAACTGTACTCTAAAGGAGTTAATAAATAAGGCAATTGCTGTTAAGGAGGTACCTACGTAGTCTTACAGATACCTATGCATTCACTATATTTGTAATGAACTAATTGTTATGTACTTATATTTTAGCATATATGTATTTTAATATTTTTCCATTATATTGCTCTGTAAATGGGTTGTACTGTTGGGAAACAAAGTTATTATTATTATTATTATTAACTGATAAGCTAAAATTTGAAATTTCTAAAGCAAAGACATTTTTTTCTTCTCCCTCTTTTTCACTATTATATTGGAACTCTATCATCCATTACCTATTAATTTTAGAAAATTACTGCTACTCGCTTTTTTGTTACAAATTGTCCCCTCTATAAACTCGGGCAATATTTGCGTTCAAACAGCATGCGCTGCACAAATGATTTTTTTTTCTTTTTTTTTTTTGCAACAAAGCAGCTGGAACAATTCCAATATATGTTAAGAGAGTTTCATGTGTTAGCTAATTTCCATTTAAAATAAATAACTCTACTCCTCACAGAATTTCTTTGTTAATAAATTGATATAAGCAAAAATTTACTGAAAACTAATCTTCGAGGTATTAGAGTTATATAAAAATAACAATATTGTAATCTTGTTTTCGGAATTTATTAAAAATGAAATAATTAAAGTTTCTGCTGAGAGCTATTTTTAAATGTTTAACACTACTTATGTAAATATTATGGTAATTATTTATTATTTTAACTTACCTGTCTAAACGTTTGTTCCTTGAGCCGAGCAAGTTGGACTTGGTAGACTATGGGATCACTAAATATATTCTTGGCGGGCATCCACTCTATTGTACATGTTTTCTGTTCAACTTCAACAACTTTAGGTACTTTCAGTACAGATGGAGGAGAAATGCTGGTAGTAAATTCATATTCATCAGAATAGTCCCCTACACCAGCATCATTAGATGCGTTTATCCTAAATTTGTAAGTTGTAAGTTCGTGGAGTTTATTGACTTTACAGCTGAGGGCGGTACCTTTATAAACACACTGGAAATCATGGGAACGAGTGCTCTCCATTTCTACACAATACTGGATGTAATCTATGTTTTTACCATCACCCCATTTTAATTTTAGGTAGTTGTGCCCAATGCCTACACACTCCAATCTCGGGGCAACAGGTGGAAGCCTTAATGTCGACGTTCTCAAAGTCGAAGAAATAGAACCAGGAGCTACGCCATTTACGGCTTGGATTTTGATTTTGTAATGGGTGTCAGGCTGGAGATTTTCTATTACATATTCGGTTACTGGAGATTCAGTTGATATTGTCTTATCACCTATTTCAATATTATAATGTGTTATACTAGATCCATTATCAGCAGGATGATTCCAATAAAGTATAATTGACGTAGGGGTAGAATCGCTTCTTAAGGTTGTAACAGTCGAAGGCGGTGCAGCAGGAGTAATAGTCGCAGCCACAGGCGAAAATAAACTAAACCCAGCACTGTTACCTGCTTGCACTCTAAAGTAGTATGTGTGGAAGGGATTTAAGCCTTTAACGTCATAGTTTAATTGAGGGCCTTGGTATATACTATAAAATTTATCTTCTTCTATCTCGGGACTCATTTCTAGCCTATATTCAGTGACAGGGGCTCCATTGGAGGGAGGTTCTTGCCACTCGATATATATGTGGAATGGAGATTTGCACTGAAGCGATGGAATTTCAGGTATACCAGGAGGAGCAGCTCCACTAGTAACCCTCAAAGTTTCAGACCAACTACCTGGACCTATTCTATTAACGGCTCTTACAGTAAAGTAATAATCACATCCCGGACTAACATTGGTTACTGTGCATTCCATTTCTTTACTTTTGTGGACTATGCTTTGACTAGAGTCAGGAGAGACCATTTCTACTTCATAGTCTAAAACGGGAGCCCCACCGTTGTAATCTGGTTCCGTCCATCGTATTGTGATACTGTTAGATTTAGGTTTTCCTTGGAGACGTGGCACAGCGCACTGGCCTGGGCTTATTGCGTCCGTCGTGACGGTGCAAGGGTCAGAATAATTGCTACAACCTCCGGCACTTATGCAGCTTACCCGCAATTGGTAGGTAGTACCGGGAGTTAATTTATCACAGACAGCTTCCGTTTCTAGACCAGAATAAACGGTTTCATAACCACTACCGGAATTTACTTCTAAAATGTACCTAGCTATTTCTGCGCCTCCCGTGTCACTTGGAGGTTCCCATTTAAGTTTAAACGAATGTGCATGAATTCTACCTTTTACTACGGGTTTAGATGGCCTGGCCGGCCGGTCGGGGAGTGTGCGATAGGTCACCTCTTCTGACCATGGGGATATGCCGTCGTCGTTTCTTGCACGTAGTCTAAATGTGTACTCGCTAAAATAGGTGAGTCCTCGACAGATATGGAAGTTGTCCCTGCCATTGTAAACATTCATGTGCCCATATTTTGTTTTGGGGTCATCCATCTGCAGAATGAATTCGTCATCTTTAGGCCGTCGATTCCACTGCAAGTGAAGGGTCTGCACCGAGGCCTGAACTAAATCTGGTGGGCCAGGCTGAGTTGGTGGATTATCGAATGTGCAATACGCAATAGGGTCAGAGTATGGACTTCTACCTACTTCGTTTACCGCAGCTAATCTAAATTTGTATGTCGTTGCTGGTTGTAACTTTTGCAATGTATGTGTCTTCCCCCTCCCTTTGTAGAATTCTATAAATTCGCCATCTTTGCCTTCGTCATATTCTAAGATATAATGCAGTATATGCGAACCATTCTCGTTAACAGAATTCCACTTGAGTTGGAGAGAGTTCTTCGTTCGATGAATAAGTTTGGGTGATTGGGGTTGGTCTGGTTCGCAGGGGGGTGTGAAAAACTTAATGGGGTCAGTAGCAGCACCCTGCAATTCATCTAAATGCACCTGAAGACAAACTGAATATTCTTGGCCAGGTTTTAGGTCTTGTATTCGACAGGAAAGTGAAGCACCGCTGTATATTGACTTGAATTTCATTTCCTTGCTTTTATCACTAAGTAGTACTTCATATCTTAAATCTGATTCTGAAATGTCTACTTCATGACTGTCGTTGCTCGCTGAATCTGATAATCTGTTGGGCGGTGCCCACTGCAATAAGGCACTACGGGAACTCAGTTCAGACACCTAAAAATAAAATACAATGTCAGTAAGATCTTCATCTCCATGTTAAAAAAGTACTTCTTAAATTAAATGTGTAATTGTTTAAGTACAACTTGGGTTAGATTTTAGCAGTGGTAATCAGAGCAAAAAAATATCTAAGTACAATAGAAATAGCCTCTTTGCAATATATATGAAAAAATAAGATCTTTTTTTCTGGAAATCGGGATTGTATTTCAATTTCGAAACCTTCGTTTACACTTTCATTTAATATTATAATTACTTAATAGTAACTATAACTGCTATACAATAGAGGGCGCCAGATTGTCATTAACATTGAGCTTAGAGTTGGATTGTGTAAGTTGTGTTGCGGAGTGATGGTCACATGTCACACCTGTATTTTTATTAAATTATTATATACTTAAATTGATTTTAAAGAAATTATATGTTTATTAGAACCATTGAATCACAAATTATAGTTATTTATGGGGAATATAATGTCCTTCCTGATGAAATTTTCGCGAATCTCGGAAAATTAAAAACTATGAAAAACAATCTATTGCTTTTGAAAATATCGAAATTTGCAAAGAAGTAAAATTTGAAAATTGTTGTAAAAAATAATTAGATACTTCTTGAAAAGCTACAATATTATTAACTTGAGTGATTATGCTCAAAGATTAGTTGAAGATACAAAAAAGAATTGTTTTCTAATTCATTTGTATTTGAAAGTAGCCCATTTATTCTTACAATCTTCAAGAAATAACAAGAAATTAATATTCTATTGCGAATATCTTATAAAACACTTATTTTATAGACAAATGCCAAGAACAATGGATTAAATTCAATAAAATTATATATAATTAATTATTCTTGTGAGATGATGTGGTGGAAACTAGAGACTTCCAAAGTAAAATCTTACATTATTATAGTCTGTTTTTAAACCAGGAGAATTAAACATGAAAGTTCCATTCATACCATAAAAGTAACTAGAAAATACACCAAGACATTTTTGGAGTTTTGGGCAACCAACAATACATGCTTTCAGTGTTTTTGTGTGTATTTTATTACATTACATAATGCATCGACCTCTATTTGACCTCTAGATATTTTATATAGCATCCATTTAAATACGCAATATAAAGGCACGATTTCTACACAAGGAATTAAAAACTGATCCACAATGTGCAAACGATAAAATAGAAATCATAACCAAATAATTTTTGACACAAAATTAAAATTTTTACAATATGTCAAAATTTATGACTATTGCCTTGTGTAAAACTGGCGAGGGCGTATCCATCACAGATGTACATCTGTGATTGGATCACAGATGTACATCTGTGATTGGATACGCCCTCACCAGTGTATGATTTAGCGAGTTAAATTAAAAGCGCTCCTCCTGGTTTAAAAGCAGACTATAATTATTATTGTTTAACTTTACAGCACCAAACATTTGCCAGCAAATAAAATGAACAATATCATCTTAAAGATGAGGAATATGAAAAACCATTTTTTATTTTTCTTCTTATCAAATAATAACTTCATAAGATATACTGACATTTGTCACCAAGCCCTATATTAGACGAAATCATAAACTAATGGATTAGATATAATTATAATGTTACTACTACATTCTTCTTTACTTTATCACTTATGATGATGTAAAAACAAGCAACATATTCAAAATTACTCAGATGATATGAAAACATGTACGACAAATAGACATATTAGAAGTTATTTTCTTTGATTTGCTTATATCCTCAATATGGTGGCTAGGAGGTAGAAAATTAATGTGTTAATTAGATCCACAACATCCTTAACAAATCATTCCTCGATTTATATTCTGTTGCTTAGCCTATCACCTTAAGCAGATGATTAAAAACCAAAAGAACTTAATTACAATGTCCACTATCAAACCTGGTCAAATTTGACAAAGAAAAATTGGTAATGATAGTACATATTCACTCAGTTTTCATATACTGACCCATCAAAGTTGTGACTAATTATGTGACACACAAAATACTTTCGAGTAAATTTTCATAACTGCCCCTCATATGGTTTGACAGGGTTTAAATTATGCTCAATATTACGATGGTTTAGAGTCATTTCAAGTATTCGTAGAAAGCTAATATTTAACACACTTGTCTCTTATGGGACATAAAAATTACCCCTTGAAAATGTTCAAAAACTGGTTAAAACAGGGCTTATTTATTCTCAATTCGCTGAACAATCGTTTCTAAGAGTGTCACTGATGGGTTTACGAAATCCGGAAAATCAAATTGACCACCAATACACTCAATTTGGTCGAAATGAAAAAAATCTATTTTCATGAAATAACTGTCAAACTCTCAATACTGGGAGTGTTACCTCAGTAGCACATCCACATATTAATATCCAATAAAAACCAAATGGCGTAGTCATTTTGTCAAATATAAAAACTCCAAAGTTGCTGAAATCTACAAATGCAAGGATTGGCAACTGAACGACAAGATGAGTATCACAAAGCGCACAAAGATCAGACTTGCTAATGTTCTGGTTCTCTTCGTCTTTCTTAACGGCTCTGAGACATGCACCGTTGCAGAGACCAGACAGACAGAGTATTGGTTCTTTCAAGATATGGGTCTGGAGGACGTTTGTTATAGATTCCCTAGACAGCCCATCTCACCAACAAGAAATATACCTCCTAAAGTGACTCTCCAGCATCGCACTCTAAGGAATTCTTTCATTTTTAGGTTATGTCAACCGGAGAGAAGAAAATTTATAATGGTTGATAGACCAGGGAAAAGTGGATGGGAAAAGGAGAAAAGGACGACCACCTAAATATTGGGATGATGTTATTAAAGAGCCGATGGAAAAGCTTTGATGAAGCCATGAATACGACGGCGCGAAGCTGTCAGTCGTACTATACAGCAAAGGGATACCAACTAGAACATTACATGAACACAAGACATCTGTCAAGACGTTGTGTTGTAGAGTTCAGAATACGTGAAACTCATCAAAACACTAAAGAAGACATTGTTCTACGGTAAATTCTAGAAAAAAAGCATACATTTCTCTGAAAACATAGATGGCCAACACATAGATGGTGTAGTGATGAGCATTTTCTAGTTTCGTCAACAGGCCACAACAGCCTCTTTCTCAGAGTTTTCACATCTCAAAGTGCTTTGGTGTAGAGTACAATTTGACACAGTTAAGTGAGGTACGTTAAAGATTTACAAAACATAACAATGATAATCATTGAATTAATCAAATTCAATTATGATTCTTATGCATATAACATACAGTGTGTCTCACTTAACATAATGATTCTTTTGTTTTTTGTCCAATTTGAACCAAACTAATCTTAAAAGATAGACGTCATCATGGTCTATTTAATACATACAAAAAATAATTTAATACAGTACATAAAATCACTTTCCATCTTTAAATGCAAGGCCATCTACGATAATAAATTGTATGAAAAAATCAAAAAATCATAGTAGGTATTTCTTAATAAAAATTTATTCGAAATTATTCAAAAACCCTGAATCCGAAGTTTAATCAAATTTTGTAACCCTCGAAAAGTTATTAACAATAACAGAAAGCGAATTGAGGCATGCATCAGGGTTGATGGAGGTTTGATAGAACATAATATTGAATTCTTTTGGTTGTATTGATTATTCATTTGTGTACATTGTTTCAAAAAAGTAAATTTAAAAATAATTTTTATTTAAGGGGGATTCCCGTTAAACGAGATGATAGATAAATCGCGTTTTTTAGGAATTTTTATTGGGAAATTATTAGACAAATCATTTTCAAACCTTGTAGATATATTTGTTACACATTAAACAAACTACATTCAAATTTTTATATGATTATAATGAGAGTTGTGGCTTTAGTGCCCTTTGAAGTGTGACGCCTCCCAACATTTCTCGGTTGCTGGCTGCTTCCTTCTCTCCAGATTATTTAAAACAAATTAAATTTCCTTTTACTTATTGTGAATATAGGTATGGCATGAACTACGGAGAAATTCTTTTTTCAAAAAATGAGGACACTGGACGTATAAAAAAAAAACTTTTTTCACTTCACATTCTTTATGATAAAAAAAGTTTTTCATGTATTTTATTTTTCGCAGTTTATGAGAAAGATAGTTGTGTTCTCGATAAATGTGGCAAATTTCAGAGCAATGGACTTAATAGTTCTTGAGATATCACTTCAAAGTCTTGAGATATCATGTCGACATATTATCTCAAGAGCTATTAAGCCAATTGCTCAGAAATTTGGCACATTTACCAAGAACACAACTGTCTTTCTCATAAAGTACGGAAAATAAAACATATGCAAAGTTTTCTTTTTAACATAAAAAACGTGAAGAGAAAAAGTCGCAGTATCCTCGTTTTTTGAACAAAGAAATTGTTCGTAGTTCATGCCATACCGATATTCAGAAGAAATAAAAAGACATTTGATTTTTTTGTTTTAGATTATCTGGAGAAAAGGAATTGTCAGCCAGCAACCCAGAAATTTTGGAAGGCGTCTCACTTCAAAGGGCTCCAAAGCCACAATGTTCATTATAATCACATTAAAATTTGAATATAGTTCCTTTAATGTATGATAAATATATCTCCAAAGTTTGAAAACAATTTGTCTAACAGTTTTCCCAATACAAATTTCTAAAAAACGCGATATATCAGCTCGTTTAATGGGAATCATCCCTTAAATGCCTCAAAAGGATTTTTTTCATCAAGACCTCTTTTTTTTAGAATTTAACCAAACTTCGTTCTTGAATGATTTCGAACAAGTTTTTTTTTTATTAAAAATGCCTTTCATGATTTTTTGATTTTTTTTCATACAATTAGTATTGTAGAAGGCTCTGAATTTAATGATAAAGTGATTTTGTGGTCTTAAATAGCCCTTGGTGACCTCTATCTTTTAAGATCAGTTTGATTCAAATCGGACAAAAAACAAGAATTATTACTCTGTTACTCTTAAGTGAGACACACTGACACTGTAGATTACAACTGGCTTTTGAGTAGCTCTCGAAGGTGATATTCTGTTATATCAAAGGTACTTGGCAGTGATTGTGGTTAGTTAAAATTTTTTCCTGTTTTTCCACTTTAAATATAATAATGGGTTTAGGAAGTCTTGAACGTTGAAATTCAAATTTAGAGATATATACAAAACAGAATATATACCTTTGGCGCCTGGACGGATGATAACATATCAGTAACGATTTGAAAGGAATCCTCTTCATCGGGAACACTACTTTCTTCACCATCTTCGCTAGTGCCCACACTATTCATTCCTTTTTCTTTCACGGTGGACCTTTTTAGGCCATTAACTAATTCTTTCCTAGGTGAGAGAGTGTCGCCTTTCTGTTGTTTGTCATGTAATTTCTTTTTAAGTTTTGTGTGTTGCCTCTGCGCCCTTTCGTCCTTATAGTACGTTGGATTAGGTGGTGGGGAGTGCCCTAGATGTGTAGGGCTAGGCACCGGATGTCCCGGCTGAATGTTGGAATGGAAATGTTGCGGTGGGAAACCCGTTGGCAGTCCCGGGTAAAATTGTTGAGATTGATTTGTGCCATTACCTGGACCAGCACCCTGGAAAGAACAAAATTATATTAATAATAATAATAATAATAATAATATTGATAATAAACTTCTTGTTGAAACAATGTAACAATTACACAGATTCATGGGCGAAGATTAGCATAGGCTCTTTTATCACCTGACCCCATCAAAACCAAGAGAAAGAAATAACATGTAGACCTAAATATACATAAAATATATATGTATCTACAATCTACTCAGTAGAGATTTTTGCTCTACAAAAGGTGGGCCAAAACCATTTTCGAATATTTTGTTTAGGTCTAGACCCTGGTGGAAAGTACAAGTTTTCGATCTTGAGAGTGACGGAAGAGATCAATGGGCCGCTCCAGTAATAATGCCAGAGAAACCAACACCCACGACCTTATTGATATTCAAGCTGCGTTGTAGTGCTCCATTGTGTGTGAATTCTGTAGTGACCAATCATGCGAAAATGAACCAAAGGTTCGCATGGAAACCGAGGACAAAAATGAGGAAATTTTATAAATGGAAGTGCCGATTCTAAGGAACACAGACGATGAGCTAGAAGATGATGTATGTCGAAGAAGAGGTCTATAATGTAGATGTCAGGATTAATCTATCCAGACTGTCAAAAAGGATAATAAAATAATATAAGCGTGAACACAGATTACGTAATACGAGCTGTATTCTGACCCCCATGGTGGTGTGGAAATGAGTTAACTTTGATTTTACAAAATTATTATAATTATGTAATGAATAGCATGAAATAATTATAGGGAAATATGGGGATAAAATATAAAGTTTAAATAATTGAACGAGTATGTAAGACAAGCTATTATTGGCGGCGACGTCATTTATTTTATTAGTGGCTTAAAGCGCGTTTAAATAGTGGTAAATAGTGGTAAAGACATTATTTTATTCGCTTTATTTACATTTTATATGTAATTAAATATTAAATAAGTAATGTCCAATAGGGGATTTGTAAAACTACTTCAGGAAATTTACCTGCTGTCACTAAACTCTTCCAGGTACGTTTTTGGATGTATTTTTGCATCTTGGCACAAAACACCACTTAGTTTTCATAATAAAGTGGTAAGGCTTTGCAAAACATCTAAGAGTTAAAATGAGATTTGTTTTGCGTGATTCGTATAAAATTAACTTCAAGTTACGACCTGTCAAAAATCTACTATTGTTCAAAAGTTTTAGAGAATCATATATGACTTAAACAATTTACATATTCATAAAATTTCATTTGTTGATCTGAAGTCGAACCCAGATTCTTTACTACAGTCACAGGAAATAACATTTCATGCTATATATTCAAATAAAAGTTATCAATAAGCGAGGTTAAATCTTCCTGAAATTCAAATAATACTCAGTTTTAAGCTATGCTTTTGAGATATTTGTTTGACTTTATGTAAGTCACCATCTAGATTATTTGGTACTACTAATAAATCTTTAATATGGAAGTTAATTACTTGAGTGTCATCAGCATATATGACTTAAACAATTTACATATTCATAAAATTTCATTTGTTGATCTGAAGTCGAACCCAGATTCTTTACTACAGTCACAGGAAATAACATTTCATGCTATATATTCAAATAAAAGTTATCAATAAGCGAGGTTAAATCTTCCAGAAATTCAAATAATACTCAGTTTTAAGCTATGCTTTTGAGATATTTGTTTGACTTTATGTAAGTCACCATCTAGATTATTTGGTACTACTAATAAATCTTTAATATGGAAGTTAATTACTTGAGTGTCATCAGCATATGCATATCAGAGATATAAATCCAAAAACTAAAAAAATATATATAGAATACCGGACCAAACACCGAACTTTGTGGCACGCTAGATAGAACCTTTACAGATAGTTTAAGTAGAATTATTAAAAAACACTTTTTAGAGATTGATTATTTAAAAATTAAATCTCTTATTTTTAACAAACACACATAATCTCAAAATTATTAATTACTAAAGTTTTCTGTTAGTTATAGTAGTTGGTTAACTAAGTTTAAAATGCATCAATCCGATAAAATACTTTTTTTAAAAGAAAGTAAGTAACATCGCGTACGTCATTTACCAAAATATAAAATCAGAACTTTAAATATTATGATTTAGTTAGGAAAGTATTTGAAATAAAAATGTTGATATGGTTAAACTGTGTATTTTTCCTGGCGCCTTAATGCTCTTATATTTATTGTTTCAGTCTACAAAAACAAATAATATATTTAATCTAATATTATTAGTGTTATAAGCACTAATTTAAACAGTGTAGGATACAAATCAACCCCAACACAATAAAATTAGGTGCTCGCCTATATTGTTTGGTTATGTGCCGCCGAACGGAAGTAAACTATACAATAAAACATTCTAAGGAATTATAGCTAGCACATTACCTCGTTTGGAAGGCTAGGGTTCAGTCTTATTCTAATATTAATCACTTTCTCATCAGAGTTGTTCCCAATGGTTTCCATAATGTTTTTCGTTAGCTTGTTACTTCACATATGTTCAAATTCAAACCTATTTGTTGTTATCTACTCGCGTGTGATGTGGCAGAATTATGATTGGTCCATGTATGCGCTTACGTTTTACTGTAATACGTGTACATAATATATATACAATACTGATAAGATTCAGTTGAACACATTAACGAAGTTAATGGCCTATGACCTACGAGCTTTTAATGCTCATAAAATAAAATAATTACTCAGGCCATAAATGTATTATACAAATAAATACGTAAAAAATAAATAAATTGATTTGACCATTTAAAATTTTCCAATTTCATAGTGGAGTTTCTTTACCTGGGAATTCTCAAGCAGTAAATGGATTTTCGTGATGCATTTTTAATGCCATGTTATTGTTAAAAATTCCCAACGTTCGGCTTTTATTTGGGGGTGTTTTCCACACCCCCTGGTTGGGCCCACAAAAAAATTAAAAATTAATTATTGGATTTAAAGTTAAATTGTTTATACAATTTCTCACAAAAGCTGATATTTTAAAAGTTATAACGATTTGAAAAGGGAAACTTTACGATTGAAAATCGGTGCTTCCAGACTTTTTCTCGTAAATGAAAAAGTGGTGTAGCACAAAAATGAAGACTATCATTTATGATAGAAATTAAAGGCCTTGGAACTCTCTTTAAAGCATCATTTTATATCACTACAGGTTTCAAAATAACGAGGTTTTATGCAACGCGATGTGTTTTGTAATTTTTTTTTAAGTTTGGGGTTTTTCCTCTGGCCACCGAAAAAATTTTTTTAAATCCTTTAGTCCCTTCAAATTAGGAAATATTAAAGACATTTTTCCATATGAAGCATGTGGATTGTCTAAACATGATTTTCACCCCCCCGTAGTATTAAAAAAGGGTGACTTTTGAGAAATACATACATATATATGAATTTTAGTGCCTTTTCGCCCTTTTCTCTATTTTGAGGAAAAACTATGAGAAAATCATGTTTAGACAATTCAAATCCTTCACTTTTTACAGGTCTCATAGTTGTGGGAATTTTTCCATAAAACAGCCATAATTGTTTTGACTAATTTGAAGGGACTACTTATAGATTTCTGTTAATACACAATATGACTAAGATGTCCTATATTTTTAAGTATATTTGAAGAATATTTACTTTAAATTAAAGAAAAATGTCGCAATTTTACAGCAAATTTTCTGCAAATAATTGAAAAACTTTTATACGACAGAAAAAAAAAATAAAGCTTATGTAGCGATGTTTATATTGTTTGCTTTTAATTGCTGTAAAATTAATGAACTTTTAGTGGCTGAAAAATATATTTATATCTCGAATTTCTGGAAAACTTTTGACCCTCATTTAAAATGTACTCAAAACATAAACTAAAACTCTCAAAATTCCCCTTAAAACACTTTGTTATTCGCTGTAGTATTAAAAACAACTGAGTTATGACCAAAAGATGAGCTCAAAAATTGAAATATTAGAATGCGTTAAAATACAAATATTTCACTAAAGGTACAATTAAAAATTAATGGTGAAATTATATTGGACTATGAGAAAATCATGTTTAGACAATTCAAATCCTTCACTTTTTACAGGTCTCATAGTTGTGGGAATTTTTCCATAAAACAGCCATAATTGTTTTGACTAATTTGAAGGGACTACTTATAGATTTCTGTTAATACACAATATGACTAAGAGTAAGTAAGTATATTTGAAGAATATTTACTTTAAATTAAAGAAAAATGTCGCAATTTTACAGCAAATTTTCTGCAAATAATTGAAAAACTTTTATACGACAGAAAAAAAAAATAAAGCTTATGTAGCGATGTTTATATTGTTTGCTTTTAATTGCTGTAAAATTAATGAACTTTTAGTGGCTGAAAAATATATTTATATCTCGAATTTCTGGAAAACTTTTGACCCTCATTTAAAATGTACTCAAAACATAAACTAAAACTCTCAAAATTCCCCTTAAAACACTTTGTTATTCGCTGTAGTATTAAAAACAACTGAGTTATGACCAAAAGATGAGCTCAAAAATTGAAATATTAGAATGCGTTAAAATACAAATATTTCACTAAAGGTACAATTAAAAATTAATGGTGAAATTATATTGGATTCTAGCCGAACATACCGAAAAGCTGCAATATAGATATCAGCACATTCAAAACGCAGTTGAAACTTCTACGAGTTAAGACTAGTTATGTCGGTAAGCTGTTCCTGCTCTGAAAGACATTATTAATTCGTACGTAAAATTGTCCTTAATTGAGAGTGACCCAATATAATGGTAAAGTAAATAAGATCAGTTGTTTATAACCCTTAAGAACAGGGCTTCAGTAGATTTGTCTGCGCCTGTAACAAGTGTATACAATGAATGCTTGTACATAAGAAAATTTCAACGCTTAATTTCCATCATATGATGACATTAAAGTGTATTCGCGGAAGGCTGAGAGTAATAAATATGCGTGATTGCCTCGTGATCGCGACGTGTTCCATCCTCAATGGCTACATTTTTCCAGAGATTGCCAACGGTTTTCTCGACTTCAGTTGTATGTAATTTGCGTAAGAGTGTATTTACATTTGTTCGAAAATTTGAATTATTATAACTCATAAACAGTTTAGTGCATCCATTTGAAGTTTATGGTAGTGTATTATCAAGTTTAAAAGAACAATATCCTACATTTTCATTAATATTCCATCGTTCTAAAATCGATCAGGAAACTTCTTGTATTTTTAATAGTTTTACGCATGAATTGCTCTGGTGAACTAAGCCCACGTGAACAGCGCGTAACAGCTCTCAGAGCTTGGTGAATATACTATAACGCAGGTAAGATTGGTCAACGAAACAAACAAAAGTTGCCTTATTCCCATGCTAAAGATATTCGAGGAATCAAATTTTACCGTCGAGTTCTCTGCATGCTGACACATTGATCGTAAGGACAGTGTTCAACATGTCCTTATCATTAGATTCTGTTTTTATTGCAGGAGAAGACATCGATATTCTTGTTCACCTAAGAACATTGGCAACAGTAGTAGAACAGAACAGAACAGAACAGAACAGAACAGAACAGAACAGAACAGAACAGAACAGAACAGAACAGAACAGAACAGAACAGAACAGAACAGAATAGAATAGAACAGTTTATACACTTAGATGATGCACAGCAGTAGCAGTATTAATAATATAATATACATATTACCCATATTAATATGTTCTGTCATAGGTCGCTGCTGCACATCTACAAGATCACTAATAGTCCAATAAATCTGTCGAAAATATCGCTTTTTTTTGCAAAAATTATTAACAGCAAACCAGGGTATGTAAAATATCGGAAATTTTCCGTAGAATTCAATGAACTATTTTTAAAACAAATGACGAACTTGCGTCCTCTTCAAAATGGCGGCCAAAGTTTGCGAAAAACAGTTTTTTTGCGTTAAAAACAAAAGTTGGCGCTGCACAAAAAAAAGTTTAATAGTAGAGTTGTGTAACTTTTTAATGCGGATCGAGCCGGCCCAGTCCGATCTTAGAAAATTGCAAAATTATTTAGTTATTGCAAAAAAGACGTTAAAAATCGCATTTTTTTGAAATACCTGTATCTCCGTGAAGAAAGGATATTCTTCAACGAAACTCAGTGAAAGCATAGTCCAAGATATATCGAATACAAACATTTTTACAGATTTGCAAAATATTACAAATTTCTTGCAGAAATCGATTTTTTCGAAAAAAAGACGATTTTTTCAATGTCCAATAGCTCATACAGGTCTTCATATTTTTATATCGGACTAGTCCGAAAAGTTTCTTCAACAGTTGCGCTAACCTGTGTAGTTATTAAGCATATAACGAAGCGATCCCTAATATGCGAACAATAGGTAAAAAAATCGATAATTTTTTTTACCCCAAAAAACTTTGAATATTTTTGACATTTTAAATTATATTGGAACACCATTACTGCCAATGGATAGCTGGCATTTTTCTACATATTTACAAAAAAAAAAAAGAATTGCCCTCGGACTCTGGAGCCGAGATAATTTTTTTTTTAAAGAAATTCTTGTGGCGCCATTTTTTAAGGTAAATAGCTGAAATTTGCAGTGGTTATTGTACAATACTTATATTTTCAATAAAAAATCTTCGCAACTTGATCGGCCGTTGCTGAGCATTGCAAATTCAATGAAACTCGGAGCTCGATGCTGTGGCGTACGCCTGCAGCTGCCGAAAACACGGCATAAAATGTTCAAATGTGTGTTCAACGTGTGACGATGAAATTTGCTCAAATATTGAGGAGAACAAAGTCGTCGCTGATGATATCGACGAAGAAATAGACGAGCCAAATATCACAGAGACTGAGCTAGAAAGAGATGAATTTTCAAATGATGATAACGATAATGATGATTGTGATGACGATAATGCGGAAATAATATTACATGACGTTTACCGTGACAGCAGTAGTGGTAATGAAGACGAGTCTCCTATTAAAAAGCAAAAGAAAAAAAAATATTAATGCAATATATTCTACAAAAACAATTCGAATACATAAATGAGACATAATAAAATTTTGATGTTTCTTTGGTAATGTAACAAATGTAATAAAGCGTAAAGGAATTAAAATTAGTTGTCATACAATAGCACGATTTCGTAGATAGTTTGGGACGATATTTGACAAACCCCAAAATGTTATCGAGGCGGGCGATGTACTATTAGATTTTTTCAGCCATAGCTATGAAGTAATCTGTAGTAAATTTGCTAAGTCGGAAATATTTTATTACCAGTAAAATACCCCTCATAAACTGATAAAAATCCGTTACGATCGATGTCATCGTCAAATTGCTTTTTATTAGAAATGTAACAAACGCGCGGGTAATTAAATGAGGTGAATGTGTAAAATAATCAAATCATAAAAGGGGTAATTGATTACAAGAATTCCCCAAACTGCACATTAGGTAGGAACTAGTTGCTTTTTCCTTTTCTAAGTCCACTCGTAAAACAAATAGGTTTTTTAATAATAGGTATAATTAGCTAGCTTAGATGTAGAATATTTTAAGTTGTTTAAATGGACGTGTTATACTGAAGGGAAGCCAATTTGGCCACAGTTACTAAAGAGAACGCCACTTGCCAGGCGAGTACTATGTCGGTACATAATTTCTACTATAGAGGACGCAACCTTCCGGATGACTTGATGCCTCTAAAAAGAGGCGGACTTTCATTCATTGATCTAGATTGCTTTGGGGTGGATAAGGACCACTAACTAAAAATTGACAAGGATAATCCCGTCCGGAAAGAAAGACACTTTCCGATCAGCTACTGGTGGTGTAACATCGGCCTACTTTTATCGTGATAATTTTAGTATTCCCGAGTATAGGTATTTGCATTTTTGAGCTTCTGTTATAAAATTTAACTTCATGTCATCAGATTTCTCAAATTAAACGTTACCTCGTTCGTATTGTCACTGGCAACTGGCGTTTCTGCACTAGTTTATAAAGAAATAATTAACTTCATGCTAGTTAAGGCTATTGTATTTTTTGGCCCATTCTGGCAATCAGTTTGAATTTGAGTGTAAATGATTTTTTCCTTTAACAAAGTAATTTTTCTTGCTTAAGTTCGAGCCTACGGTCCAATTTCCTTATTTGTTTATCTTTTAAGTTGCATTTTCTTTTGTTTTAATTTAAGTATTAATTATTGTTGTTCTATTTTCCAAATTGATTGTTCTTTTGTAACGTGTTCTTTTATCCGTTTTCAGCCCTTTACTTAAAAAAATGGCTCCACTAGAATTTCTTAAAAAAATTATCTCGGCTTCAGAAGGCCGGAGAGCAATTATTTTTTTTGGAAATTTGTAGAAAAATGCCAGCTATCTATTGGCAATAACGACATTGCAATATAATTTAAAATCTCAAAAATATTCATTTTTTTTTTGGGTAAAAAAAATTATCGATTTTTGACCGATTTTTCGCATATTAGGGAAAGTTTCATGATATGCGCAATAATTGCATAGGTTAGCGCAACTGTTATTGAAACTTTTCGGACCGGTGCAGTATAGAAATATGATGGCCTGTATGAGCTATTGGACATTGAAAAAATCGCGTTTTTTTCGAAAAAATCGATTTTTGCAAGAAATTTGCAATGTTTTGCAAATCTGTAAAAATGTTCTTATTCGACATGTCTTGGACTACGCTTTCACCAAGTTTCGTTAAAGAATATTTTCTCTTCACGGAGATACAGTTATTTCAAAAAAATGCGATTTTTAACGTCTTTTTTGCAATAACTAATTAATTTTGCAATTTTCGGAGATCGGACTAGGCGGGCTCGATCTGTATGAAAAAGTTACACAATTGTGCTGTTAAACTTTTTTTTGTGCGACGCCAACTTTTCTTTTTCAACGCAAAAAACTGTTTTTCGCAAACTTTGGCCGCCATTTTGAAGAGGACGCAAGTTCGTCATTTGTTTTAAAAATAGTTCATTGAATTCTACGGAAAATTTCCGATTTTTTGCATACCTCGGTTTGCTGTTAATAATTTTTGTAGATAAAATCCCTCACTTACTGGACTATAAACTCTCTGGGCATTTGTGTTTGATCTTTGTAAATGAAGTAGCAACGCTACCGGATAGGAGCAAATACATAGAAATTACAAAATTTATATCATGCTAGGTGTTTAGTTTGGGCGAGAAAGAGGATATTAAATTTTTGTTTCGGTATAAAGGAGACAAGTTTGGGAATATTGAAATACTGGCCGGTTGTGATAATTTTAAAATATTTAGTTCTCGATTTAGTTACTGAAAGATTACCTTAATTTGATTATAGTTTCCATTTATAAATAGTTTCAGTTTCTTCTTTAATTTATATTTGCATATTATTTATTTTTATTCCTTCAGGTAAGATATTATATGTATTTAGCGGGTGTGACACCACTTCTGCGATCTCCATTCTAGGAAACATTAAGTTCCTGAAGATACTCTAATCCATAGAACTGAATCGGACTATACAAGTAATAATATACAAAAAATAAAGGAAAGATTCCGACACCATTGCTCTAACAGAACACTTCTCGGCCACGTTATACACGGTTAGTCAAGGAAACAGATCTTTGAATACTCCCGATAACACTATCAGTAATTTGCAAAATAGGGTACCAGAAGTAAATTAAACTTGTTTCACTACCATTCACAATAGCCGCAGAATAACAGCATTCGCTCACCAAGTCCAGACTTGATGATGAATAAGGAGCAGCACCGGAGTCACTCCAGTTAGAGCGACTGCCCCTGAAACACTCCTTAAATTTATCCTCCGCAGATGCAAAAAAGGATGCGGTTCAACATGTATGGCTGCAGGAAGGTAAGTTAAAGTGATTCATTGCATTAATTGTAACAGACTTGCAAAAACTTCACTGAAGTTTACAACAATTCCGAGGAAGAAATCGTCAATGAACCATTCACATTTAAAGGTGGTAAACAAGAGGATAATGAAAAGGATGACGATAGTCAGCAAGCATAGAAATAGACGTCAACGAATCTGGAGTATCTAGAGTATTCACACTAAGGTAAGTGGCACATTAGAACGAGAACTGTGAATTAGGCCTATATGGAAACAACAATAAAAAACCCTGTACCCTACTTCATAATGGTGTGGAAACGAGTACACTGAATTATTAATAAATAATCGATCGGTAGTAAGTATAATTTTATGTGAAATGCAATTTTAAGAAATACAGTTTTAGAAAATACGGAAATATCATGCTAAAAAAAAATAATTTTTGGCGTCATTTTGCTTTTATAGCGGCGCTGTTGACATCATGACATTGCTTTAAGAGCAGAACGTAAAATTGTGCCAAACTGTCAAGTTTCAAAACCCCCATACTTATTTCTGGGCAAAATACCCAGTTGCTTGGACTATACGCCCATAACTCTCAGAAAGCAGAGTTTCTCAAATTTTTCCTAGACAACTATTCGAGTTATTGACTCAGATCAGTTTTTCCAGTGCCTCTAGAGGAAAAGTAGGTTTCTTGTTTGTCTGTCTTATTATTAGTTTTTTTAATGACCTCAAACTAATTTTATCCTGTATATCCCAGATTCAGTCAATCGGAAATAAAAAAACTACGAACTTGCTTCCATACTATTGCGATTAAATGAAAAATTGCTTAAAAAATACTGAAATAAATTTCACTGGATCAAGACCCAACGTACAAAGATTATGTTTATAAATAACAAACAATAAATAGTTGCAAAACAATAAAAAATATAGGCTACGTTATCAATACAACCTCCTACTTCGAATATTATCTATCTACCTTATCTTACATCTGCACAATGTCATAATATTTGAATTGTGTATGTATGTAGATAAGAACTTCCGGAGCAGTTTGTAATTATAAAATGTTAGGTATATCTGAATTTGTATCCGTTGTTAATAAAAGAATTATTATCTTACATTATGAAATGGTTCTGTGTTTACTAAACCTTCCATTCAATTTGGGTCCATTCATAAGGACACTAAAAACTGTATAAATGTATTTTGTAGTGATTGAACTTCAAGCTTTAGATAAGATAACGCTAAGGAAATAGTCAGCGATTTAATTTCTTGGCAGTTTTCTTGACGATATTAATGAAAATAATTTTATTAGAATATTTACATATTCCAACTGTTTATTACTTTGTAAGCATATTAGACTTGCTTCCTTAATAGATAAACTTGCAGTATTAAGCTAAATGATCAGTGCTTACATTAGCAACTAATGTATTGCAATTACTTTTTACAATTTTTCTTATTCTTTATCAAATAAAGCGAAACTTGTAATAACAACATGGGCAAATACACAGAAATAAAGAAATGCTAAAAATTTTCACATGATGTGGCTATGGAATACACATGGGATGCATTTATATTGTTTTAGTTCTAGTTTAGTTCTCGGATTTCCATACCATGCAATAACTAACTAAAATTCAACTTTTCATGTAAAAAGCCACGATGAAAAACGAAGAAAATGCATTGACTAATAATAAACTTCTTATTTACAACACCCTGGCAGATATTTTGAGGCATTACTCAAGACAAGTGCTATTTGCTGTATGGTATGTCTAACAGCTTGATCTATCGTGGTAATCTAGTAAGCGTATGGCCTCATCGAGGCTCCTTTCCATCACCTCTTTGGTGACCTCAGTTCAAAGTTCAAGAGGACGTCCTCTTCGCTTCTAATCATCTAGTGTGTCTTGAAATACATTGCGTTTTCTTTGGTTGTGGCTGAAAAATGAGAAGATAATGGAAAATACCGCATTTCTCGGTGAGCAGAGTTGTTGCTGCGCTTCCAGATTTATATATGGAAAGCATCAATACACCGTCTGTCTGTGCTCACAACAGTCCATGTTTCAGATGCATAAAGGCAAATTGAGAAAATTATTGTGTTTGAAAGCCAGATATTTGGACGTTTCGTGGAAATACTATCACGCTAAATTTTGTTCAATTGACAAGTTGTCGATCTTGCCATTTGTATTTTTCCCCGAATTTCAGATTTGCAGTTTCCGGTATTGCTACCAGAGGTTCCAAGGTATACCATATTATTTACAAATTCATACTCATCAATTCTTAAAGTGTTTAGACAGTTTTCACTTACTCGGTGTACAATCACAATTTTCGTATTATCTTCATTTACACTAAACCTGTACTCAGAGCATATTGTATGAAGATTGTCGAGCAGATGTATGAGCTCACCTTCACTTGTTGCAACTATAGTCACTATATACGAATTTGAGCCTGAACTATACAAAAGAGGCTGAATTTTTGAATTTATATAGGTAGTAAATTAACCGTGAAATCGAATAAAACAAGTTTACTGTAAAGTCACAAATATATTTTGCAAATATTTCTATAACTAACAGCTAAACTTAGAAATCTAAAATGGCGAAAGAATCTAATTCAAATTATAAGACTCAAAAAGAATTGGTCGTCGATGAATTTTCAAAAGAAATTTGATATTTAAAATTTGTATAATATATGACCCCCTTGTGTGGAAGATGTATATTTTTGTTACCAGATAAGCGTTAACGAAGACCAGTGTTAAGGTTACTTTCGTCCAAAAATATCTAAGAAAAATTAACTGTTCAAGCTAGATTTATTCTAGATTTTCAATCCGCCGCACAGTGGGGTCAAATGAGGAAGAGTGGGCAATAATTCAAAAATCGCGATAAATGTTATATTTCTTTTGGGGTCTGAAGTTTAAAATTATCTGCATTATATTCCGTTAAGAAGTCGGCCGGGGGAGCCGATCACATCATCAGAAACTTGTGTATTTTTAACTGATTACTTGTTGCAGAGCGTGCTTCAAGTTATTATAATTAATACTTTGAACCATTTGTGAATTATTTTTATTATGGATACGTTACTTACAAATGGGTACGTTATTCTGTTAATAGTTTTATATTAATGGAAACTCTTAACATTGAAACAAGTCCACCAAGTGATTAAGTTCCAATTAACGCCTTCATTTATACATGCCTACGGGCACTCCAGGCCAATATTTTAATTTACCTTGCTAATGAAACTGATTGCTTTTAAGAATATTTAATAAAAGCTTGCGCATGTATGCGCCAATTTGAAATCTAAGTTAATATATCATGCGGGCCTTTTTAATCAAATAAATTGGTTACTATACTTTCACCTATCAAATATTCATTTTATAAATTTAGATTATTTTAATATTTCATCAAAATATATTTCAAAAATAATTTTTCAGAATTTTTCAATAATTTTCCTACCCTTATAAAACAACCTCTTTGTAAGTTACGATTTTTTAAAATCTTCTTTTCATTACTGAACAAACAAAATGTAGTTTCGTAATTTTCTGTTGATATAATTTTTCCATCCCTGAAAATTTATCCCTGTTAAGGTTTGATTTTTAAAATCATTTTTCCATAAAACTGAGCATATTCGAATCAACAAATTTCAAAATATTGGTCAACTTTACCTGGTTTTGTTCGGCTGCACTGTGCGTCGATAAGGAAACATGAAATATTCGCATTTTACAAACATCTGTTTATTTGGTTGTATACTGTATACGTTTCGAAAGGGTAACAAACTTAACTGCTTAGGAAAATTCATTATCCATTGGATAGGAAGTGCCGAGTACCGGGTCGCAATAAGCACGAGGTGGCTTGTTTACATTTCAGTCAGGCGGACTATTTATTATTGCTATTAAATCTTATTGCCTCCCTCTATTTACAGAGCAGTGAAACTTCGCAAGTAAAGTTTGAGGCGGAACGTAAAATATGTCGACGACTCGTAAACTCGTTAGATACATTTACTGCGGTGATTGTTAGGATGTTAGGACATAAACACTGTTTGTTTTATTTTTTGGCAACTTAATGAAATACTTTTTGAACTAAATACGAGACGAGATATACATAGGCTAGGCGCCAAGTATTGGGAGTGAATAATATTGAAAGTAGAGATTTATAGTTGTAAATTAGACATTTATTTAAATATTATTAAGGTTCCAAATGTGCCTGTGAGCTCCGCCTCAGCCGCTATGAAAGTGACAGTGAAGTTCCACCTTTAAGTTAAAGGCTTTTCTTAAATCTATTTACCTTTTTTAAAAATTAAAGGCATTAGGGCGATTGACCCACAGCCAGACACAATATATGTTACTTATATTATTTTACCTAATTCTGACCTATTCAACAAAACATGAATCTTTTTTTTACACAAAGGACAAGGACAGGGACACACGCTTCTCGCCCAGGGTCGACCAGGGCATTTTTCAATTACACACACAACTATTGACCACGGGTAACGTGGGTTACTAAAAACAATAGGATAGACATATAGGTGACAAAGCTAAACCTACTCTAAATATTTATTTTTGTCTTATTTATGAATGGAATTATGCAATGAATTATATATTTTTTATTTAGAGCCAGAAGATGGAGTATATTAAATGGGGCTTCTACTTTGTGTTTGATCACATTACATTAGTTCCTTGAGCGTATTTATGACATTTTAAGAAAATATGATCCAGGTCCCCTATTTCTTCACTACACTTCACAAATATTTGATGGTACTATTCCTCTCTTATGCAGGTGATATGGATAACAGCCATGACCAAATTTAAGCCTGCTTATATGCATTATGCCCCTTGTGGAATAATTAACGATATTATACCTATGTTCTGTCGGGATTTTTTGCTGGATGAGTGTATACCTTGACGGATTAGTAAAGCAGTATTCATTCCACTGTTGAGACCACTATTTTTTAAAAGATTTTTGCATTTTCCAATGCCATCTTCTAGACATGGTACGTTGTAAATGTATACGGGTATCCCTGAAGATATACTTTCTTTAGCCAACTGATCTACTTCTTCGTTGTTCTCAAGGCCAATATGAGCTTTAACCAAAACAAATGTAATTTCCTTAATACGGATTTAATTTTGATAATGTACGGGTAACAGGAGAATTCATATCTATTCATTCATATTCATTCATTCATATACTATTTTCAATGGATGTTAGAACAGACAGTGAATCAGATAAAATTATAGCTTTTTTACAATCGCGATATTCAATATATTGCAAAGCTTTCAGAATTCCCATAGACTCGGCAGAGTATATCGAAGTAAATTGATGTAGTGTATACTTTACTTTCAGGTTGATATTGGGTGCAAAAATTGCGCATCCCGTCCCATTTTCATTTTTCGACGCGTCTGTATAAATATGTAAGTAATTATGCCATTGAGATATTATGTTGTTTAAAATAATCCTGCTTACTTCAGGTAATTCACAATAATTAGGCGATATTGCCGTTGGTTTATTAAAATAACTCAAATAATCATTATCATCCGATCATGTGTACAGTTTCTCTAATTCCGGAAATATATTACTCGTATTTCGAAATCTTATTCACAGAGGTGGTGAATTCTTTTTAGTATTGAAAATAATACTGGGCGCATGATATAGGACCCATCTTACGAAAAACGTATCGAGAGCGACAGATCTGTCTAGGCCGCTGCGCCGGCCTTGTAACTGTACCGTTCACTCAACGTCATGCTATTAGGGATATCACGTTTCAATAACAATCCAAGCAGTATCTCGAAACTAAAATATAAACATAAACACTCCTAAACTTAATGGTCTCTTGTGATACATGCCGACACTGCCATATCATACGTCACCAAGTTTGCATAACTTGCGTTACTTCTTATAGAACACCGTCACTTTCAAATTAACATTAAAAAAACAAAATAACCCAATAAAACACGGACTAGCTTAATTCGATCGTATGGACAAATATATTTAAAATTATGTAAATAAAATTATCAAACACACCTAAGTGTGATATAAAAAAGTACAGTAGAAAAGCACTATACAGGGTGTTTTACAAGTTTTATGACAAAATTTGACAGATGATAGCTGGGTTAATCTAAAAAAAAATATCAATGAACATGGGTCCAATTACAATGAATCCAAGTGGTATTATTAAATTTGATAAAAGTTTTTATTTTTTTTATTTTATCACTAATCGCTAATGGCACCTAATGCAAATGCTGAAAATACCTATCATCCTAGCCATCCATCCTTGTACTGTACTGTAACGGATGTTCAAGAGCTTCTACACGTAAAGGTTCAACGGATGTAGATTTCATGGCACATGTACTATTTTACCTTCGCAACGTTATAATTGCTTTATTCTTTTCGACAAAAAAAAAACAACAAAACAGAGAACACTAAAAATATTTAAATAAAATTTCACTGTCACGACACACGGCTAATTGGATTGGAAGTTTGACTTAATCGTGAACCATACCTAAGATAACTTTTTACGTGAAAAGAAGGTTTTTTAAATTTGGTGATCATAAACATGTACCTAGACTTCTGAATAAACTATTTCGTTTATTTCTATTTCCTAAGAGAATTTTGAAAAAAATTGATTTTTTTCACTAATCTCACAAACTCGATATCAAGATAATGAAATCTAACCTAAAAATTTAAGAAAACCAAAGAAATCAGCTCACTACTTTAAGCCCAAAATTCTTTTCGAGTTAAGTTGAAATTTTTGCCAATTATTGTGCCGGGTTTCCAAAGAAGTGAAAAATCTGGAAAATAGCTATAATATTTAGTACTGGGCACCAAGGTAGACGTGTTTAGGCTCAAGGTGTAGGTTTTTTTATCTACTTCCACTAGGCAAACGTTTAAAGAATGTTTTAAACTAAATCCCGCGTCAAAATGCCATTAACTTTTTTCATGATAATGAGATATTTCTCAGCTATAACAACCAATTTCAATGCAATTCCAACGAAATTTTAATTTCGTCCAGACTTTGGGAGTCTGGTTCATTGTGTACTGAACGTATAGATAGATGAAAAACTACCACTGTGCAACATCCTATAATTTGCAAAAATTAGTAAGCATTCTTATTAAAAATTATTTTTTAATGTTACTAGCGCAACCAACCAATTTGAAAATATGCTGGTATAGTTGATTTCACATATTTAATGCACATAAAGAAAGCCATAAAAACCGACCATAAATCCAAGTTATTCTTGTGAACATCATAACTGGAACTCCAAATTAGCGATGCGTACTCAAGTTTCGATCTGACGAAGGATTGATAAAGAATTTTTAGAGTATCAGTATTAGTGAACTCTCGACTAGTACGAATGATGAATCCAAGGGCTTTGGAGGCTTCAGACACAATGGTATCGATATGATCAGTGAAGGATAATTTACTATCAAAAGTTACGCCGAGGTCGCGAAATGTTATAGGTCTTTGAAGTATGACATCTAACCTGTAATCAAAAATAAAAGGTGATGTTTTTAAAGAAAAGCATATTACGTTACATTTACTAGGATTCAGAATAATTTATTTACTATACACCATTTTGTCAAGAGAAGTCTGAAGTTGAAAACAGTCATCGATTTCATCAATTATTGTGAAAATTTTTAGATCGTCGGCATATAAAAGTTGAGGCAAATTAATTTCGTTCACTATGTCGTTAATAAATATGTTAAAAAACAAGGGCTCCAGAATATATTCCTGGGGAACTCCAGATGTGGCAGCAAATTCGATCGATTTGAACCCATTTAATGCAACGTACTGACTCCTATTCATTAAATAAGATTTAAACAAAAGGAGCAAAGAATACAAGAAGCCGATTTTTTCTAATTTATTAAGTAACAACTGTTGATCAAGTCTATCAAACGCTTTGGAGAAATCGATAAATATATATGACATCTACCTGCCCACGTTCATCTAAGGATTCAGAAATATATTGAGTTACACAGAATAAATTTGGAATAATATCTTACATATTTGTGGAGTATTGTCGAATTCGATATTTCATGATACACTGATAATATTAAGTTTGACTCTGTCCTGGGTAGGGTTTCCATACCTGATGTAAACCGTTACTTCATAAAATAATTCCGGTAGGAGGGAGTCGGGTAACTATATCAAAATAATTTAAAATTATAATTCAAACAGGTGTGTTTCCATTAACTTCTTATTATAATCATGCCAGAATATACTTTATATAAGAACAATGTTGGTCTATGTATCAAGTAATACATTATATTTATGATATGCCATTTTCTATAAAAATGGAGCATGCCCCGCTCTCCCATCTATACGTAAGCGGCAAAGCCTTGAGGTATTTTATGTGCATGAAATATATGCAGTCAACTATAATATAAAAAGTCTGTCAGTCTGGGATTCACAACAGCAACATTAATTATTATTTATTTAAATTAACATATCACAACTTTTCTGTCAGTCTGATACCTATAATTTCTACTGAACGATATACTAAAAGTCAATAACACTAGCTACAGAACTATTTCAATACTTTGCAGTTTATAATAACCTCCATAGGGTACGGCTATGTTAAGGCATTTATGTGTGTCTGGTATTGTAGTGCTAACAAATTCAACCTCATTTCGATTGCTACGTAAATTATAACATACACCATACGTATAGAAACAAACAAATTTATTATGCACATATGTACATGCACCATATCAGAATAAACAAACGATAACATTTTTGAGATTATTAACAAATAAATGATATCAATATTTGACATGCATAGGAACCGAATTTAGTAGTAAGATAAAAAATGTATATTTCTGTACTGGCTTCTAGTTAAATATGAGTATACTTGTCTCCATTTGTTTAGTGAACATAAAAAAGACCATAAAAACCGACCATTAAAATATCAAAGTAGGCACAATGTTTACTAACAAGAGTACTACAAAACAGTTATTCAAATTTTTGCGTATGAGAAATTGAGAATGAACAAAATAATACTAGAGATTTAAAAACCGTATTCTCGGCAGAAACTTAATGACGTTTCTGGTAAATTAAAAAGTACGGATCTGTTCCCTGGGAATGGCATTCTAGTTAGGGGTGAAATGCGTATCTATAGTTAGGGGTGAAATGCGTAACTATATCACAAGTGTTAGAAATCTTAATTAAAAGATGCCCCGATCTCCCTTATTTCAGTTCGGTTGGCAGCTTTGAGTTTCTTATGTGACTTATAAATAATGAGTGAACTATACTATCGACAAATATATAGAATGTTACAGGACTGGCATGAATTAATTCACATGATTCAATTCTAGAATGAAATTATTTGAATTCAAATGTCACGAATTGAGAATTTAGGCTCATTTTTTATACATACGTGAGGCGAGGTACGGTGCCTTCAGTGGCGAGAACTCGATCGGTGAAGTTAAGCAACGCCGTGAGAGTCCATCACTTAGATGGGTGACCGTATCTCATTTCGCCGTCCTGGTTGAGTGGTGGAATAGCATTAGCTAAACTTCGCCAGGACGTTAAAATAAATTAGATAAAGACATTTAAAAAAATACAGTTTAAGTAAATATTTCCACTCCATTTAGGGAATACTAAGAAAAAAATCGTATCTTGGGAATTGGAGATTGAAAATAAATCAATCTGGGATTGATCGCTATGCAGAACTATTTAAAAAAATTATACTTTGAGCTGTATTACATGAAAAACATACACATAATCATGCAGGGTGTAATTAGTTTCACGTCATTAAAAAAACTGGTAATAGGGACCGACTAGACAAACAGAAAACCTATATGACCTTTTTCTCTAGGGGCACTTTGAAAAAACTGACCTGGGTTTACATTTTTAATGTTATGGTAGGAAAGATTTGAGAACCACTGTTTTTCAGGGGTCAATGGATGTTATAGTTCCGAATATTAGAAATAATAAAAAACTGTAATACCCGACTTGTGTTCCCGTCAGTAGAAGTGCGGCACTTTGATGAGATTATTTGTATCGAACTTTGTATACCACTAATTACGAAATTGTAAATAATTCCTTCTCTTTCGGCACAACGCAAGCATAGCATGGCCGCAGGGGTTTAAATAGGACTTGTTCACATGTGTTCTTTAATTTGGAACAAAGCTATTGTAGCTTTTATTGTCGCTTGTAAGAATTTATAAAATTTAAAAGTGGTTTATTAACATTTGTAACATTGTGTTAAAAGCTTAAAAAATTAGTCATTGTTTTATGAAATTGGAAAACGAATAGTTAGACGTCCGAGATACGATAACAGAAAATAGTTGTATATTTTAAGTTAGAGGAAAAAATCAGATTTTTTTAACGAATTGAGCGCATAATTATTCCCAATCAGGTATCGAAAACTAAAAATCAAGTCTTTGGTCTCTATGAAAATCAATGTAAACAATAATAAACAGATAAAAACAAGACAACGAATACTAATAATAATAATCATAATGCCCAATAGGTAACACCCAATAACCGAACAATTCTTTTGAATTTTTTACAAAAATTGTTGGAAATGACCTCCATCTCCACGTATACACATTTCGGTACGTCTAATAACATACTTACTCCGTTCAACACATTTGGTAAATTAGGACAATTTTTTATGGTATCTATGCACATTAAAATACGTCGTTGCAATTGTTCTAAAGCTCTTCCGCACCAGCTGCATTTCCACCATTTTCTCCATGTACCAAGTCCATATCTGCGAGCTCTGGAATGAACGTTATCAATAAAAAAAAACAAAAAGAAAAACTTGATCCAAAATCCAAAAAGTAACGCAAAAAGCACGAACGAGAAGTAGTGTCTTACGTAACCAAGCACTAACGACTTGAACGATAAGTCAATGAAATACATCTTAACATAAGTGGCACAAAATTCAAAAAGAAAACAGACAAAACCAAGGAACGGGTACGTCGCGTCATGCGTGCGTTCTTTACCAAGTAAGGACAAAACTGAAATTATTACTTGAGAATATTACAAGGGAGAAATAGCACGCCTAATAGGATAATTGGCCGCGAAGAAGCAAAAAACATGACGATGTCCTCTGTCGGTCGCTTTTAACTGCTTTGTCGGTATACTTATTTGCAGGAATGTCAGAGTATCTCGTGCGACAAGACGCGAGGCAATAAAACCTACCCCAATATGCCAGCAGTTCTCAAACTAGGTTATTAAGTATTTTGGTAATTTTTGTTTATTTTTTTTCTCCAAAACTATGAGCTTTAGACCCCATGTTATATAAGGTTTTTTTTGTTTGTCTTGTCGTTCCCTACCACCAGTTTTTTTGAAACGATGCGACGAAACATTTTTTGAGTTTTAATTTTATCCCTATAATTGTGAAAAATTGGTCAGCAAACACTTGTAAATATAAACAAATAAGTATCAATTCTTTGGAAAAAGACAAAACTATAATTTTTAAACATTTGAAAACAAAAACTATTTCGAATAAAATAAAACAAAAAAAATGAATTCTTCAAATTTCTCAAAATGACAGAACCTACTTTTATTTACAACATGGTAACAAAACAACAATTGTTTTTGTATCAAAAATATCTGATATACTCTAATACAGCGAATTAAGTAACTCTGACGATATTGATAACAACCGATAATAGTATATAATTTATGATTATTATCTACTTATGAACTTGTTGAGTTAATACAGTAGCTTAATCTAAAAAATCAATATTATTATTTATTAGCATTAACAGCAAGTTAAAATAAAATACAAGATACAGTGCTACTAATATACTAAAATTTAAATTACCAAAATAATTTACCAAAGCGAAATTTAACTTTATAAGGAAAATACACATATCAAAAACATGCTAATACCGTTTGTTGTTAATTAAAATTGCAGCATTTAGTAAAAATAGAAAGCACCATTATATTTAGTTTGGAGTGAAATTTAATGTTTGAGACATGCGATTTACAAACAAATAATAAAAGAAAATCATGTTTAATTTATGCTGGTTATTTTTTGGAAAATTTATTTCCAATATATAATAAACAAGTCAGACGAAACATACATTAATTTTCATATAATTAGCTGTTTATGAATATAAAATTTCAGTTGCGTTGACCAGGATTTTACAGACTAGAAGGTTATTTTATAGCAAAAACAATTTTGAACACAACATGCTCTTCGTTTTTAGACATAAGTATTGTGTAGAGGTTAAATTATAAAAATAAAACGTTAAACCAGACTAAGAAAAATTACATCGGATACTACTAAACATTTAAACAAACTAACAGCCAGTACCATAATCAACGCCAAAAGGACCCTTTAAGTAAAGGATCCTTTATATTTAAAGTTGATTTTAAGCATAAAGCATCCTTTACTTAGAGGATCCTTTTGGCGTTATTTATGGTACTGGCTGTAACCGCCAATACAATAAATAACGCCAAATGGATTCTCTAAGTAAAGGATGCTTTATGCTTAAAGTCAACACTAAGCATAAAGGATCCTTTTGGAATTGATCATGGTACTGGCTGGCTGTTAATACGGTACGAATTTCTACCAAAAGGATGAATTATTATGGTGAGCGGTGGAGATTACGCAGAAGCCTTGTGCTAAGGCTTCCCAACAATCCTAACAGTCAGCGGCATAGGTTAAATGCGTCCGACGTGCGGGGAAATCGGTTTATCTCGCAATAATGGCACTCGTTGACAGGCGTTACATTGTAGGCGTTCGAGAGTGATACTGTGCGATTTCTGTTGTAGAAGGTAGAGAAACAGACTAAGGGCCGGTTTATCAATGCGAGGTGTCGGGAGGATAAAATTTATGCTATAGTTAAAGCCTATGATGTCTATGCGTTAACCATTGGATAACTTTAACCTCGCATTGATAAACCGGCCCTTAGGGTACTTTAAAACAATTACCTTACATCTATAGGCAATAAAACTGTACATACATTAAAACATACATTTAGGGCATCTTTATCAATGCGAGGATAAGCGAGGATAAAAGTTATCCTATGATTAAAATCTATGCCTATGCTTTAACCATAGGATAAATTTAACCTCGCATTGATAAACCGGCCCTTACTGTATTACAAATTGAAAATGGCTCCGGACAGTTAACGGAAACACATTTGTTCTGCATAAATAAGCACGGAAAATAATATATCGTACATTTAAGAATGAGAAGTGGAGGTCAAATATTTGTAAAAAATAAGTCAGAAGCTACAGATATATGTTACAGCAAACGCCAATTATGATGAGATCACAGTGGTCTTGCTCCGAACAGACACGACAACAAATGATCATTCAGTAGCATATATATTATACGTGTTGTAGTTTAGTATTGAAAAATGTCGTCACTTTTGTGTTATAAATATATTACATATTCTACAAATGTAACAAAAATATGCAATTGTGTAAAAAATATTTATATTAATGAACAAAATCTACAAATCTACCACCATCTTTCGTCTGTCGGAGTTTCAAAATATTCTTACTTACTTCTAACCTTAGCCCTTGCCCAAAAAAGAGAGAGAAGGCAAAACATCAATTTTTCAAATGTTAAGAACTAAATAAATACGTCGGGTGGAGGATCGTGTGATGTCACTACGGAAAAAGAAAGATTAGTATTCTATCGGTGTCGTAAATTGCGACGGCAAAATCGAAAATTCAGCTCGGCGCGAAATAATCAAAAACGGCTTTTTCGACATTTGTGACAGTACCGCTGTCAGGTTATTGAGTAAACCGCCTCTCGTCGCCAAACGCAACGCTTACAGCCCGGCAGACTGATGGGCGGGTATTGGATCATCAACAACCTATTAACGTACATTCTGTCCATTTACAAATAGTACATGTCTTGTGACGCTAGCTCTCGGTCTATTAGTGCATTTTCTAACAGCTTCAGTTTGTTTTTCAAACAGTATTTTTATAATTTTTTAAATATTTATTTTTCATGCAGTCAAAATTCGCTTTTATTAACGCGGTAGCCTGCAATCCTATTTTAAAAAAGCAACTGTTTCAAGTGGCCCATCGTTTGCTATCAAGATTAATGCCAGATAATCGCATAATGTCAAACAAATGGAATGACGTCTCATATTTGTTCTGTATTTTTTCAAAGATATGTGCGCCGTTTCACATGGGCAATATTTCAACAGCTTTAAAAAATTTTGTGACCAGTTTTCACTCCTCAATGAATTATGCAATGAGAACTGAATATTTGTTACAAAAGTTATATGTTGAATACCCACAATAATATTTTTCAAAATAGGTCACATATACAAAAATTCTAAGAAATTATTTCCTATCAGAACTTGGCGCAAAGTTTAGGGCAAACCCTGTATAGACTGCCCAAATACGTGTTGTTTTTAAGACACCTTAATATAAATATACATCCTTTATATCCAGTTCTTTTGCACCATAACTATATGCTGTCAAATATTGAACTGATTTCCCAATATGCAATATGAACTGATTTCCCAATATGCAATATAAAATTTGATATCATAAGAAAATATTATACATATCAACAAACGCATAAAATTATTTACACTTTGTAATATCTAATTTCACTTAAAAACAAAATACTCAACCGCAAGGCGCTACTCAACTTATTTTTTCATTTTGTGTACGGTTCCTGTGGTATCTAGATATTACTAAGATCCGACAAGGCAAGTCTTCATTGGGAACATTCCAACGGTTCGGTCTGGTCAATCACCTCGTCAGTCTACCCGTTTTCTTACTTGATATTCTTTTCTCGCATGAACACACGAAAGTATCCACTATCGGTCTTGTTTTTTTAGGACGATCCATACGAAAGTCTAGAAAGTAAGTAATATACATTTTTAGCTGATATCTGTCTGGTTTTCATATTCGTGCTAGACTTCTGCTGTCTCCACTGTTAAAAAAAGTAATTGACAGTTAATTAATTAAAAGTATGGCATTTTAAAATACTTATCTGACCTTAGCGTGAATCGATAAATGAAAATATATACCTATTCTCGTAACATATATTCATTTTACTGGTGTAATTATATACTTATTACTTCATTTTAAAAATTGATATGATTGACATGATTTTAATTATGGTTAACGTGATGCTAGCAATTAAAAATCATTAACACCTATAATTTTGGAAAGCAGTTACAGATACATACGTAATAATGTATAGTCACGTAAGTTTTTAATTAGTTCAAGTACATTCACTTTGTACAAATGTGGTACAAGATAATTTACAATCGTTTTTTAAAAAACGCTCACCAAAAATTATGACATAAAATCACCGTCGTTATGTAAAAAATGCGTTCGATTTCATTATTTGTTCACTGATACAAAGACAGTAATTTTTGGTGCCCATTTTTTAAAAGTGGTCAATTAAGGGATTTAACTTAAGGTGGCCATTCTCTAGAAAGAGACATCCGATAGGGAAATATTTATTATTTTTGGCCATAACTTTTTTTCTTAGTATGTATATTTAAAAAAACTATAAGAGTACCTAAGTAGAACCATAACAAGACTATTGTACTACACAACCTGTTGGAATCAACACTTTGTCGAAAGTTCCTTCAAGAGTTGCGTCATTTTTGAACCTGGCAAACGCAGAAGCTTATAGCGGCCATTGCATGAGGCGTACTTCAACAACTTTACTGGCTAATAAAGGTGCTGACCTCACAACAATTAAACGATATGGTGGGTGAAGTTTCGCTATAGCAGAAAGTTATATCGAGGATTCTATATCCAATAAGCTTGATATCGCAAGGAAAATCCAAGGTACTCCTGGGTAGCTATTTTGTAATTTCAGTGAACGTGAGCAGTTGTGAGAGGAGACGATCCCTTCCCAGGGAAACAAAAATGCTATTCTGTAACTACAGTGACTACACGGTGACGTGAAGTGATCCTTCCAGCGTTGCCAACAGTTGCTCCTACATTTCAACCAATAGAATTGCCGCAACGCCATGACCGAAGGTCGTGCGTTGTATGATGGGAAATACATCTTGTAAAAATGCGAAGCTTATAGCGGCCATTGCATGAGGCGTACTTCAACAACTTTACTGGCTAATAAAGGTGCTGACCTCACAACAATTAAACGATATGGTGGGTGAAGTTTCGCTATAGCAGAAAGTTATATCGAGGATTCTATATCCAATAAGCTTGATATCGCAAGGAAAATCCAAGGTACTCCTGGGTAGCTATTTTGTAATTTCAGTGAACGTGAGCAGTTGTGAGAGGAGACGATCCCTTCCCAGGGAAACAAAAATGCTATTCTGTAACTACAGTGACTACACGGTGACGTGAAGTGATCCTTCCAGCGTTGCCAACAGTTGCTCCTACATTTCAACCAATAGAATTGCCGCAACGCCATGACCGAAGGTCGTGCGTTGTATGATGGGAAATACATCTTGTAAAAATGCGAGTTTCTGACAAAATGAGTGCAATATCTAATATTTTGTAAAAGTGACATAATTTTCTGTTGGGCTAGGAATAATAACATCAAAAATCCGTTTCAACTCGATGAATAGTGACTTAAAATATATTTTGATTAAATGGGTGGAAAAACAACTACAGCTTCTGTGGAACATTTACAAATCAGTTCACAAAAAGATGTCAAAAAATGTGGGAAAGAGTAACAACCACTTTAAATGCTGTCCCTGGAAAATAATAAAAATAATTCGGAGCAATGGGGAAAAGTAAATTTAATTTGTAATATAATAATTGGATTGTAACATAATCTAACTTGTATAATATATTTTATGATATCCCCAAGTATGTTCTTTATTTACTTAATTATAAAAGCCCTATCTGCTAAATCGTAGGGTTTGTTCATGCAATGAGTTGTTCTTTTTGAGGATTTTTCCAGCAATCTGAAGGTCTCATAGTGCCTCATTGATAATTTAGTACATCGGCAATATTCATCGCCCTTTAATCCCTACAGTTTAAGTAACACAAACCTCATTGTATGATCTAACATAAAAATAACTTCAAATAAACAAATATCATGCCACCGACATCCAAATAAAATGACAGTTTGCCAAAAAGTGAGGTTATACTTTCAACCTCTCACGCGTGAACGGTCCCGTTCCCTACAATTTACCAAGAGAAGCAAGTTCCCCGATTTTTAGCGTGATGTGACCGCTCCCACAGTTACAGAATACGCTATTTTGGTTTTCAAGAGAACTCCGCTCACTTTCTCATGAAAACATGTGCTCACATCACATCACACCGATACAGAATAGCTCCTCTGGTACTAGTCGTTCCTTACAAGAGGAGACATCCATTGTTTCTATAGATTTATCAAAAACTTCGACAAGCACTATGCGTTCTGAAACCGATGACAACTTCAAGTTTGCTATTGATGGAAACGAAGTGAAATATGATAAAACAAATAAGGAAATGTCTATTAATATAATGTTAATATTAATATTGATAAAAATTAAATAAAATGTAATTGATTTAAGATTGTATTTTTCATTATTCCACTAATGGATAAAGTTGTACTTTATATGCTTCATAAGTGTGGATAAAACTCCAATTATAATGCGATTGTGGATAAAAAAAATTATAAGACTGAAACCTGACGTCTTAAATTATCAGTACATTTTGTTCACTATAAATGTATTTCTTTTTCTAGCCAATAGTAGATTTTAATTTTTTTTTTTGTTGAAACTATTTATTCGGACACTGAAAAAGAAAAATTCGAAGAACAAAAGTTAAACTGCATAAGAAACTGCGTTATACAAGATGGAAACTATAAAGAAATAGAGGTGTTTCAGAATCTCATGAGCCGCGAAATGCGCAAAAGGCAAAGTTTATTCTGAGTTTTTTTTTTTTTTTTTTCGGCATCTAAAATAATTCTTTGCCACAGAATACATTGGTTAAGACAAAATGCAGAAGAATATTTAATATATTTTCTTATGCTTTCAAATTCGCTTGTTTTAAAAAATTTATAATTGCAGTCAAAATTTGTGGGTTGTTAGCACTCAGTAAGTGAGTTAAATTAATAGGGAGTTGGACATTTAAGCCCCTTAATTCGTTAATTAAGTTGGTGATAGCTTGCCGATGGTTACCATAACCAAAAAATAGATGGAATTATGATCACATGTGCAGTACGGCGACTCTACGACTCCTAATCTATACAGATGTGACGGAAATGTACCGTGGTTTAGTTTTAATCTAGTTATAGTGGTAGACACATATCTTGGTACATGATAATCGAATATGTGAGGAATTATATTAGGCAAGGAACGATGAATAAGAGCATAGGGATTATTCGAAGATCTAATATATTGACCAAACATTTTGCCATTTCTCCCGTATGTTTGCTTTAAACAAATTGTTAATATCGGAGTTTAAGATAATGTTATTTATTTCGGAATTTTTTGTAGCCTCTTTTGCTAATTGATCCGCCCTTTCATTTCCAGTGATCCCTGAATGTCCCTTGGCCCATATAAATGTGACGGAAACACCTTTGTTAATCAGCATACGTAGTTTATGTTTGATGTTGAAAGTTATAAAATTACTAAGTTGTTTTGGCTTACTTGATATGGACAATAATGCAGCTTGCGAGTCAGATACTACTATGGAATTTCCGATATTACCTTCCGCAATAACACTAATTGCACAATCTAATGCGTACAGTTCTGCTGTGAAAATTGAACTTTGGTCGAGAATTCTATACCTAAAAGCTTGATTGGTGTTTGATATGTAAACAGCACAACCAGTTCCCGTTTCATTTTTTGATCCGTCTGTGTATAATATCATTTCATTGTTATAAGAGCTCAATATGGATTTAATAATACTTTTATTCTCTATGACATGATCACCATACTTAGGGAAAATGAGGGTGGGATTAAACGAAATAGTATCATATTCATTCGTGAATATTGGGTAGTTAGATGTGATATTTAAATAATCAACATAATTATTTGCTTCTAAAAAAGCATCTACAAGAGGTGGATTATTTTTTAATGCCCAAACAATAAATATAATATTTTTAAGAAGTGTAACTGAATCAACAGGAGAGATTATGTCTCTGCGCATATGAAGGTCACAGCTCATGAGGTTTTAAAACACCTCTACAAAATCGGCATTATAAAAAAACTGTAGCATGTTTCATGTATATTTGATCATACAGATGCCAAATGACTTCTTATATCGCCCTGTTTTAGGATAGCCACCGCTTTACTAAATGCTCTGTATTTTTTTTGTGTATTTTAAGTGCCTACGATATGACTCTAATGTTGCTCATATTTTCACATTGTTTAAATGTATGTTTGCTTACAACTTTTCTTCTGATTTACCAAGCTCGAAGTTTGCCCGGTCTATTTAATATAATTAATTGTATAACATAATCTCTTAATTACCTATTTCCGAAACAGAACGGCCAAATTAAACACTGTGTTCAGGATGATGATATAAACTAGAACAGTGAAAGTAAAATAGAGGGAGATGATGTAAAATAACAGATATCTCTGGGAATATGTTTACTCATGTAATGCAAGGAAATGAAAAATTGTTCAGTGTTATATTTTAAATTAGGTATTTGAGATATTTCACTGGCATAGTTTTTATTATTGTATTGTCTATTTAAGTAGTATATTGTAATACCAGTATGGAAAAGATCTCATTACAAAACTGCGAGTGTTGCAATCACACGATAGATAATATTGATATTGGAAAGTTTCCGAAGTGAACGACCTTTCTAAAATGCAAATCAGTCGACTATAGACCCAAAAAATCTGAAATATATTTTCGAGAGATACAAATTTCTACAAGAAGCCACAAAGGTAAATAAACAAAAGTTAGTTGCATATTTCTTAGATTAATTGTTTAGCTTGTTTAAAAGTGTTTGTAGAAAGTAGAATTTTTGCCGTAGATAGTTAACTGATTACACATATATAACAAGCCGTACTTTCGATTTACACTAAAGTAATAGACCGAGCTCCATGACAAAAGAGGTACCCCATCGAACACCTCAAATTTAAAAGGTGAAAACGGTTGAAAAATATGTAAATTCATGTTACGCACGTCAGACCATTAAAAATTAGTTACTTGTTATTTTTTATGAATATTGGAATTTAGCAAAAAAAAATTGATTTTACATTTCAAAACATCTGCTTGAAATTTTCTAAATTTGTGGTAAGTAATGAATCATTAAAAAAAAAAATTGGTCTGTCTGACAATTTTTGTTAACTAAGACAGACTTAATTTTTTCATAGAGCATATTTTTATGAAAGTACAATTCATAACATAACACCTAATTTAATAATACCTCTTGGGTTCATTGTAATTGGACCCATGTTCATTGATAAAAAATTTTTAGATTAACCCAGCTACCATCTGTCAAATTTTGTCACAAAGCTTGTAGAACACCCTGTATACTGCTTTTCTACTGTACCTTTTTATATCATACTTAGATGTGTTTGATAATTTTATTTACATAATTTTAAATATATTTGTCCATACGATCGAATTAAGTTAGTCCATGTTTTATTGGGTTATTTTGTTTTTTAATGTTAATTTGAAAGTGACGGTGTTCTGTAAGAAATAACGCAAGTTATGCAAACTAAGTGACATATGATATGGCAGTGTCGGCATGTATCACAAGAGACCATTAAGTTTAGGAGTGTTTATGTTTATATTTTAGTTTCGAGATATTGCTTGGATTGTTATTGAAACGTGATATCCCTAATAGCATGGTGTCGAGTTAACGCTACGGTTACAAGGCCGGCGCAGCGGCCTAGACAGATCTGTCGCTCTCGATGCGTTTTTCGTTAAGATGGGTCCTATATCATGCGCCCAGTAGTATTTTCAATACTAAAATCGGGAATTACTCTAGTAAAATAAGGATTCAACCTCGGAATGGAAGGGAATAAGCTGTAAATTGTATGAAGCTTTGTTTTGGCATTCTGAAGGCTGGTAGAAAAGCCTCATATGGTATCTGCGTCGCGCGATATTCAAGGTCAAAGGTCACGAAAGTCGGTTTTTCGCAATTATCTCGTTTCCTATGCGAAATACGTCATTTAAGGTTATTATAAAACTTTACTCTATACAATTTTCATTTTAAGCACAAATTTAGAAAATTTCAAAACATCTGCTTGAAATTTTCCAACTTTGTGGTAAATAATGAATCATTAAAAAAAAATTGGTCTGTCACAATTTTTGTTAACTAATGTGACAATTTAATTTTTTATAGAGCATATTTTTATGAAAGTACAATTCATAACACCTCCTTGATTTTTATTTTAAAATGAAGTTTAAGATCTCTCCTAACTATTGTAAGTGGTATGTTTGACAATTTTTGTTAATTAATGTGACAGACTTAATTTTAGATATGCAGCACCAATGCACCAGGATTAGTCATTGGCATTTCATTACACCCCCTTAAAAAAAGACAAATGAAGTTTAAAATCTCCTCTATGCATAAAAATTGGTCTATCATTGAAAAAAGTGTGGTTCATCACGTCAGACTTAATTTTGAAGCGCAGTGACGATTTTTTTTTTAAATAAGCTTTTACAATGGTCGCGTCAAAACACCACCTTAATTTTTTTCTGTAATTAATTAATTGGTCTCTTTTATGCATAAAAATTGGTCTGTCAGCGAAAAAATGTTTTTCACTACGAAAGAATTAATTTTCGTAAAATTATCTACAAATTTTGTTTCGTTTCAAGCATTTTTTCGTATCGTCAACAATTCTCGAGATACAGCGCGGAGAGAGGCAAGCGAAGCACATATCAGAAAATCGCTAATATTTCAAAAAGTTGCAACTTTAAACCCCTACAATGCTGGTACGAGAATAAAGGGAATTTAATTTTACATAATTAGATGTAAATTGGTTTGGCGCTCCATTTGAAACAAAAAAGTTTCTGAGGTTCGAATTTTACAAAATATAACGTGAAAATAGAACACTTGGTATACCATGATGGAATTTATTTTTATTGTCGAGACGAATCCATCTTCTTTCTAGGTGCCACAGAGCAAATAAGGATCTCCTACACAAAGAAAGTTATAACGGCTATTACAAACCGTTGCGCCTGTCAAATTATTATTAATGAAATGTCAAATATCTCCGAAACTGCTAGGTTTAGATATAGTGGAGTAGATCTGGCAGAAAAAAGGGGGTGAAAAACAAGTGCCCCTTTAAAAAAAAATTGCCTATCTTATAGAGGACGACTTCCCCCACTTCCCTGACACTTTCACATCCGAGATCTAGGTGGTGCGGGGGAGGGGAGCTAGTAAACATACGGAAAATCGGTTATTCTCAGTTTGCGCGCGATCGGGGAGACGGACAAAAAATGTTGTTGTGGGTGGTTATAGAAAGAGGTCGAGGCCGCGGAGGGAGCTCTCTAGGGTAATTAGGGAAGGAGAAGGAGGGGAGAACGTACAAAAAGGGAAAACGGCCATATCTCCGGTTCTAATAGAGCGATTTTAAATAATCAAAATGGGATTTCTCCTTTCTCTGAGCAGCTATAATGTTGGACAGGTAGGAAATAATTTTCGCCGAAAATGTAAAAATGGGGGGCAACAGAAGAAATGTATTTTTGTTTTCAAAACAATTTTTTTCATGAAGGGGTGAGTGGGGGGGGCAAAATGCTCCTAATAAACGGGGATTTTCATCCCCTTTTAAATGAAAAAATTATTTCTCAAATTCCTTCATTACGACAGGCAGGGCGACAACTTGAAGTTTAAGCCCTGCAGAAGGGCAAAGGTAAGTCCTGCGCCCTTCTGCCAGGGCTCATTTTAAAGAGAACAAATTTCTCCTTTTATTAAAAAAAAAAAAAAATCGATCGGACAGCAACTTGCGCTACGCGCGCGAGTTAGACTTATAAATTTATTTCTTTCCGTTCAGCAGCTGCAGCGGCGGGAAAGTAGGCGTGGCCTCTACCCTCTCTACTCACTCGCTGCTCTCACTCACACACACACAAAGGGAAATCGAAGGTCAGAAAGGCAAGTCTAACATTTTTCCTTGATAAAAAAAATAGTTTTGAAAAAATAATAAATTTTTTCTTTTGTCCCCCATTTTTACATTTTCGGCGAAAATGATTTCCTACCTATCCAACATTATAGCTGATCAAAAAAGGAAGAAGCGCTATTTTTATTTTTTAAAATCGCCCTATTAGAACCGGAGATATGGCCGTCAGGCATCTTTGCACGTTCCCCCCTCCCTCTCCTTCCCTAATTGCCCTAGAGAGCTCCCCCGCGACTTTGACTTCTTCCTATAACCACCCACAACAGAAAAAAAAAATTACCATCCTAACCCCATCCCTTATCTCTTAAACACCCCTTATACCTCCTCTCCGATCCCTTTTACTACCTTGAAACTCAATATCTTCAGATGGCCATATCTCCGGCCTTAATTGGCCAATTCAAAAAAACCAAAAACCAGTTTACGCGGCTCGAGGAGACCTTTCTTACTTATCCGAAATATTTTTTTGTCCGTCTCCCCGATTGCGCGCAAACTGAGAAAAACCGATATTCCATATGTTTAACAGCCCCCCCCCCCCCCTAGATCTCGAATGTGAAAGTGTCAGGGAAGTGGGGGAAGTCGTCCTCTATAAGATGGAATTTTTTTTTTTTTAAAGAGGCACTTGTTTTTCAAATGCCAGATCAAGTCGGAAATATACAAGGTGTTCCATTTAAAACAAGCAAGTATCCGCGTTGTATCTCGAGAATGGTTGAGGATACGAAAAAATGCTTGAAATGAAAATTGTAGATAATTTTATGATCTACAAGTGTTATAATAACCTTAAATGACGTATTTCGCATAGGAAACGAGATAATTGCGAAAAAACGATTTTCGTGACCATTGACCTTGAATATCTCGCGACGCAGACGCGAGAATATATAAGGCTTTTCTACCAGCTTTCAGAATGTCAAAACAAAGCTTCATACAAACTTACAACTCATTCCCTTCCATTCCGAGGTTGAATCCTTATTTTCCTGGAGTAATTCGCGACTTTTTTTAAATGTTCGTCAATTTACCAGGTTACCATTTTTGATTCGCTGTTTTAGTAACTTATAAATATGTTGGGAAAGTACTGATTAAAAGTGCCTTTCTCTTTGCTCTTTAGATAATTCTGATTTGTATATTTTACGATTGGAATGTGCAGGATAGGAATTTTTGTATCATTTGATTAAACACTAAATACAATCTATCAGATTAATCTGTTTGTATTGTGCTGTATATTTTCTGCTTATCGATAAAACTATTATAATAAATACATTCTTAATAAACCAACAATAACTTGAAGTACTGATAACTTTTTTTTTCAGTTTTATCACTAACAACATGTTAAAATTGATAAATATTTATTAATATATACTTTCGTAATTTACCACATCACACTTTCATGAACAATGCATACAGAATCAGACTATATTTTTATTTGTAAAATTTTCCTGAGGTGATTATGGCTAATATTTATAAAACCAAAAGTATAAACATCCAATGACTGTGGTTCACAATATTTATGTTCGTTGAATGTTTATCCATTTATCGGTTCATACAACCATAGCGGCGGGTCCGCTGTCGCATGTGGCCTCATTTATGCTTAAAAGATCCCTGTATATACACGCCTAGAAGTATTTTCAATTTTAAAAGTAAATGTACCTACATTCATAAAACTGCCACTTACATCAGAGTATTCCGCCAAATGAGCAAAGCGAAGTCAAAGGCACCAGCAATAGTACATTTCAAATTCAAATAGTTCTTATGTTGGATAGTGAGTCTGGTTTGTTAAACGGGTCGTAAGATTTTCTCTCTGTGATGTCAGTTAACCGACAAAGGCTGTCGACTAGTATGAATGAGAATGACGAGGAGGCGAAGATATTATACCCAAGAAGACCTACCACGCTGTGGAATGCCATGGCGTGAAGCCGAGGATAGGTAATTCGTGGTACAGTAAAACGGTCAGTGAATGCCGATGTGGAGACTAGTTTGCAGCAAATTGGGCGACCGCTCAACGGTACTTCGAGGCACTTGAGATGTTTCCGGAGGCCTAAGACGGGAGATTATTTTATTCTCGAAGAAAATATTTCTTACATGTTGCCGCACTGGACGTTGGGTAATAAGATACGCCGTAATCGAAAAAATGGGTGGATACCGATTATATCCACCCAGAGGTCATTGTACAGCTATCACAATTTTAATAATGATTTCGTCATTCCGGTATAAATGAGGTGAACATTTTTTAGTCAGCACATTTACGCTTAGAAAATGCGACCCAAATTGAACCCATAAGCGAGTCTTATTGCTATAGAATCAAATATCGTTCGTATAAATTTTTATTTATTAGTTTTATAAACTATAATGTGCCTTTATAATAGACCAAGAGCTAGTGACACTCAAACCGTGCTGATTCCATTGTGAACAAAAAAATTACAGAATGTAGTACTAACATTGTATAATATGAAATCGCATGCCTGCCTGCTCGGATCGGTTGCGTTTATTAAAAAAAAAAAAATTTGTTGCGTTTTCAAAACGTATTAATGGTCTCATCGCAATGTGGATAAAATTTTTGATACAGCTGCTAGACACACTACTAAATACGAATTCATGTGCCTGCCAGCCGGAATCGGTTGCGAAATCCCGCCTGCCAATTAAAAGCCAGTCCCAAAAACTGCATAATTTGGCTCATCGCAATGTGCACGAAAAAATTTCACGAGATAGTTTAAAGCATTCAAAATTCATTTTCGAGTGCCTGTCTTGTCGATCATGTTGTTTTAAGTGCCTGCCAACCCATGGAAAGTCGCGCGCTCAGTGTCGTTGAAAGTTGATCGGGGTCATTTCAATGTGCACCAAAATTTAAGAAAAGCTAGAAATTAATTTAGATGCGATTTAAAGCGTTTGCCTCTCCGAATATAATGCACAATGCCGCCTTCCAGCTCTCCAAGGCCGCACGATCTCGCTCAGCCCCGGTGACATATTCTTCAATGTTATATTATTTTGTTATTATTTTAAATGTATAATACATGTTGAAATGAAAAATAGGGTATTTTGCAAGAGAAAAAAAGAACTTCTCTAATGGCGTACTTCAGTGCATAAAAAGTAATGGGTGCTTTTCCCCTTCAAAAAATATTATTTATAAACTTGTATCTTCATCAATTTTTGAGATACTACAAGAGAAAATACGTTCCCATTTTACAAGTGTTTATTTCTACAAGAAAAATGTATTAAAAATTCATTTGCTCAAGTATTCCTCATCAGATTCTCGCTACAATCAGTTTCTACCCCATCGCTGTCATTCTCATTTTCTTCAATGCTTGCAACGTTTTCCGGCTGATCCGTTTCTTCTGTAAAATTAATAATTTATTAATATTACTTAACAGTAGCGAATGCGGAAAATTCAATCAAAGCCTTTTTAAAATGTATGCTCTTCAAATCTTTTGTAAAATCGGTGTAGTGCTTTTGCTCAGAACCTGAGATTCGGAATTAGCGATCTTCTGTATTATCTCGAAGCAAATGCTCATTGTCTTTGATGGACGGACTGAAGTAAGAGTCGAACATTACCGCTATTTCTTTCGCATTGTGGTTCAGAAAAACATTTAGGCATTTGCTGGCGATTTTCCCATACTGAACAGGAATTTCCTTGATTGCATGGAGAGCAAAAACAATCATCAAAGACCACAAGATGGACATTACTTGGCTCACAACTTTCAATTTGTAATTCCAATGACTTTATAAGCGCAGACTTGTTGACTTGTTGGGGGATACTGGAAAACCTCAGGTCTAATGATCAACTGTCACCCCTAAAAGCCTACCAAACAATTCTCTCTGCATCTTGAACTTTTCCTTCAACCCTATTTTTTTTTTGGCTGCGCTTTCTTCATTGGTTTCTCGAATCTGTCTTTGTTTACGCTACACTTCTAGATGAATTTTTTGCGTAACTCATTGTGTTAAGCACGCCATTGAAGTTTAACTTATGATTTCGGCGACACTTAAAACTGTACCCGCACTTCGTTGCCGATAACGTGAAAAAGATCAGATTCTGGTCTTGTACTTCGCAAAAAACACAGAATTTCTCGTTTTCACCCATTTTCTATTTTCATATAGAAATATACGTCTACGCGCTCGAAACATTAGCTGTGACTGCGACTATTCAATCTATTATATGAGTGATGTCCGTATTAATTTTGAGGAAAGGGGCGAGCAAGGCTGCGCGGCCCTGAAGAGCTGAAAGGCGGCATTGTGCATTGTTCGTTCAACTTTCAACGGCACCGAGCGCGCAACTCTCCAGGGGCTGGCAGGCACTTAGTGCAAAATGGCCGACAAGGCAGGCACTCGAAAATGAATTTTGAATGCGTTAAACTATCTCCTGAATTTTTTTCGTGCACATTGCGATGAGCCAACTTCTGCAGGTTTTGGAACTGTTTTTTTAATTGGCAGGCGGGATTTCGCAACCGATTCCGGCTGGCAGGCACTTGAATTCGTATTTAGTAGTGTGTCTAGCAGCTGTATGAAAAATTTTATCCACATTGCGATGAGATCAATAAATACGTTTTGAAAATGCCACAATTTTTTTTTTTTTAATAAACGCAACCGATCCCAGCAGGCAGGCACGCGATTTCCTAATATACAATGTTAGTACTACATTCTGTATTTTTTTTGTTCACAATGGAATCAGCACGGTTTGAGTGTCGCTAGCTCTTGGTCTATAGAGAGCTTTAAAATTTAATAAAAGAAATATAGCACGGTTCCGACGGGGATTTGAGCTAGGATAAAATAATCCTAAGAACTTTTGATTTTTTGGTGTACTAGTGTGTAATTACGCACATTAGTCACGTAAGAAAAAGTTCTGCCACGAGACCGCCAGGTCGAGTTTTTGAGTACGAGCAAGCGCAGTAAGCGAGTAACTCAAAAACTATATGAGTTTAGTAAAACTGCTTTTCTTACGAGATTGGTTTATACTATTTTTTCGCATTTTGTGTTAGTAATTATAAGCAAATAGTGATAGATACAAAAACATTACAAAGTTTAAAATTTAAAAAAATTCATAGTAGGTACTTGTGTGGGATTTTCGTAACCTAGTAACTGACACGGCGGTGTTACTGTGTAAATGAAAATGTAATGCTGGCTTATTTTCTTAGAGTACAGGAAAAACTGTTTATCTTCTTCATTGTGGAAATGTGGAAAAAGTATTCAATGCTGAACGCAACTTAAAAAATATATATTGATTTTTCTAATGATGAAAAACCGACTGTTTATTTAAAAAGGGAGTCAAGAACTTACAAACGAAAAAAAAATGTTTACATTCTCTCACTAGCATGTAATACATCATATTACATATGTAAAACCACCATAATAATAGCCATATTCTCTGCCTGTGTTGGATAATAGTTATTAATTATATAAGAGGATTAACAAGTCTCTAATCTATGAGAAAAGATGTGCACTAGAGCGCAGCCAAGAGTCACGTTTTTTCGAGTGGTTTGAAAGGCTGTTTTTTAATGCTCGAATGCAATTCAACGTTTTATCCACGACCACGGCCAAATTAGTGTGAAAGCCGTATGAGAACAGGTGAAAAATTGTGATTTTGAGAAACATCAAATTTGACAGGTTTATTTTAACTAAGAATCTTTTGATTTTGAGCAAATAAATAGAAGGTCATTGAATCGTTTCCATGACATGAGTTTGTTCATTAGTTGACAAAAACGCGAAAAAATTTGCAAAATCGACAGAAAAAAATGGGTGATAATGCTGAGAATTTCTTCAATTCGGCTGAAATCATGCAAGAAGCTCAAGAAGCAGCATTACGTCTGTTACCAGCGAAAAGCAAAAGTGGATACGGGAAAGAATTGGTAAAATTCGACAACTGGCGAAAAAAAGAGGCACAGGAGAAGGATCAATTACAGAAGAAGTGCTGCTATCCTACTTTTCAATGTAGAGAAACGATTTGCTGCCTCTTCAGTATAGACAAAGCATTCCATGTTAAAATCAACGTTGAAAGTACACAAAGGTATGGATATTTCAAAGTATGGTAAACTTGAAAGCCGAAACGAGAAATTATAAACGGAAGGCAAAGATACTGGAGAGAAATCAAACCAAAATTTTTTTCAAAGAAGCACTGGATGAGGTATATTTACAAGTTAAGGTAGGATGTCAATAATTCAATTTATACATTGAGCTTTTTATTTTGAACTCATTACAGGTTGCAACGATCATAGGAGTTGCAGGAGTTTGTTGATGTAATGAATGAACCTTTTTGGATATCAGCCACGTTCAAGACAAACGTAGTTACCTGTACGTACTCATTCCGGATATGAAAACTCATTCCAAGAAGTTTCATGATCACGGAAAAAGCTTTTTCAGTCAATGTTGTAGAAATGTGTCGGAAATACATCAATTTGCGACCTAAAACTGCATATGAGAGATTTTTCTTGCGATATATGGCTGGAAAATGTACTACACAACATGTAGGCATCAACACAATTTCGAAAGGCTTTTCAAAAGTGGCTTCATTTTTTGGGCTTCTTGATCCAGAAAGTTTTACCGGACATGGAATGAGGTATTCTTCGGCAACATTGTTGGCCAATACTGAGGGTGATATTACCACTGCCAGGCGTCAGGGTGGTTGAAAATCGACTAGGGTAGCGGAAAGCTATATAGAAGAATCACTGTCCAGAAAGATGGCAATCGCTGAAGAAATTCAGGTCCTACCATGTACATTGACTAGCACGGTTATCAATGTCGGTGAAGTTGTGGACCCCTCCATTTCTTATTCAGAAACACCCTATCGAGTTAATTTAATTAATCCCGGTCAAATAACAAGAAAATCGTTCTTGATATGAATGTTAATGTTAATATTAATAATAACTCTAAATACAATTCTATAAAATCGAAGCGTGGTATTATGAATTTTAATCCACTAGTGTATAAAAGGGCCTTTAATCCACGGAAAATATACTTCGTAATATAGTGGTCGTGGATAAAAGTTATTATGGCCACCGTAGGCGGTGAGGTAACATATGAATCCTCAAGACCAACGGAACTTGGTAGGTACATTAACGAGTATGTTTTAAGATAGAGATAATTTAATGGAGTAGACTCTAAAATAGAGAAAAGGAAATCCATTTACTTTTCGAAAACTGTCATTCAAAGTTGACTTTTACATGATTTTAATTAAATAACATGTCAAAACGACAGTTCTTCGTGTACAGAACGTAAAAGTCTTCTACCTATATTACAGCAGTTGTTCAATCATTAAACGTTATATTAAATGTAAATTAACTTGTCCAGAGGAAGTTAATATGGAATCTTATTGCCAATTTATCCCGCTAGAGGCGCCACTGTGCTTTACATAAACACAAATCAGTAGGTGCTCACTTTTCTAAATAACTGAGTACATTCGACATTGTTGCAGAAGGTAAATCAGAATCTGCATATAGATCTTTATTTGTTAGCATCTGGTATGAAATAACTAGTTTGATCTTCATCTTGTGGTAATAACGCAAATGGTTTCAACGTGAAATATTTTTTTGCATCATAGAGAAATCAATCTGTACTTAAAGGTTCATATATTATAAAACTTCATAAAATTATATCATACTGTTCAATACTGCGTATAATTTCAACACATATACCAACCTTTCAGTTAGGTCTCTTTGTATAATAAATCATCATTATTCAAATAATGAAACACATAACATCCTTATTTATACTAATCTATAATCCATATAAATATATATTAGGAAAAACAAAAATATTAATTATAGCGAGAGAAATAATATATAAAAACTTATGTTTTAAATTCACCAGCACTTGCTTCAAGTTTTATGCAAATATTGCTGTAATAAAATCGTTTATTGAAAATGCACACTAGGCAGTATTAAAATAACACTGGCCTAAATAAATAAATAGTTATTTATTATAATCAACAATTTATTGTCTAAGCAATTGTGCGATTTATCTTTTCTCGACGTTTCCTCCCAAAACTTACAACCGATATACGTAACAAAATTTTCTTAAATGTGGAGTTAAGAATGAAAATTTAACCTATAACCGCATTTTACTGTCTTCTCCGAACAAAAACATTTTTACAAGTTTAATTTTTTTAGATTGTTGTATCTTTTTGGATCTTCAGATACGGATAAATTACACTCTATTTAGTTCTTTGCTGATGCTTTATATCATTTAGTAACATTTTACAACTTTAACTGATTATTTGAAGATTTAATTACGTGGATTGAATTTAATAAGAAAGAAATTGTCATCAAAGAATTAAGGAGGTGGAGGTTTGGAGAGGTTGTATGCCTAACAGGCAACCACGGCAAGTGACGCGATATGGTCAGATGTGCCACACAACATAGGGAGGTCAACGACATTGCATGAAACACGCGTTAAGACGTTGTGCATTAAAAGATTACGAAAAATCTCTGGATTCGCATAATGCACATTATTTCTCTCCTATTATAATATTTAATATATATACATGCCAAATTTCAAGCCGATGCGACATCTGGAAGTGTGGGAAAAGTGAGTTGTAAGATTTGATTACAATGTTACAGGTCAAGACGGCAAAAGTGTGTAGAAAAAGTAGTTGACTAGATCAGATGGTCAAAAAAAATGTTGAAAATAAAGGCAAATCAGTGGACTTGGTGGAAAGTTCAGAAAATAAAGTGTTTTGAATATTTTAATAATAATAACAAGCTAACCATTATACTCTTCGTCGATTTACTGCAATTTTTTATAATTGTTAAGTACACATTCTATAAGATACTTCTTGCAGTATATTTCTGTAAATAATATTAGTTTTAGACATTTTTTGTTCAATTACAACATGTATATATATTTTTAATTTAAATAATGAATAACTTTTTATTTATTGATCGATTTTGTTAAAAAACAATAGAGTTCTTCCTCTAGCTAACACCAACTTATTATCCAAAGTTCAATATAATCGGCATTTTCGTTTTTAAGTTACCATGCTTACGAGAAACGTGAAGGACGGACGTATATTTTGCGAAGAGTACAATATAATTGAAAGTAGGGAGTCGGTTTCAGATGGCGTCGGAGGCAGATGCATTTTCGTAGCTCCTACGAAATTTCGAATAAACTCGGTTAAAACTTTGAGAAATCGTGCGAAATTGTGTTGAATTAAAGCGTGGACAATTCTATATTAATTGATATAAGTTAGCATGAGTCCGGCTGTTTGATATAGTCGATATTTGATTAAGACATATTGGTTGATTAAAGCATCACCTAAAAGCGTATATAAACAACTTGAAAAAGGGACACAAACATTTGGAAATATAATATAAACAGTGCACCATAAACGTATCTTCAGTAAATAACAACAAGCTGGTTTCCTAGAGGGGTGAAAAAACGAGTGCAAGTAGTGTGGGAATCCTACAGAACAGAGAGGGAGGCTGCCACACGGACGAAAAAGATAAGTTCTATCAGTAGTATTAGTTTATTAATCATTATTAATTATTAATCCTAATTGAATTTCTTAAAATTAGAAATGTATAAATCATGAGTCAGGTGCCACAACAGGAAGATTTTGACTGACAGCACATGCTCCATATATTGGGTTTATTTACGAATAGAACAATATTCCTCAGGTCAAAGTAGTTGGGATCTGCTGGATATACGCTAGAGCGTCCCAAATGTTCTTGTAGATCTCTTTATTTTTGCAGATTTTACTTTATTGCTTTACCTTGTCACATCGGTATACAGGGTGTCTCAAATGTTTGCTCGGGGCTCTTCCTTGCACTTCCACTGTAAATAGCTATTTACCTGTGGAACGCTTAATAAATAAAAGCTTCTTACAGAGAGATAATGTAAATCTTGGAAAATAAACAGAATGGGCGCATCGATACAGGACGTTGAAATGAAAATGCAAAATTCTGGGAAACATGAAACCATATCTGGACTCAAGCGAAGAGGAGGATGTGCACACTTCTAGATTCAGAAACAGTAGAAGAAGAAGAATAAACAAGGAGATGATTGAAGGGAACTTAAATGAAGCATCTCAAAAACACCTTCATTTCCCATTCTATATTACTACCCCATGCGTTAATGGCTCTCGCTGCTGGCAGTAAGCATGTTCCATATCCAATTAGCAATGCCTACCATAAGCTCGCTAATCAATCAACCAATCAATAATAATAATTTAATAATTGAGAGTATATTAAACCAACTTAACGAACAGAGAATTAGCTCCGATATCAGTGGCAACAACAGAGTAAACCACCTCTTCTACATTGATGCTCTGAAGTTATTTGCTAAGAATGAAGATCAACTAAAGTAAACGCTATCGCGATCTTCAAATCGTTCAGTGACATCAGAACGGAATTTGGCTTTTACAAATGCGCTAGTGGCCTTCCAGGTAAACCTGTGAAAAGCCAAAATATTGTGCTGAAATCAATCTGTGATGCGAAGTATGAATCTAGGAGAAAGATACAACTCTATCTAGATGTCGACGAATGCGCCGAAATCGACAATGACGAAAGAAAAATTAGAGTAGCAAGGGAATACTACCACAATAAACACTAGAGTTTTGAAATTGTCGATTGGTTGCCGAAAATGGACATAAAAGCAAGGAAAATCTATCAATAGGCGGAATTCATCATCTAAAAATAGATACGCACCGGTTATATTACGTTACGAATTCGTGTGGATCAATACACTTGGAATCTTCTAATGACCCCGCAATCATAGGACCGAGGAAAGTCAAATTCAGACGTCTAATTAAAGAATATGATAAGAAGAACTTGGGTACCATCCAAAGAAGCGCGTAAAATTTAAGAACATCTGAGAACCGAGGCCACTGACGAGGACGCCAAGAAGAAAATGAAGAATTCAGCATCGAAGGAGGAAAATAGAAGTACTCTGCGCAAAGCCGATGCATGGACAATTCTTCCGCAACCTAGGTAGATCAGCAAGGGGCAAGTGGGGATCTGCAAAGTGGTTGGGTAACTCGGGCTTGAAGGGGAAAACGAAAAGTTTAATAATATCAGTGTAGGACTACACACTAAATACCAGATACCTTCAGAGAATGTACTGACATAGCGTATTGACAGCAAGGCTTGTCAGAAGAACATGTCACTCAGGTTGTGGCTGGGTTTACTACTTTGGCATCACCGAAGAACCAACACAAGTGAATAGCCAGTTATATAGTGGTAGTTATAATAAGTCATGTGCAAGCACAATACAATGGGCTTGTTCAGCATTTTTTTTTTATTTCACAAATCGAAAGTGCAAGTATAAATTAATGGATCTGCAAAATATCAGAATCTTATTCGCACGTTTAGTATCTTAAAAACTATTACAAATTTCCATCTCACGAAAATGGGGCGTGGCCAGGCGCTACGTCACTATACGCATAGACTCGGCGATCTCAATAGACTTGATGCTCCTTATTGGTTATAATTATAAGTGTTTTCGAAGTATTGTTTGTTTTGCTTACTACTTGACAGTAGGGGAGTACAATTTGGTGAAATGTCAAAAAATTACAATTTTCTCTCGCTCCTCCCAGAACGAATTTTCAATTTCGACCCTGCAATTTACGATTATAATTCATCGCAGACCTTCTCCTTTCCGTAGACACATAGAACGAACTTCCACTCGACGTATTTATTTAGTTACCAGCGTTTAAAAATTCCATGTTTTTCGACTTTTCAGGTTAAATTTGAAAGGTCCCAGAAAGCCATTTTTCTTACGTCACTTACGTATAGTGACGTCACATATGAGCGCTCGGTTTTTGCAACTATTACCAATTTCAACTCCTTATATCTCGAGAACGGAAAAAGTTAATAATACAAAATTTTAAGTGTATAATGAGAATATCGAGTACTATATGAAAAAGTATAAAAACCATATAAAAAGAATATCATGGAACAAGCCCATATACCGTTACCGCAAAAATATTTTGAACACACTCCAGAAAAAGATGTTAATATCAGTGATGCACCTATGTGGGACTTGCCCATTATACTGATAGGGAAATTCGTGTGAATCGACCAACCATGGCCGTACATTAAAAAAAGAAAAATCCTGCTTGCTGGTCGATGTATTTACCCTGGATGGTGCCAATCTGATGCTCAAGCACACTGAGAAGTTGAACAAGTACAAAGACCTGGAAATAGAATGTGAAATACAAGTACCATAGTGGTATCAGTAATTGCAGGAGCCCTTGGAATTGTTAGGAAGGGCCATGACCAAAGTCTACAACAACTGCTTGTCAACCGAGCATGTAGAAGATCGCATTATTGAAAACAGTGCACATCCTGAAGAAAATCTTATAGTAGAAGTAACTTAACCTCTTATTGAGATCCGGTCTCTGAGTTGTTGAAGAGAAGAAATCACCAACATCGCCAAAAGAGTCCAAGAACCTGGAACAGTCTCCAACAGAGCTGAATGACTTAGTGTACCGTCAAGGAATTAGTAACAATTCATCTTTAATGATGAATATGCTAAATTTATTGTAACACATACACAATATTGTTAAAAAAATGTTTTTTTTAAACATTGTAATCCTCTAAGGAATATAAGAGCATATAATAATTTCTTTTAAACGCCGAAAAATCCCAGGATCACATCAAGTCAATTCGATATCAACGGTCAAGAAAATAAAAATATTTATGCACAGAATTATTGGTGACTGCTGCTCTGTTTGTATTACATCCAATAATTTTGCCAACATCGATATTTTAAAAGATGTCCTAGACAGGATAATCTCGTGAAAAATTTCGAGGCATCAGATTTATAGAATTTCTGTTTAATGCAACAAGCAAGGTTTGTAGTTCTTATGTCCATTTAACAGCTGATGAAAATGAGAAAAATGTATATAATTCAATGTATACATTTGAGCTGGGTAACAAATACCAAATTAGTTCAAAAACAAATAATATTTTTTTCCTAGAACATCATAGAGACATTTCTGGCGGACCTATATGTGTTTAACGTATTTTTATCTATTTATAATTTGTTAAAGTAAGAAGAAACCACAAGGTCGAGGCTTTATGGAAGATGAGTCAGTAATTGGCACCATTCCATTCAGTCTTTGTTGTTTTGTAGGATTTGTCAAGCATCTGTTTCTACACATTTTGTCTTATAGAAAGTTGTTGACTTGAAGGATGCGATTTCCTATCTATTCTGCATGCTATTTTTTTCTTCTTTTCGCGGATTTTCCATTCCAAACGCTATTTTCTAATTTACACAATTTACATTTAATTGCGACAACGTTCAAAGTTTGCAAACAATTAAGATATTTTCTGTGTATTTACACCAACTCAAAGTTGAAAAGCTTAATGATGATCTGGAAAGTATTTAATCAAGGTAAATTAAAGAAAACGCTTCAGTCATTGTTTTATTTATTATTTCTTGCTAATTAGCAAGTAAATTACTTGTCAACACCGCTGGCTACAAACCAGCAAAAAGCAGTTAAGCTTACGACGTATAATTCCAAGTATCTGAAGTAAAAAATAATCCAATACAATCGTACTAGACACATTTAAAAGGTTAGGTGGTTGGCGTTTAGTGTAAGCAAATTAGCATTTCTGACTAAAAGTTTACCGAAGTAATGAATTTGTTAATTATTTATTCTATTGGGTCCTATATTTCAGGAACGACGCACCTGAAAAAAATTTCAATGCTTTTCAGGAATTTAACGTGTACTAAAATTCATTAAAATCTGAGTGTTGATTTTTTTGCTTGATTTATTTCGTAGAGAAAATAACTCTCGAAATAACCCATAAGTTAACTCTTCTTTTAGCTACATTTTATGTAGGATGTAATGGAATCAAATACAAGTAATTTTTGCACCTTTCTCAAAAAAAAAAATGTTCTGGTTTTCCAAACCACGTCAGAATTCATAAACTCAGGGTGTGTTTTGGTTATCCAAATGAAAGGTTTTAGAAAAAAAATCCAGCAATTTCGTTATACTTCCCTATTGACAATGCGATGACATGACTGAACCATGCGCACTGCAGAAAACGCTCATATTAGATAATATTATCCCCTCACTTGATTTATTGTTATATTTCACATAACTCCTTTTTAGTTATCGAAATTAGGTCTCTTGTGACCATGAACTTGAAAATGACACTTTATTATCCAAGCTTGTCTTGAATGCTTCTAAGGCGTGACAAGACTAGATTTCCCGTAGTTAATCGCAGTTTGTGGAAAAGAGATACCGATAATAAGCATTAAATTAGTTATTAGTTTAAAGGAGATAAACTTGCTGTAAACAACTTAGTGCATTACAAGGACATCTCCGGAATGTTTCTGCGAATTGTCTGTATTTGAGACGATAACAATTCTTATTACTTGTTTGTATGCATCAATATAGATAGTTTTGTAACAAATCAGAATTATAAACGAAAATACGACGACAAGTAGAATGTGCCCACAAAGACTTGGTTTAATTCAAGCTATAAACTATAAGCTTGTTCTTAGTGGCTACAATGTAATGTAAATAAACACTCCACTTTATAGTTGAGATATTTGAGACGACGTTATTTAAAAATACGAAAAATATGTTGAAAACTAAACACCTGAATTAACCAATTTCTGTTCTCCAATTCGAACTGCAACCAATTAAATACCATTTGTTATTATCAATATAAATACTAATCGTGTTGACCTGCGTCCCTCTAAAATTGCGGATCGGATCTGTCACAGGCTTTTCGCGAGGGCGGTTTTTCGGGACACGTTCGGTGTCACTCGATTCGGGAATTAATTCTACATTGTTTAGGATAAATTTGGAGGGGTTCCCTTTAATAGTATTTGAGTAATTAACGCATAAGTCGGCAATCTCTCTCGGTTCTTAAATTTAGGAACGGGCAGTCGAGGAATTGTAGGTGAATATAAGTTGGCGAAATGTCACCAAATGTCAAAAAACCGCTGTCAAGGAATCACTACTTCCACATCCAGGTTTTTCATCAAAGTCACTTTAAAGGAAACATCTTGACTAGATTTGCACTCTAGTATGTGAAAATTATGGGTCATAGAATTTTAATAATATTTGGAGCAGATGTCATAGAAAAGTTTGAGGCGTTGGTTTCTACCAAATACGTTAAAAATTAAGTTTATTTATTTAGTTTACCCTACTTATTTTCCCCTAAGGAATCATCTTCAATGGAATCATCTCAATCAGATGTCATTACAATACATCCGTGTACTAACTTTCAAGTAAATATCTCAATTTTATAATATCAAACCCATTAATAATGGAGCGGAGATGGCGGCGTTTGAAAAATATCATGTCAAAATATAATCCAGTTTAAGATATCGTTATACTTGTAACAAATTCCAAGTGAAAATCAAAATTTAATTTTATCAGCTCTTTTAATAAGGGAGTGGGGGTGATGGGGGCATGAAAAATATTATAAAAATTTTGAGTCTTTAGCTTCTAGTACATACACTGACTTTCAAGTTTCTGTACTCACACCAGCTTGCTTTACTTATTTTCCCCTATTTAACCCCCAACCCTTCGACGGAAGCTTTTCAAAATATAATCTAGTTCCAGATGTCGTTATGATACATACGTGTACCAAATTTCAAATGAATATCTTAATTTTATTTTATCAACCCCTTTAATAATGGGGGGATGAAAAATATTTAAAAAAAAATTGAGTCTTTAACTTCTAGTACATACACTGAATTTCAAGTTTCTGTACTCAGACCAGCTTGCTTTACTTATTTTCCCCTATTTTATTATGTTCAGCGTTATAAATTACTTAATGAATATTTGGACAAATTATTATTTTTATTACTGTGCTTGAGTGATTTTTTGCAATTAATTGTTTAAAATGGCATTTTGGAGACTTAAAAAACTTGATAAGGCGTCCAAAGATGTCATTCGTCGATTTGTGTATGATTTTTACAATGAACAGAAGGTGCTCACATTAGAAATGATTGGGGATAAGTTACGCGACTATCCAGATTATAACTATAAATTATTATTAGGTACCTTGCGAAATGTTTTGATCGATTGCGGTTTTAGGTACAAAAAATTGGACAAACGAATCGTAGTTATGGAATCAGCGCACATCGTTGATCATCGAAACGAGTACCTGCGAAAAATAAAAGAATACCGAGATGCAAATAAGAGACATAATTTATCTAAACGAAACATGGTTTCAATCCCCACAATTAAGTGAGTCTGTCTTAAAGAATATAAAGATAATAGCACAGGAAACGTTTTGATCGATTGCGGTTTTAGGTACAAAAATTTGGACAAACGAATCGTAGTTATGGAGTGCAGTGTGTATCTCATGTGATAAAAAAGGAAAATGAATGTTCTATGTTAGCACCTATTAATCCAATTATTATTAATGTAAATACCGATTCAAGTTCTGAAAACTGGGATAGTGACGAATGAAATATTGTTTATTTAAAGTTCATAGACAAAGCTTTTTTAAATTTGTTTATTTAACGTCGACCTATTTCCGCTACTGAGACCAATTACCGATGCCAGGAAACGAGTTCCCCCTTTAAAATTTTACCGAATGTTTCCTTTACAGAAGAGTAGAAATTTTCAACCTGCCTAACATCATGATACTGCAAAGTTCATAGTATCACGGCCAAACATTTAACAAACAAGAAAGTCGCTGCTTTACGCCCCTTCGGAAGGGTTATATACCATTTATGCAACTCCCGACTAAGATTACACAACTTTGCCGCTAGAAGATAGAACGAGAGGTAGGTCACTAGGCAATAGACGTAGCCTTAATATATCATTTATGTGACTTATCAAATGTGATAAACATATTTTTTCATTAACCACTTCTATTGAATAAAGTTATTATAGAAATCCCTTTCTTTAACAATTAAAAAATAATTATTTATCATTTAAAGCATTTTTACATTTCTACCGCCGCCGCCTATGTCCCATAAAGTGCCGACTTTACTCCGAGTTTTCGTTTTTATGCTGCCCCAATTGAGATTATATATACTATACTACCAAAAATAATATCATGAAATAAGCATATTAGTATACTTCCACCGTGGAAGTAATTTTATCAGCGAAACCGAGAGCTGGCATGTTGGGCGAGAATAGATCACACACCCAGAGGGGTTTGTTATAAGATTCCAAACAGTCTTTCATTTATTTTCAGAATTCAGTACAGGAATAAGGCGTATGATAAATTTCTTTGCAGAAACAAAAATATTACTAGTTAATTTCAGCAATACTTCTTATACGGTTCAATTCAAGCTTGAAATTTAACATCATTTAAAATGCCAGATTTGAAGCATTCCCCAGATTTAACCACAACCAAGGCAAACATCAAAATCCCAACTGCTCCTTTCATCCTCATACTGATTCTCAGTAAACATCATTTCCGTTTGTATTTCCTACCTGATTGGCGCCCAGCATTGTCAGGAATTTAACTGCCATTTTATGTGTCTTTGTGCTAGCGTTAAAAATGGGGGTCAAGATTCAACGACAAGCTAAATTATCGCTAGTCGGTAAATTCTAGACAATGCAAGCAAGCAATGAAAAACAAATTATTATCGTGACAGTTAACTCGCAGTTATGCCTCATGTATGCAAAATAGCACGTTTAATGTTCTTAATTCTTATTGGCAGCCATAAACAAAGCAGCACACAACTGCTTAATGCATTCTTCGAGTCCAAATGTCGAATTGATCATGAAGTATGAGTCAAGTAGTGAGGCGGGTCGCATTATTAGTGAATCAGTGACAGCCTGGGTTCACGTCGAGGCTGCAATGCTCATGTCATTATCATATAGATGAAACTTCAAGTCGTGGAATGCGTTCTGTTGCCAACGAATAGAAAGCGTACGCGTACAATTCGAATTCCCTCTGACATAGCGATTATTTTCAACAATAGAATTATGCATGTTATGCCAGAGCAAGTTTATGGTGAATACAATATTTTATGTTGTATGTATATTTATTCCCGTGCAATTCTTGTGCTTTACAGATGACAATATAGAGAAGTTGTTTATGATTTATTTTATATGCAGTGGTTAAAATGAAGTCCGGTTTGTATCAGACTTACTAAAGATTTACTAGCCGTAATAAATAAGAAATCGATTTTCATAAATTAACATGGAATTATGAAGACAAAAACAAGTTCGTATTAATTAATAAAACAACTGCGGCCCGAGACGCACACTTTGATGACATGGCAGAGTTCTAGAGTGAAACATACGGGTTTTAGGTTTCCCATTGACGAAAATCCACGGTTATTGCAGTGTTAAAAATTTCCAAGATTTCTGATCTGAAAATATGAATGTTACTTTTGTGTGTTTTAATTGGATGTATTGCAGTAGAAAATGCAAAATCTAATAAATTAACAAACTTTACAGCGGTTGCCATGTCCCTCTGCAAGTAGGCGCACTAGAGAAGTCCATTCTGTCTCTTCTAGTGTGGAACGACGAAGTCTTCTTTACATTTGAATCATGTGAATACAATTGGTGAATTAGTTTCCTGTAAAAATTGGAGCACCGATAGGTCTGATGCAATGATATAAGAGGTTCCGAAAGAAATTCTCGAAATGAAGAGCTACCACCTAAAGGGAAATTTACAAATACACGGAAGATAATTAAATTAGTGCCGATAATGAAACCAAAAAAGAAGACAAAGTATAAACTCATGTCAATTGAGCGTAATGGGGAATGTACAGGGGCAACTAATTGTAGCAAGATTATTTAGCAAAGTAGAAAGGTAGTTATCGATCATTCAATAATAATAATAATAATAATAATAATAATAATAATAATAATAATCTTTATTTCCCAATCACAAATACGATTAATTGATAACCATACAAGTAATTTAGGAGTGCGTCAAAATCCAAGCTAATATGCATAAACATAATACATTTTAAATAATATAAAATAAAATACACCTAAAATTGTATAAAACAAAACACTAACATATTAACAAACTACACAAAAAAAATATATATAAATATAAGGCTTTAGAGATAATAGGCCGGAACACAGACGCAATGAAACGAGTCTTGGAAGTTGTAGAAGATAGGCATGAGAAATATGGAGTTTTAATAACGATTGACACAAAGAATGACTTTGACACTACTCCATGGGAAGGTATTATTTGCACACTTACAGAGATGGAAGTGCTAGTAGGTATTTAGTGAAAATTATAGGCAATCACTTAGAAAACCGGTAGATTTTAGTAGGGAAACATTTGATGAAAGTAATAAGCGGCGTCCCACAGGAATCAGTTCTACACTAATATACGCTATAATGACGTACTAAATTGGTTTTGCGGATCCCACTTGTAAGCAGACGAAGCAAACTTAGCATCGACATCCCCTACTGACGTATGCCTGTGTGGCGTAGAACGTTATAACCGTCACGCAGTGCCGGCGTCCGCAGATGATGCAAAACACATTACTTCAACTGTTAACTAACGCGGAACGCTACACGCCGATAGTTGAATTACATAGAGCTATGGCGATGCCCTATATTAGGGATTTCATCATGAAACAGCGCAATTTCTAGCCACGAAAATTCAACTAACGGCTCTGACCAGTAACTTGACGGACCCCAGATAAATCCGTAAACTCTTCCATCAAAGGTTCCCAATTTGTAGGGAACGACAGTGACCTAACTGACATACGTACAAGTCACAAGACAGAAAGACAACTCACCTCCTCCAACCCTCCTATCATCCAAAAGTCCCTTTCCCACGCTGACATCTCTATCATCATGGAGCACACGACACACTTAGAAACCACAATTTTATCGAGTGACATTATTACCCTTAGGGTTTTGTTTTGGTTTTCCTATATATTTGTGATATAAAAACCACACGCTTATATTAAAATTTCATTACTGCTTGATCTCCACAATAAACTTTGGTTTAAGAAACATAAATAAAACACACTGGTAGGTACTTGGAAGGATGTGTAATGGAGTTTATAACTGTAACAAAAAAGATATTATCCTACAGCCTACCACTGGCACCGGCACCCCGAGCCATATACACTTTCTCAGTATAATGGTTAGGGTAATATATTCATGAATTGTATATATATTTAGATAACGAAATACCTCTTTGCAATGTGATCGTATCTAAACAAAATAATGAAATATTTGAATAGGAATGATTTTGCGGACGACATGACCACAACAGTTGAGACCCAAACTGAGGAACTGCTAAGGAACAAATGTAAACATTTCTCACGCACGATAGAGTAAGAGATCAGAGCCAAATAGCTACAACTCGGACAAGAAATAACGGGGGTGTTGATAACATAATAAGGAGGGAGACAGCTAAAAGAGATTACTTTGAAACTAAGGGACAACAGAATAAGATTCAAAAGCAAAATGAAGTACCGCTGCGCTTATTTTGGTAAAAACTCATGAATGCATACACGACCTAAACTGACAAAAAGGTGGAAAAAACGATCATGGCCTAAAACTAAAACAGATTAATGCAGAGTATTAGGCCCGACCGACGGCATTAGGATCCTCTATAGCACATTTAATTATACCATAGGCAGCATTAAACTGAGGAAAAATCATGCGAAGTAAAACATATAGAAATATGTTTACAAAACTGCCGAGGATCTCTTCGGTAGCTATGTAAGCGTATTTCTACATTTTTCTATTGATTATCTATTCGTGTCAGTAGTACATACAGCACAGTTCGATGGAAACAATCCACGTTATAACGGGAAGCAAGCCAATTGAAATCTTGGTCTAGGGGCGGACCATCTATACGAAGTAGGAAAGGCAAGACTAGGCAAGTGATAGACGAATCCAGGAAGGATCCATTGTAAACTGGATATGGATAAAGCGTAATGCACAAAGAAACCGATTTAAAACATAGACATGGAGACAATAGGGACATGGAGAAATGCAATACTATCCAATACAATTTTTTGGTGAACATGTGTGTTTTAACGAACTAACAATATTTGAATTCAAATACACTAAAGAAAGCGTATGTATTTTCTTTGCATGGAAACATAGGGTGAGCCATAGAGAGGATATTGATGAAACTGTGACGATATTTTAGGCTTGATATTAGCAAATAGCGAAAATTGAAGGACAATTCATCGGTACATCAAGACAATGTTAAAAGAGAAAGAAGCAAACGAAAGAGATATGGAATAAGAAGAAATGCGAATAAACAGAAACGAGGAGTAAAGGAGTAAAATGGAAGTAACAATCTGATTTCATGGAATCTGATGCGGTTTCAAATCGGATGTGGTAATTGGAGGGGGGGGGGGGTTCAGTTGTTATTTCCCCCCAGAGAAAATCCAACACACTCTGCTAACATGAGTTACAGGAATCTACGAAGATTTCCCCTTCACGATAAAACATGTCTGATGTTCTCTAGAAAGCTGAAAACACTATCATACAGCATATAGAGCAACAATTTAATGTGAGTGAAGAGCGTAGATATTAACAAAGATCTTGAAATTAGTGAGGTTTCTGGAGGGGGTGGTAACCTGTGAGTTTTCACAAAATCTTAAAACACAGTTTTCTAAATTCAGTGTAAGTTTACTCGGTGTCGGAGTCGGTGCCATCTAGAGCTTATTAAAACAGACCAAATTGATATTCGACTAGCGAACATTATTATGGTGCCGAAGTATTTTTCGCCAATATTCTCACAATGAAACTTGGCTATTTTCTTCTTTGTAGCATTCCTATTCCTGTAGGTGACATCACTGATATTTGATTGGCCTCATAGTTGATTAAGAGGCAAGTGCACTTGACTCTCGACCTACAGTCCGAGTTCAATTTCCGGTCGTTGCATTGGGAGTTTTTAGGAAAAAAAATTACTCCTAGTTTTTCAAATTGTGTGCATTTCAGAGACACACATCACTGAAGACATTAATGATCATGAAATTAATATAAATGGGTATAAGAATGTACGCTGTGATTCCTTGAATAGAAAAACAGGAGGAGTAATGTGAGAAAGAAACTAAATTTGGAGTACCGCAAGGGTCCGTTTTGGGTCCAACACTTTTTAGTTTATATATTAATAATATAAAATATGCAATAAAAAACTGTTCCATAAATCTGTTTGCTGATGATACGCTTTTATTCGACAGTGGAAAAGATATTAAAGTTACTGAAGAGAAATTAAACGAAAGCCTAAAGGGGATGGACAAGTGGATGTCTTTTAATAGTTTGAAATCAAATTCTAATAAATCCAAGTGTATGTTAATAAATAGTGTTCGTAGTAATATAAACCAAAATTTAAATATTGATATGAGTGGAGAGAGGTTAGAACAAGTTGCTGAAATTAAATATTTCGGTGTAATAGTGGATAATAAATTAAATTTTAAAGCACATGTACAATATATCTGCAAAAAAGTTGCAAAGAAAATTAATTATTTATCTACAATTAGTAATGATATATCTCTATGTTTGCCAGGATAACTGTATATAAGAGTATTATTTCTCCTCATTTTGAATATTGTGGTTCAATCCTATATTTTTTAAATCAAGTGGATATACAGATTTTACAAAAACTTCAGAATCGAGCAATGCGTGTTATTTAAAAATGTAATAGATATACCCCTATACAAAACATGATAGAAACACTGCAGTTTATATCAGTAAAACAAAGAATATGCTACAATACATTAATTTTTATTTTTAAAATAAGAGAGGGAATGGTGCCTGAATATTTACAAGACCGTATCGCTTATATATCCGAAAGACATAATCACAACACAAGACAACAAAATGATTTTTATGTACACTTTAGACAAAAAAGTTTTGCACAAAATTATTTATTTTTTAAAGGATCACTAATGTTCAATGCTCTTCCTAACGAGGCAAAACAAATAAAGAATTTAACTAAATTTAAAGAAGAAATCAATAGATATGTTAAGATTAGTCATTCAGTATCATTAATTCTATTGTACCAGAACGTAGTAATAACCTGTTGGTATTTTATTTTTGTTTTTGTTTTATTGTTTCTTTTATACTGTACAAAATGTTACATTGTTATTGTATTGATTGTAAATAGCAAGTGCTAAATAAATACTTACTTACTTACTTACTTACTTACTAGTATACTCGGAGGCTGGGTGTGTACCCTTTGTCTCGAAATGTGTAGCCTCCGACCGCTGAAAGTCACTTTAGGTCTTCAGGGAAACAGTGCTATACCTTAGCACCTGCTGAGTGTTATTATTATATTTGTTCGGCTTTATTGCCATCGTCAGTTCGATTCACAACATGCATTTTAATTGTGCTATTTTTGGATACTTACAAAGTAGTGAAAAAGAAGTAGATGACTTTAATAATTATTATTACTTTCTACTATAAAAAATATGTAGTCATTAATCAAGAAAGGCTTTCTCCAGAAGTGGGTTGAAAATAGTTCCGCAAACATAATACATAAATAAATAATTAGCAGTCATAAACTTCATATACAGAAACCATCCATTAACATGTCTATAATGTGTAAACTGTTAATAGAATTTTAAAAAATTGCAATTATTTCAATAAACTTAAGCAAATAATAGACTTGAATATTTCATGGAATTAACTCGCAAAGTAAATCAATTAACAAACGATGTGATAAATGTGATTAGTACCGTACAACAGTGGAGGCTAAGAAAACGGTGTATGTAGCACAAAGAATTTCTACATCGAATAGAAAATATTGAAATTCCGCATAACATGCCTCATACTCATTCAATGAATTTGACGTCACACGTTCTTTATCATAACGATAGCTTATTTAAAATCGTAAACACATGTAAGCATTCATTTATTTAAACAAATTACACTACCAAATAAAACAAAATTTTGTTTTTATGAAAATTCCAATTTGTAAATAAATATAATTTTTATAAATACGTAAATCTCGAAGTTGGCAAATAATATGTTCGTCAAACAAAATATCCTAATTTGTTTACCTCAGTAATACGTGCTGATTAAAGTGAATAAACCCCAGACAATTTTAACGTTACCTGTATTTAGACACATAATTTATTACGTTACAAATATTTGCTGTAAGAATTAATAAAATTTGCATAATTTATTTAAAAACCTTAAGTAAAATTATCTAATCGTAACTCAAATATATAACATAAAAATTACCATATAGTTCAGAACTTTTATTTTTATTTTATAATTGAATAATTACCGGTCAAGTGCGAATCTGACTGACGTGTGGATGTTTGTTCCATATTAGATATGATATACTAGCAAAACTCCTCACAGGAATGATATCACGAGGCATACAAAGATCAGACTTGCTAACGCCCTAGTTTTCTCTATTTTTGCGTCTCTGAGACATGGACTGTTAGGGAGGCAGCTAGACCGCGTATTGATGCGTTTGAAATGTGGGTTTGGAGACGTTTGCTATGACTTCCCTGGACAGCGCATCGCACCAACAACTCGATTATCCAGAAATACGACTCTCCAGCATCGTATTTTCTCGGATCCCCTTATTTCTTGTCCATATTACCCGGAGAGAGGACAATATGGAACGTTTGATTCGCCATGTGAAACCCGATGGCAAGAGAAGAAGAAGAAGACCACCAAAACGTTGAGCTGATGGCAACAAAGAGTTAACGGGAAAGAGCTTTGTTGAGGTCATACGCATAACAGGTAACCGTGGGTGGATAGCGTGGGGCGGTCGGATATGCTATACAGCAAAGGAAGGCCAACTAGAACGTTACATGAGTATAAAGCGTATGTAAATACGTTGTGAATAATAATATGAAGAGCACAATGTCAAAAAAATTATTTAGTTTTGTTAAGCTGCATCTTAAAAACTATCCTTCTTGGAGGTTTCCCCATTGAGGCTTTTCATGAAAGACTATTAATTCTTGTTTGACGTTTTATCGCTTTGTCCTCAATCAGAACATTAGTTTTCACAAGGACATTGTTTTACAGATGAGGCTAGTTTTGCAAGAAGATGTATTAGTATTATAGGAGTTGGTGTGCAATTATCTGACATATTTGTATCAGTTAGAAACATGATTAATAATTTGTCATAGAGCATTGCAGTCAAAAAGGTAGCGAAAAAACCAGCTTGTTACTTATTAGTCAAGGCTTAAAAGTAGACACGTTGCCGGTTAAAAATGTCTGCCTCTGAACCGTCACAAGCCAGGATGTATGTCGATCATAAGCCTGTAATTACGAGATGGTAATTAACCGATAACAAAAAAATCAGCTTCATACTCATTTGTTATGCTCAGAGACATAACTTGCAGGTTCAGAACTTCTGCCTCTGGACCTCCATTAACCGGGATCTATATCAATTGCATTTCATGTGGTAAGCAATCGATAAAAAAAAAATTAGCTTGAAACAAATAATAGCACCAACTATAAAAGGCATCTCGAGTTTCACAAATTATTTAGTGAAGTTTGCACTGAAAAGAAAAATTCTCAATCACTTCCGTTGTCTGCCAAGCTTTAATGAACAGGATTAATAATGTATCTAGCTGATAGGTAATTGCACGCTCGCTCTTGTACTATATCACAAACATTCATAATAAGCATATTCATTCTAATGATTTCTCTAAACAAACGAACTAAACTGTTTGAAATAATGACTTTATGATACAACGTACAGTTGTGGATAGTGAATATGAGGCACCAAAATTTGTACAATATAAAGTCGGCTTTTATTTACTAGATCCCCAAGAAGTCATGGAAGGTCGTAAATAATTTAACTTAGATTCTAACAAAACTTTGTTTTAATTTCAATATTAAAACATTCATAATAAGCATATTCATTAAAATTTCTCTAAACAAACGAACTAAACTGTTTGAAATAATGATTTTATGATACAGTGTACAGTTGTGAACAGTGAATATGAGGCACCAAAATTTGTACAATGAAAAGTGGGCTTTTATTTACTAGATCCTAAAAAGCCATGGAAGGTCGTAAATAATTTAATTTAGATTCTGATGTTTTAATTTTAGTATTAGTAAGCTATCAGTCTAGTTAAATATGGAGAATATTTACATGTCGGTGTTTGATAGAGGGTTAAAAATTAATATTAAAAATTATTTCCGGTAATATGTTTCCTTTTTATAAATATTGCAACGGTGATTCATCAGATGACATCGCTGTCAGTCCCTCTTACACACTAAATATCACAAAAATCGGATTCAAGAGCTGCCTATAATAATTACTGTCAACTGTACCAGAGTGTAAAATTGGACGGTCTATTATTCAGACACTTAGTTACCAAAGGCTACCGGATTTGCTGATTGGATCTCTTAAATGAATCTAAGAGTTCTGAATTATCACACTCTTCGTAAAGACAAAACTAAAAGTATATTGAGTTCGATCGGCACATTCTAAAACCGTTAGGGAAAAACTTTCAAAATGTCCGTCCGTCCGTCGCGTTTCTTGTAAGCACGATAACTTAAGAACGAAAAGTATTGAATTTCGACAGTGAGTTAGTGTTAGCTAGAGGAAGAACCCTATTGTTTTTTAACTAAATCGACCGATAAATAAAAAATGTATTAATTATTTAAATTTAAAAAATCTTTGTCTTCTAATTAAATAAAAACTGTGTAATATTAATATTATTTACAAAAAAAACTGCGAAGAGTATCATGTAGAATGTGCAACAATTATAAAAAAAGTACAGTAAATCGGTGAAGAGTATAATGGTTAGCTTGTTTGAGTTTGCAGTGCTGTAGCAGCAGAGAAGCAGGGCTATCCGCAGTGTGATAATATCAAAAGCAGGGGAAACCAGATGGTAAGAGACGTATACCTAGGCATACTTAAATAGCTGCGTTTCATCTACAAATTAGATCTTTTATTAAACTGGCTAGTGATAACGTGTGCACTCTACATAAAATGGAACATAATACTGACTCTTCTGATACACCCCTTGACACAGCTTAAACATCAGAACATCGGTCATTCAGTATTATTGTTTGTTTTCTTGCATTTATATAACTTTAAATAATGATACTGATTTTTTATTTAATACAATATATTTTAATATAATTAATACAGTTCATTATGCATCCAAGTATCAAATGCCTTAGGATAAGCCAGTAATACTAACATTGTACGTTTACCAGCGTCTGTTGCAGTTAAAATGATCAGTGACATTGAATTTAAAAGGGCAGTGACGCAACTGTGGCTTTTTCTAAACTAGGATTGGATATTTGATAAAATATTATTGGTTTCTAAATGTTCCAGAAGCTGTGATTTCATGATGAATTTTAATATTTCTGTAATAATCTGACTTAAGGGAACATAACTCTCGATGAGTAAATTAAACAAAAACCATAAAAATAAATTACATTGATAGGAAAATGACTCAACAAACGTGACTTTATGACTAAAATCCGCAAACACTTGTATGACTTTAGCCTCAAAGTAACTTAGTTATCGCAGTTTACTCATTCGTTTGCTTTAAATTTAACAGGTCAATAATTAAACGTTCATTATACAATTTGCAAACAATTTAAATTTATATCTCTTGGAACCATTTAGGGGAATTATTTGATTTCTGTTTATTAGCATTTAAACAGATTTATGTTAGCAAAATAAACTGATGGTAACATAATACTCGTGGTAACTTCTAGCTATCCACAAATAATCTTTGGATATTTTCGAATAAGTATCAAATAGCTTTTCTGAATTATTTCAAATTTTACCATCTACATTAACTTATCCTTATTCTTACTTCATTAGTGATTTATTAAACAAGCGTGGTCTCAATTCTGCTCCTATTAACTTTGTAGTATCAATATTCTATTAAAATTCGCGCTGGAGATATTATATCGTTATTTGCCGAATTATTTTAGTTATGTTCTTCCTACTAGCACGCTCCTTACAATAATGGCTGTCGAAGTAGAGATAATTTCGTCACCCAAAAGTTCCCAGTCAGAAGAACAAAAGTCGTCCTGTAGTCACATCGCCCCGTGTGCGTTTCTCCATAAGACCCAATAGGCTTGACGAAACAGTTGCGTGGCAAAAAATCACCGTGCGCTGATCAGGTGAACAGAGTACTGATGATGCGACATTGTCTATTTAAAAGCACTGATGAAGAAGTACAAAATGCTAACAATTTTTCGTACGAAATCTTTCGTAGGACTTTTACCTGCATCATAATACTTTTTACTTGCTTCTTCTAACTGTGACTGGCCTTAAACGCTCTGAGCATATTTTCTATCGTTTTCGAAAAATTACATTTAAAAATCAAAGTCAATTTTATTTTCTGGCAAAAGCTTTCAACGTTCAACATCTATTCTATAAAACATGTCTGTTTCCTTTGATCCAATATATCACCTGCTATAATTATAACCGACTACCACCCTGTAAATTTGCACCTTGTCTCTAACAGAGAAGTTATCGAAGGATTTTCTATAGATTCACCGCAACGTCAGCATAAATATTTACATTATCGGCCATATTATTTACAAAACTGCTTATTTTAATTGTTTTGTATTATCTGTTATTTGCAGCAGTTAAACAGACTGTCGTGCTTGTTAAAGGAATCATCCTCGGAGTCATCTGATTAGTATTTGCTCAGACTCATAACAATTTAATACGAAACAAATTAAAGAATAACTTTATTTTCGTTTGGCGATGACGCTATGGGAAACAGAAATAGTAAGCCGTTAAACTGTTTTGAATTTTACACCAAATGTATCAACGAGATGTTCTAAAGATTAATAGTAAGGTATCGAAGAAAAATTTGTTAGGAATACGTAACTGGTGGGTCCCAAACACTTGAGCAAATGTGCTCTTCACAAGTAAGATCAGATCTGGTTTGGAAAGCTGTAATGGTTATACTCTAATCAGAGTCCAGTCCATGGCCGCCAGGGTAAAAAATATGTTCGGAGCAGCTGCATGTGGAGCGACGTGTTTATAACATATGATTTAATTTCTTATGCATTCAATGAACGTGAGCATTTGTCGTGAGAGGAGACAGCTCATATCACGATCCCTTCCCAGGAAAAAAATACTATTCTGTAACTACAATGACTACACGGGGACGTAAAGTGATTCTTCCAGTGTCGCCAACAGTTACTCCTACATTTCAACCAATAGAATTGCCGCAACGCCATAATCAAAGGTCGTGCGTTGTATGATGGGAAATGCATCTTGTCAAAATGCGAGTTTCTGACATTCAAAATGAGTGCAATATTTATTATTTTGTAAAAGTGACATAATTTTCTGTTAGGCTAGGATTACCAACATCAAAAATCCGTTTCAATCCGATGAATAGTGCCTTAAAATATATTTTGATTAAATGGGTGGAAAAAGAACTACAGCTTCTGTGGAACATTTAAAAATCAATTCACAAAAATATGCCAAAAAATGTGGGAAAGAGTAACAACCACTTTAAATGCTGTCCCTGGGAACTAATAAAAATAATTCGGAGCAATGGAGCAAATTTAATTTGTAATATAATAATTAGATTGTGCATAATCTGACTTGTATAATATATTGTATGATATCCCTAAGCATGTTCTTTATTTACTTAATTATAAAAGCCCTATACGCTAAGCCGAAGGGATTTCTCATGCAATGAAGCTGTCCTTTTTGAGGATTTTTCCAGCAGTCTGAAGGTCTCATAGTGCCTCATTGATAATTTAGTACATCGGTAATATTCATCACCCTTTAATCCCCACAGTTTAAGTTACACAAAACTCATTGAATGATCTAACACAAACATAACTTCAAGTAAACAAATATCATGCCACCGACATCCAAATAAAATGACAGTTTGGCCAAAAGTGAGGTTATAATATACTTTCATCCTCTCGCGCGTGAACAGTCCCGTTCTCTACAATTTACTAAGAGAGGCAAGTTCCCCGATTTTTGGCGTGATGTGACCGCTCCCACAGTTACAGAATACGCTATTTTGGTTTTCAAGAGAACTCCGCCCACTTTCTCATGAAAACATGTGCTCACATCACATCACACCGATACAGAATAGCTACCAAGGTCGCTACAACTATCAAACGACGCGTATTGATAAAATTTTTATCTTTTATATCTTGACTATTTTTTGTCCATTAAAAAGTTAAAAGACATCAAAAAATGAAAGTATTCTCTAAAAATCATTGTTTTCAACAATGAAGCCTGTGTTTTACAATTTTTTTAATGTCACCATCGTGTTCAGCGCAATTTCTCCTAAAAGAATAGTCAATAAAATTGCTGCTTTAAATTTCTGAAAAAAACAAGTTACGACGACCGGACTAATAATATTCAACAGATACCATTTATCTGATTTAAAAAAAAGTTCTTCGTCAGGTGAAGATGACGACATAGAATATATGTTGATAAGAAATTCAGCGATAAACTGAGGGTATGATGGTATAAACTGAATTGTATAGCCTGGAGGAGTACCTGGAGCTCTACTCACTACGTACTAAGTACGCGGTGTTGGCCCACGGGCTGTCTGTCGTAACCACCCCAGGGGCCGTTATTTTGCCCCAAAGGAGGTGGGATAACCCAGAGTGGATTAAGTTTGTGACGGAGGCTGTGGTTTGGAGTTTCACGTTAAACTGTAGATCCTTAGTATCTAGTGCTAATTTTACTCATTAATATATTTAAATTAGCACTATAATCATTACTGTAGAAGGAAAAAATTACAACATTAGCAAAACTGTTTTATTTAATTTTAAAAATATCTTGAAAATCTCGAGTATTGAGTTGCAGAGTGTGTAATGAAACTGGTAAGGGAGACATTTGAGCAAAACTGACCAGGTCAGATGGTTCATAAAGGGGTGGAAAGTTCGGTAATGTAGAGAACATGGAAGATTATTCCTCAACTTTTAATGCAATTGAGCAACATTATTTTAAAACGTTTGTATCAGTTTCGAATATGGTTGGGAAATAAACGAATACAAATGTAATTTGATTAACTGACAAATGCTATTATAGTAATTTCTTGAAATTATCTACAACCAACAATTATATCTAGTGGAAAGCCTTTTACGTAGTTAGCTCCACCTCTCATCAGGTGCTACGCAATGGAGGAAAGCCAGAGACAACAAAAAACGTGATCTGTATGACCCGGCATGCCTTGATATCCGCTAATGGCTTGTTGCCAGTCACATGTCGTTAGACAATATATATTCAGGTATGTTTCTGGATACAAGGTTAAATTCGGACAATTTGTCCTTTTGAGTTCACAGTTAAACGCTGTTCGTACGTATCTGTGTATGAAGACTCTGTCTTTTGACGTATGGTATTCTATTTTTATTCATTAGTAATTTTTTTAACTTACAGCTCGGACGAACAAATACTCTGAGCATTGCGCAACTTTCATAACTTCTTAAAAATGTACATTATATTTAGGCAATACAAAAGTAAATTAGGTGTTTTTTTTTAATCTAACTTAGTATACATTTAAATTCTCAACTAGTTAAAAGACGGATCAAGAGAAATATTACATTTGACATAATTAAAACAGGATAAAACTAATTTTGGTTGAAACATCGCGTAGATGAGTAGTCTAGCCAAAATAAACATTATGTGGGTCAAGATAAGTCATCTGTTACATTTTTATCATGGTTGAAGAGTCACACGAGAACAGAATTACAAAATTACCAGCATTTCGTTTATTTTCCTCGTTAAATAGCGCTCGGTGGAAATATCCTCGAAAACACCTGTATTTATAAAATTGTTGTCAACTGGTGTCAATTCCATTCGTTTAGTTTCATTTGATTTAGACAAAAATTTAATTAGCACCATAAGGAAAGTTTTTTAAAGTAGAATTAAGTCATAATTAAATGCAACAGAATTAACGTTTATCCCATAAAACTCTTGTTATTTAAGAAATTAACCTACATTTCTTACAAGTCGTACATTGATTTTTACAGGTTCGTAAAATTTGAAACCGGAATATTTTTATAGGACATATAGTTACTTCGTTTTCCGTTTTGTGGGCAGCATAGAAAATACGATCACTAGTACTGGCGCAGATGTTTGTCGTTAACGTGCAGAATGTGATAAAAACATCACTGAAAGCCACTATTATTGTCTTCTGTTGATTTAATATCACTGCAAAAATTTCTAGCAGTAAGCAACTAAGATAACGCCCTTCAAAACTTTGGCCTACAGATAACCGCGTCAAATGGCGTGACATTAGGCGTGCTATACAGCAAATGGAGACCAAGAATAATGGATCACAAATGGCCTGCGAAGAGGAAAATGAGAAGAGAAAAAATATAGCAAAAATGGGACAAAAGGGGCATTCATAAGGGGCAGTTTTCATATGTTTATCCTTTAGTAAATGTCATCAACTTAAGTCTAAAAAGGTACTGCTCCGGATTGTTTGCAACAGTGCCTACATCAAAAATTTCAAATACTAGTTTAACAGAATATTTAAGACCAAAAGCAACGCTTCCATTTGGTGAAAAAATATTACAATTAATGGCAATTAAAAAAATATATTTAAATTCAAATAACATACTATTTATCAATCAGGGTTTCGAGATAAATAATCCTATGAAACAGCTTTCTAGTTTATATCATCGGAATGCAAACAGTTATTAGGGTAATCTGGAATCGGAATATGCGTAATATTTATTGATTTTAAACGAAATTTTGAAAATAATGATAGGCAAAATTTTCATTAAGATGTTCTGAAATACAGTGCTACTTAAGTTTGAGACCCGAAACCCAAGGGTCGCGGGTTTGAAACACCAACAGGTAGGACGTAATTAATTTCTTTATACTTTACTTTAAGTGGTCCACTAAGGTGGCATACAATTAAATATGTATAAAGCTATCATTATTTGAAGAAATTGAGAAAATTATCTCATATAATGTGCAAGCATTGCATAAAAAGTTCAATATTTCGGCTCGGCTAATTACAATTTACATCTTCTAAGCTTTCAAACGGAGTCAGCTGTCCATTACTTATTACATTTCCATTAATTTTTGGGCCATGTGTTCCTTGAATCTTGTAAGAATCGGAAGTTTCGTTTGACCAACTTAATTAAAATTACAATCCGTACGATTTAAGAAATTAGTTGTAAGGATTTTAATTTGAAGTATGAGGAACAAACTAAGCGTCCACTTATAGCTAAAACTGAAAAGTGTAGTACTATCCAAGATGCCTTTGATAACAATCATACAAAGGGTATTAGTAACTTAAGGTTAATTAGACATGTAACAAGTAATAGACAGCTAGAAGCTCTTGAAAGCTTAGAAATGGTAAAATTTAAAAATATGATTGGTACCAAACAGATAGCTTAATTGGTTATAGCGTCACGGTTCGTTAAACACAAATGTTAAAAAAGCCGTTTTTGATTCGTTCGTGCCAAGCTGAATTCCGATTTCGCCGTCGCAATATACGACACCGACAAAATGCCAATCTCTCTTTTTCCTTAGAAACATCGCACGATCTACCACTCACCGTATTTATTTAGATATCAATATTTAAATTTTGATGTTTTTGAGATTTATATTCAAATTTTAAATCGCGTTAATAGACCAGCTGAGATAGAGATACAAGGTTTTTTTTTTCAGTAGAAAGCTGATTCTTCGTGTACAACTAATAAAAATCACAAACAACAACATATATTTTCCTGACACTTCAAATTGTGGTAGGTAATTGTTTAAAACCCGATAAACATGTGATTTTAAAGCCATTTTTGCGTTTTTGGCTTATATCTTGTTTCCCTTTG